>LR999922.1:7306990-7906990 GCA_905220335.1 Noctua pronuba | reverse complement strand
CTTTGAAATTGCAAACCAAATCCGATTGAAATCGGGAAGTTATATTTTTAAATACATTTACGTGAGCACAGCTAGTCTTTAATAAGTGCTGTTTACAAAAATATTCGAAGTACAGTCTTACCTGAGCACAACTTCCGTGGCATCTTCTTCCTGAGGCGGCTGTCTTGGCGGCAAAGATGGCAGCACCGTCGATTCTGTTATGACAAACATATCTTATAATATCTGTAGCACTTATTTACTGAAGAAATATGGGTGTACTTAAGTACGCGTCTGCCTAACGCCTCGAGGAAGATAGGCTATGTTTTAATTCATTTATTAAACAAATAGTTTTGAGTAAAATAAGATGGGTCTTCTACAAACGAAATAAGGTACGTTAATGACGTTAGAAGAAATTCATTTATTTGTCTGTGGTTTACCGCGATAGATAATAAATATAGTGGTAATATTATATAAGAACGCAGGAATGCATTTTAAATGTCATTATGATATTATGATGCATTAATTAGTAAGTTTGAGTCATCGTGGTGGTGTCTTAACCGTTTGCGGGCCCAGGTTGGCCGCTGTAGAAATAATCTAGCCAAATGGGGTATCATCGACCCGTCCCAAACACAATGTCAGTGTGGAGCCCCTCTGCAGGATATGCCCCACCTTCTTTCTTGCCCATCCTGCACAGCCACCTGCACCTTCCAGGATTTAAACGAAGCCAACGACAGAGCTGTGCAGGTGGCTATATACTGGTCGGGTATTACTTGAGTCTATCGACACGCAAAGAAGAAGAAGAATTAGTAAGTTTTCATTTGTATTTGTATGTCGGATTTATGTGACAATTAACTGTATTTATGTACCAATCTATTTAAATAAGTAAAATCTGTTTTGTTACTGCATTTCCTAATTCTATGTTTAATGCATGCTTTTAAGGCTACCCTATAAAATGTAAAAATAATATGAGTACTTTAACATCTATTATTGGTGTATGATTTGGTTGTCCTTAAATAAATAACTAAATGATGAGATGTTGAATTTTAACTCTAATAAGCCAAATCATAACAATATTATATTAGGGTGACTGGTAATTAGTGACCGATACTTTAACAGATGATTCTACTCATGATAACAAACAACTTTCCCAAAGAAACATTTATTTTTAATACTCATTCACTTTAATCACAATAAAACGGCATGCGGCACGTGGCGGCAGGCCTGTGGCGCTGGCGTCGCTTTCGGAGCGGGCTTGCGAGCCGCGCGGGTGCTCTGCCAACCCACTGTAGTACGGTACAATAGAAATGAGACAGAACGGGGTCACGCGGCTAATAGCTGATAGGTAACAGGCGCTTACGCGAAAGTCTTACGGCTGTTGTGTTATTGGGATAAAACTGAACGAGTAGGTATAAAAAAAATGTTTCTTTGGGAAAGTTGTTTGTTATCATGAGTATAATCACGTGTTTAAGTATCGGTCACTAATTACCAGTCACCCTATATACATTTATAAATTAAAATGAATTAAATTAAAATTCATTTAAAAAATTGGCGTCAAAATACTCCTCAACGCTGTCAACTGGTAATGTCCCCAAGAGACTGGCGGCGTTGCCACGTTGTATGGCAACAGTAATCCTCAAAATTTGCGCACTTTAATTTTATTTTTCCTGTTTATACTTTAAATCTAGAGCGGCTCCACGCACCCCTCTTGGCCCACAAGTGGGGGCGCCCCCACTAGTTGGGAATTTGTGTTAAGGCTTAATACCAATGACTTACCGATAACTCTTTCAGGGGTAGTAGACGACACTCGCTGCGACTGCTGACTATTCCTATGTTCTTGTAGGATCTCGGCCTGTGTGCGCGGTCTGCGCTCAGGCTCGGGGGACGATCCTGCTGATGATGAAGATTCTGCGTTCCTGAGGAGTTGGGAGGTTGGAGTTAGGGCTGTGGTAGAGATTCAGGGTTTGGAAGTGATATGTCTTGATGGAATTGCGGTAGACCCATTTTTGTTGAAGAGGCTGTTGAATTGTTTTTTTGGTGTTTCGGCTGTGGCAGTCTTCCAAGGTTTGAAGGTGATAAGTGATGGTAGAATTGCAGTAGGTCAGTTTTCTTTTGAAGAGACTCATTTCATATCTACTCACTCATGTAATCTTCTCCTGATCTCGGCTGTGGGGGACTCTCCCGGTGGTACGGCGGAGTATGGAGTCAGTTGGAGTTCTGGAGGTAGCTGCGCATGGAAGGACAGCTTGGCTACCCATTCCTGATGGAGAGAGGAAAATTGGTATTAAAATGTTGTGTTCAGAATATTTTTGCAGCGGTTGAAACAAAATTACAGAAAATTACTTGTGACCTTATCTATACAAATAAATGAAATTGAAGTATCTGTATGTAATTTCAAAGTACCAACTTTTTACTAAATGCATATGAAAGTATAAAGGGTGTAAACAGACCCTTAACGAAGCCGAAAGGTACTTGTTCTACCCGTCATTGCGATCACTTTTTTGTTCTAGACCATACCTGGGAACCTTCTAGTTACGGAGATATTGGGGGTCAAAGTTCCAACATTTTCACAAGTTTTTTTGTAAATACCTGTTTCTAATGTAAGATTTTCAATCCATCCATCAGCACAATGTTTTTAGTGCGTTACATTGAGTTTTACCGTAAAACATAATACCGTAATTTTTCACCCCAAAAAAAAAGTCGTTTCCCAGCAATAATTTTTTCGTAAAGTTACTTAGTTTGATGTACAGAATGCTTGGTTGACGGCTTTGTGAAGGGTCTGTTTACACCCCGTATATGGGGTACGGTACTAATAACAAAAAACATTTTATTTTAATTTTTGTCTATCTGCCTGTTTGTTCCGACTAATCTCCGAAACGGCTCGAGCGATTTTGACAGGTCTCTCACTGACAGGTAGCTGATGCTATAAGGAGTACCTGCGGGAATGTCTTTAAAAAGTAATAAATAATAATGTTACCTTCATCAAGTCCTTGGAGGAGCACGCGAACAGATACTCCGCTCCGTCAGCACACGCCAGCCGGAACACGTTGGCGCGCTTCGTGTAGTCACCTGCCGGCTCGCAGCGCGCCTGAGGGGAGAAAATATAATTAAGAAAAGAAAGTAGAGGGGGTAATGTCTGATAGAAAAGATGGGAAACTTGAATAACGCTTTTGTATAGTAAAGGAAAGAAAACAAAATCATTTGTCGCAGGGACATGACGTGCATACAATGACAAAAAATAAAATAAACAATAAACATACAACGCATAATAAATACGGGGTTGGAAGGGACACCGACGCGAAAACGGTTATTCAGAATATCATATGGAGCCCCCCCACAAAGAAAATTTTCATCGGTAATTTAAAAAAAAAAACAGCTGTTCCATACATTTTGACCGTGTAGGATTGCACTTTTGTAGGAAACAGCTGTTTTTTTTTAAATAACCGATTAAAAATGTCTATGTGGGGGTCTCAGAATGATGTACTGAATACGTGGTAACCATTTTCGCGTCGGTGTCCCTTCCACCCCGTATCTAGAACAAAAAAAAAGTTAACAGCTTGCACGTCGTGACTGCGGCAAGCAGGTTACCACTCAGCATGATGCTGTGCTATGGGGGACCCACAGCATTGCGCTGGTTTCCAGTACTGTTGTTTCTTTTGGAGTTTTTACTACCATATACGTTTACTGCAATGTGAGGAGCTCGTGGCTAAATAATAACAGCCGCTCGGGTCGATCTTTAGGTAAAGCCGTGCTTGCCTAGATTGGTCTGTGGATGGGTGACCGGCTGCATCGGGTTAGACTGGAAGCCGACCCCAATATAGTTAGGAAAAGGCTAGGCAGATGATGAGGAAAAACATACTCCCTGCCTGCCTGCCTCTTTGAAATATGCACATGATACTTACGTTGAGGATAGCCACAGGCGGGGCCGCGGCCTTAGCACTAGCGAAGTCCAGCTCGTCGCGGAAGAAGCAGAGCAGCTGTCCGCACAGCACGGAGTAGTACGCGCGCCACGAGCGCACGGTGGCGCGCTTGCCGCCGCACCCGGCCTCCTGCTTGCGCTCTAGGTAGCCTGGAGAAATAATTGGGGGTTAATATGAGAAATGGTGCGAGTAGTTCAGTTGTGACGACCGCGACTTAGAGGTTGTGGGTTCAAACTCAAGTAGGTACTTTGTGTAAATTATTGAATCACCGATTAGGTAAACCGGCCGATTAGGTTAAGTGGCAGCCGTTTTTGAATTTAAATAGTAAAATCCTATCAGTGGCGAAGGTTCCATACAACTCGATTCCTACCGGCTCCCCTTTGAAAAATGGCACAGTCAGTATTCTATAGACAAATAATATAATCACCTTAAAGATATGTACCCTGGCTTACCTGACCCTTCGCTACTGATTATCCTATACTACTAATATTATAAATGCGAAAGTTTGTGAGGATGCATGGCTGTTTGTTATTCTTTCACGCAAAAACTTCTGAATGGATTTGGGTGAAATTTGGCACACAGATAGTTTATAACCTGGATTAACACAGGATACTTTTTCCCCGGTAGAATCGTAATCTCATGGGACAATTACCGAATTCCACGCGGGTGAAGCCGCGGGTATAAGCTAGTAACTAATAATAATGTGATATACTAAATATAATTTTATTTCAGGACGAATTATAGATATCAAATCAATATAGGAAATTTAAAGCATTGTGATCTCTATCGCCGTTAAAATAAAGCTTGCTTTTGACTTGATGCAGTCAGATAAAATATCTATGAAAGGATTATGATGATTATTTCCTTTATTTATTTTTAAACATATTCAATATATTTTTGAATATTCTAATATCAATAAAGATAAAAAAAAAACATTTAAAATATAAAAAATAGTAGCCCACCAGCATCGGGAACAGAGTCCGAGCTACCGGTGGTCAGGGCTCTTGAGAGAGGAACCTCCTAACGATACGCGCCGTGTACAGAAGTACTGCTTTCTTAATCAAGCCCTTGATCCCAAGCGAGAGTCTCCTCAGATGTTGGTCGAGGCTCTTGGCAATTAAGCCATTGGCGGACACGACTATCGGCATAATAACAGCTGTACTCACGTCCCACATGTCGACAACCTCGCGAGCCAGATTATGATTATTATGATGATTTTTTGTTACAATTTACCTTCAATTTCTACAGGCGGTAGCTCAGCGATGTCACCGCGACGATGTCTTCTGAAGCTCTGCGTGCGTCGCCGGGTCGTGAACGATGGTGTGCGCTTCGGTGTTTTTACCACCTAGTAATTAATATGGTTAATTAGTATACCCAGTTTTGAGGGGCTAATAGTTGGGCTGCAGGACTGTTCGAATCTTTCTATTGAATATTAATACAATAAGTAAATGAATGGAAATATAAAATACTTAATAAGATATAAAATAATAGGGTAGTTGACACACCAATCAATTGACATACTTTTTATAAGCTGTCAAAGGCGATTCCCCCTTATATTTTGTATGGTAATAGCACGCTGTGACGTCACTATTTAGTCAACTCAATAACACAACTATTTATTGATTTCAAAGCAACTAAAAATCCAATTTTAAAATTAATTAAAATTTATTCGGGTTATCAGGTCTAAAATAAAGAGTTTTTTTAGAGAAGTTGTGTTTCGGAATTATTATTGAATGTTGTCAACTACCCTATTCTAACTTAACAGCAAAAGAAAATTAATAAAGCGCTCTTCCTCTCTCTACTTATTTTAAAATATGTGCTGCGCCCGACAGGGTCCATAATTGTTTCTATTTTTTTTACATGGATATAGCAATAAACGAATTGAGATTTCGAAAAAGATCCGCGGCCTTGGAACACAAAGGGGCAAAGAAGGAACAAGGATGGATTTTAGTCAGACAATCCCTTCCGCTCCGCCCAGAGCAGGAGGGATCATTTGATGATTTCCCATCCGAAAAAAAGGGTTTCTGTGGGAAATTTAAAATCGGCCTTATTTAGCTGTAACACTATTTGTCGAAAATGTTCTCTGATAACTTTTTAGAGCTATGTATCCTGCTTATACGTATGAAGTTTCATTAAATTCGGACTTGAAATTTTGTATGAAATGCCGTAAAGCGTAAACGCTCTTATCACTTCTTAGTGCTTAGAGTTGTGCAGAAGAAATGGCGGAACAAACGTCCCGGCAACACATGTGTCTATTAAGTTTCTTTCTTCATTATATTATTTTAGTATAGTATAAATAAAGGTCTACTTATGATGTCTACTTCTCGGTATGAAAAGGTCTACTACCCATTACATACCGAGTTCCCTCCGTGCCTCGGAAAGCACATTAAGCCGTTGGTCCCGGCTGTCATTTGTAGATCTTTGACAGTCGTTAGGTAGTCAGTGGCTCGAAAGTCTGACAACCAGTCTTACCAAGGGGTGTCGTATTACTCAGTACTAACTGGGTTGTGGAGGTCAGATAGGCAGTCGCTCCATGTAAAATACTGGTATTCAGCTGCATCCGGTTAGACTGGAAGCCGACCATAGTTGGGAAAAAGCTAGGCAGATGATGATAAATAAAGGTCTACTCACACTCATACTCTCAGCTCGCTTGACATGCTGGTCGTTCTTGGGCAGCCTGTCGAACTGTGGCGCGGGAGACAGGGTCTCGTCTGACGACGCGGGGGCGACCGACGACGTCTGCATGCGTTCCGACTGGAAATCAATGAAATATAAACGTTTGTTCAGCACGAGTTAGCTTGGGTTCCAACAATCTCTCTGCTTGGAAAATATTTTTATTACAGCACTAGCTGCTCCCCGCGACCTTCGTCCGCGTCAAGTTATTAAAAATACAATTTTCCCCGTTTTTGCAACATTTTTCATTGCTGCTACGCTCCTATTGGTCGTAGCGTGATGATATATAGCCTATAGCCTTCCTCGATAAATGGACTACCCAACACTGAAAGAATCATTCAAATCGGACCAGTAGTTCCAGAGATTAGCGCGTTCAAACAAACAAACAAACAAACTCTGCAGCTTTATAATATTAGTATAGATTATAATATTAGTATAGATGAGGTCTTCTCATACAAAATTTGATGTTTTTACAAAAACACTAAGGTGGCGCTAATTCATGTTTTCCAGCGTTTTTTTTTTTTGTAATTTCTAGGGTGTGTTGATTTAATTATGATTGATTAAATGGTTACCGTCACAAATATATATTTACAGGATTATAATTAATCATTAAAACAAAAATTGTTCTATCTAAGTTAGAATCCACTCCTAAATGTCATGATTCCATAAAACAATAAATAGTTGTTTCAATTTCAGGAGCGAATTATAGAGAAACGGCGTAAGGTGAAGGCGCGGCGCAGGCGCAGCGCAGGCATGCTTCCGCTTCAAAACGTTTTCATACAAAATGTACGTAGGCGACGTGTCGTACGCACAAGCGGCGCGGCGTTCTTCTTTCGTTTCGTTATAAATTCTACGTCTGAGCTGCGCCTGCGCCGCGCCTTCACCTTACACCGTTTTGCGAAGGTCAGATAGGCTGTCGCTCCATATAAAATACTAGTATTCAGCTGCATCCAGGACACTGGAAGCCAACCCTACCACAATTAGGAGAAGGCTAAGCAGATGATATTCTTACCTCTCTGACCATAGGCACGGGCGCGGTCTCCCGTCGCCTCTCCTCAGTGATCCTCTCCATCTCTCTCTTCCTGTACTGCTGGAGTCTCTCCGCTTCTTGTCTCTCTGCTGATTTACGGCGAGCTTGTTCCTCTTCATCGCGCTGGGTTTTGAAGGCTTGTTCCACCTGGAAAGAAGCATGGAGTTAGTAATAAAGTTTAACAAATAAAAAAACGGGTTTATATTTGATTAGCTGTTGCGCGCGACCTTCGTCCGCGTAAATTATTATCAAATTACTATTTTCCCCGTTTTTGCAACATTTTTCAATGTTACTCCGCTCCTATGGATAGAGTGGACCAGAACGGCCCAAGATAGGTTTAGATGGAAACAGATGGAGGGGGCCTTCATCCAGAGATGGATGACCCCTTAATAGGTTAAGTTTTTTTAAATAAATAATTGTAAATTATAGGGAATAAAGGGTATTTTTATTTATTTATAGCCTTCCTCGACAAATGGGCTATCCAACGCTAAAATATTTTTTCAACCAGCAGTTCCAGAGATTAATTAGCTCGTTGAACCAAACAAACTCTTCAGCTTTATAATATTAGTATAGATTGGAGTGCAAAATGTAACGGAATGAAAACAGTGACTTTATTTCCCTCAAATAACGTAAGAAATAATTATGTTTCGACATCTATACGACCACATATGAACTACCCAAGCGTACCTTACATCGCGATATCAGAATTATCCGAGCGATTAACTTATAAAACCAGAGGAGGATCCTCGATTAACTATGGAGGAAGAGGAAATTTACAACCTGTTCCTCATACCTCTAAGTTAGGCAAGCTTCGTTGCCTTAGTGCTTTCCTGACTACACCAAAAAAATAAAGAATGGTCTCCTAATGTACTTACAAGAGTGATTCTCTTGAGCGCATTGAACTTGTCCCGCTGCGCGTCGATGGTTTCCTCCAAGTCACGATGGCGGTTGATCAGCTCTTCCACTTGGGCGACGCTCTCGCCATATTTGCCGTCGCGGACGAGTGGTACTCTGTGGGTAAGAGATAGAGTCAGAAAGAACGAAATGAGAATACAGGGTGTAAGGGACAGCCCTCCACAAACTGATGGAGTGAATTCAGTATATCGTACTAAGATGACCGGTACAAGAAATTATTTCAGGAATGTTATGGGAATCCAATAAATTTGATTTGTTTTATTTCCTCAGACGCAATGTATCGTTACCAGGGAAAACGCACGAGGCGAACGGCAAGCGCGACGACGAGTTCGATGAACTCTGTTGCTAGGCAGGAAGTGAACAGCTGATTTCACGCGTCGTTCATTAGAGTATTTCAACATCCATTGTTGGATTTCTGATTTTAGCCATATTACTTACATAAATGGAGTGCTGCGTACAATGAATTTAATTTTACATTCAAATAAAGGAATAGTAACAGAAACCAAAAAGGGATAAAAAAACCGGTAGAAAAGCAAACAGATGATGTATAGTAAATTTTACCTGTTAGTTATCCAGTTATCCAGCGCATCAGCATCCCTCTTAAACACGAGCGCGTCGAGATGCTGCGTGTAGATCCTCTCCCTGTTGGCCCACGCGCCGTCTAGCTGCGCGCGTCGGCTGCGCAGGATGGACATGCGGTCTTCGATCTCGGGGGACATGAAGTGACCTTCCTTTACAAGTTTCTCGCCTGGGGGTAAAAAAAAAACATGAAATCTCGTTTTTAAGGAACTAGCTGGCTTGAAGAGCTCGTGGTTAAACAATTCGTGGCGGTTGGTGACCCATCCCGGGTCTGCTGCATCCAGTTAGACTGGAACCCCAGCAAATTGAGAAAAGGCTAGGCAGATGATGATGGGATTTTCCGTCTGGAATTTCCATGGAGTAGCCCGGTGTCTGAACTTGTGCCCGGTCGATGGCAATAGGCTCGCCAGTTGATGACCCAGGATAGGTGTGTTCGTATGGTCCTAATAATAATTTCCTAAAATTCAGGTCTTCTTCTTTATGACCTGACCTGGTGTCAGAGTTTTTATGCCGCCCTTGGGCCTCTGACTTGGCTTTACATGCCGTCGACAAATATCTCTCAGGCATGCTGGTTTCCTCACGATGTTTTCCTTCACCGAAACAAGTGGTAATTATACAATACGCACATGAATTCGAAAAATCAGAGGGAACTCGAGACCTATGACTTGGCAGTCAGATAAAGACTTACCATCGCTGTACAACGTGTGGAAGGCGTCTTCCTTGGCCTCTATCTCCACCTTGATGTCCTGGTGTCTTGCCAGCAGCCTCTCGGCTCCGGACACGTCGTGAGCGAGATCCGGGGCTGTCACCCGGGCGAGGGTCTCGTTGGTCCAGGCTCTGGGGGTGGAAAGAATTGATTAGGGATTAAAATAACTAAGAATGAGGTACCTTTGGTTAACAGCAGTCGATTGGATGAAACCTGGATTTAAGGTTACTCCGTAAATATATAGTGTGACTGGTAATTAGTGACCGATACTTAAACACGTGATTGTACTCATGATAACAAACAACTTTCCCAAAGAATCATTTTTTTTAATACTCATTCATTTTTATCACAATAACACAACAGCGGAGCATTACGGAGCGGGCTTGCGAGCCGCGCGGGTGCTTTGCCTACCCACTGTAGCACGTTACGATAGTAATGAGACAGTACGGCGTGACGCGGCTAACAGCCGATAGGTCACAGGCGCGCGCGCCCGAATTTCATACGGCGGCTATTGTGTTATAAAAGTGAATGAGTTTTAAAAAAATGTTTCTTTGGGAAAGTTGTTTGTTATCATGAGTACAATCACGTGTTTAAGTATCGGTCACTAATTACCAGTCACCCTATATGGTTAGGCTACGCCTGCTGCAGTTGGTCCTTACATATATCATCGTCAATTTTATACGGAGACTCTTCCGTGTCTTGGGGCACCTTCACCCGTCTACCATTTTGAAAGTCGTTACGAGTCAGAACCTTGAAAGTCTAACAACCAGTCTTACCAAGGGGTATCGTAACCCAGTACTAACTGGGTTGTGGAGGTCAGAGAGGCAGTCGCTCCATGTAAAAGACTGGTATTCAGCTGCATCCGGTAAGACTGGAAGCCCAAGAAAGGCTAGGCATATGATGATAATACTTACAGCAACTCCTGGTAGGTATCAAAGTAAGCTTGCAGCTGCCCTGCCAGCTCTAACTGGTGGCTGCACTGGTCGGCGCGCTGCACCAGGGTCTGGAGAGCTTCGGTGACGTCCTCCAGTTTCACGGTGACGTGTTCCTTTGCGTCGGGGAAGGCTGTGCCTAATCTGTGGGGGGTAAGAGACAAAATTTTTAGTAATATTGTATTTGTTCATAGATTTTTTAGTACGTGGTCGTAATCGGAATGATCACCGCCATCTTGGTTTTTTGAATAAAATTTCTTGATACAATTTTACAATGTTGATCACTGACCACTGATTCCTGTTCGTGCCCATCGTGGGCCTTTGATTTTGCATAGATTAGGGTATTTGACTGAAAAAATTTATTTAGTTTGTCAGTTAGATTATCAAAATATTTTGGACACGTGTTTTTGCTTTTGTCATGTAAACGAAAAATGACCACGATACAGCGCGTTGAAATCTTGCGTGACGTCACTTTTTACTGTCCAGTGACGTCACAAGCCCCCTCTCTTGAACTTTGATGCGCTGTGTCATCGTCATTTTTTGATTATGTGACAAAAGAAAAAATAACGTGTCCAATTGTCCAATTGTCCAAATGTCCATTTTTTGGTGATCTAACTGGTGGACTAAATTTTTTTTTTCGTTTATGTTTAATAGCCTATTACAGACAAGTGTTAAATATTCTTGGGCCTATACCATCATGGCCCAGCATGGACCAATGCGCACAATCATGGCATGGCCCAGCATGGACTACTGAGCATCACTCTGGCTCAACATAAACCACTTTGCACTATTTCAGGGCCATTGTTTACAAGTCTGTTAACTCACCTCTCAGCCTCCGTTTGCAGCTTGTCGTGAGCAGCTTTAATGGCGTCTAAATCAGCTTTGAGTGCATGTAGACTGCGCTTCTGTGCGTGCAGCTCATGTAGGGAGCGCGGCGGCGCAGTCTCGCTGCCGAGCGCGGACTCCTTCTCGCCCACCCAGGCGGCGGTCTCCTCGGCGGAGCGGTCGAACTCGTGCACTTGGCGGGCGCCGGCAAGGGCCTGGGTAGAAGAGGGAATATTTTTTTAGAACTTCATCAGAGGAGACATACATAACATCATGCCTGTAATCCCCGAAGGGTTAGGCAGAGGTGTACTTAATAGTACACCCACATTTCTCCAGTTATGTTAAAATTCCGGGGACGAGTCTATCGGGCAGAACACGAGAATCCGTGACTGCTACTGTGAAATTCCTGATGGAAAAACCCAATAACACTGCCTGACTTGGGAATCGAAGCCAGGACCTCATGCTCAGCAGTCGTGATTGCGACCATTAAACCAACGACGCAGTCAAGTCAGTCTAGGTTTCTACCAAGCAAAACGCTTCTTTATGGGAATTAAACAAACTGTAGAATTGGAAGTAAAATAATTTAAATTTTCAGGTGTATTTCCTGCCTATCCCCTCTTAAAAAGGTCGTGTGTGTTTGTATGTATCATAGATATCCTTGTGCTAAGCAAGTTTTTTTCAATCAATAGTCGGTATCTAACCTATGACTTCATTCCTTGACGTTCAAATTTGGTCTATGTCACTATGATCTATAAAAGTAAAAAATGTTTCACACTCACCTCCTGCCTGGCAAGCGCCAGCTCCTTGAGATCATCCCACAAGCCCTTGATGTCATCTATCCTCTGCTTCACTCTATCAGCTTCTGGCGTGTTCTCTTCCAAAAGCACGGTGCCTGCCTCGCAGACGCCCTCGATTCTACCCTCGTTGGCTGTGGAGAGGAAAAATACGTCAGTTGTTGATCATATGGCCGATGGAAATCTGAAATGTCATAAGGGAAATTGAGTGTGTTGGATTTTGAACTTTTGACGCTGAGCGGTAAGTAACGATTGACTTTGAGAAAAAATGGTTTTAGGAAACTCAATGTCATTTTTAAAGACATATCTATAAATAATCCGCACGTATAGGTTTGATGAAAAAAAAAATAGTTTCAGTTCCATGATGGGGAGCCCCCTTTAATCTTTTGTTTTATTTATTTTTGTATAAAAATCGTAAAGCGGTTCACAAAATACATCTACCTACCAAGTTTCAACTGTGTAGTCCAAATATTTTCGGAATAAAGTGGCTGTGACATACAGATAGACAGACAGACATGACGAATCTATAAGGGTTCCGTTTTTTGCCATTCCGCTACGGAATCCTAAAAAAGGGGGCCGAAAGAAAAAAATACAAGTGGATTTTTACTACTCCAGCTGAGGTTGCACCGTCTATGGCTATTGTGATCCTTCAAAGACAAGACTAAGAATTCAAGGAAACATTACTCAAAATGTATTTACAGATGTGGACATCGTGTGCACGGGATTTTGTTTTGAAAATAAGTAGATTCAGGATGGTCTGACTGTACCTTGTAACTGCGCGAGGAAGTTGTCGAAGGCTTGCTGCAGGGTCTCCACATGCTCCACATCTAAGCCGTACTCCTCGCTGGCGGCTGTAGTCATCTGTTCGCTGATCCATTCTTGGACTTCCTCGCATTCTTGGACGAACCTGCGGACAAATCAGGATTAGATGCTAAAATATTGGATCTTACAATATCTGTCGTCAAACAAAGCACAGTATTACAAGAATATTTCGGCGCTCGAATGACGTTGACACTCGCTGTCAAATGTACTGATTGAAAAAAAAGAAGTCAGCGTGAGTCCCTACAGAGAAATACCCGACTAAACTAACTAGTCCGCCATCTTTGAAGTCCGCCATATTGGATTTAGAATGACGTCACTTAGCTAACCATGCATTGTCCTCCAAACTAAACATGTATGCATAAATTTCAGCTCAATCAGAAACAGACAAGTAGAGCAAACTTAAATTCTAAGATCTCGAAGACATCGTTATAAGCGATAAGACCGCTGTTGTACCCAAGAAATAAGAGCAATATTATAAAAGAGAAAATTTTGAAGTACAATAGGCCATTTGACAAATACGAAAAAAAAGAATACCGTCAGTTACATCACCGAAAAATGTTGGACACGTATTTTTTCTTTTGTCACATAAATCAAAAAATGATGTCGATAGAGCGCATCAAAGTTCAATCAAGAGCGGGGGCTTGTGACGTCACTGGACAGAAAAAAGTAACGCGAGATTTCAACGCGCTGTATCGTAGTCATTTTTCGTTTACATGACAAAAGAAAAAATACGTGTCCAATATTTTTTGATACTCTAACTGACGGACTAAATAGATTTTTTCAGTCAAATACCTTAAGTATTTCCATCAACACTTTTATTTTTGGTTCATCATGTTCTGATACCCAGTCAAGTCAAGTCAAGTCAGTCAGTCAAAGTACAAGTATCTACAAACTGTTAAACTACTTACTTGAAATACTTCAGACTCTGCTGTAACCGCTGCTGCCTCTTGGCGGACAGCAGCTTCATGTCCTCGTACGTCGCCTTGATCTCGTCGATTCTCTTCTGTAGTTGTTCGCCGTCGATTGAGGAGCGGTCCTGTGAGAGATTTTTTTGTAAGTTATGATATAGAGACGGTGGTGTCTTCGTATGGTTGGTTTTAATGGACAACTACTTTAGAAAAATTCCTCCAAAATTCCCTACTTTATTGTCGAATATCGTTTGCTAGTTTATTGATAATAAGAAAAAAAAAACCGCCTAAAAGTCAGAATTAATATTTGTTTTTTTTTATGAAACTTTTACTAGCACATAGCTGATGTTATAAGGAGTAACATACCTAACTTTTTTTTAGAAAAAGAATTAGGGTCCCGTGCAAAAAATACCCTTAAAACTATTAACAAAATCCGATTCAAATAGGAAAGTATTATTTTTACAATAATAATTTCACGCGGACAAAGATCGCGGGAAACACCTCGTTTATAAATATACTGTCATATTCAACTCACCATCAATCCAGCGGCCGCCTTCTCCAGCTTAACAACACTGGCGTCGAACCCAGTGACCTCCCTCTGCAGGGCGTCCAACCGTCTGACGAGTGCTAGCGCCGAGTCCTCGTCCCGACCAACGTCTCCTGATACCAGGACTATGCGGCGTTCGAGCAGCCAGGCTTCCGCTTCTGAGATCTCGGCGATTAGCTGTTGGAGAGATGAGAAAGGTAGATTAAGGTTTTATGTATGTCGTGTGGAGCTCGTTGCTAAACAATAACAGCCGCTCGGGTCGATCTTTAGGTTAGGCCGTGCTTGCCTAGGTTGGTCTGTGGATGTGTGTGGTGACTACCCATTACATACCGTTGGTCCCGGGTGTCATTTGTAGATCTTTGACAGTCGTTACAGGTAGTCAGTGGCCCAAAAAGTCTGACAACCAGTCTTATGAATATCGTACTATAGTAACTAGGTTATCGACAGATGAGCAGTAGCTCCATGTGTAATTCTTGTATTTAAGTCAGAGTTGAAGTAGGGTCTAACTTAACAGATAGATGATGATTAGAGATCGGATATTCGGATGCATATTTACCTAAAGTTGAGTGTTGACTAGTATGGAGTGCGACTACGACTATCAAAATAATCATTGTTATAAGTCCAGTCATATTTTATATTTTATTCTATTTGAATATACAACAGCAAAATTTGAATTCAGTTATTTCTCACACACAGCAACAAAATTTTAAAGTTGTGTGTTTCCACAAATTTCTTGCCCAGTTTTAAGCAGAATATGAATATTTATTATTCTATACTACAATACATTTTATACACACTACATATTTTTTTATGGAATACCGCGAAATCGAGAAAAAAATATTATAAGAAGCTGCTTCCACACTTTTGTACCCTTTGCCGGAAAGAAATGTACTTTAGGTAAATATGTATCCGAAAATCCGATCACTAATGATGATACATACCTGTAGCAGCGCGCATCTGTCTTTAATAAGCTGTGTCCTGTTCGCAGCGGCGTCCATCAGCGCCCTGTGAGCGGTCGCCAGGTCTCGGGCTCTCGCTTCTAGGGCTGCGCTCGCGAAGTGGCCGCGACGGGAGAGTTGGCCAGCTCGTGTGAGCAGGGCTTTTATGATTGGTTCTCTGTGAGGAAAAATGATGATAATGAACAACAACAGCATAATTATACAAATATGACAGTACATCCGCCCAGAAGGAATAAAAAAAAAACTAAAATGAAATAACGCCATTTTTTTTAAACATTGCGTGTGTGTAAATAAATGATAACTTTTTTTATTACTTTAGTTAATTGTAAGTTATTGTCTGAAGCTATTAAAGCATTTACTGAGTCGTATCAGTAAATGTTACCCTGGCATTTTACATCGAGTTTTAGAAAGAGACAGACGCAGTTATGAGTAAAAGAGACAAAGCTCTACAAAAACGACCTTTTTCTATATTAACGGTTTTTTTTTCGGATGGGAAATCATCAAATGACCCTCCGCTATGGGCAGAGTGGAAGGGAGTGTCAGACTCGTACTGACTAAAACCCATCCATGTTCCTTCTTTGCCCTTTGTGTTCCAGGGCCACGGTATCTCTTTCGAACAGTCCCGCAGTCTATATTAACGCTTGGGTAAGATACTCGTTAACAATATAAACATACCTGGCTAATAACTCAGCTTCCAACGCGAGATGTTTCTTGAGCATCGCTTGTGCCTCCGCCAGCGTCGAACCAGCTTCCTCTTGCCTCACCGCCGGTTCACGTTCTTGTAACCTGTATTGAAGAGATTTTTCTTTTATTTTAAACTCAAATAATCTTTGTTGACAATGCCATATCTTGCGCTAGCATCAGCCAGGTGCACAGCTGGGACAAACGCCTCCTCTCTTTGAGAGGGACACAAACCCAGAGTCCGTGGCTACTAATGAGAAATTCCTGATGGAAAAACCCAATAAAACTTTGCCCGACCCGAGAATCGAACCCAGGACCCCATGCTCAGCAGCCGCGCTTGCGACCACTAGACCAAAGAAGCAGAGCTTATTAAAAATATTTCATAATCTATTTAAGAAAATCGAAAATCGACACCCACCAAACTTAACTATGCCCGCGTGGTATCACACACAGAATAGGCGTGTGGACTAGCAGTAGGAACATTATTGGCAAATAATAAATGAATGGCAATTCAAGGTTTGCCAAATGGCGATGGAGCGTAGCGTATTGGGAATTACGCTCAGCGACAGAATTCGCAATACCACAATACGCTCCAAAACTGGGATCGCTGATGTGGGGAACAAGGCTGCTGGGTTGAAGTGGGATTGGGCGGGTCATGTCTATAAAATGCATCAGGACCGATGGGCCAGAGTCGTCACGCAGTGGGTGCCAGAAGACGGGCGGCGTCGCCGAGGGAGGCCTAGACGACCTAGAGGCGTCTACGAGAGATTGGCCAGAGAAAACCGCACGGAGAGAAGAATGGAAGGCTATGAGGGAGGCCTTTGCCCAGCAGTGGGATAAAGGTGGCTAAGAAAAAAAAATGAATGGTTGGGTTAACGTGGTTAATACTGACCATCTGAACTCCTCATCAGCATCCCTGTCCCATCTGTGGAGCAGCGCCGCATCTTCCAAGTTGTCGCGGCGGATCTGCATCGGCTCCTGCAGTTGGCGGTATCTGTTGAATAAAAGAGAAGAGTTAGTTTTTGATGAAAAAGAGTCTAATCTATAAACCAAATAAAATTGAAGTGTCTGTTTGTAATTTCATAAAAAACTTTTTTGCAAAAAATAAAACCGACTTCAAAAATACAAAAAAAGTGAAAAATAACTTTAGCTTCAGAAGTCGGTGACTTTTGTTTGTTTGATTTAGTTTTTTTGTTACCGACTTAGTGGTAATAAAAAAATCTAAAACCCCTGCGTAAACAATGCATATTTATGCGATAGAAGAAATCGCGGTTGATTTGCTGTCATTTTTTAAAAAGTTCCGGTGTCTGTCTCCGAAACTCATCATCAGATCTATATGAAATTTAAATGGGACCGTTTCGGAATAAACCCCTTTCGAACAAAAAATTTTCCAAATCCGTCTATATATGACGGAGTTATGCCCGAACATACATATAAAAAAAAATATAAACATCCGAATTGAGAACCTCCTGTTTTTGAAGTCGGTTAAAAATAACAGTTTTTTACTGAATGCATATGAAAGTATGTAAGGTACTTAGTACTACTTAGTATCTACTACTACTAGTACTCTGTTTGTATTATATTTTATCGCAGAAGATGATAAAATACCACGATATACCTCTTAACAGCGGCATCAGCCTTGGTGAGTATCTCCTGCGCCATGAAGTGGTCGCTCTCAGCGAGCTGGCGCGCGTTGTCAGCCAGCTGCGTCGCCAAGTCCGCCTTACTCGACACCTGCTGCTCCAGACGGGTGTGACGCTTCAGCAGGGCTGTCACTGACGCTAGGTCTTTGCCTGGGGGAGAAGAAGAATAAGAAGGTCAAAAAGGAGGTTTCAAAGGGGTTTTCTCGCCTTTTTTATATGACAACCGACATAGTCACGCCATCGCATTACCAGTTTGACTTTTCTGCAAAGTTGCGGAGTTAGATTTAACTTCTTACATAAACATGTCGGATCTGATCACTGGTACGGACATAAAATGAATCGCAGGCACGCCAGTGGTAACATCACACAACCCTCTAACCAGCCAATTGTTGTTTACCCTAAAAAATCATCGGGTTTAATTCGTACCAAATCTGACAAGAAGTTTTAACTTTCTCCAAAATGTAAGTCGGTAATTTGGCCGTTTATTTTTGCAACTTTTTAAAATGTAAAGTCCCTTCTCAGTCTTCATTTCGGGTTAATACTATGTATTTTATTTAGTAACAAACAAAGAGTATATTAAAATAGATGGACAAATTTTAACACAGCGTTCATTACGTCTAACCAAAGATATCCGAGCAAAAATGACACTGATCAAAGTGATTTTATTTCAACCTAAAATAATAAATTGCCGGCACTCTAGAATAAACACATCTATTATGGGTAGGTACTTGCACTCACGCCCCGCCGCGCGCGTTCTCGCAAGTAGGTACCCAGTCAGTTCTGTTAATATCATTCTGTATTTAACCATAGTAACTTTCAGTTGACTTTTTAGTTTATTTTCGTTAGCTGATTTTTTTCCGGTAAGTATCTAATGCGTTTTTCTTATTTTTTACCATTGTCCTTATTTTGGTGGTCTGAATGATTTCTAAAAGTATGTCCATCTATTTTAATGGGACCTTATATATGCAATGAATTGCAATAAAGTGTACATACCGTGATCTTCGCTAAGAAGCTGTGCCTCCACATCATCTAACCAGGCGGTGAAGTCATCCAGACCTCGCAGGTACACCCTCGCCTGGTACGCTTCTTGGAGACGCTCCCGACGCAGCTTAGCTGCCGCCTGGGAACAGAATAATAGTATTATAACATCACGACTGTAATCCCTCTCATGTAGAAGAGCCTTTGGTCCCAGCAATGGGACCCACATTTCGCGAGTTAACAATAATAATAAGTTTATTTCTGTTTATTTTTATTTAGTGTCCGCCAATGGCTTAATTGCCAAGAGCCTCGACCAACATCTGAGGAGGCTCGCGCTTGGCAGCTGGATCAAGGGCTTGATTCAGTGCGCGGTACTCCTGGACACGGCGCGTATTGTTAGGAGGTTCCTCTCTCAAGAGCCCTGACCACCGGCAGCTCGGACCCGGTTCCCAGTGCTGGTGGCTTACTATTATTTATATTTTTAAATGTTTTTTTTATATTAGAATATTTAAAAATGTAATTAATTTGTATATAAATGAATAAAACGAAATAATAAGTTTATTTACTAATCAACAGGTTTTAACAGATACATCGTAGAGGCCTTTTAAGTATGGAAATACGTGTATCAGAAGACCTCCCTCTTCCATTTTTATATGAAAACATTTTACAAAGCCTGTTAATAATTATGTTTAAGTCCCATGTTATAGGGGGGTCCTATTGCTATCAACCGGACACGAATCCAGACTCCGTGGCTGCTACTGAGAAAATCTTGGTGGAAAAACCCATTAACACTTTGAATGACCAGGGAATCGTACCCAGGAGAGTCCATGTCTTTTAGTGTGTCGTCATAGTCGGAACTAACGAAGTGATCTTGTTTTTAACCGACTTAAAAAAAGGAGGCGGTTATGTATTCGGCCGGATTCTTTATTTTTCATTTATTCACACCGATTTCTCGGTGATTACTGGTTTTTACGCGATAATTTGACTCTAATACAGGTAATCATTGATAAGTCGAAGATGAATTGCGGGTTGGTAGATGTCACATGTCTTCGAATGTTTGGTTCTAGTTTCCTCACGATGTTTGACAAAAGTATTACCTGTAATTCTCTCCATTGGTATTCCAGTTCTTCGACGTGTTTGGCGATCTCTTGTGCCGCGTAGTGTTTGGCTTCTATAACAAACAATATTCAATCAATAATTATTGAAAACCAGAGCCGTCCCAAAGCTCGTTGGGTTAACGTCATCGTCAAAGTCGCGGGAAACACCTGGATAAGGGACGCACAGAACCGGCAAGTGCAGAAAAAGGGGAGGCCTATACCCAGCAGTGGGTGATTCCGGGCTGATATGCTGATGAATAGATAGATATAACGTACCTATTAGAGTCTCCCCGTGGTTGGCGACGTCGTCAATGCGCCCCTTATTCGCGGCCAGTTCTGACTCGAACGCTGCATGCTTCTGGATCTTGCTCTGAAGGTTTGATAACTCCCTGGGGATTAAAACATAGATATAAGATATTATAGAAGAGTTATTAGCAGTGATAGCCCAGTGGTGTGTGAAGGGGTCTCATATTACCCAGTAAAAACGAGGTCAGATAGGCAGTCGCTCCATGTAAAATGCTGCAACCGGTTAGACTGGAAGCCGACCCCAATATAGTTGGGAAAAGGCTAGGCTAAGATGATGATGAGCCGAGTGGTGTGACCGTCGGACTGCCAAGTGGTCGAGAGGTCAAGAGGTATCAAGTTTGAACCCAAGACACGCATCTCTGATTTTTCGGATTCATGTGCGTATTGCATAGTTATTGGTTACTTCGGTGAAGGAAAACATCGTGAGGAAACGAAACCAGCATGCCTGAGAGATATTTCTCGACGGCATGTAAAGCCAAGTCAGAGGCCCATGGGCGGCATAAAAAACTCTGACACCAGGTTAAGCACTAACCACACGATAAAGAAGTAGAAGAAATAACACCACGCCAGAATTCCCTGGTGCTTACTATCCATATTAAGTCTCATGTGAGAGTGGATGGGTGACCATCATTACATGCCGAGTTTCTTCCGTGCCTCGGAAGTATGCCGAAGTAGCCGTTAGTCCCGGCTGTCATTCGTAGATCTATGCCAGTCGTTACAGGTAGTCCGTGGCCCGAAAGTCTGACAACCAGTCTTACCAAAGGGGTATAGTATTACCCAGTTACTGGGCCAGTCTATAATGTGCTAATAGAGTTTCCCTAACTCATTATAAAAATCATTTATAAATATTACCTATAGTTCTGGTCGTTCGCGATCTGCATCTTGAGCGAGATCCACTCCCTCTCGTGGTACAGGTTCCTCAGGAACTGGTGGAACTGGCGCGACTGTTCTAATGTCTCGCCGCGCTGCTTGCAGGATTCCTGGAGACGAGATTATGAGGGTTTTAGTAACACATTTCTACATTGTATTACGCTTGTACCAATCTGACTGGACATAAAAAAAACTGGTTTCGACATCTGAAAAGAGCTGGTTTAAGCCCCAAAAAGCACTGGTTTTAGTACCAAAACAGAACTGGTTTCGGCAACAGTAAAGAGCTAGTTTCGGCACCATAAAAAAGCTAGTTTCGGCAACAGAAAAGAGCGGGCTCCGGCAACAAAAAAGACCTGGTTTCGTCACCAGAAAAAAACTAGTTACGGCACCAAAAACAACCTGGTTTCGGCACCAGAAAAGAGCTAGTTTGGACACCAGAAAAGAGATGGTTTCGGCACCAGTAAAGAGCTGGTTTCGGCACCAGAAAAGAACTAAATTTGGCACCTGAAAAGAGCCTGTTTCGGCACCAAAAAAGCACTGGTTTCGGCAACAAAAAAACACTGGTTTCAGCACCAAAAGTTCCCTGCAACCCTCATATTAAGAAGTAACTCCTCACCTGAAGTTTATCCCTCCTGTTGAGTATGGTCTTAAGCCGCTGTTCCACATACTCCCGGTCAAAGTGCTGCTCCTCCAGCATGCTGTGCGCGAACTTCTGCAGATCGTCTACTCTGTTCAGCTGACTGTGCAGGAGTTTGGAGAACTCTGCGTGCTTGCGGATTAGGGTCTCCACAGCTGGAATGGAGAATGGCATTTATTCATTTTAGTATTAAGTGAATTGGTTCCATTGAAGATTGGTGATTGGTGAAGAGGTGAAGTGGTGATTGGTTCTACTTAATTTGATGTATACTAGTTGGGAGGTGATTAAATACAAGTTGAGAGAGACACTGACGCTCAAACGCTTACCACGTGTTCAGTATATCTTTCCGAACTTGCCCACAGAGACATTTTTCATTGGTAATTTTAAAAAAGGCTGCTGTTTGCTACAAAAGTGCTAAATCAACACTGTAAAACGTATGGAACTACTGGTATTTAAAAAAAATTACAGATCAACAATTTCTATTTGGGGGGGTGCGGAATGATGTGCTCAACACGTGGTAAGCGTTTGTGCTTCGGTGTCCCTTCCACCGTGTATATCCATTGTTTTCAAACTCAACAGTTTAACTGTTCTGGGGGCCTACCACCTGATGGATGATGAAGCTATAAAGGAATATAGTTCCATCTTTTTCCCTCGCCAAACACTTTCCATGGTTCCGCCTTCTTTAAAAGCATGAATTTGTTTTCAAAAAATTCTAAGGAACTATTAAGGCATTCAAAAAGTTTTGATTTGCATGTAAAACTACACGTTTGTTTATTCTGTTTACACAGCAATATTAACATTTTGCATATTGGCAATCAAATAAAAAGGCATAGCTAGTAAAATAAATGATCTTACCATCCAAGTTCTCTCCAAGATCATCATTGTTCAAGAACGCCTCCTTAGACGCGAGCCAGTCCTCTGTCTGTCTCGCTTGCTCCTTCAGCAGTTGTAGTTGATGTGCCTGAGAGGGAAAGAGATAATATTATTATAATATTATAAAGCTGAAGAGTTTGTTTGGTTGAACGCGCTATTCTCAGGAAGTACTGGTTCGAATTTAGAAAAATACTTTAGTGTTGGATAGCCCATTTATCGAGGAAAGCTATATTTAACATCATGCTACGAACAACAGAAGCGGAGCATCAATGAAAAATGTTGCAAAAACGGTAAAAATTTCTTCCTTTTAGCTTACGCTGCGTGCGCCGCGTAAAAGATTAAAGTTACGCAACAATCATGTATGACGAAATTGTTCCTCTTTAAAAAGTAAAAAAAAAAGTCCGCGATAGCATATGTCTATCTTTTAAGGTTGACTCACTATAACCTTTTTATGGTAGTCAAATTTGTGCTAAAATAATACATTATTTGCGAAGGTGTTTTTATAAACCTGGTATTAATCCTTATCCAAATAAATACGTTATTCATCACAAGTATTTAATTTTGAACTAAATTGCCCTTACATCATTTAATTTCAATGAATATTTTAGGACATATCAGTTTTAAAACAACGCCTCAGTAAAATAATGATCAAATACTGCGCGCGCATTTTCATTATGCGGAATGATGTGTGTGATGTGCTCCTTTAGGATTGTTTTAATAGGTGCCTACGACCCACTCTCTCTCTAACCCGCTCTCTTATGTGACGCAGACGAAGTTGCGCGGGTCAGCTAGTGTCATATAAAATCAACGCCTGTAATGGACTATTATATGGTAGGCCAAAGCAAAAAAGCTTATTTTGATACAGTTATCAATTATTCAGAGTGTTTTTTATGATTATGACTAAAGCCTTATTTTATTAGAGAGTAAGTTAACGGAAAAAAAAAACGAAAATAAAATATTCGGTTTGTTTTTTTTATTATTATTATTCTAGTTCATGATTATTTTGACTACTACCCTTTTTTCCGTAGTTTCGAATTTTTCCTAAAAGACATTTAGAATCCCATCTTATTAATCTTGAAATGTACTGAAAAAAAATTGGCTTGGCGACAGTTCCGATTTTGGCCACGCATTAAATTATGTTCGAACAGCGATACGCTCTTTTGTTACATTAAAACGAATAAATAAACCAACATACCTGTGTGAGGTACTGCTTCCTCTGCAGCCAGGCCTGGTCCAGAGTGCTGGAGAGCACTTCAACTCTCTTCACCTTTTCGGGAACCTGGTCCGCTTCCTTCTGGAGAGAGCCGATCACTTTCTGTCGACCGTCGATCTCGGCCTGTAGGTGAGAATTTGTGGTTTTAGGCAGACAAGAAAAAAATGTATCAGTAAATCGATCGATCTAGATGAATATTAAAAAACCGGCCAATTGCTAGTCAGATTCGCGCATGAAGGGTTCAATACCATCGTAGTAGGGGAGCCCTCTTTAATTTTTAATTATTTGTTGTTATAGCGGCAGCAGAAATACAGATTTTGTGAAAATTTTAACTGTCTATCTATAACGAATCATAGGACACAGCCCGCTGACAGACAGACGGACGGACAACGGAGGCTTAGTAATAGGGTGCCATTGGTTACGGAACCCTGAAAAGGATCTTACAGGAAATACTCAATTACTTATTTGAATAAACTTACATTCTTTAAGCACTGTTTTAAGCTTTCACGGTTTACAACTAAACTTATACTGTCACTTACGGGATATCTACCGTGATTTTTCATTATTTTGAGCTCCCGATATTTCGACGCTGTTGCAAGCGCCATGATCGTGGGTTACATTCTTTAAATTGTCTCAACTTTTTTCTCAACACATTTCGGAATAAACATTCGTAATCCATATACTCTTATTTGTAAAGACAAGTCACCCACAGCGTGACAGCGTCAAGCTTAGCTTCACCTCACATATCAAGGCGTAAGATGCCCATTGAATAAGAGAAGACCTCACCTTTTTCTCGTGATGCAGCTCAAGCAGCGCCTCAGCATCGGACACGGTCTCCGGCGCGTCCGTCTCGTCCATGCGCTTCACTGCCTCCGATACCCAGAGCTCCAGTTCCTGGAATAAATAAGTTCATTTAGTTAGGAAATAAATTCTGAATAATAGCTAAATAATAACAGCCGCTCGGATCGATCTTGAATATTTGTGTGACAAATATTCAAGATCGATCATGTTTCAAACTCTAAATAATGTTTATTACTTAAGTTTGACATAAATTGCGTATTTCACAATGATTAATTCTTGACATTTTAGCATTAATAGATTAACTTTGACATTATTACTTTGACATTTACTTTGACTTTAATTGACAATTTAATAGACATGTAATTTTGAACTTTAATGTATTTTAATTTTTAATTTAGGGACTAACCACGTTCCGAACTAAATGTTGCATGCCTAGTGCAGAATATGGTGACACTAACAACACTGTTGTTCAAAAAGCCACCTGTATAACTACCCATATTTGCAATAAATTAATTTGAATTTGAATCTTTATGTTAAGCCGTGCTTGGCTAGGTTGGTCTGTGGATGGGAGACCACACATTACATACCGAGTTTCCTCCGTGCCTCGAAAAGCACGTTAAGCCGTTCGTCCCGGCTGTCATTTGTAGATCATTGACAGTCGTTAGGTAGTCAGTGACCCAAAAAGTCTGACAACCAGTCTTACCAAGGGGTGTCTTATTACCCAGGACTAATTGGATTGTGGAGGTCAGACAGGCAGTCGCTCCATGTAAAATACTGGTATTCAGCTGCATCCGGTTAGACTGGAAGCCGACCCCAATAGAGTTGGGAAAAGGCAGGCTGATGATGATGAAATGAATGCTGAATAGACTTTTTAAAGTTTATTTTACCAAGCACTTTTTTCATTAAAAAAGAAAATAGTTTCCTTTAATTTTATTAGTAAGTAATAGCCTAGTGGTGTGGCCGTCGGACTGCCAAGTCATAGGTCACGAGTTCGAGCCCAAGACACGCACCTCTGATTTTTCGGATTCATGTGCGTATTGTATAATTATCACTTTCTTCGGTGAAGGAAAACATCGTGAGGAATCCAGCATGCCTGAGAGATATTTCTTGACGGCATGTAAAGGCAAGTCAGAGGCCCATGGGCGGCATAAAAACTGACACCAGGTTAGGCACTAACCACACGATAAAGAAGTAAGTATAGACTTTAAGATAAAGATAGACTCTTCAAAGTGTTAATTTCTAATCGTTCTGGTGTAAAAGACTTCTTCTTCTTAGCATGTCGATGGCAATCTAAATTGTGTCAGCCCAGAACTGAGCTACTAGTTTGGCGCTTTCGGTAGCGTCCATCAGTTCCTGTAGTGAACAAACAACAGAACACGATATTAAGTGCCCCATCGTTTGTGGAACAGCACCACATTTACACTCCAGGGTAGAGTCATTAATGAATCTCCACCTGAGCAGGTTTTCCTTGCTGCGGCCAACTTGGGTCCGGAGTCTATTTCAAGACTTATGCTCAGTAATGGCTTCGTTTAACAACGCAGTACGTTTAGCCACCAACTCTTGTAAGTGTTCTGTCTCTTTCACACACATGGTACATTCCCTAAGGGAGAGAGGGATAGCTTACCTTAAGACTCTCATCGAACTTATGCTCAGCGATGGCTTCATCCAGTAAAGCAGTACGTTTGGCCGCCAATTTCTGTAAATGTTCCCATCCTTCGCGTAGTGACTGTAAGCTTGTTTCTATCTCTTTCGCGCGTTCTGGGTATCTGTGGGGGAGAAGGGGGATGGATATAGTTTTGTTTTGTTTCGCTGGGCGTGATGAACGCAACTAAGATAATTTCGCTATTTTTGAATAAAATATTTTGGAATTTATTTAGATACTGCATATTAAAGTGGAAATAAGTATTAGGTTGTCCGATATTTACATTAACCTCACTAGTTTCGATCTCATAATTTGAAATACATGCAGCCAACAAGTCGAATTTTCGAGACAACTCAAAAATTCAATAAATATATTTAAAAAAAAATCTTTTTCTATAAATTTGGTACTAATGTATATGCCTCAGGGTAACTAGAAAAAACGAATATTTGATGAATTTCTAGTATTTTTGCATAGTATATAATAAAGGCGTGAAAATGGAGGAGTGGAGAGAAACCTTTGCCCAACAGTGGGACAGAATAGGCTGATTTAATAGAAAAATAATTAAGATATCTTCTATCCCACTCACTTCGCGCTCAAAGTGTTGCCCTCTCCCTCTAGCTGTTGTATCTTGTCTCTGATAGCGCCTGCCTCGGCCGCCCTCGCTAGATGCTTTCGTTTCAACTCGTGCGCAGCGGCCAGTTCTCGGCCACGTTCCGAACTGCTGAAGAGTGTCGACTTCTTTGATATACGTTCCGCGGTGTCTTCTACGTCCCTGTGGAGAGAGAAAAAGGGTTTAAAGTATGGTTTCAAAAACAATTTTTTTTTAAAACAATCGTTTTGCAGTTTCCGGAATGAGAAAAAGGCGTAAATACTATTAAATGAGCAATATTTGTATATTTGTAATCACTGTTTGTCTGTCTTGAATAGGAGACAGACAGACGGACAGAAGGCGATGACAATTCACGAAGACATAAGATTTTTTATAGCAATAAAAAAATGTAGAACTCGTGGTATGCTGGCAGCGAAGGGGTGGACTCGGTGATGTTAAAGGGCTCTTTCCAATGAGACCTCAAGTATAATGAGGAGGAGGTTTTAATGACCTTTACAATAAAAATATTGACAATAAAAATATACACATAAGGACTGGTAGTACTGCATCAATGTTTCTATCATATGTATCAAACAAACCTGTTGAAGGAATGTACTTCGGCGGCGGCGCAGAGGTTCTCCCTGTACTTGTGTAGGGCTCCTTGCAGCGCGCGCCATTTCGCGAGGAACGCGTCGCGACGCTGCGATACTGCGGCCGCTTGTTGAGTGGGACCCTGGGAAAAGAAATGATACAATGAATATTTGATATAGATATTTGTGTTAACGCAAACTTATGGGCATGTGTATTCTCCCCGTCTTAACCTATTATGCATAAACTTGGTCTTTGACTAACATCCAGAAATCCAAACTCAAGGTTTGCCAACAAGCAATGGAGCGCAGTATTCTAGGTGTTAAATTAACGGATCGCGTTCGAAACACAATACTGCGCTCTAAAACAAATATAGCTGACGTAGCTCAAAAGGCTGCCCAGCTCAAATATGACTGGGCAGGATCTGTCTATGGATAGACAAATTGTGCGCAAAAATATCAGGAAGCTGGTGTCCGGACATAGCGATACGGTATCGCGGCAGGCCGCGAAGGAAATGGGGGGAAGACTGGACAGGTTCCATCAGAACTGGAAGGAAGACGCGCGGGTTTGCGAGAAATGGAAGAAGTGGAGGAAGGGCTTTGCCCAGCAGTGGGACAGAGCAGGTGTCTTCCAATTGTTTGTTTTGAAGACTTTAACAAATAAGTATCCCACCTGCTGCAACAGCTTATCAGCGAGCGCACAGATACTCCTGACCCTCTTGTCGTCCACCTTCATGTCACTGTCGACGTCGTCCAGCTTGCGCAGCAGCGCCGTGCAGTGCTCGTAGTCTCTGCCCAGCTCGTGAGCTTGGACCATCATCTCCTTGTCCCTGATCCAGGCCTCGATCTTGTCCAGGTGTTGGTTGAATTCGAGGATGTCTTGGGCTTCTTCTAGGCCGCGACCTGGAGGGGAAATGGGGTTATAATGAAACACGACGCATAAAATAACTAAACCTCACTACACAAAAAAAATCCGGCCAAGTGAGGGTCGGGGTCCAAATTTCGGCCACCTAAATTTAGGGGATCTTTTAACGTTTAACCTTTGAACACTAACCATCCCCTATCGGTTCCCTATCCATGCTTAGGGGATCCCATAAACTTGGGGGATGTCGGTGAAAACGGGCATCGGACTCGTGCATGAAAGATTGCGTACTATTGAAGTAGGGGAGCCCCCTTTAATTTTGATTATTTGTTGTAATAGCAGCAACAGAAATACACATTCTATGAAAATTTCAACAGTCTACCTATTACGGATCACGAGTTACACAACTACTTTTAAAAATGAAAAAACTTTACAACCACTCATGTAGAAATTCAAATTGATGCAAGAAAATAATAATTTGTTCCGTGCTGTGAGGCTTACGATGTCTATGTACTTTCTTAAACAAAATATTTTTCCTAGCTAGCATTCAAAATGGCTCCATTACCCTACAGCATCAAGCCAGATATTATATACCTTTAGGCTCAAAGGGCGTAACAGCCATTTTGGCCAGAATGAGATTTTAATGCAGTCATACTTAGTTTTTCGTCTTCTCTTGATTGGTATATTTAAAATTTCGATATTCGCAAAAAAAAAAAAGGTGGAGACAGCCATCATTTTTGTATCGCTAAACATTGATTTTCTTTAAATTTTACGGTGTTTCAGGGTGAGTCTATTTTTTAATTGTTAGATTTCATTTATATATTATTCTACGATGTTCTTTATCTCAAAATTCTAACAAGTTTTGATATTTAAGCACAAAAAAGTTATGGAAAACTGTTTTGTTTTTTTGATTTTTGGCTCTCCTGAAAAATCGAGTTTTTGTGGATACGCCCTTTGAGCCTAAAGGTATCGATATATGATGAGCCCTTACCTCTCTGCTCCGTGGCAGTCTCAAGCCGCTGCCAGTCCGTCTGCAGCTGCTTCAGTTGCTTGTCCACCTCAGCATCAGGAGACAGCTGGGTCGCCAGCTCCTGGACCTCTTGCAGGCGAGCCCTGTTGGCTGCTAGCTCGGCGGTGAACGCCTGGTGCTTCTGGAGTTTCTTGATTTTGTCTTCTAGGTTTGTTACTTCGCCTGGACAAGGAATGATAATGAGTGTCTTATTTTAGAGGTTGGTTATAAGAATTGGGTGTTTGACTATTACATATTAAAACTTTTATACATAAAGGGTGTAAATAGACCCTTAACGAAGCCGAAAGGCACTTGTTGTCCCCGCTATTGCGATCATCTTTTTGTTCTAGACCATACCTGGGAACCTTCTAGTTACGGAGTTATTGGGGGGTCAAGTTTTTTTTAAATACAATTTTTTAAGGTTATAACTTTACTTTAAATACCTCCATGACCCGTTTACTACTAAATGCGTCCATAAGCACAATGTTTTGAATGCGTTACATTGAGTTTTACCGTAAAAGGTTACTTTTCACCCAAAAAGAAAAAGTTATTTCCCAGCAATAATTTTTGTGTAGAGTTACTTAGTTTGATGTACAGAATGCTTGGTTGACGGCTTCGTGAAGGGTCTCTTTTCACCCTGTATGTCTGATCCGGTCATTGGTACGGGCTTAAAATGTAACGCATGTTCGCAGTGGTGAAATCACGCGACCTACTTACAAGTCTACCCACACCACAGCTTGCTTCTACAGAGCCCTGATGTTCAGCTCGAGACGAGGACGACATTCATTGCTGATCGCGGCGGAATTGAGGCGTCTTGGAACTGTACCCGATTCATTGTGCCCCGTGTTATTATGTAAAGTTGTAATCTCAAGTAATTCGTTAGTTTTGCTAGAAACAGTGTATCGCACCCAGTGTGTTTCCATAGCACGAAACCCATCGTCTGCCCACATGATGTACGAGCATAATGGAGTAAATTCTGACAAACCGACACATACATTTTCATATGTAAAATCTGGGTATTCAGTGAAACAATCAAATAACAAAATGGATCAAGATTATCACCCCAAAAAAAAAGTTGTTTCCCAGTAATATTTTTTGCGTAGAGTTACTTAGTTTGATGTACAGAATGAGGTCAAAGGGCTCACTAAACGTCTACGAAACTATTTTAACTTAATTAACTTATAGAATTACAACCATTTGTTGGTTCTGTTTGGCGCTAAAAAGCTCTTTGATATAAATAAATTTCAATATGCTTAAAGTAAGTTAAGTATAGCTGTTTATTTTCCACTGGATTGCTTTCATTGGTTAAGGAACCTTTTCAACATTTCTGGTCCTTCGAATCACGATAGTTTGGTCCTTCGGTTAGGTTTGGTTTTTTAACATAGGTTATTAACAATAACTTTGTTGTGTTATTTATAAGTAAAACATTAACATAGTTGAAGACAAAAAAAAAATTTTGGTCCTTTTGAAACGAAACATAAACTAGATTAGTAGTTTGATGTAGAGAATGCTTGGTTGACGCCCTCGTGAAGGGTCCGTTTACACCTTGTATGAACTGAGAAGTATGTAAGGATCGAAGCAGGTGGCGTTCTGCCTATATCCTTGGGATAAAAACATGAGTTTATGACTACGTACCGTGTTGATGTTCAGCGGCTAATTTAGCCAGCTTGTCGGCGACCCACCCGCGGGCCTCGGCCGCGTCGCGCGCGAACTGTGCGCGGGCGCGGGAACGGACTAGCGCTGAGCGGCGCGCTGCTGCTTCTTCGTACAGCTAGAGGAACAAGCATAGGTCAATTCTTCTTCTTCGTATCGCTGGCACGACAAACTTTAAATTTTGTTAGCCCAAAACATCGCCACTTCCACCGCGTCGTCGGTGGCAGCGCAAAGGTCACTTCGGCTGCATGTTTTTGGGCTAAGAGGGCAGGATAGGAGGTGGAGCATAGTTTGCTACACAGCTCCACAACCACACCCCACTGCTGTCTCATTGAGGTATCCCCACTTAACAAGGTTGGAGTTACATCTTCCTACCTGTGTCCGGAGTCAATAATCTATACTAATATTATAAAGAGGTCAAACTTGTTTGTAAGTTTCAATGTTCCCTACATAGAGTGAAAAAACTGCATAATTATACCTAATTAATGGTACAATATCATTTTATAATCTGTGTCCACTTCAAATTAGATAGAGACGTTGCTTGTTTCTGATTGGCTGGAACAACGCGTCTGCCGATTCTCTAGCAAACGGCATCAAAATGATTAAATCGTCAAAGACTTACGTGGTGTTAGAACTTAAACAGTGATAACCTAGTGGTGTGACCGTCGGACTGCCAAGTCATACTGTCTCAAGTTCGAAACCCAGACACGCACTTCTGATTTTTCGGATTCATGTGTCTATTGTATAATTATCACTTGCTTCGGTGAAGGAAAACATCGTGAGGAAACCAGCATGCCTAAGAGACATTTCTCGACGGCATGTAAAGCCAAGTCAGAGGCCCATGGGCGGCATAAAAACTCTGACACCAGGTTAGGCACTAACCGCACGATAAAGAAGAAATCTTGTCTTCGTCCGTCTCTCATCAGCGATGAGCTGGCTCTCAACATTAGAAACACAGCTCTCTATCACATAGCATAGGGTAGGTATTTGTCTATCATCTTACTTTCTTCAGTCTCTCATTGATATGCTACAACTCATCGGCGATGCGTTAGCTCTCAACATTAGAAACTCAACTCTCTGTTATTTAGAATAGGGTAGGTTTTTGTCTATCAATTTACCTTATTCCATCTCTCATTCATCAGTCATCAGCAATGAGCGGGCCGCGACATACAAGACTGAACTCTATACCATATAGCATACGGTTAATATTTACCTTCTTCCTCCTCTCATTGATATGCTGCAACTCGTCGGCAATGCGCTGGCTCTCCACGTGGTTCTGTTGCAGCAGCTTGTCGCCGTGACTGTTCAGGGTTGCCAACTTCTCGTCCTGGTAGGGAAATAGAGTAAAAGTAGATCAGTGCGTGTACAGGATCGTAAGATAGGCAATTATTTGTGTTGGATATGTTTCGGTTAAAAGCCGAAGTAAGGTTACACCTAGTTCTAGCCGGCTATACCTAGGTGAAGCCGGTAACTATCCTTTCATTGCTACGACACACCAACCAAATGGAATAGATTTGGTTAGAACTGTGACCAAACTACATCCAAATTAGTTGCATTATAACAAACTGTTACCGGCCGCACCTAGGTATAGCCGGCTAGAACTAGGCGTTACCTTACTTCGGCTTTTAGCCGCATCTTATACGTAAGTTAAAAGATTGAGGGAAATGAAAAGATCTAAAAATTTAACTAACGTCTTCAATTCAAAAACATTTTTTACTTTAGGGTACGCTTGCAACAAAACATTAGAAACTTTATATTTTTGACAATCGTTTGAAGAAGACGGAGACAGAATAAGTTCAGATTACCTGTGTAGCGAGCAGTTTCTCGAAGGCCTCGTGTTTCTTGAGCGCATTCTCCACCTCCTCAACGCTGCTGGTCTGAGATATTTCTGTGCCTGCAGGAAAAGATAACGTTAGTCCATGCAACAATAGAACATTTTTTTTGTACAGTCACAATAGGATAACCGTTTGTCACCATATGTAAAAGCGGTGATAGCCTAGTGGTGTCACCGTCGGACTGTCAAGTCATAGGCCCTTTTTTTTCGGATGGGAAATCATCAAAGGGGGTCATTTGATGATTTCCCATCCGACATCGCATCAAAATTCAAGAGAGGGGCTTCTTTTTTCTTTTTTGTTTACGGATGGGAAATCATCAAATGACCCCCCCGCTCTGGACGGACTGGAAGGGAGTGTCAGACTTTTACTGACTCAAACCCATCCATGTTCCTTCTTTGCCCTTTGTGTTCCAGGGCCGCGGTATCTCTTTCGAACAGTCCCGCAGCCCCGGCAGGCATCACCCTTGCGGGCCCCTTCCTGGTTGCTGACATCTCTTTGAGGCGCGCGTGGAACACGAAAGCGCCGTCGACACGGCCTGTCGTCATAAGACGGACGGACGGTGAGCTAACCCATTACTCACCGTACACAGGCCCGCGCCTACGGTGGCGCCCGGGGCGTCTCCCGCGGCGGCTGGGAAGTGAGATCCTTTCGCCTCTGACGTCCCAAGTTATAGGCCTCAAGTACGAACCCAAGACGCGCATCTCTGATTTTTCAGATTCACGCTGATGGCAGTCTCTGTTGAGATTGGGAGAAGGCAAGGCAGACGCATAAACTTACTCAACGCAGCCTCCTGCGCAGCACACAGATCATGCAGCAGCTTGGCGTCTCGCAGGAAGCAGTGCAGGTCTATGAGCTGGTCCAGCGCCACCTGGCGGGCTGCCCAGGCGCCGTGGAGACGGTTGCGCTCTTCTAAGAGGGCTTCGCATTTCTCTTCAACTTCCTGTGGATGAAATGAATTGGTTAGTGTGTTTTGAAGGTAAGTATTAACTAGAGATGAAACGGATAGTAATTTGGCCAGATACCGGAAACCGGATATTCGGCAAGCTTCGAGGCCGGATGGCCGGATATCCGGCTGCCGGATATTAGATCAATTCGGATTGAGTTAACGCTGCCGCACAAGTGCGGTGTTTACGAAGCCAAATGGAGTCGCTTTTTACCCTCAAATACTGAAAATGTTGTATTTATTCACCATAACTTTCCACTTGTTAATTTTGAGTACCAAATTATTATCAATACATTAAAATTTTGCTTTTTTAATTATAAATACATGATGTTTACAAACTACTGTCTCACGATTTATATTGTGTTAATGAGAAATTATTGATTTCTTTTATATTCGGTATCCGGCCGGATAGTGGGTTACTATCTGGATGGTAAAAATAGGCCGGATTACGGATAGTTACCGGATATCCGTTTCATCTCTAGTATTAACACATGAAAGACAAGCTGCGCTGACACCAAATAATACTTTATAAGGGCAGGTCAATGATGATGAGATAAACAAATACTCACTGCAGCATTAGGATGCTGCGTCGCCAGCTCCCTGCCCATCTGCAGAGCGTCTCTGAACGAAGAGTCTCGCGCGTCTAACTCGGCGCGTACAGCTTCGTGTTCCGCGCGTGCAGCTTGCGCGCTGACAGCGTCGCGTACGCGCACTGCACGTGACATGGACGTGCGGAGGGACACTGACCAGGAGGTTAGGTCGCGGACCTGTGGAGGAGAAGATAATATAATAAGATAATATTTTTAGGTTAAGGAAGGCACATAAATACATTATTCTCTTCCTTTTCTCACACACTATTGTCTACATTTCTTTTTCATTTCTCCTTTTGCAGGTCTGCTGGCAGAAATTTCTTAAGAAATAAGCAGTACCTATGTACTCATATATTATAATGTTATTTTCCTGTGTTGTCTACTGTGTGTACATAAATTGTAAAATAAATAAATAAATAAAATAAGCATACATGAAAGAACTGTTTTTTGTCAACATCAAATATCTTCATACAATTCATTTTAATTATAGGAGGCCAGTATCAACAGTGGCGACCACCAGAAAAGCGCCGAGACAATGAAGCTCGACGAAGTCCCAGAGAAACAATTTAACTGTCTTGGATCCCGCAACGAAATTAATCAGAAGAGTATAGCGGAGGAGTAGGACAAAAATATGATTTCCACTTCCCTCCGTATCAGCAGGAGACAGAACAGAGTAAGGCCAATAGACACAAAGGGACGTTTGTAACTGGAATAATGTATTTGTTATGTTGCAGTTATTTGTTGAGTTGTTGTGAAAGTTTTAAATTGAAGTTGTATACTTAATTGTTTATAAGTATACATTTTTTCATGCCAAATGGTAGAATGTACCAGGAACAAATAATTACCACTGTAACATCTCACGTATGTACCTATATTCAACGCAAATAAATGATTTCTATTCTATTCTATTCTATTCTAGTTGTTTCGTCGTAGTTGTTACGTAGTTATGTAACCTGAACCGCTACGCGTGATCACCTTGAGAGCATAAAATGCACCGTTGCAGTTTAGAGTGGCCCGTCTAGAACATTCGATGCATTTTTGTCAACTTAGTAGGTAAGTAGCTCCAACATGTAACCGCTAGGTTTAGTTTCGCAGATTACATTAGAGCGTGCGCTTCTGTTCACACGTATCCACTCTTTTATTAAATATAACGCTTCCAAAAACTTGAGTACTTTGTAGTTGTAACGATGTAGCTGTTATGTTGAAGTTGTCATGTTGCAGTTTTCATGTTGTAGTTTTCATGTTGTAGTTGTTACGATGGTTTTACCTGTGTCAAGAACTGGTGCAGCTGCAGGTACTGCTGCAGCGTGTGTCTCCTCTCATCCGAGGCCTGCTTCAGCATGGCCCACGCTTCCTCCAGAGCCTTCTGTTGTAGTTCTATTTGTTGTACGTTACCGCCGGGGTACAGTTTACGGAGACGGTTTCCTTCCTCTTGGAGGACCTGTGGATGGGAAAAAATTGGTATTAGTTTATAAGTAGTAGTGGTATTTTTCTATGGTTTTATCAAAAGTTGTGTTGGAAGTTTGAAGAAACTATGGTTGGACTGTGTGAAGGATGATATGGCTAGAAAAGAGGTGACTGCTGAGATGACAAGTAATAGAGAAGTATGCAAGGAGAAGACCTTACCTGCATCTGCGCATCGATAGCCAGCAGATCGTTCTGCGCGGTGTGCAGCGCGCGCAAGGCGGCGGTGGCGGCGCGCAGGTCGCGCGGGGGGGGCGGCGCGTGCAGCGCGGCGCGCGCGTCGTGCGCGCGGCTGGCCAGCTCGCCCACGTCGCGGTGGAAGCGGTGGATCTCGCCCGCCGCGTGCAGCCGGGACGCGCGGGACTCCATCTGCTCCACCAGGCGCTGCCACCATTCTCTGAGGGGGAAGGGTTCAGTTAGTATTGTCTATTGGTAGACGGTAACCTATAGTGGCCATGTTGGCCAATAATGTAATGGCCCTTGATAGTTTATAGTGGTGAATACTGGACCAACAAAGTCTATGCTGGCTCAAAGTCATCTATGTTAGACCATCATACTGGATCATTGTGGCCTAAGCTAGCCTATGCTGAACCATAATGTATTTTTGATGTATTGCTGACTGCTATGTTTTATATGCACAGTGACTCATGCTGGAGTATCATGGCTGCTGTTGGAGCATCATCACACACATACCAGGCCATAATCTTCTTCCTTTATCGTGTGGTTAGTACCTAATCTGGAGTCAGAGTTTTTATGCCGCCCATGAGCCTATGACTTGGCTTTGCATGCCGTCGAGAAATATCTCTCAGGAATGCTGGTTTCCTCACGATGTTTTCCTCCACCAAAGCAAGTGATAATTATACTAAACGCACATGAATCCGAAAAATCAGAGGTGCGAGACCATAGTAGCCCATGATGACTAATTATAGACCAAGTTGAACCATGCTTTTAATTTAATTTAATTTGAATTATGTATTTAATAACTATAGTTGTGTGCGGTGAGTAGTTGGGTACTGATCTGATTTTAAGTAGGCACCTAACGACAAATAAGTAGTACGTGATGTGCTTACCTGTAAGAGGTTGATACACTTGTCTGTGACTCTATTGAATGTATCTCGTATCTTTTTTAGTGTATTCAATGGTTGGTGAGTCAAATAAATAAAATAAAATAAATAAAAAAATGCTGGACCATAGTACATTTAATAAAACGGTCGGTCGAGCCTTGACGGGCTTATAAAATAGGTTTTTACAAACACTTTTACACGCAATTTTTTGTTAAAACTAAATGGGGCAGGTACTTCATACCTGACTACTCTGAAAAGAAACAGCCGAAACAATACCAAAGGTCTCTTTTAAAGTCCAGACATAATCTTGGTCAACTCAGATGAGGACTATGCAGATTAGTGTCTTACGTGGTGGTTGCGCGGACACATACACTAGAATTAGTTGGTTGATTGGCACGGGTAATCCCCACCTCTTAATCATTTCTGCACAGAACCTCCGTTTGTCTATGAAAAACCGCAATGGCTGACGATTGACCACCGCGTTAACACAAGCTCTCGATATATTTACAAAAAGTGGTGAAATTGGTGTGATCTTCTCTTTTTCGTTTGTCTCCGTGTTATGTGCCTCGCTCCAGGAAGCTGCTCCGGGGAATCGAGGTATGTGCAACCCTTCCTTATAAGCGTACTGCTCGTTTTTTTCTTGTGTTCCATGTGGCAAAAAAACCAGCGCAAACATTTGATCCGGCTCGAAGGACCAAATGTTTGCGCTGGTTTTTTTGCTAATAATTAAATCAACTAGAAATTGGCACGAACAAAGATGGCGGAGTAGCGTACTGATATGGAACACAAGAAAAAAAAACCAGCGCAAACACTTGGTATAATAAGTGTGATGTGTATATTTCCTTACCCAAGAGCTTCTTGTCTCTTCTCAATATCTCCAATGTAAGGACTCTCAGTTGCTAGCAGCTTCTTAGCCAACTCTTCACATTGGTTGAATCGTTCAGCACCGCTTTCCACGCGGTGGCGCAGCTCGTCGAATTTTGAGCGGAGGATCTGAGGAACAGATAGGAAAAGTGATTTTATTTTGCAAACAAAATTAAGGTTCCACGTAAGTTACTGAAGCAGTGATAGCCTAGTGGTGTGACCGTCGGACTGCCAAGTCATAGGTCTCGAGTTCGAACCCAAGGCACGCACCTCTGATTTTTCGGATTCATGTGCGTATAGTATAATTATCACTTGCTTTTCGGTGAAGGAAAACATCGTGAGGAAACCAGCATGCCTGAGAGATATTTCTTGACGGCATGTAAAGCCAAGTCAGAGGCCCATGGGCGGCATAAAAACTCTGACACCAGGTTACGAACTAACCACACGATAAAAAAAAAAAAAAGAAAGTTGTGTGGTTATCGGTTGTCGTGTTATGGACATGTGATAGGGGGGAATGAAGAAAACCGGCAGACAATCTTGTAAATAAAACAAATAAAAGGTTTTTGTAAGAACAGTTTATCAATAAAGGGTGTAAAAAGACCCTTAACGAAGCCGAAAGGTATTTGTTCTCCCCGTCATTGCGATCACTTTTTTGTTCTAGACCATACCTGGGCACCTTCTAGTTACGGAGATATTGGGGGTCAAAGTTCCAACTTTTTCACAAGTTTTTTTTTAATACATGTTTCTAATGTAAGATTTTTACTTTAAACACCTACACGACCCCCGTACTATTCAACCCATCCATCAGCACAATGTTTTGAGTGCGTTACATTGAGTTTTACCGAAAAACGTGATTTTTCACTCCAAAAAAAAAGTCGTTTCCCAGCAATATTTTTTGCGTAGAGTTACTTAGTTGGATGTACAGAATGCTTGGTTGACGGCTTGGTGAAGGATCTGTTTACACCCTGTATTTGTCGATTTTTGCTTGTTTTTTTCCGAGAGTTACTTAGTTTGATGTACAGAATGCGTGTTTGACGGCTTCCTGAAGGGTCTGTTTACACTTTTAGTATCTCACTGCTGGACAAAGGCCTCCCCCTTTTGCATAGCAGTTTTAAATTGCATTGGTTGGTGATTAGTTCTAAAGCATCAAGTACTTACCAATAGATGTTCATAATCCTGTCCGTAGTCTTCGCTGGAGGCTGCGGCGTACTGCTCCTGTATCCAGCTCTCTAGCTCAGCGCTTTCGGCGAGGTATTCGTGTCTGTGGAGAGAAGAAAAAATAAGTGTTTACAGGATATTAAGTTTAGATTATTAATCTTTGTATTTTGAATTGTTTTTTTTTCCTACTGTCGGCGCCTCACATATGCGTGGAAAACCGCGGGGTACAGAGGGGTACCTACCAAGTCTCGGGGTACCGAGCCCACCTGCGCGAGCGCCGCTGCGCGCCCTACCACACACTGAGCTCACAGACGTCGGCCACTCCGGGCATTTCATTGTACGGGCTTCACACGTTGCACCATATGTTAATTGTGGTATTACACCTATATTTATACAGTCCACTAATCTTGCTAATATTATAAAGAGGAAAGATTTGTATTTTTGTGTGTGTGTGTATGTTTGTAATGAATAAACTCAAAAACTACTGTGCCGATTTCAAATTTTTTTAACCATTAGAAAGCTACATTATCCCTGAGTAACATAGGCTATATTTTATCCCAAAATGTTTAACAAATAAATGTCCACCCGTGCAAAGCCGGGCCGGGCGGCTAGTTTAATTATAAAGTCCCAACCGAGTCTATTCGTTGAAGGAGGAGGAGGCGGCGCCCACACCTACGTTGTTCCCACATATAGAATTGACAATAATGTACCCAAGACTTTGAAATATGTAACTTGATTTTGTAAGATTGTCACGGAGTCTTGCCTTCGGGACTTCGCTCTCAGGTGCCCGCCCTTGACCATGGACGTGGATACCTGGCCCCTGCTGGCCCATGTTAAACCATAGTGGGCCATGCTAGACCACAGTGGTAGATCCTGACCCTCGCTGACCCATACTAGACCATCATGGCCATACTAGCCCATCGTGGTCCATTACAACCATAATGGTCCATGCTAGACCATGGCGGCCCATGTTACACCACAGTAGTCCGCGTTGGACAATCATGACCCATGTTGGACCATCAAACCGATTTTGAGTTTAATAATTAGTCTACACACCTGCAAACACTCTCAACCAGCGCCTTCTGTCTCTGCGCCGCTAACCTCTGCAGCCGCGCTAGACTGTCGGCCAGTAGTGCATGCCTGGCCAGTAGGGCTTCGCCCTCAGGGTGGCCGCCGTTGGCCATCGACGTGGCTACGTGGCCCATTTCTGCTATGATGGCCGCGTAGGTGTCGAGTTCTAGTTCAACGGCCTGTTGGAAAAGAAGGGAATTAATATGAGACGGTGAAAATCATGTGTGTGAGTTTAAATCTACTATAGATTATGCACAAAGGGGGTAAAGCAGTGTCTTACGTCACGGGCGCTATTTTGAATCCAGAATACAGTGAGGGATTTTTCTTTTACCTCTGTAATTAATTTACATGATTGTTTCTTATATACCCACCACATAATATTACTATTAAGTTGCGTAATTTTATAATTTTGGTCGTCGACGACAACTAAAACCTACGAAGTGGAAACTCTTTTGCAAAAGTATTCATACTAATTTTATTTGAGGTTCCAAATTCAAATGACCAGCGGGAATTAATAAAATTCAGTACCACTGCCTTGCGGACTTGCTTAACGTTAGGTTTGCATGTTTTTTCTTGACATTTACGAGCAAATGGTGTAAATACAATTAATCATCAACATACAACCTAACACTGACCTGCAAATTATCAAAAAACGTTGAATAGGGAATATGCAAGAAATACAAAACTTTTATTATTTCTTAAAAATGCCTTGTATTGGTCCATAAAAACATTGTGGTACACTTGTTTAATTTTCTAATACAACACTTACTTTACAATTTAATATTTCATGTAGCGTGTTTTTGGTGAAACGGAACGCAAACTCAAAACGCATCGCCCCTCGATAACGCCGGTAGTGACGTCAAATACCATGTGTCAAAGAAACACTTTTATTTGAAAAGTACTTAAAGTTTCACTAAAATTTTATTATAATATTGTTATTGCAATGTTTACTTGAATAAAGGACATGCAATTTGCCAAATTAATATATTAAGGGTAAAATATTAGATGTAAACAAGGCAAGATAGAGGGAAATGACGTCACATAACATGACATGAATGGCCGCGACAGTCACGGACGTCTGTCGTAGAAAATTGTAGGAGTTTAATATTTTTTTTGAGCGACAAGCAGTAGTTGAACTTAACTTTTAATTATTTTCTTGGGTTGATAGTATTGTATTTTATTGATTTAAGTGAAGACTAGACTACAAGCTGACTCACGCCATCCAATGCACAGCTACCTCCCAGTACCTCCGAGGCTGAAAAGTCGTAAAAGTTTTCTTGGATGCGTGGGCCCAACTAATTCAGCCAATTTCAACGCATCCACAGCGAGGTGCAATCTCTGGCGGGAGCGGTTTAAACCCCCTGACAATTTCAACGATCCATCAGAAAACCTTCCACCTGGGCACGCGTTGCCGTGGCCGACTTGGAAATCCTTAAACAGACTTCGAACCCAAGTCGGCCGGACCAAAGACAATCTCTACAGATGGGGGTTCATTGACGGCTCAGACCTCAAGTGCGTATGCGGCGTCTCCCCACAGACAATGGCCCACCTTCCATCTTGCACCGCATGCCCTATCATCTGTGCACTTGATGATCTGCTTACTGCATCAGTGAGTGGGGTTCGCGTGGCTGAGTTTTGGGCTAAACACAACATTTGAACTTTTTGCCATCGACACGCTAAGAAGAAGTGAAGAAAAAAATATATGCATATTCCCTATTTCAAGGTCTTCAAAAGCCGTATAAATAGTCCCCTTACCTTATGCCTAGTCAAGAGATGCGTGGCCCGATGCCTGTCCTTCGCCAGGTCGGCGTGCGCCAGCGCAGCCGCCTTGTCGTTGAGCCAGGCGTCCACCTCCAGCGCGTCGTGCATGAACTGCTGCGCCTTCAGCGCCGCCTCCAGCGCAGCGCCGCGCACCTCGGCGGCTGAGGAAACCGAGGAGTAGCCGGCTTCCAGCTCCTCGCACAGGGCTTCGATCTGGGGGAAGAAAATGAACAAATGTTAACAATCATAATTATTATTAATTATTTTTTTATTTGTCGTAAATCTATTTCACAGAAATAGATATTCATTTCACAATAATTTTCATAAATTGTATAAATTTACGTTATATTGTGTAAATAATGGTGCCTCGGAAAGCACGTTCAGCCGTTGGTCCCGGCTGTCATTTGTAAATCTTTGACAGTCGTTAAGTAGTCAGTGGCCCAAAAAGTCTGACAACCAGTCTTACCAAGGGGTATCGTATCACCCAGTACTAACTGGGTTGTGGAGGTCAGATAGGCAGTTGCTCCATGTAAAATACTAGTATTCAGCTGCATCCGGTTAGACTGGAAGCCGACCCCAATATAGTTGGGAAAAGGCTAGGCAGATGATGATGTGTAAATTATGGAGGTCAGATAGGCAGTAGCTCCATGTAAATTACTGGTATTCAGCTGCATCCAGTTAGACTGAAAGCCGACCCCAACATAGTTGGGAGAAGAGCTACGCACAGGATGATGTAGGTACAATATAAAGCCATGATATTTTGTTCTATCTCACTCTGACTCTTACCATCTCTTATCTTGCTCTCTTTCTTATGTGGAATTTCCACCTATCCATTATTTCCTTTCACTCTCTTTTATGCATGAATTACAACGATAGTCTTAGCTACCATTTTCGTTTCATAAACCTATGTACTATTGCTAGATCTATCTCAAACTCGAACTCAAAGCATTTATTTCAATTAGACCATTACTGGCACTTTTGAAAGTCACAGAAAAAACAAAGAGCGAAGCTACAGTCACAGACACAAGGCATAATAACTTGTGAAAGTACTGTAGTCGCCCATTCCAAGGCGTAGATCTCAATGGAGAAGAATGGGCAAGAAACTCCATGGACACTCTTTTCAATCAAAATATTGTTACAAAATCTTGGTTACATCATTCATGTGGAGACTATACATTTATGTGAGAACGATGTATAAAGAAGTGCAAGCTAAGAGCGCGAGCGTCCAGAGCGTCTAGTCATCCATGTTCTCTCTCACACACTTCTATCCCTATTTCCGAAGTTTTCTAACCTAACTTAAAATTACTCCTAGAATCATCATCATCATCATCTTTATTATCTACATTTTCTACATAATATCGACCTCACTCCATCTCTTACCTTCTCCCTCTGCGGATGTCCCTCCTCAACCAGCGAGTTGCCATGTGCAATCACCCTCTCGATCAAAGGCCTCCTCCCCACCAGTTCAGCCTTCAGCTTGCCATGCTTCTTCTGAGCCGACTGGGCCGCGTGGAGATCTGTCGGCATGACCTCGGAAGCTGCGGCTGCAGATCGCTCTGAGAGCCAGTCGAGCTCGCCTGCTACTTCTGCTGCGAATTTGTGGAGTCTGAAAGAGGAAGAGAGATTAGAATTTGTGTGTCATTTGTGGCCGATGTCTTTAATAGAGACATGTGTCTTAACAGAGGGTATATTAATCGCAAAAACACTTTGAAAAACCCAATAACAATAAACAAATTGCCCGATCTGGGAATCGAACCCAGCACCTCCTCGGAAACACGTTATACCGTTGGTCCCGGGTGTCATTTGTAGATCTTTGTCAGTCGTTACAGGTAATCAGTGGCCCGAAAGTCTGACAACCGGTCTTACAAATGCTATTGTATTACCCAGTACTAACTGAGTTGTGGAGGTTAGATAGGCAGTCGCTCCATGTAAAGTACTGGTATTCAGTTGAATCCGGTGGCACTGGACGCGGACGCAGACAAACGCCCGGTTTCCACCGAATCGGAGACGACCAGAGCGGAAATGAGACGGAAGGTAAATCGACCAATTACATCGGTTTTTTTTGTTTATGAATAGTCTTACGTTTGACCGCAACTCGCCTGATACGAAGTGATGATGAGACCTAGGGTGCAGCACTCTTGCCTAGAAGAAACCGATTCACTCGAACTTTGAAGAGATCCAGATTATAATGTTCAGGGAACAGAGAAGCCGGTTCGCACAATAAATATGGAAGCATAGTGCTTTGTTCGGGTCCGTGGAACTTCAACCATATAACGGTGACGCTTCGCCGTATCTCTGCTCGTCCGATGAAAGATGATAGTGGTTGAAATCCACATCGCGTCTCTTGTATCTCCTGCAATTGGTCTAATCTAAAGGTTAGGCAGATGATCACAGTTATACTACTTACTGCAAACTGCTCTCCAATGCCTGTCGCCTCTTGGCAGCTGGCGGCTGCAGTGCCCTCACAGCCTGCAGTAACGCTGCCGAGTCCCTCTCGATGGCTGCGGCGTCGAAGTGACCTCCCGACACCAGGTCTGCGCCCTGGTCGGAGAGGGAGGTGGCTTTTGTCTCCCAGAGGGATAGTTCTTGTTCTAGAGCCTGGAGGGAGAAAATTCAGGTTAATTTTAATATTTAAATATATTTTACTTAAAGAGCGACCTACTAAAGGTTTCGAAATGGTGCAATATCGGCTTGTGAAAATATTGAGATTTTTGTACACAGACAGACTAACAGCGATTATATTTTATTATGATTAAGTATAGCTACGGATTCAAAATATGATATCAATTTGATTCAACTGTCTACTTTAGAGTTATGTATTCTAAGTCGAACTTTGAGTGCCCATGTCAAAGATACAATGATGATTTGGCTACATGAATATAATTTGATCATTTTTGTGTACTACATTGTGTTACATTATTTATAGTTTACTTGTATGTGAGTTTGAGGTCCTAAAACTAGTTTTTTATCGCGAATTCTTCGATTTCCGAGTTTTCTTTAAATCGCAATTATTTTCCATAATTCTTTTAATTCGCTGCAACTAGGAGCATACTGCCTCCATATTCTGCTAAACAAAATATGAACTTACTTGATGTTGATTCAACAGTCTCTTGCAGCTCCTCAGGTCTGTACCGATCTCTTCGCTCTTCAGCTGTCGCTCCAGGTCAATCAGTCGGGCCTTTGCGTCTTCAACAGATCTGTAGGGAAAGATACAATATTATACTACAGAGACACATTATTCTCTTCCTTTTCTCACACACTATTGTCTACATTTCTTTTTCATTTCTCCTTTTGCAGGTCTGCTGGCAGAAATTTCTTAAGAAATTTAAGCAGTACCTATGTACTCATATATTATAATGTTATTTTCCTGTGTTGTCTATTGTGTGTACATAAATAGTAAAATAAATAAATAGCCGCTAGTTAATTAGTCTTCGTAATACAGGGTTGGTAATTTTTATACAGGGTGTAAACGGACCCTTCACGAAGCCGTCAGTCAACCAAGCATTCTATACATCAAATTAAGTAACTCCACCCAAAAATTATTGCTGGGAAAAGGCTTTTTTTTTAGGGGTCAAAAATTACGTTTTACGGTAGGACTCACTCTAACGCACTCAAAACATTGTGCTGATGGGTGGATAAATCCAGACACTGTGGCTGCTACTGATGAAATTCCTGGTGGAAAAACCACATAACAATTTGCCCGACCCGGAAATCGAACCCGGGACCTCATGCTCAGCAGTCGCGATTGCGACCACTGGACCAACGAGGCAGTCATCAAATATTATACGGCACATAATCTTCTAAAGCGTAACGTTTCTGAGAATTAAGCTAAAATTAAGATTTCTATTAAGAGCATCATACCTTCTATGTTTCCTCTGCTGAGCAGCCTGGCGCAATTTGCTGCCCTTATCCCTGGACGCAGCAACCAGCTCCTCCCAAGCAGACTGGAGGCCTGACAGGTGTTCTGATACCTCTGCAGACCGGGACGGGTCTGACTTCTGGAGTGACTGGCCGATCTGAGGGAAGAAATTGAGATTGTGATAGATGGAATACTATACAGGGTGTAAACAGACCCTTCACGAAGCCGTCAACCAAGCATTCAGTACATCAAACAAAGTAACTTTACGCAAAAATTATTGCTGGGAAACAACTTTTTTTTGGGGTGAAAAATCACTTTTTACGGTAAAACTCAATGTAACGCACTCAAAATATTGTGCTGATTGATGGATTGAATCGTACGGGGGTCGTGAAGGTGATTAAAGTAAAAATCTTACAGTAGAAACATGTATTTAAAAAAAAAACTTGTCAAAAAGTTGGAACTTTGACCCCCCGATATCTCCGTAACTAGAAGGTTCCCAGGTATGGTGTAGAACAAAAAAATGATCGCAATGACGGGGAGAACAAGGGGCTTTCGGCTTCGTTAAGGGTCTTTTTACACCCTTTATAGGGTGACTAATAATTAGTGACCGATACTTAAACACGTGATTGTACTCATGATAACAAACAACTTTCCCAAAGAAACATTGTTTTATACTCGTTCACTTTTATCCCAATAACACAACAGCCGCGTGACGCCGTTCTGTCTCCCACTGTGCTCTGCCTACCCACTGTTGCACGGTACGATAGTAGTTCGTAATTTCAAAATAACAGCTTTTTACTGAATGCGTATGAAAGTATATTAATATAAAACAACTTTAGAAACGGCCGGACCCATTTTGACGGGACTTTTACTAGCAGATAGCTGATGTTATTTATTTTTTTGGTTATTTTAGAAAAAGTATTAGGGTTCCGTGCAAAAAAATTAAAACCCATGAAATTGTTACAAAAATCAGATTGAAATAGGGAAGCAATATGTTTATAATAACTTCACGTGGACGAAGGTCACGAGCAATAGCTAGTGAATACATAAAAGAAATATTTTTAATTTTAACACTGTTTTAAGCTTTCACGGTTTACAACTAAACATATACTGACACTCATCTCTGTCTCTCTTGTACTGTCTGTTATCGGGAGCTCAAAATAATGAACAATCACGGAAGATATTCCGTAAGTGACAGTATTTATTTATTTAAACTTCATGTACAAAAGTGGTACATAGGCGGACTTAATGCCACAAGGGATTCTCTACCAGTCAACCTTTGGGTCAAATAGGACAGCATTGTGATAGAGTACAAAAAAATAATAATAAGAAAAATACCATTTTGTTAACATACATTGATATACATAAATAGGTACATACTAATACACATACTTACAAATAAAATTAAATGAACTAAGACTACTGATAAGTTTTTTTTATTTATAATACATAAAAAAGAACTGTTACTTACGCTCTCAACGTTCCTCAGTTGTTTCTCATTGGCTTGTAGCTCTCGTTCGAAAGCTTCGTGCTTCTGCAGCTTACGCTCCAAGTTGGCTAGGTCCCTGTTGAATAAATAGAAGTTATTCCTCATTCCTCATCATCATCATCCCCAGCCTGACTTCGCCCACTGCTGGTATAGGCCTCTCTTTGTTTGTGCCAAGCTCCACGGTCTTGTGTCAGCCTCAGCTAGGGTATTCCCCATTACAAGCATGTAATCTTGCAATTGTTTTAAAAATATAGTGGTTATTTGTAATTGAGCAACATTGTAATGATTCACTCACAGGTAATCACTGAATGAGTGACTATAAGTCAGTTTTGACTATAGTTAAGTTTTTTTATTTGAATTTTTTTTTTGTAATTTTTAATCATTGTGACGGCCCGGCCCGCCGCGCGCCTCCATAATATTTGCTACTTTTACTTTTATTATTACTGTTTGAACCAAATGTATTAGACAAGCGTTAATCTCGCCGACAAACTGTTACGCAGTTTGGTGGGTGTATAAAATTTATAAAATGTTTGTTCCTGATTAAATGATTTATTTATTTGTTAGCTTTCAATAGTTAAAAAGAATCTTTAAAACGTGATTTTTCTACTGACCTGTAACTCTGGTCCTTAGCTGTCCTAGTCTTGTCCTGGATCCAGTTCTGCAACTCTTCGGTTGCAGCAACGAACTAAAAACAAAATTCAAATGTCAAAAACATTGTTTCTTCAAACTATTCGACATGTAGAATTTTTTTTAAACAGCAGGGCCAACTTAAAGAAAATACAGTAAACATCAAAGGACAATGCCCACGGCGCTATGGACAAATGTACTCAATTCAACATTGTTGTGTCTTCATCAAATCATCTTTAAAATACTCGATGGCATGTTTAAATACTACCTCAAAAGATTTAACACAAACTACAATGGCATTTCCGAGATATTTACAAAAATTAAACCACTATTTTGAGGTTATGTTCGACCAAAAATTATTTGGAAAAAGCTATTTGATAGGGTCTGAATTGGTTTGCAGGTGAGCTTTGTGCCTTTGAAGTGCATTTGTGTAAAATCTGTTACGGTTTAGCTATGTCAGGAGGCCAGTTACTGGTGATCACCTGTGACTACTTCACCAAGTCTTACTGATTTAGATTTTGAGCATCTTCGTGCTTCAAAATCTTATTCGCGCGTTTCATGAAATTGCAAAGCATGAAAGAATCATTACTAAGCTCAGTCTTTTTATTCATCGCCCAGTGTTATATCTAGATCCTATTCAAATTATGATTACAACACAAAAAGTCCTGTCTTTAGTAATAAACAATACCACTTGGCGCCCATGCTGCCGTTGACAACCACTGGTATTAGAAATACCAGCAAGAACATGTGATTGAGAACTCTGTTATTACTTTATAAAAATAGATTGAACAATCAATACAAAATCGTTATCATTTTATTTTATGTGGGTAGGTAGGCACTTTAAATACCCTTAATAGAATAAATGGACATCCCTAAAATGACAGGTGATAGTAAAAAATGGCGTACTTTATAGTCGGAAACTTAAAGGTACTAATTATTGTTCAAAAAACTATCCCATTATAAATAATCATTAAGTCTTATTTAAAAAAATATATTTTTATTTTAGATATTTCATGCAGTTTAAGGTTTTGAGACACAAGTCATTTATCAAGAGTACTGTCCATGGGCAATCTCCTTCTCACATCTTTTTTTTTTTTGTTTGGGAACTCATCAAATATCCCCCCCTCCCCGCTCTGGGCGGAGTTGGAGGGAGTGTCAGACTTGTACTGACTAAAACCCATCCATGTTCCTTCTTTGCACATCTTACCTGTTGATGCGCCAAACTAGCCAGCAACGCGCGTCGTCTCTCTGCGGCCGCATGACGCACACCGTCGCGACGCTGTAGTACTGCGGCGCGACGAGCTGCGATACTGAGGGAATAATGTCCTGTTAACATATGTCTGTCTTTGAGTAGCTCGTGGCTAAATAATAACAGCCGCTTCGGTCGATCTTTAGGTTAAGCCGTGCTTGCCTAGGTTGGTCTGTAGATAGGTGACCACCCATTACATACCGAGTTTCCTCCGTGACTCGGAAAGCACGTTAAGCCGTTGGTCCCGGCTGTCATTTGTAGATCTTTAACAGTAGTTACAGGTAGTCAGTGGCCCAAAAAGACTGACAACCAGTCTTACCAAGGCGTATCGTATTACCCAGTACTAACTGGGTTGTGGAGGTCAGATAGGCAGTCGCTCCATGTAAATACAGATATTCAGCTGCATCCGGTTAGACTGGAAGCCGACCCTAACATAGTTGGGAAAAGGCTAGGCAGATGAACCGCACACGCCACGCACCCGCCTCATGCCATGCCGCGTGGCGTGCGCTTAGCAGGCGCGTGTCGTCTGAACGCAGCCTTCCAGATTTGTCACTCCATTTACTGCGCAGGATTTGGTTGCTTTGCGAACTTGGATGCTTCCCTATAATCTATACTTAATTAATATATAAAGCTGAAGAGTTTGTTTGTTTGGTTGAACGCGCTAATCTCAGGAACTACTGGTTCGAATTGAAAAATTCTTTTAGTGTTGGATAGTCCAATTATCGAGGAAGGCTATAGGCTATATAACATCACGCTATGACCAATAGGATCCGAGCATAAATAAAAAAAGTCGGAAGCGGCAGGTGAAACCGCGAGGCACAGCTAGTGTAATAATAAAACTCACTGTTCAGCAGCATAATGCGGTATCTTCTCCAGCGCCTCGGCTCTCTGCACGAAGGCAGCGAGACGCTCGTCCTGTGCCGCCAGGCGCGCCTCCAGCTCCTCGTGGCGCTTGATTAGGGCTTCGGCTTCGTCTACTGATGACTGTGGAGGGAAGACAGATATTAGTTTGTTAGTTATCATTAGGATATCACTGTTTATCTATACTAATATTATAAAAAGATACAATTTGTTTGTAAGTTTGTATGTAGGGGGTAATCTCTGGAACTAATGATCCTATCAACGCCTAGTTGACGCTTCCCGTGACCCAAGGGTTGGCTTTTACTTTGGCCAGAGGCTAAGTGTTGCCATACAACGGGACAACGCCGCCAGTCTCTTGGGCACATTACCAGCTGACAGCGTTGAGGAGGAGTTTTTTGATGCCCTTTTATAGTTTGTTGTTAGTTTATTTAATAGTTTTTAATTAATAATGTATATGATCCAATTCTAAAAATTCTTTCACTGGCAGAAAGCTACGTTATTCGCGGGTGCTATAGGCTATAAATTATATTTGTATCATGCATATTAGTCGGGCCATCACAATTTTTGCGGACAAAGTCGCGGGCGAAATACTAGTAAAATAAAGTTCACTAACGGGAAGCTACATTATTCCCGAGCGTCATAGGCTACATTTAAAACGTTCCCGTGGGTTCATTTTCGTAATAAAACGGCCTCCCGTTTTGGACCCTTCACGAAGCCATCAACCAAGCATTATGTACATCAAACTAAGTCACCCTAGGCAAAAATTATTGCTGGGAAACGACTTTTTTTTGGGGTGAAAAATCACGTTTTACGGTAAAACCCAATATAACGCACTCAAAACTTAGCGCTAATTGATGCTTTGAATAGTAAACGGGTCATGGAGTTAATTAAAGTAAAGTTAAAACCTTTAAAAGTGGTTTATTTTTAAAAACTTGTGAAAAAATTGGAAGTTTGATCTCCAATATCTTCGTAACTAGAAGGTTCCCAGCTATTGTTCAGAACAAAAAAATGATCGCAATGACGGGGAGAACAAGTGCCTTTCGGCTTCGTTAAGGGTCTTTTTACACCCTTTATAGGGGGCAATCTTCGGAACTCCTGATCTGATACCGAAAATTCTTTCACTAACTGGAAGCTACATTACCCCCGAGTATTACAGACTACATTTAAAACGTTCCCGTGGGTTAATTTTCGTAAAAAAAAAACGGGAGCGAAACCGCGAGCAAAACTAAGTATAGATATTGACATAAAACTCACCCCAAACTGTTTGTACTCCAGGTAAGCCTCATGAGCTCCACTTGACGCGTCGATCTGATCACACTCGCGGTTGAAGCTCTGTAGTTGGACCAGCTGCTTCAAGTACGCGTCTTTTTCTTGCCATTCTGTTGAGAAAAGGGTTCAAAATTAATATTAAGTCAAATAGAGTGTTATTTTCTTAATTTGACATAGTTAGGCAGAGCCGAGTGGCAGAATAAAATATGAGTACATACAATGTGTCCGGTCATAGACTACTACATAGGCTCAAAGGGCGTAACCGCCATTTTGGCCAAAATGAGATTTTAATGCAGTCATATGTCTTTTTCGTCTTCTTTCGATTGGTATATTTAAAATTTCGATATTCGCATTATGAATAACACTGTAGCACCCCATACAGAATCATAATTTCGACCACTTCCACAACAGGGGATGTAACTCAGTGGTAGAGTGTCTGCTTCGCATGCTGAAAGTCCTGGGTTCAAATCCCAGCATCTCCAAAGCTTCTTTTTGTATTTCAGTTTTTTAAATAACGTTCACTAATATAAGTTTACCTTAAAACTTTTGAATATTATCAGTTTTTTTATCCATTTATTTAGTAAGGCAAAAAAAACTTTGACAGTGGATTCAACAGGATTGATATTGGCTTGTCGGTAGCACTTTTTAAACATCACGCCTGTAATCCCCGAAGGGTTAGGCAGAGGTGTACCTAATAGTACACCCACATTTCACCAGTTAATAGGGAGGGGCGAGCCTATTGCCGGCAACCGGGCACTAATCCAGATTCCGTGGCTGTTCCTGAGAGATTTCTGATGGAAAAACCCAATAACACTTTGGCCGACCTGGGAATCGAACCCAGGACCTCATGCAAATGCGCTTGCGACCACTAGACCAACGAAAAGAGTAACGATGGAATTCCTTATTACGAAACTTAATTTGTAAACGGGTAACTACAAACAATTATATTTACCTCCACAACCCAGTTAGTACTGGGTAATACGATACCCCTTGGTAAGACCTGACTACCTGTAACGACTGTCAAAGATCTACAAATGACAGCCGGGAGCAACAGCTTAACGTGCTTTCCGAGGCACGGAGGAAACTCGGTATGTAATGGGTGGTCACACATCCACAGACCAACCTAGGCAAGCACGGCTAAACCTAAAGATCGACCCGAGCGGCTGTTATTATTTAGCCACGAGCTCGTTCATAGATTATATAAATCGATAACTATAAATAGTGTACTGTACCTTTAGCGACAGCCTTATGCTCGTTCTCCAGGGTCTTGATCTTATCAGCCACATCCGTGAGCGATGGGTTGTTGGCAAGCAGCTGCTTGCCAAGTCCGATGACTTCCTTGTACCTGAGGAGTAACAGAATATCATTAGAAATTTAAATCGAATTCTTCCCACGGTTGGGAAAACGCCACCCTCCAGTTTTAGGGTTCCGTACCTGAAGGGTATACGACGGAACCCTATTACTAAGCCTCCACTGTCCGTCTGTCTGACAGCGGACTGTATCTCATGATCCGTAATAGGTAGACAGTTGAAATGTTCACAGAATGTGTATTTCTATTGCTGCTATAACAACTAATAATAAAAATGAATTGAAAATTAAAGGGGGCGTCCCTCCTATGATGGTACGGAACCCTTTTTTTTTACGAATCGGAAATCATCAAATGACCCCTCCCGCTCTGGGCGGAGTGGAAGGGAGTGTTATTAGACTCGTACTGACTAAAACCCATCCATATTCCTTCTTAGCCCTTTGTGTTCCAGGGCCGCGGTATCTCTTTCGAACAGTCCCGCAGCCCCGGCAGGCATCGCCCCTTGCGGGCCCCTTCCTGGTTGCTGACACCTCTTTGAGGTGCGCGTGGAACACGAACGCGCCGTCGACACGGCCTGTCGTCATAAGACGGGCGGATGGCGAGCTAATGGCTTCGCACTTGGCTGGTTTTTTTTCCTAGTAGTATTGCGCCGCCATTTACGTTGATAGTCAGTCAGAAGTTCAGCACACACGATTTTATAAGAAAAGATGATACTAACTCGTCATCATGCGCCTTGATGTCATCCATCAGCTCTTGATGCTGCTTGTGTAGAGCCTCTGCCGTCGCCACGTCTTTGGCGCTGGCCTCCTGAGCTAGCTGCTCGCGGACTTTCTGTTGATAAGAGATAACGGATTAGTAAGACAGAAACATTAGAAAAAATATGAAACATCCTGTTAATGATGTTTACGTGTCAAATCGGAAAATATAGCTACCCAGCGCTCGAGTCCAGTAGATCATCGCTCACAACTACGTCATGCGTCATAATATTGAATAATATTTTTATTTTTAAATTATTAAAATCTCATAAATACCTATTTTTTTTTATGAATGCTTAGTATTCATTGGATACATGAAGTGGGCTGCCGTTGTAAGACGACTAAAAAGTCACAGTGTATAATTCATCTCTTTTATTTTTCAACTTATTTGAACGATAGATTACTAAAAAGTTACAATAAAAGGATTAAAGTTAATAAATTAATGTAACAGCACACCACCCCTGTAATCCCCGAAGGGTTGGGCAGACGTGTGCCTAATTTCGCCAGTTTTGTTAAAATCCCATGTATAAGGGGGCGAGCCTATTGCCATCAACCGAGCACGATCCAGACTCCGTGGCTGCTACAGAGTAATTCCTGATGGAAAAACTCAATAACACTTTGCCCGACCCGGGAATCAAACCTCGTGCTAGAGACCTCTCGCCTAACGAGGCAATTCCCATTAAAAAGTTCAAATTAAATTAACTAGTAAAACTCTCGCTGAATTTTACCTGCATCCAGTGAGTCAGGGTGGTAGAACTCCTGCCAAAGATCTGGTGTCCCACAGCAGACTCCAGCCGACTCCTTCTCTCTGCTGCCTGAGCCTGGCATCTCTCCCACATCTGCTGGATCTCCTTTTGGCGACCTTCGACGTTGCCTCTCTCGTTGGGGTACTGGGACTTGACCCTGAAGGAAAATAATATAAAAATTAGTAAGAGATTTAGAATCTACTGCCACGAGTGGGGCTCAAACTTGTGACCAACAGGATACGGTGCCATTAGTCTCATTACTGAGGTGACTTGTGGGATTTCCCGATCAAAAATGAAGTTTGTAGTGAATATAAAAAAAAAAGAAAAACTGGTCGTGCGAGTCGGACTCGCGCATGAAGGGTTCCGTCCATTGTAGTAAGCCCCCTTTAGTTTTTAATTAAGTTTTATTATTTGCTGTTATACCGGTATCAGAAATACACATTCTGTGAAAATTTCAACTGTCTACCTATCACGGATCATGAAATACAGCCCGCTGACAGAGAGACGGACGGACGGACAGCGGAGGCTTAGTAATAGGGTCCCGTTGGTTACGTCCCTTCTGGTACGGAACCCTTCTTATTAAAATGAATATAGTGAAAAATGAAGTTTCATAGTCGAAATTCAGTAACACACAGCGTATATTTTCAGCAATAAATGTAGAGCGTGTTTGGGAAACCCGCTGGACACCATTCCATGTCTAACTCAGGGTCAACGTAACTTGAATAAGTATATTTTTAAGAATTTATTCGGTAACTATTTAGCTTAGTCTAGCTTCTACTGAATGTGTATATTTCAAACGATTCTTACTCTCCACTTTCATATCGCTCAATAAGGCTGCATGTAATGACAAAAGAAATAATTAAATCTTGGATCATAGTCCGGAGTCCACTATAGTTGCTGCCAGTTAAGATGGCAATAGCGGTCATTGCTCTTTCCATAATATCTCTTCGTACGAACCAAAACAAATGAACCATGTATCGTTTTTCATTAGAAAAGATGTTGAAGATCACGATAGATGACGATTCAAGACATTAACTGGCTTATTTGTGGATTTCAAAGTTAAGAACTTTAATAAATGTAGGTGGGTCAATGACCGCCATTGCCATCTTAACTGGCAGCAACTATATATACTATTATCAAGGGATATTGTATTACCCAGTAACTGGCTTGTGGAGGTCAGATAGAAAGTCGCTCCATGTAAAATACTGGTACTCAGCTGCATCCGATTAGACTAAAAGCCGACCCCAACATTGTTAGGAAAAGGCTTAGCTGATTGTTTTGTGGGAGTGGGCGAGTCTATAACCATCAGCCGGACATGACCTGCATCCGGTTAGATTCGAAGCCGATCCTATAGTTGAGGAAAAGGCTTGACTAGAATAGCCAATGGCTAGATTAATGTGAAGTCCATATGTTTGGATGTGTGTTAATCACGCCCCAACGGTTTAATAAATTTGGATGAAATTCTGGATACTTTTTATCTGGATATCGATAGCACGTTTCCGTGGGATAATTTCATGCCTTCATGCGGGTTAAGCCGCTGACAGCTAGTAAAAAAACATGCTTATGTCTTCACTTTATACGGGGTGTAAACAGACCCTTCACGAAGCCGTCAACCAAGCATTCTGTACATCAAACTAAGTAACTTTACGCAAAAATTATTGCTGGGAAACCACTTTTTTTTTGGGGTGAAAAATTACGTTTTACGGTAAAACTCAATGTAACAGACTCAAAACATTGTGCTGATGGATGGATTGAATAATACGGGGGTCTTGAAGGTGTTTAAAGTAAAAAAAATACATTAGAAACATGTATTTCAAAAAAAACTTGTGAAAAAGTTGGAACTTTGACCCCCAATATCTCCGTAACTAGAAGGTTCCCAGGTATGGTCTAGAACAAAAAAATGATCGCAATAACGGGGAGAACAAGTAGCCTTCGGCTTCGTTAAGGGTCTTTTTACACCCTTTATGAATGGTGTACAATAAAACAAATACTCACGAGTCAGCCAACAAGCTAATCGTGTTTACTTTCTCCCGCACAGGCTCCAGTTCTCTCTCTAACTGCGCATGTCTCCTCTGCAGCGCCCGGACGGTGCGGAGGTCTGATGCTGGGGCCGAACTGGCGGCGAGCTGGTTCTCCTTCTCCGCCATCCAGTCTAGAGCCTCGTCGCAGGTGCGGCTGAATAGTTCCACGCTAAAGAAGAAAAGAGAATAATAAATAGTTAGTTGTACCGTAGAATTTTTTTTAGGCTGTTGGGTAACAAGTGTAATTTTGAACCAACCACAATAGCATGTTTGAAATATCGTGACATAAAGAAAGTCTTTGAATTTCTCATTCCAAGACAATTCAGTTTTAACTCGATTAATTTTATAATCATAAAACACAAGTTAGCGAGAAGAGGCACACCATCGTGGGTAGTGGAAAGAATGGGGGGAGGCCTTTGCTCAGGGGTGGGACAACAACAAAAAAAGTAAAAACGTTACAAAGATTTGAATAGAAATGCAATACTGGGCCATACCAAACCTTATATCAAACTGTCACCAGATGCAGTAGATTACTACCAACCCTAAGACCTACATTCCTATCCTTATTCCTAGACTGCTCAAAAACCCAGGGTTATTAGATCGAAGCACCTTCCAACTTTCTGCTGCTGCAATCTCAGCAGACAATCCCACTGCTGTCTCAGTTGCTGCCTCCTGGCTATTGCCTTAGCAGCCTAGCTGTGTTTAGCAGCCACTAGTTCTTCTGACATGGAGGAATATGGGTTGCTAGCCAAAAACCCTTATTCCTACTTCTGTCCCATCTTACTACCTAAGTAAATTCCCAATTACTATTTCTCAGCTGCTTAAAAACTGAAGGTAAGATAGACTTCTGACCCGAATCTGAATTACTAACCCATATTTGTACCACTACCCCATCTTACTAGCTACCCAAATCCCCAATCAGCACTCCTGAACTCCTCAAAAACCCAGGGTTCCTTACCTCGAAGCGCCTTCCAGGCTCTTTTCCTTCTGCTGCTTCAATCTCAGCAGCCTGTCCCACTGTTGACGCAGCTGCTGCCTCCTGGCTGTTGCCTTAGCAGCCTGTCCGTGTTTAGCAGCCACCAGCTCTTCGGCTGCAGCGTCGATGTGTTCCAGGCGCTTGGACGCTGCTGATAGGTCGGTGACGAATTTCTGGGGGGAAGAAGAAAATGTTGGGTGATTATACTGTTTTTTTTTTTAAGGATGGGAAATCATCAAATGTATCCTCCCGCTCTGGGTGGAGTGGGAGGGAGTGTCAGACTTTTACTGACTAAAACCCATCCATGTTCCTTCTTTGTCCTTTGTGTTCCAGGGCCGCGGTATCTCTTTCGAACAGTCCCGCAGCCCACTACTACTATACACTATACTGATATTTATTGAGAGGAAATGTGAGCATTTATGGTCAGACGTAGTGAGCAAGGGCTTAGTATGATAGCGCCAGGGTACCTCGCGAAATTCAAATTTTCTTTCATGTTTTAGAATTTGCAGGTCATTGTCAGGTTGTATGTTGAAGAAAATATGATTTGCGGCCGTAATACGCATGTATTTACACAATTATAATCATTACTAGCTTCGGCTTCCCCCGCGTGGAGTTCGATAATTGTCCAACGAGATCATACTACCGGGCTAAAAAGTATCCTATGTGTTAATCCAAGTTATAAACTATCTATGTGCAAAATTTCATCGAAATCCGTTCAGTAGTTTTTGCGTGAAAGAGTAACAAACATCCATCCTCACAAACTTTCGCATTTATAATATTAGTAGGACTACTTTTTTTTTTTAATGTCATCTCGCAGACTATGAGGTTGGCTTCTGCTTAACCGGACTATCCTGTGGATGCCTTGAGTGTAAGGCCTCCAGCTAGGGCATACAGCTTACTAATACAATTTGACCTTGTATTATCGAAGACCCTTACCTCATACTTCCTCTTAGCATTCTCAACGCTATCGTCAGCATCATCAGCTCTGAGCATCTTCTCCTTATCCTTGATCCACTTGTCGAAGTCATCGCACTCAGCGAAGAAGCTGTACAGCTTGATCGCGTCTTCCAGTTGAGCGCGACGTGCGGCGGAGAGGGTGAGGAGTTCATCTGTGAAGACATAGACATGGTTTACTGTCTAGCAGTAAGTAGGTACATACAAGGTGTAAATGGACCCTTTACGAAGCCGTCACCCAAGGGTTCTGAACATCAAACTAAGTGTCTCTACGCAAAAATTGTTGCTGGGAAACGATATTTTTTTTGGGGGTGCAAAATCACGGTTTACGATAGGACTCAATGTGACGCACTCAAAACATAGTGCTGATGGATGCAGTAAATAGTACGGGGGTCGTGGAGGAATTTAAAGTAAAGTTATAACATTAAAAACTAGTTTAAAAAAAAAAACTTGTAAAAAAGTTGGAACCCACTCCAATATCTCCGTAACTACTAGAACTAGAAGGTTCCCAGGTATGATCTGGAAAAAAATATATATCGCAATGACAGGGAGAGCAACTGCCTTTTGGCTTCGTTGAGGGTACTTTTACATCCAAATGGGATAAAGATACTGAATATTGATCTCCCTCTGATCATATAACACTACCTGATATCCATGAGTTAATGACGCATATCTTTAGAATTAGATGAGACTTCCGGCGCATCATCTGTAACGACTGTCAAAGATCTACAAATGACAGCCGGGACCTACGGCTTAACGTGCTTACCGGAACACGGAGGGAACTTTGCAAGTTAGAATACCCGACCCCAACACAGTTGGGAAAAAGCATATGAGCTTCTTCTTCGCGTGTCGATAACAATTCAAATTGAGTCGGCACCAAAGGCGACGAGTTTGCCACTTTCAGTAGCGTCCATCAGCTCCTGTGATATGCAAGCAACAGGACAGGCAGGACACGATATAAAGTGTCCCATCGTTTGTGGAACAGCACCACATTTACACTCCAGGGCTTAGTCATCGGTGTAGCTCCACCTGAGCAGGTTTTCCTGTGTCCGGAGTCTATTTAAAGACTTCCAGGTCAGCCATGGCAACTCGTCTCCAGGCAGGCAGATGACGATGTTTATGTCACTCACCATAATCCTTCTGAATGCTGCTCATCCTGGTGTCGACGCTGTCAGTCCTGGCGGTCGGCAGGGTGGCGCGGCTGGCGCGTCTCGCCTGGCTGGGCTTGTTGCGTTTGACCGGGACCACCTGCTTGACCAGCACTGTCTTCTTCACTCGCTGGACTGTGCGGACCTTTTCGGGACGACGGACTTGGACCTGGGAAAAAAAATTGATTGGTTATGACCTTAGAATGCTGGAAAATAGATGTAGAATATAAACATATTCATTTCATTTCATTTATTCAATAAACAATTTACATTGTGTCTGAAGGTTAAAAAAAATGATAATTAAACAGAAAAAAAACACAATTTTTTTTAAAAATTATCCAAAGTCAAAAATACATGAACAACTTGGTAGTACCATTGTGTCTTCTGACAATAAAAAGTAATATCGGCTTTCGCTTTTATCGTTGACGTGGCTCAAAAGGCTGCCCAACTTAAACGGGACTGGGCAGGACATATCTGTCGCATGCCGAACGAACTGTGGGCCCGTAAAGCTCAGGATTGGTGCCCTAAAACAGTGACACGGGGTCGCGGCAGACCACAAAGGAGATGGCGGGACGAACTGGATGTCTTCCTTGAGAATTGGAAAGAAGTAGCACAGAAGCGTGACCTTTGGAAGGAATGGAGGGAGGCCTTTGCCCAGCAGTGGGACAATATGGGCTAGCTATAATAATATAATAATAATAATCCGCTTTCTGGGGTATCCGGTTAAAGCATTACGAGAAAACAAAACCTCGTTGGTCTAGTGGTCGCAATGGCGACTGCTGAGTGTGAAGTCCTGAGTTCGATTCACGGGTCTGGCAAATTGTAATTGGGGTTTTTCATCAGAAATTTGTCAGTAGCAGCCATATTAGGTACACCTCTGCCTAACCCTTCGGGGATTATGGGTGTGATGTTATATCGAATACCTGTATTCTGGGGTATCCGGTTGAAGCAAGAGGAGAAAAATAATGCACGCTATAAAATTGTAGAATGGTTGCATTTCTCACTGTTCGAGCCAATTTAAACTTTGTGCCTATTAACTTAATAGTCACAATCAGTCAGGCGATGCGACTTGCAGCATCTTGCTTGCACTCGATCCCTCCGCGCGAGGTCGCTTCGGGCGTCGTGTGGCGCTTGCTCGCTGTGTACAACTTTTCTCATTTATGATCTCCGCAGCTGCAGCAACCACGCATTGCACCCTTGCTCGTCACCAAGAGGTTACATACAAGCTCACGCATAATCCCCATGGGGGGAGATAGAAACCACAAAACGCCACCTGCTACGATCCTTACGACGAGGAGCCTTACAAAAGGAGTATCCTTTTGCCTCGTCCACGTTCATAAACACCAAGAAGTAGTAGCGAAGGATCAATTTTTGTAAGAGGTAAGCCGGAGTATACAGGGTGTAAACGGACCCTTCACGAAGCCGTCAACCAAGCATTCTGTACATCAAACTAAGTAACTTTACGCAAATTTTTTTGCTGGGAAACGACTTTTTTTTTTTGGGTGAAAAATTACGTTTTACCGTAAAACTCAATCTAACGCACTCAAAACTTGGTGCTGATGGATGCTTTGAATAGTAAACGGGTCATGGAGGTAATTAAAGTAAAGTTAAAACCTTAAAAAGTAGTATTTCCAAAAAAAAACTTGTGAAAAAATTGGAATCGCAATGATGGGGAGAATAAGTGCCTTTCGGCTTCGTTAAGGGTCTTTTTACACGCTTTATAATCTTTAATGTGATTATATTATTTGTCTATAGAATACTGAGTGTGCCATTTTTCAAAGAGAATCCGGTTAGAATCGAATTGTATGGAACCTTCGCCACTGCCAAGAAGTTAGATGGTTATAGTTAGTCAAAAATCAATACTCACAGGCACGACTCTAGGCTCAATCTCCCTGACATAGTTGGCAGGTACGAAGCCATCAGTACGGTCAGCCTTGCGGACTGACCACCAGTCAGGGTTGGTCTTGTTGATCAGGAACATGACTTCTCCCTTCTGCATGGAGATACCCTGGCCGGTAAAGGCGTAGAGGGCTTTTACCTGTGAAGAAAAGGGTATTTATACAAACTGATATTTTTTTCAAGTTATTTTACTTCTTCTTTCGAGGATGCATGCATGGATGGATGGATGGATGTTTGATGATGGATGGATGATGTGAACGGATTTGGATAAAATTTGGCACACAGATAGTAGTAGTAAACTGTCTGGCGGCTTGAGAAACCGCTTCAACTAGTTGCCCAAGTAACATATAAATTTCAGATTTTATTACAAAAAAATTAAGGTGTCCGGCGGAAATTTTCACCCACACAAAGTGGTCTGGGTTGTGGAGGTCAGATCGACTGTCGCTCCATGTAAAATACTGGTATACAGTTGCTTGCAGTTAGACTGGACGCCGACCCCAACATAGTCGGCAGATGATGATCGCCAATTGGAAACAAGTCTTTAGACTGATACACTTTGGGTTTACACTCACTTGCGGCACGCTCCTCTCCTCCGTCACGGTCCTATGTTCCAGCCTCTCCACCGGCTCCTCCTCCCAGACCTCAGTGGGCACCAGGCGGGACTCGTTCACCCACTCCTCTTCCTCTATCGCTGGGGTTGATTCTACCTCTGTTGGGAGCTGTGGGGGAAAAAAGGGTGGATTAGTTAAATGAATAGCAGAAAAAAACCGGTCAACTGCGAGTTGGACTCGCGCACCGAGGGTTTCGTATAAACTTGTAGGTATTTTGTTATTAAACTATACACCGTGACTTTTTAGTCGTCTTGCAACGGCAGCCCACTTCATGCATCCTATGACTACTAAGCATTCATAAAAAAAAGTACGTATTTATGAGATTTTAATAATTTAAAAATAAAAATATTATTCAATATTATGACGCATGACGTAGTTAAAAACACCCTGTTGTGAGCGATGATCTACTGGACTCGATCGCTGGGTAGGTATATTCTCCCGTTTGACACGTAAACGTAATTTTTTCTAATGGTTATTTATTTTTCTTTGTACCTGTTACGGTAAGTAAAAAAAAAAGCGCCTAGAACTATTTTATGTCGGGCACATTGAGTGGACCACCTTTGTAAGACGACTGAAAAGCCACGGTGTATATTATAGTTTTCAGTTCTAATTTTTTCTTTACATGTGCTGTAAGACATTGCTTCTTGCCAAATGTTATGATTCTAGGTCAACGGGAAGTACCCTATAGATTTTGATTCTCTTGTGAAATCGCAAAATTGCGACAAAAATGGTCATATATTTCGCTTGCTACTGCGAAATTCTTGATGGAAAAACCCGACAACACTTTTCCCGTCCCGGGAATCGAACCCAGGACCTCGTGTCCACCTGACCAACGAGGCAGTCAGATTAGATCAGCCTAGTCTGTTTTTCTTGTGTATTGTATTGTTGTATAACGAATACACAAGAATGAGAAAAAAATATGAAAAAACGACCAAACTCAAGCATAGCGAGATAATCTATACTACATAGTATTAAACAAAGTCGCTCCCGCTGTCTGTACGCTTAGATCTTTAAAACTACGCAACGGATTTTAATGCAGTTTCCAGCAATAGATAGAGTGATTCAAGAGGAAGGTTTATGTATATTGCACACATGCGAAGCCGGGGCGGGTCGCTAGTATACAATATTTCTAGGGTCTGAACTAGTTCCGGTGATATTTATCTAGAAGATTATGACTCCGAGCCTAAATGTTTTTTTTGAATCCTGATTTTGTTACTCACGGATATTTCCTCGCCATGAATCATGATACATGTAATTCTTCTTCATGTTTTAATGCTAACTTTCTGTGTACTCCGAAAAATTTCGAGCTCAACTGAAGCACCAAACTTTTATTTCTCACCTGTAAGCAAGTGATCCCAGCAGCATTCAACCTCGCCGCATGCGCACTCAGAGTATCCAACTCCGCGCTATACGCTTTGATCTCCTCGTGTGTAGCTCTGTGGCGCGCCAGCAGTGCGCCGGCAGAGGGCGCGTCTCGGCCGCAGTCGTCCGTCGCCACCAGAGGGCGCTTCTCTTTCATCCAGGATTCGGACTCGTTTGCGTCACCGTAGAACTGTATGGAGAAAAAAATGTGGTAGAGATATACAGGGTGTAAGGGACAGCCCTCCACAAACTGATGGGGTGAATTCAGTATATCATACTAAGATGACCGGTACAAGAAATTATTTCAGGGATGTTATGGGAATCCATTGCTTTATTTCCTCATACGGAATGTATCGTTACCGTGGCAAAACGGTAAGCGCGACGACGAGTTCGATGTACTCTGTGATTTTTTTGACGTTTTCTTTCACGAGACAAAATATGAAATCTGTCATCATCATTACTGGAAGCTTATTGGATCTGGTATGTAGTCAATTTGTGTGTTTAAGCATCGAGCTTGACTACATACCAGATCGACGAGTTGATGTTATTACTGGTCTGGTAATCATAATATCTTACATCTCAGTAGATTTACTGATATGGAGATAAAGATATATTTGAGTTCAGGCCCGTGCGCTGCCTGCCTGTCTCAAGTACTTTGCAATGTCGGTTGCAAAGTACTTGAAGCGGTGCCGAAGTTTTAGAAGTTAAGTGTATCTGTGGATATCACAAGACTGGAGCCCTGAGAAAGCTTGACGGGATCGCGGTAGACCGAGGACAAGATGGCGGGACGCCTTGGATAGCTTCCTTGCGAATTGGCGAGAAGAAGCACATCATCGTGAGAAGTGGAAGGAATGCGGGCAGGCCTTTGCCCAGGACAGAACTAAAAAACTACCTGATGAGCCTCTGCAGCATCAGCGAGCTGCTTCTCCCTGGCCGCAGCCAGCTCTCGCAGTATCTGCCACTGCTTGTTCAGCGATGTAAGGCGACGCTCGATCTCGGCCGATTTCGGGTGCTTCGCATCAATTAGACTGTAAAGAAAAGAGTATTATGAAAGGAGGTAAATAATTGCTATTTACCGTAATATGCTAATGTTCCCAATGCTGGGACATGTCTCCTCTCTCCATCTCTCATCCACCACGCGGCAAATTGCGGGTAGGTGGGTATGCCTTTTCACTTTCTTATTCTTTATTGCACACAAAAAAACAAAAAAATATACATACACATTGCGATAACATAGCTTATGTACAATGGCGAGCTTAACCCAGAATTGGGTTTTCTTACAGCAAACCAAATTTCGATTGCGAAATTTGCATAAGAGGATATACCTATGTGCATTAACAAAACATCTCATAACTTAAATTAATTAATTTTATAAACTAAACTACATACATACAGTATAATACACGTAATACATACAATATTTATATACAAAACAATGCCTATAGAATCCTATTTGCCTACATATTGATCATTTCGATAGGAAATGTTCCTTTATTCACTTTTATTTCACTTTTGGATCTAGGAAATTCAGGTGTTTTTCTTTATCATTTCGAGACGTCTTGATCTTACCTCTGTCCTTTAGCCCTGTGCCTCTGCGACACATGGTCCCTGGCCCTCAGCTCGTGTAGTAGGGCAGTATGCTTCTGTCTCAGCGCTAACACGGCGCGGAGCTCCTTAGCCGCGACGTCCGTGCGGCATATGCGCTGCTTCTCGGTTACCCAGCCTGTAATGAAGAATTTTGGTTAATAATTGACAAAGTGTTTGAGGAGCTCGTGGCTAAATAATAACAGCCGCTCGGGTCGATCTTTAGGTTAAGCCGTGCTTGCTTGGAGGGATGACCACTCATTACATACCGAGTTTCCTCCGTGCCTCGGAAAGCACGTTAAGCCGTTGGTCCCGGGTTTCATTTGTAATCTTTGACAGTGGTTAGGTAGTCAGTGGCCCAAAAAGTCTGACGTGTCTTAGTAAGGGGTATCGTATTACCCAGTACTAACTGGGTTGTAGAGGTCAGATAGGTTAATAATTACTTTGGATTGGTATTTTGAGGAAAATAATTAGGGTTCCGTACAAAATAAAAAAAACTCTTGAAATTGTTAACAAAATCCGATTTAAATAGCGCACGAAGGTCGCGGGGCACAGTTAGTTAACATAAACATCTTACCTTCTTCCTCATCATGGTCTTCGAGGAACTGGAACAGGTTCCTCGCGTCTTCTAGTCGCGCCTTGCGGTCCTTAGCGGCGGCCACCAGGCTGTAAATAAAACATATTAATAAAGGGTGCAAAAAGACCCTTAACGAAGCCGAAATTCACTTGTTCTCCCCGTCATTGCGATCATTTTTTTGGTTCTAGATCATACCTGGGAACCTTCCAGTTACCGAGTTATTCGGTCAAAGTTCCAATTTTTTCACGAAGATGATAAATCCGTCCACATACCTATCATAATCCTGTGACAGCTGGTTAAGCTGCGTAGTCAGCTGCTGCTTGGGTCCCTCCCCACCCTCAGCGCTAGCTCCGTGTCTCACAAGTCTTCGGATGCTCTCGTCCAGGGCTCCCAGCTGCAACTCCTGGAGCGCGTGGGCTTGCAGCAGGCGTTCTACGTCGACTAAGTGACGGCCTACGTCTTCGGATTGGAATTGAGCCTGTGGAGTAGAAAGAGAATCATGTTTTAGATGTCTTATTTATAAAAAAAAGACTTCGGAAGAGTTCCTCTCTCATGAGCTCTATTGCTAGTACTTGGGCGACCGACCTCTGCCCCGGTGAAAATAGAGAAAACGAATTTACCCAGATATGAGACTTAGCTAGATCGAGTGGTTTTTTTTTATTTTTGAACTGTGGATTATATCTTTTTACTCTGGACGCTCTTAGCCTACACTTCTTTATACATCGTTCTCACATAAATGTATAGTCTCCACATGAATGATGTAACCAAGATTTTGTAACAATATTTTAATTGAAAAGAGTGTCCATGGAGTTTCTTGCCCGTTCTTCTCCATAGAGATCTACGCCTTGGAATGTGCAACTAAAGTACTTTCACAAGTTATTATGCCTTGTGTCTGTGACTGTAGCTTCGCTTTCTTTGTTTTTTGTGACATTCAAAAGTGCCTATAATGGTCTAATTGAAATAAATGCTTTGAATTTGAGTTTGAGTTCGAGTTTTCGCCCACATCAACGCCTATAGTTGCAACTTTCATTGAAATCATTAGAGCCTTTTTCGAGATCGTGATTACAAATAATATACAAATATTGCTCATTTAATAGTATAGGATTAAAAATCTAGCCCTACCTTCATCTCCGTCAACGTATGCCCCACGGTGTCAGCTTCCCTCAACAGAGCCATCAGATGCGCCAGCTTGCCCAGCGAGCTTCTATGTCGTTCCAACAGCTCGAGCAGCTCGTTCCAGCGCGTGAGCACAGCTTGTTCTGTGCGCGATACAGCTTCGGCGCCGTGGTAGTTCTCGCGGACGAGTTCCGCTGCCATTGCTGAGAGGTCTTCAAAACGCTCGGTTCTGGTGAAGAAAAATAAGTTGGAGTACAATAACATAACGTTTTTATATTTCGGAATATTTGACATCAGTTCATTTAGGACACAGAATAAAAAACCGGGCAAATGCGAGTCGTACTCACAAGCACACAGAGTTCCGTAGCACCAAACAATATAATAAAAATATTTTGAAGGCTCATTCATTATGTTGTATTGTATTACATTCAACAGCAAAACTAAATTTGTTTTTCATAATATGTTTATGAAAAACAAAGTTACTGCTGCAGTTTGATGAAAAAGTCCCATATCTCAAAAACTAAACATCAAATCTCCAATCTCCATCCAATTTTCGTTGAAAGTATTTTTTACTTTGTACAATCCTACATTTTTTCAGAATTTTTCTCCTCTTACTTTAGAAATTAGAGGGGGGGAGACACACATTTTACCACTTTGGAAGTGTCTATCTTTCAAACGATTAACTTTGAGAAAAAATGGTTTTAGGAACCTCAATGTCATTTTTAAGGACCTATCTATAGACACCCCGCACGTATCGGTGTGATGAAAACTTTTTTTTTGTATCAGTTCCATGTATCGGGAGTACCCCCTTGATCTTTTATCTATACTAACATTATTAAGAGGAAAGATTTGTATTTTTGTGTGTGTGTATGTTTGTAATGAATAAACTCAAAAACTACAGGACCGATTTCAAAAATTCTTTCACCTTTAGAATGCTACATTATCCCTGAGTAACATAGGCTACATTTATTACTAGAAAATAATAAGGGGGGGGAGGGGGGTGAATTAAGGGAAAATAAAAGTCCGCCCGTGCGAAGACGGGACGAGCCGCTAGTGTTTTTATAAAAATCGTAAAGCGGACGACAGAATACATCTACCTATCAAGTTTCAGCTGTGTAGTCCTAATAGTTTCGGAATAAACTGATCACATTTTGTTCAACACATAACCTGACACTATCATGCATGCTGAATGTTTGAGTTTCGCGGCTACCCTGGCATTTCCCCTTTAAAAAGGCCATTCAAAGGCACTTCTGAATTTCAAACTTTCTATACAAGACTTACCTAGCCAGTATATCAGCGGAGATAGCCTCATGTTTCTTGACGGTGGCGTCTACTTGAGCCAGGTTGGAGCCGTAGCGAGGGTCCGACAGGACCTGGATCATCTCCTTCAGATAGCCTTTGCGGAGGACTGACTGTGGAGGGAAAAAAGGGAATTAGTTATAAAGTCTGACAACCAGTCTTACCCAGTACTAACAGGGTTGTGGAGGTCAGATAGGCAGTCGCTCCATGTAAAATGCTGGTATTCAGCTGCATCCGGTTAGACTGGAAGCCGACCCTAATAATAGTTGGGAAAAGGCTAGGTAGATGATGACAGTAGTGAATCTAAAGTTTTAAACTGATTTGCACTAATTAGAGGAGCTCGTGGATCAATAATAACAGCCGAATGGATCGACCATCAAGGTTAAGCTGCGCTTGCTTATGTTGGTCTGTGGATGGGTGACTACCATTACATAATGAGTTTCCTCTGTGCTTCGGAAAGCACGTTAAGTCGTTGGTCCCGGCTGTCATTTGTAGATCTTTGACAGTCGTTAGGTAGTCAGTGGCCCAAAAAAGTCTGACAACCAGTCTTAGCAAGGGGTATCGTATTACCCAGTACTAACTGGGTTGTGGAGGTCAGATAGGCAGTCGCTCCATTTAAAATGCTGGTATTCAGCTGCATCCGGTTAGACTGGAAGCCGACCCTAATAATAGTTGGCTAATCAAAAAGTTTTTAACTGATTTGCAGTAATTAGAGGAGCTCGTGGCTAAATAATAACAGCCGAACGGATCAAACTTCACGGTTAAGCAGCGCTTGCCAAGGTCGATCTGTGGATGGGTGACCATCATTACATACCGAGTTTCCTCCGTGCCTCGGAAAGCACGTTAAGGCGTTGGTCCCGGCTGTCATTTGTAGATCTTTGACAGTCGTTAGGTAGTCAGTGGCCCAAAAAAGTCTGACAACCAGCCTTACCAAGGGGTATCGTATTACCCAGTACTAACTGGGTTGTGGAGGTCAGATAGGCAGTCGCTCCATGTAAAATACTGGTACTCAGCTGCATCCGGTTAGACTGGAAGCCGACCCTAATATAGTTGGGAAAAGGCTAGGCAGATGATGACAGTAGTGAATCAAAAAGTTTTTAACTGATTTGCAGTAATTAGAGGCGCTCGTGGATAAATAATAACAGCCGAACGGATCCAACTTCAAGATAAAGCCGCGCTTGCCAAGGTCGATCTGTGGATGGGTAACCATCATTACATAACAAGTTTCTTTCATGCTTCGGAAAGCACGTTAAACCGTTGGTCCCGGCTATCATTTGTAGATCTTTGACAGTCATTAGGTAGTCAGTGGCCCAAAAAAGTCTGACAACCAGTCTTACCAAGGGGTATCGTATTACCCAGTACTAACTAGGTCGTTGTTGAAAGAATGGACTGGACTTAGTATCACATCCTTCATTATCCGTCTGTATATGAAACACCCTGTCAGAAATTCAATATTATTCTATTTGGCGCTGAAAAATAAGTCTTGAATGATTTTATTTAAGAACATTGACGACACGGTTGGCGCAGTGGCTGAGCGATTGACTGCTGCGCTGCCGCGGGTTGGATCCCCGCACGGAACAAATATTTGTATGGCCTACTGCTAGTTGTTCCGGGTCTGACTGTTTGTGTATGTGAGTTTAAATGTTTGTAAACGCACCCACGATACAGGAGAAATTCCTAGTGTGGGGCAACGTTTTTTTTTAAAAACAAAAACAAACAAATATTTTCTCCAAAGACAATAGAAATGAAAGTTACTTACTTTAGTGTTAAACTTGTAGTTCAGTTGTTCTAGTCTCTGTTGTCTCAGCAGCTCTGTTCTCAACGCGATCTCACGCGCATGCTCCGCCTGTTGACAAGAAACACAATCTTACTAATACTATAAAGAGGAAAGATTTATATTTTTGTGTGTGTGTGTATGTTTGTAATGAATAAACTCAAAAACTACTGTGCCGATTTCATAATTTTTTTCACTATAAGAAAGCTACATTATCCCTGAGTAACATAGGCTATATTTCATAAAATAACGGCTGTATTACCCGAAGTTTTGAAAAAAAAAATCCTATAATAAACTTTCTCAAAAACTGGTTCTTATCGCACTACGTTTTGGTTTAACTTGCAATGTATTCACACGCGTGGATTTTTAATATATTTCCGCACATGTGCGGAAATAAAATTTCCACAGATAACTATAGGTACTTATAGCCGGGTGCAAAACTTGAAATTCGGTGAATTAATATTGAGGCATAATAGAAAGACCTGTGTGTATCCATTAAAGGCCAATTTGGTCTGTTTATTTGTTCAATGTTCATATTTCAATTTTTTTTTTGAAAATATCGTATTTTCTTCAATTATTTCTAAGTTACCGAATTTAAGACTAAGATTTCTTTTGAAATTGGTAACAGATACATTTTTACAGATAACTGGACAAGAAAATGTTCAAGAAAACCATATTTATGAGTTTAGTGACTTAAAATTCAATCGCAAAAATCAGAAAATCGTCTATGTTAATGAAGGCATTTTTTTTCGAAATTTTTCTATACAACTCAATGTGCAAATTATTTTTCAAAACCTCATTTTAGTAGCTATCTAATAAGGTATAATAACTAGAAAAATATTCAAGGATACTAACTTGTTAAATATCAGTTACTGCTGAGAAAGTAAAACATGACTAAAGGGATCTATGGCTAAGAATTGGGAGCGGTATCGGTATCGGTATTGATATTAAATGGGGCGCAGAGACCCAAGCTTGCAACTAATTCTAAATATAAATTATGAGAAATGGTTACGTTCCAATTACGACAATTTTTGTGAGTTTACCAGCGGTCCCAGTCCACCTTCGTCAGCAATAATCAACATTTATCGAGTACCTCCGAATTTTTATTTTATTTTATGTTCTCTGTAGATAGCTGATTTAATAAGGATATTTTCAGAATAATATTTACGTTGACCCCCACAGAAATATTTTGAGAAAAATTGCCTTCTTTAACTTTCACATAGACGATTTCCTGATATTTGCAAATGAATTTTTAGTCACTTCACTCGTAAATATGGATTTCTTGAACATTTTAACGTTCAGTTATCCGTGAAAAAGTATCAGTTACCAATGACAAAAGAAATCTTTGTGTTAAAACTCGTTATTTTAGAAATAATTGAAAAAATAGGAAATTTTCATTAAAAAACCTGGAAATATGCATTTCGTCAACACCATTGAACAAGGAAATAAACCAAATTGGCGTTTAATGGATGCATACAGGTCCCACTATACGTCACAATATAAATCCGGTGAATTTCAAGTTTTTCCTATGCGAAAAAAATATATTCAAAAGGAAATTTAAAAAATTTTAAAAAAAAGTCGCGAGCGTCGAAATTTTTTTTTTTTAACTTTCTTCTCCACAACTCTAGGAACTCAATAAAAAAAACCCCATGAAAATCCGACCACTATAAACTTCGTTCCGCCTTAAAGTCTAATTGCACTCGACTATTATACTAAATCCAAATGGGTTCAAAGACTATAGTCGGCGGTGTTTTTTTTTTTTAAATCTCGGCAAAGAGATATGCGTCTTTACGGCGTAAATATTTTTTGAGTATTTAAATTGTGTTTATAAATAGAATATCATCTGATAAACATGATTTTTTAAACAAATATTTGCTTTTATGAACAAATTAACATTTATTTGTTTTCTAAATTCAAAAATATTTGAATTTTCTATTTTTCATATTAAGCTGTTTAGCGGCATCATACATTTGCTTCAAGCTGGCGCAAGCAAAGCGCAGAAAAAAACCAAATTAAATCATAGTTTATTAGTCATTCCTGACAAAAATACTTTCCGTTCTAATATTTTATTTCTTCGAAAGTGTATTGAAAGACGTCGTTTGATACGCGTGGGGATTTGTTACTATAGTTTCGGCTCCATAACACTCTCGCCTGCAGCTCGGGTGTTAATTCTGCCTCGAATGCAATAACAAAGTTTCCCCACTTATATCAAAATGTACTATTTCCCATCTTCGAAATATCACTGAACTTTAATCAAGTCTAGTTTACCTGTTCCAGCTGCTGCCATGCTCTCTCCAGGTCTTGGGGCAGCTGTCCCTCCAGGGGCACCCAGGCCTCGCCTGTGAGGCTCTTCTGCATGGTGTTGATGTCGAAGTATAGGGCTTCGATCTCTGAACGCTCCTTGTATCTAGAGAGGGATGCAGATGAGTTTTATTAGTCCATATTTTTATAAAATTTCGAGATTTTTATTGAAATTACGAAACCAGAAGTAAAAATGGCTTGGGAACTGTATTTAAAACATGAAGATTAATGTGTACAGTCACGAGAACTAATATGTAAACAAATAGCAAAATTCAAAAGCTATTTTCCGGTGATATAACGGTTTCTACTTTTAGATGAGAACTATCTCGTAATAGTATGGCTTCCAAAATATTATGTTCGTGAAAACGTAAAACGTTACTCAATACAGCAAGAGAAAATCACTTTTAAAAGTTGCTTCGTGTATACATATAAGTGCTTGTGACTGTACCACATAAAACGTTTAAAGTGACTTTTAATATTAGCGACTTTTTTTTTGGGATAGTTAATTATCAAATAACTCCTCCCGCTCTATGTCGAGTGGGAGGGAGTGTCAGACTTTTATTGACTAAAACCCATCCATGTTCCTTCTTTGCCCTTTGTGTTCCAGGGCCGCGGTATCTCTTTCGAACAGTCCCGCAGCCCCGGCAGGCATCGACCCTTGCGGGCCCCTTCCTGGTTGCTGACATCTCTTTGAGGCGCGCGTGGAATACGAACTCGCCGTCGAATTTTAGCGACATTACTTTCAAACTCTTATAAATTAACATTATTTACATGTAATAGGGGGCGAGCCTACTACCATCAACCGCGCACAAATCCAGACTCCGTGGCTGCTACTGAGAAAATTCTTGTTGGAAATACTCAATAACACTTTGCCGACCTTGGAATCGAACCCAGGACCTCATGCTCAGCTGTCTATAAAGGGTGTAAAAAGACCCTTAACGAAGCCGAAAGGTACTTGTTGTCCCCGCCAGTGTGATCATTTTTTTGTTCTAGACCATACCTGGGAACCTAGTAGTTACGGAGATATTGGGGGTCAAAGTTCCAACTTTTTCCCAAGTTTTTTTTTAAATACATGTTTCTAATGTAAGATTTTTACTTTAAACACCGTCACGACCCCCGTACCATTCAATCCATCCACCAGCACAATGTTTTGAGTGCGTTACATTGAGTTTTACCGTAAAACGTAATTTTTGACCCCATAAAAAAAAAATCGTTTCCCAGCAAAAATTTTTGCGTAAAGTTACTTAGTTTGATGTACAGAATGATTGGTTGACGGCTTCGTGAAGGGTCTGTTTACACCCTGTATATACTACTATGACACCTACATTCATCATAATATATATATTCTTCATCACACTTTTAACCAACTATTACTTACTTGGGCGGTTTCTCCACAGTCCTATACTGCTTAAACGACAGCAGCAGTCGCTGTATGCCGTCCAGAGCGTTGGGGAACTCTCTGCCGTTCAACTCCTGGATCTTGAGGAGTATCCATTCGAGGAGCATGCTGAACAGCTTGCTGTATTCTCCTTTACGGTCATCGCAGTCCATCATTTGGCCGATAATCTGGGGAATACGAAGAAATGGTTATTTTTGCTGAAAGAAGTTTTTCGTAGTAAACTAAAAAGTGGTGTGGGTAATCGGTTACCGTGGTATGGGCATGTGATGCGGAGGAATGAGGAAAATGTTGAGTATGAATGTAGATGGCTGTAAGAGTAGAGAAAGACCAAAGAAACGATGGATGGACTGTGTGAAGGATGATATGGCTAGAAAGGAGGTGACTGGTAAGATGACGTGGAATAGAGAAGTATGGAAGATTTGCTGCGCTGAAATAAATCGGGATAAGTGCAGGAGAATGATGATTAGTATAGAAAGAGGGACTTCATAATACTCATGCAGTTCTATTCATTACATTTATACTTATTTTTAACTAGCTACCCGCCCCGGCTTCGCACGGGTACAATATACATACAAACCTTTCTCTTGAATCACTCTATCTATTGCTGAAAACTGCATTAAAATCCGTTGCGTAGTTTAAAAGATTTAAGCGTATAGACTGCGGGAGCGACTTTGTGTTATACTACGTAAAGATGTTCATACTTACATTAGCAATCCTGCGGCCGCTCTTCTGTTCATTCTTCATCCTGGCGAAGGTATGGTAGTATGACGCCACGTACGTCATCACCGACTTCTCATCGGGGCGGCTGGTGTCCACATCTGGCGGGGAAACATGGTATTAGTTATGGCGTAATTTGGAGGAGACTCCTATGAGTAAAGCACACTCGCATTCGATCCACACCTATGCAAGTGTGGAGCTCCAAAACAGGAGATGTCACACCTTCTCTCCTGCTCGTCGAGCACACTTAATTGCACCTTCTAGGACTTGAATGCGGCAGACGACAGAGCTGTTCAGGTCGCTACGTACTCATCTGCCTAGCCTTTTCCCAACTATGTTAAGGTCAGCTTCCAGTCTAACCGGATGCAGCTGAATACCAGTATTGTACAGGGAGCGACTGCCTATCTGACCTCCACAACCCAATTAGTACTAGGTAATACGATACCCTTTGGTAAGACTGGTTGTCAGACTTTCGGGCCATTGACTTCCTGTAACGACTGTCAAAGATCTACAAATGACAGCCGGAACCAATGACTTAACGTGCTTTCCGAGGCACGGAGGAAACTCGGTATGTAATGGGTGGTCACCCACCCACAGACCAACCTGATCCGAGTGGCTGTTATTATTTAGCCACGAGCTCCTCCGTACGGTCGCTACGTACTGGTGGGAGAAAATCTGAATCATTGATTCGGGAAGAACAAGACTTGTTTTCCTCGCAGTAGCTGATGCACACACGTGTCGCGAGACCGTAAAGCTCGTGGCATAGCTAAGGAATATAAGATCCTCTTACCTTCAGCATCAAGCAGACGTGGGATGCCCAGGTGTTTGTGTGCGACGTCGAAGGCATGGTTAAGCGTCTCCACGTGTTCGGTGACCGGGAGCTCCGACCAGCGGAACAGGTCGGGCCTGGAAGTAAAATAAGGTGTGGTTAGTGAAATGTTTCCTTAAGTCTTTTTCTGAGATATAGGTAGTACCTGACATTGACCTGCAAAATTAATAAAAAACTTTTTTGCAAAAAATAAAACCGACTTCAAAAACACAAAAAAGTGAAAAATAACTTAAGCTTCAGAAGTCGGTGACTTTTGTTTGTTTGATTTAGTTTTTTTGTCACCGTAAAAGTTTTTTTTTCCATTTTTAGTTGTAATATCCCATACAAATATTTCTTATGAATTTATTTTACATTGTTAATTAACAAATACCTTTCATGGTAATAGGCTTATCCCTAATCAAATGGAACTTAACATAACTAACTGTCGAAATCTGGATGTACGGTACACATCTGCATACCACCTCAGAGCATACAGGCGTTATGTTATGATGTGTGATGTGGAAACCATAAACATCCAAGCGATTTGCTATCTATTATTGAAGAGTTCCGTTCGATATCTTCGAAGTCCATGATCAGATCATGACAATATTTCTATGGAACCAATTTGGGAGTATACTCTTTCAAACAAGAAAAGAATTTTCCAAATCGGTTCAGGCGTCTACGAATAATCGGTGAACATACATTAAAAAAAAAAAGATTCCGACGAATTGATAACCTCTCCTCGTTTTTTGAATTCGGTTAAAAAAAACGTAAGAAAATCTGATCGCGGGCTACACTGGTGCTTCCCCTATAATATTAATAAGAGGTATACTGTTGCTTCTCCTCACCAGCTGGAAACTGACGGATGAGGTCTACAATGGACTAATCGTACCAAGATATCTATTTACTCTTGCTTTTAAGGTTAGAATGAATGAAGGGTTATGAATAATTGGGTCTAGGTTTCACAGGCGTTATGGGAATTTCTAAACAAGGGCAGTTCTACGTTAAGATTGGAATGCTTTTCCGAATTAAATGAGCGCTCCGAGAAGCCATTGGGCAGATCAACGTCACGGCCTAGATACAGATGGGTTTCCGCACTTGTGCGATAAATGCTTACCTATGCGCGTGTATGAGGGCGTTGAATCCGAGACCAGATCTCCAAGAGTCGGTAAAGTTGTGTATGTGTACTCCATGGTAGCCTGAAGTCTTCCGTTGGCACCACAGCAGTAAGGCGTCTTTAGCTGATTTCTTCTCTGATGATTCGTTTTCTTCGTCCTGGGGGTAAAGAAGAACGTCAGAATTGTGTTTAAAAAAAAACATTTGCAATAAAATATAACAGTTGTATTCTCTGAGGGGGGAACACAGAGGTGGAGAAGGTGCTTGGTGCTCCAGGGTACACCCCACCCCAGACTTGCAAGTTGCAGTAAGGTAGTAGAGGGGCTGACAGTCCAGGACGCGTATATTTAAGTATTACTGCACCGTATAACACTTTGCTTCACCTAGGAATTGAACCCTGTAAAAGCTGCAGTCATAATTGAGACTAATAAGCTAACGAGACAGTCAATCATGGGGCGTACCCAGCATTTTTTAAGGGGTGGGGCAGAAGTAAATAAACTAAGTAGCAGGCAATTAAAAATGCTTTTTGTTTACTGACTGATATGTTTTATTGACTGCACTACACTATTTCAATAATAACCTGCGAGGGTTCTGGCTAAATCTAGCTAAAACTTTGTTTTCAAATGTATGTTGTGCTTCCAGAACCCTCTTTCTATGCACACTCATCATACAGAGGCCGACAAGACGGTTTTCTGTCATTGTTGAACTTAAAAAAGTTTTTATTTTAATGTGAAAAATGTTTAAGTAAGTACCTACCCAAATGAATATTATATATTAGTTTATTTCATTTTATTTGTATATATATGTATTAGTATGTGCCTATTTATGTATTTCAATTTATGTTAACAAAATGATATTTTTCTTATTTATTTTTTTGTACTCTATCACTATGCTGTCCTATTTGACCCCAAGGTTGACTGGTAGAGAATGCCTTGTGGCATTAAGTCCGCCTATGTACCACTTTTGTACATGAAGTTTAAATAAATAAATATTTAATTTTGTCATTGTATTAATTTTGCCTAAAAATTCTTAGCATCGGGTCAGAGAGCAGGGTGGGGCAAGTACCCCAACCTGCCCCACCGTGGGTACGCCCATGCATTTTTTACATATCGCGTCTCTTAGAGGCCGTCTTTTCCGATAATGTTTGGCAATTTGTCTACCAGCAAAAGAGTTTTTTGATTAATAAATAGATATGGTACTTACAACATCAATTTCGATCTCTTGGATCTGGAACCTCAGAATGATGGTCCAGATGAGACCGAGGATCAGACGCGGGTTGCCGTCCACTATGTCTTCAGCACCTATGGACTCCAGGCGCACCTGTAATAGAATGAAGAAGGGTTGATAATGGGAAATAATAAAGTTTCCGAAAAACAAATTAACTTCCTACGATCTGTGGTTGACTGTAATACTACCTTAGCTGTGTTTAAATGTATTAACGAAAAATTTATACAAAATTAACCGACAAAAATGTTGTATTTTTTAGTTAGTACAAAATTTATAATTGGTGAGTTACGATGAAAATTACTAACTAAAAAAACGCAATTTAAGCTATATTATTGTAATTTGTATGTATATTTTTTATTTTTTGTGCCATAAAGAATAATGTTGTTGAGCTGTTGTATTATTGTGATAAAAGTGAGCGAGTAGGTATAAAAAAATGTTTCTTTGGGAAAGTTGTTTGTTATCATGAGTACAATCACCTGTTTAAGTATCGGTCACTAATTACCAGTCACCATGTTTTCTTTCCCAGTTTTAAGAACAGTGCCCGACCTACGCCACATAAGCCGAGGCCTTGGCCAAGTTTCTGTGGCCTGTATAGTAACGAAATGATTGACTATTTGGAGCATGGAAGACTTACAATGAAGTGACTGAGTGACCAAAAACTAGTCAAACTGTTTTGTAAGTTTATTCACGCCTATAATCCCCGAAGGGTTAGGCAGAGGTGTACCTAATAGTACACCCACATTATGCAAGTTATGTAATAATAGAGAGAGAGCCCGTTGCCATTAACCGGACACAAATCCAGACTCCGTAGCTGCTACTTATAATTCCTTGTTGGAAAAACTCAATAACACTTTGCCTGATCTGCAAATCGAACCCGGGGTCTCATGCATGTTAAGCCGTTGGTCCCGGGCGTCATTTGTAGATCTTTGACAATCGTTACAGGTAGTCAGTGGCCCCAAAAGTCTGACAACCAGTCTGTCTTACCAAAGGGGTATCGTATTACCTAGTACTAACTGGGTTGTGGAAGTCAGATAGGCAGTCGCTCCATGTAAAATACTAGTACTCAGTTGCATCCGCTTAGACTAGAAGCCGACCCCATATATAGTTGGTAAAAGGCTAGGTAGATGATGATGACTTAAAAAAACATAATTATTGTTCATCAAAATATAACATGAGTGAGCATGTGCGACAATGCAAGGAAGTCTTACAAGTTCCGTGTTTACCTCGGGCTTCAAAGATTATGCAATAACACTACGTACAGGTAGAAATGTGTAATATTTGTTTTGTTTATCCACAATATCTGCGTTCTGATTCAATTATTTTGGCGTACTACTTGCTTAAACACCGTAGGTATCATGAACATCATATCATCATAATTATGTCGACATAATAAACCAATTCTAGGACTGAGATCTACTAAAGATATACAGGGTAATCCGTGACTGCCAGACGTCTATGTCAGTGGCGAACCTATCTTACAAGCCGGAAAGCCGGGCTTGCCTAAAAATCAAACTCAAGAAATAAAAAAAACATTTTTACAAAAACATAATTTTTTGTCAAACAAGAACAAAATTCGCTATCTCCACAACTGTGTCCTCTATGACAGAAATTATTTTAAATTCGCGCGCTTATTGTCCGATGCCGGCCGCGATACTCTGGCTCGCTCTAACACTATACAAAAAAAGAGTTAAACGTAGAATTTTAGTACGCAATCGTACCTACGCGCGCTCGCTAATGCTTTCTCTTTCTCACCCACTGGCTTGCATTTGGCTTCTCTGACCTTTCAGTTTTCCTAACAAAATGTCTCTGTTATTGATAACATTGGTAGGTACTGATTTGAGAATTTGTATAGAGTTTAAAGCTGGGCTTTTCTTTGAATGTGTGCGTGTAAGTCTGTGTAAGTTTGAGAGAGAAGTGTGTTCGCACCGAGGATGCGCGCAATTTATATGCGTTTCGCGCGAATTTTGATAGGTACAAAGTACGATTTCATGATAGTTCGTATTTTAGTTAGTTTTGAGCGATTAGGAACTGGTGCATTTGTTTTTTGTGGTTTTATTTTTTCGATTTCTTGGGATTTAAAGTTTTTTGATTAGTTATTGCCGTAATTAACTGTGTTTTGAAGTGAACACTAAAATTAATTCGGAAACGCAATTTTTCCTTGTGAAGGATTAAAGTGTCTGTAATCGGTACCTACTTAGCAAGATAAATACTTTGAGTTTTACAGAAAAATATAATCTCGTTACTTCACCTAAATAAACCTACCCCTGATTTGAATATTCTCAGAAAACTAAAACCCATAATGTGCATTTTAGTCGATCAGCGTAGGTTAGCGTGTTCAATGGCTGTTCGGCTGCTCTCATTCAAACAATTTGAAAATCTATCTAGTAATAGATACGTGGTGACTTCTGTGTACTTTGTTGTTTGTCATCTGTCCGGGGTAAAGAAGCGAATAATGAAGAGTTGAGTTGTGGCTGTTTACATTGTGAGTAATTACAAACATTTACAATAATGTGTAGTTAGAAACCAATTTATTGTTCGTGCGCCATCTCTAACAAAGCGAGGGAAACAATTACGAATTGACTCGAAGAGTTGAGTTGCTACATTTAAGTCAATAGATGGCTCTTATATCATTTACTTGATACTGACAACTTAATTGAATTAGTTGTTGTAATTTTGTGACGGTATATAAAATATGAAAGTTAATAACCACTATTTGTATTTTATATTTAGGCATATTTAAATAATAGGAAAATAAAACCGGCGTTATTAAATACCAATGTCAGAACTCGGAACAGATTTTCTCGGTCAATTCCCCCCCCCCCCTAAATATTTTCAGTTGTTTATTCAAGGCTTTGACTCGATTTCAGGCCGAGCACGCCACTGGTCTATGTCATTTTAAAAAAGCTGAATCTTTTTCTGTGGAAGTACCTTACTATACAGTGTGTAAACGGATTCTTCACGAAGCCGTCAACCAAGCATTCTGTACATCAAACTAAGTCACTTTACGCAAAAAAATTTGCTGGGAAACGATTTTTTTTTGGGGTTAAAATCACGTGATACGGTAAAACTCAATGTTACGCACTCAGAACATTGTGCTGATGGATGGATTGAATGGTACGGGGGTGATGGAGGTGTTTAAAGTAAAAATCTTACTTTAAAAAAAAAAAACTTGTGAAAAGTTGGAACTTTGACCCCCAATATCTCCGTAACTAGAAGGTTCCCAGGTATGGTCTAGAACAAAAAAATTATTGCAATGACGGGGAGAATAAGTGCCTTTCGGCTTCGTTAAGGGTCTTTTTACACCCTTTAGATAAGCACAATTAGATATTGATGAATAGTCTGTCGTGAATAGGAATAGGATAGGAAGTTGACCAAGCGCCTTCTGCGCCTGGACAGAGATAGCCTGCGACTGGTGGCGGGGACCATCACTGGACACTGCTCACTGAACAAACACTTCCACACCCTAGGTATCACTGACAGCCCCCCGTGCAGAGCGTGCATGGAGGCGGAGGAAACGGTGGCGCACCTACTCATCGAATGCACCGGCGTCACCCGGATCCGCGAGGAGACTCTTGGAACACCAAGATCCCTTGCGGATGTCCTGAGAAGACCGGGAAGTTTGATCTGCTTCTGGAGGGAGGTGGGCTGGTTGGAGTAACGGCCACCAGGGCTCACGTACAATGGTCCACTTTAAGGACTAAGTGCGGAAACCAAATCCTTTAACAGAGAACTTAGTCGGTCGTGGTGGCTTTGGCAGATATCAGGTAACAAAGGTGTGCTAAATAGCTGCTAGGTTACGTCCTAAAATGCGTGATGTTTAAAATTACACAAGGGCTAGCACGATGATTCTACTCCTCCACTGCCAAACACTTTGTGTGGTTGAAAGCTCCTGCCAGACGCCTTTAAAGTGTGTTAAATTATATAAGGTACACACATTACGCCGCGCGATCGTGCTAGGGCCTTAGAACGCGTGGTCGAATCGCCAGAAAGCACCGATTTCCCGAACAAATGCGTGATATATGAAAGAAGGCATCGCCGCGTCATCGTCGGTAGCGTATTCACGCGACCAATCGCGTAGTCGCTTCACCGATCACTTTTGTTAGGATAAGGGATATTTACACGGCGAATATCAATAATTCAAGAGTGTAATATATTTTTATAGTCAACAGCTGATCCATATAAAATTCCCCGTCCATGAATTTAATAAGTAGCGATACAACGACATTGTCACAATGTTTATCTGTTGATAAGATACAAGTGCGATATATCTAGTGATAACACTTATGTAATACTTTGTACATAGTCCTTTCTGCATCTAATTTATTTAGAACAAAGTTCTCGATAAATCATTTCTGCGCGGATGTGAATTTCCCTTTCCGTTTCCGAGCGTGTCCTTTAATAGGGAAGCTCTAGCTTATGAACATAATCATAAACGTCTTAACTCTTTATTTTTCAATCAATTTAAGTACGGTTTAAAGAGAAAATGTATCATTCTAGCCGAGTCTTTTCCCAACTATGTTGGGGTCGGCTTCCAGTCTAACCGGATGCAGCCGAATAACAGTATTTTACATGCAGCGGCTGACTATCTGACCTGCACAACCCAGTTAGAACTGGGTAATACGATACCCCTTGGTAAGACTGGCTGTCAGACTTTCGGGCCACTGACTACTTTTAACTGCCAAACAATAAGACGCTAAATAATAACAGCCGCACGGGTCGATATTCAAGGTTAAGCCCGCTCGCCGAGGTCGCTCTGTGGATGGGTGACCACCCATTACAAACCGAGTTTCCTCCGTGCCTCGGAAAGCACGTTAAACCGTTGGTCCCGGCTGTCATTGATCTTTGAGAGTCGTTACAAGTAGTCAGTGACAACCAGTCTTACCAAGGGGTACCGTATTGCCCATACTTACTGGGTTTTGGAGGTCAGATAGGCAGTCGCTCCATGTCAAATACTGGTATTCAGCTGTATTCGGTTACCGCCGACCCCAATGTAGTTGGGAAAAGGCTCGGCAGATGATGATACGTCATCAGGCACATCTGCAGCTGTCACTTACCTTGGTATGCAAGAAGCTCAAACTCTTATTAACGTTCTCAATCTTGTGCACCCTCATGCGGCCGTTGTTGGCCTTGGGCAGGCGCTCCCCGCTTATGATCTCCAGCAGTTTGAGCAGCCTCCGCCCGTCTGCGAGGTCCACGAACAGGTCGTCGACCTCCATGCGCACCTGGAAGGACAGAAGATAGATAAGGTTAGGGTTATATGATACTACTGATACTGATTGATACTGTTAGCCTGCGTCATCCCAATGCATGACTTCCAAATTCTTCGATCCAGAGCCAATGTGGACCACTGGTCGTTAGTTTTGTCCAGCACGTCCCGCCATCTGTTGCGTGGTCTACCGCGTCGCCTTCTATATATTCTATGCTAGGGTTATATGAGGTTCTACTTAATAAAAGACAATCTTTTATCGAAGGACAGCCTCAAATTATGGGCTTGATTTTGCACAAAGCAAACTTTTGGGCACTGTCTTTCTCGTGTGGTTAGTGCCTAACCTGGTGTCAGAGTGTTTATGTCGCCCATGGGCCTCTGACTTGACTTTACATGCCGTCGAGAAATATCTCTCAGGCATGCTGGTTTCCTCACGATGTTTTCCTTCAACGAAGCAAGTGATAATTATACAATGCGCACATGAATCTGAAAAATCAGAGGTGCGTGTCTTGGGTTCGAAATTGAGACCTATGACTTGGCAGTCCGACGGTCACACCACTAGGCTATCACTGCTTGTGAGTGAGCACTGGCAGTAAGGATTGATTTTGTAAGGGTTTTATGAGGGATGAATGGTTGCAATTTTTGCCCATGGTAATCATCCACAGCCCGACTTCACCCACTGCTGAATATAGGCCTCTATTTGCTTTTGCCAAAGTCCACGCTCTTGTGCCAGCCTCATCCAGGATATTCCCGCAATGGCAACGATGTCGTCTGCCATCTGGCCGCTGGACGACCAACACTTCTCTTTTTCATTGGTAACAAATTGCAGTTATTTGAATAGTAAAAATTGGGAATGTTATTACTTCTACAAGGGTTTCAATCAAATCGAAACACAAAGCTCCAAATTAGTGTCAATTTGACACTGATTTGTACCGAATTAATGTCAAGTGGCAATATACAACGATTGATTAATTGATCCAGTCTCTTACAGTCAGTACAAGCCGCAATTTTTTTAATTCTTAGCATTAATTATCTATACTTCTATACTAATACTAATAATAGGCCTCTCGTTAGGCAGCTGGATCAAGGGCTTGATTCAGAAAACGGTACTCCTCTGGAGCCCTGACCGCCGGTAGCTTGGACCCTGTTCCCGATACCGGTGGACTATTATTTTTATATTTTTAAATGTTTTTTATATTGTTTTCATTTTAAGGAATACTTAAAAATGTATGAGATTTGTATTATAGAAATAAATTAAGGAACTAATAATAGTATTATGAAGAGGAAAGATTTTTTTGTTTGTTTGTACCGAATAAGCTGCGAAACTAATGGACCGATTTTAACCATTTTTTCACCAATAGAAAGTTTTATTATCAGGAAGTAACATAGGCTATAAATTATACTTATATCATGCTTTGCTGAGTCAACACAAGTTTTGATTACGAAGTCTATTTTTTAATTATTTTTTTTTTACAAAATGCGTCTGCTCTTGACCTCGATCACGCCTGATGGAAAGCGATGGATGAGGTCTATGATGGAACGAGTATGCCCAGAAGATGCCTGTTCACTCTTGCTTTGAAGGCAGACGTGTTAAATGTGGAAGGGAACACAGAGAGTTCCACACTTTGGCTGTGCGCATAACAAACGTGGAGGAGAAGCGCTGAGTACGACTCGAAGTCGTGGGTGAAGTGCTACTAATCAAATAAATCAATTGTATCGGCGTTAATTTAGATAAACAATTGTAAATAATAGTTTTAACCTTCGACTTCCGACCTCGGATGATATCATAGTAAGTTATTCATGATATTTGACTAATATAAAATGATTTGATTGTTTCCGTGATCAAATTATGGACTACAGAAACTGTCAAACTAAGGGCCGGTTTCACCAACTACGATTAGGTTCCCGTTAATTTACTTGGCAGAAAATTTCATAGAAATTCTGTTCCTTTTTTCAATTTATTCGGTAAGTAGTAGCTATTGGGCAATGGGCATCGTGAAATAGGCCCTAAGGCTCCAATCACGAACAGATGCGATGTGACTCGCGTCATTTAAGTTAGTTTCTTTTGAGTGATTACCGTCCCCCTCAAGTCGCGTCGCGGTAATTCGTGGCGTTCCCTACACCACTTCTTTTATTTGTTTTCTACGAAGTTTTCCACATCATCTGCCTACCCTTTTCCCAACTATATTAGGATCCGCTTCCAGTCTAACCGGATGCAGCTGAATACCAGTATTTTACATGGAGCGACTGCCTATCCGACCTCCACAACCCAGTTAGTACTGGGTAATACGATACACCTTGGTAAGACTGGTTGTCAGACTTTTTGGGCCACTGACTACCTAACGACTGATAATTATATTACAGTAATTACTAGAACATAATTAGGATCAAGTTGTAGGTTTCTTTGTTAAGATAACTCTTAAGTAATAGGTTATTTCTTACTAATAGACGATAATTGATCATTGGAAACAAGAGTGATATCATCCGTTCTACATAAATAAATGAATCAAAGCGAAGTTAGTCATTAATAAATGGTAGGAGAAGGGTAATTACAATATTATTGCGCTTCAAATTTTCTAATGCATTACTATCTTAAGTTTTTACGCATCTTTTATTATTTTGAGCGTCAGTCGATTTTTTTGTAGATAAATTTTGTATTTTGCGCGAAATTTTAGTTTATATAAGTAGTTTATTCCCACAAAATATCACGGAAATGGCAAACATGCAATGGCGAGTGCGCATCTCCGACGGAGAAACTAATCGAAATAGTGTGTCTTGGGGAATTTAAAGTTATACACGATTAACAAACAGCACCCGGAGCTTAGGTTAGAACCTGGATTTAGTTGGTTGCGATTAAAAATAGTTGCGCTGTGAGGAATACCCCAAAAAAACGTGTTGCGTCGACCCCAAGTAACATGGGACAAGAGCAGGAAGATGATGATGATGATGTAATTGTGGTTTAGCTTGTGCGTCCATGGACAATTACGGAGAACCAACATAACATCACACCTGCAAGCCTGAAGGTTTAGGCAGAGGTATACCTAATAGTACACCCACATTTCGCGAGTTATGTTTAAGTTCCATGTAATAGGGAGCGAGCCTATTGCCAGTTTACCACCAACCGGGCACCAATCCAGACTCCGTGCCTGCTACTAAGAAATTCCAACCCAATAACAATTTTCCCGACCTGGGAATCGAACCCAGAACCTCATGCTCAGCAGTCGCGCTGGCCACCACTATACGACGCTAGACCAACGACGCAGGACGATCCTCATTTCAAGTTAGTATTTAACTGTGGTTTAGGATGCGCGTTGATAGTCACGGAAAACCTTGTATACTATGTACAGAAGATACATTTTAATATCAAGTTATTGTCGAGTAAATAGGACATAACGTGGGCGAACAATAACATACTACAATAACAGCAATACGAATAAATTAAAGTATAAATAACTCAAATATATATTGAGAAAATAACGCAATCAACAATGACGAATTGATGACACATAATTATGTGTTTCTGTTACGGCTAAAAGCCGAAGTAAGGTTACATCTAGTTCTAGCCGGCTAGAACTAGATGTTTATTGATAGGACACGCCGACCAAATGGATTAGGTTAGCGAGCGCATCGAGCGGTGCCGCGGCAGCGGCCGGCTAGCATCACATCCAAATTGGTTGCATCAAACCTCCAAATTTAAACCGCACCGAGGTATAGCCGGCTAGAACTAGGTGTAACCTTACTTCGGCTTTTAGCCATATCGATACAAATGAATAAAATTGAAGTGTCTGTTGGTAATTTCAAAATAACAGGTTTTTACTGAATGCATACAGGGAGGAAGGGATACCAACGCTAAAATAGTTACCACGTATTCAGTACATCATTCTGAGCCCCCCCAGCACGTGTAGCATTGACCACCGTAGAAACGGGTTTTGTTGACAGAAGAATCGACAAAATGACAGATTGTGAAAAGAAATCTGCCAGTTTGTCGACACAATCTGTTATTTTGTCGACACAATCTGTCATTTTGTCGACACAATTTGTCATTTTGTCGACACAATCTGTCATTTTGTCGACACAATCTGTCATTTTGTCGACATAATCTGTCATTTTGTCGATACAATCTGTCATTTTGTCGACATAATCTGTCATTTTGTAGACACAATCTGTCATTTTGTCGATTCTTCTACGCTGGTCATGCAACGCGTGCAGATCGAAATTATAAGTCGGTATTTTTTTTTTAAACAAAAAAAAAAATACCGACTTTGTTCCATACATTTTGATCGTTTAGGTATTACAAAAAATTAAAATTATTTACCTTTATTCCTGAGATTATGTATGTTTTGGGCAAGCATTTTTTTTTATTTAATCACTAATTTTTCAGCTTGCAATACTAGCGGCCTGCCCCTGGACAGGTCGCTAGTTCTAAATAACTCAAAAGAGATACTTTGTAAACGCAATCAGTAATGAATGACGAATAATTGACACATACATTTTAATAGAACATTGTGTCATAAATGTATCATTCATTATGTTTGTTATTTAGTATGCACTTAAAATTAGTCACGTTTTTGTTAAGTAAATAGTTATCTAGGTACTTTGTTTTAGTGCAACTGCATAATATAACCTTCAAAACTGTAGTGTATCTATTTAATTAATAGTATAGGTACAGTATGACCACTTTATGTGTGCAGTTCAAAGTGGCGCTGCTTGTCAAGAAAAAATGCCTCAATATGTCAAACTTGGTACATTTATTTTAGTTCTGTGTTTTCCCGCCTGCGTAGATAAATTGGTGGCTGTCACTAATGTCAACTGTCAGTCACCACGAATGGCGGGAAGTTGGAAGGTGAACCGTACACTGGACTGGGGCTTGGTGGTGTTGGTGAGCCTGTGATATAGGTGTTATCAACGTATTAGCTTTGCTACAAGTGGATACTACAGTACTATTGAGCATGTCTTTCGTGGTCTCACAGCGACTAATATTTTTAGACATTAAAATATTATGTACTAGCTTCTGCCCGCGACTTCGTACGCGGATCCTGTTGCTTATGCCAGCGACAACGGGGTCGTCAAAATCGAAGATCTGAAACGGCTGTTGTCGAATTCTAAGAGCCCGGGGACAGGAAAACAACTGGATGCGCGAGACGATTCGAGACGTTCCATATCTTTCACTTTTGTAAGTCAGAAGTCGATGCGTAGATAGGCTTGGAACTCAAGCGCAATTCTCTATCCGTGAACGTCTCCGACTCGCGAGACAATGCGTGACGTTACAATCTGCGGTCAGTCGCGCATCACGTTCCCCACTTGTCTCTAGAGACCTAGAAGTCGATGCGTAGATACGCTTGGAACTCAAGCGCAATTCTCTATCCGTGAACGTCTCCGAATCGCGAGACAATGCGTGACGTTCACGATCAGCGGTCAGTCTCGCATCATATTCTTCACTGGTCTCTAGAGACCTGGATGTAGATGCGTAAATACGCTGAGAACGCAGGCGTGCTTTGCGATCCGAAGAGGTTTCCACGGAGCGAGTTGCAGCCTGATGTTCTTGAACAGCATCAAGCCTCTCCTGACGTTCTTCGGTAGATTCTTGGGATCTTATGATCCTTTGGAACATTGGGAAAGATTTGACCTCTTTCTAGGCATGGTTATAGTTTTATTGTGAAGAAGATACCTGATCAATTAAAATCTAAGTGTCTGCTACCCGGTAACGCAGGGGGCGTTACCGGGTAGGCTACTGTGTCACGAATATAAATGGAAAGGGAAATTAAACACTCAAATAACATAAGCCCGAAGGCATATTTATTCGATAAAATAAAAAAAACAATGGGAGTTTTGTCCAGTAAAGTCAAATTTTCAATGATATACCGTCGTCATCGAAAATCAGTCCTAAACTGTTACCGCCTTCACTCGTGGAGGTACTCCCAGCTTATGTTATTTTATAATTATACAGTGAAATTAGTGATAGCTTTTATTTCCACATCAGATGTTTCTGATCTCCGATTTTTATAAGTCAACAGGAAATGCCCATCAGACCGAACAACTTTTGCTAAGACGTCATTCCTATATGTGTTATGGTGTAGCTGGGCTCTTGGAATTCCATAACAGGGGTTCCAGATCCTCAATTTTATACGTCAACAGAGAGTGCACATCAGGCTGAACAACTCTTGCTAAGACCCTTAACGAAAACGAAAACCACATATTCGGCCCACCATTGGGATCATTTTTTTCTTCTAGACAACACCTGGGAAATCACAGGTTCTGGAGATATTGGAGGTCAAAGTTCCAATTTTTTCATAAGTTTTTTTTTAATTACTACTTTTTAAGGTTTTAACTTTAATTACCTCCATGACCCGTTTACTATTCAAAGCATCCATCAGCACCAAGTTTTGAGTGCGTTACATCGAGTTTTACCGTAAAACGTGATTTTTCACCCCAAAAAAAAAGTCGTTTCCCAGCAATAATTTTTGCGTAGGGTGACTTAGTTTGATGTACAGAATGCTTGGTTGACGGCTTCGTGAAGGGTCGCTGCTAATCATAAAGTGCTATAGGGCGAAGCGCGGCCTTGGACGCACTATTTATAGGCACGCGCCATGCATTTTAAATCTGTAATATCTTCGAAAATATTCATTTAAATTACATGCTGTAAAGGGCCATATTGATCTATATTACATGCACAAAGTATTTAAGGTACTTAATTGCATAAGGATTAATGCTGTATTGCTTAAAATCGCTTTTTCGTAAATAAGCCAGTATTTTCTCGTAAGTAAAGGATAAAAAATGGTTATTGTGGGTTATCCCTAGGAGTTAGACATATACCATCGCGGACTTTTTTGTAGACCTTTTTAAGGTGTACAATATTGTAGTACATTATTTTGATCTAGCTCGTAGGGTTCAGCCAGCGTTTGCAATGTAAGTGCAAAAAAATGTGTATATTTACGACCTTACATTAAAAACCTCTAAAATTATCAGTGTTTCTCTACTATATTATGCATGTATTATACATATAAACCTTCCTCTTGAATCACTCTATCTATTAAAAAAAACCGCATCAAAATCCGTTGCGCAGTTTTAAAGATCTAAGCATACATAGGGACAGACAGACAGCGGGAAGCGACTTTGCTTTATACTATGTAGTGATCGAGTCGAATAATTAAGAAGAATGCATTAAGGGAGTCCGCGAAAATAATTTTCTTACGTTTTTTTGCAATTTTCAGGTCAGTGCCAGGTTGTTGGATTACCTCGTTGGTCGAGTGGTTGCAAGCGCGACTGCTGAGCATGAAGTCCTGGGTTCGATTCCCGCATCGGGCAAAGTTTAATTGGGTTTTTCGATCAGGAATTTCTCATTAGCAGCCACAGTCTGGATTTATGCCCGGTTGATGGCAAAAGGAGCCCCCAAGTACATAGCGCTTAAACATAACTGGAGAAATGTGGGTGTTCTAGGTACACCTCTGCCTAACCCTTGGATTACATGCGTGATATTATGTTTTAAGTCAAGTTATATGTTGACTATTTTAATGATTATTACTCTGTTAAACCATATTTGTTACGGGGGCGAATCATATTTTGTTGAACATACAATCTGACACTCATCCGCCTAGCCTTTTCCCAACTATGTTGGGGTCGGCTTCCAGTCTAACCGGATGCAGCTGAATACCAGTATTTTACATGGAGCGACTGCCTATCGAACCTCCACAACCCAGTTAGTACTGGGTAATACGATACCCCTTGGTAAGACTGGTTGTCAGACTTTTTGGGCCACTGACTACCTAACGACTGTCAAAGATCTACAAATGACAGCCGGGACCAACGGCTTAACGTGCTTTCCGAGGCACGGAGGAAACTCGGTATGTAATGTAATGGGTGGTCACCCATCCACGGACCAACCTAGGCAAGCACGGCTTAACCTAAAGATCGACCCGAGCGGCTGTTATTATTTAGCCACGAGCTCCTCTAAAACATACAATCATACAATCTGACACTGATCTAGAAAATTCCAAAGAAAGAAAATTTGAATTTCAGTATGGAAGACTTGTTTTTCCATACTCAAATTCATGCAGATGATAATACATGCTGCGCTGATAAGGGCAGGAGAATGATGAGAAGTTCCCATACCTTCTGCAAGAACGAGTTGATCCATTTCGTGAAGGTCTTCTTCTGAATATGCAGCCGTTCCTCCTGGAGCGCCTTGATGCGGCCCTGCTCGAACTTGAGCGCGTCCTCCCGCTGCGTCATGTTCGTACGCTGCTGCACTGCCGTCGCGTAACCTCCCGGCTCATACTGTTGCCCTGGTACAAAGAAATATGGTGGTTAGATATTTTTTGAAGAATTTGAGTAAAGATTGGTGCTGATGCGTCATGTTCGTGAACGGGCGCTGTCAGTTGGGACTGGTCATCTCTTAGCTGCCATGGTTTATTTTAACTACTTTGTTTTTAAATTGTTGATCTAATCTTTTACTCTGGACGCTCTTAAAGTGCACATCTTTCTACATCGTTCTCACATATATGTATTATCTCAACATGAATGATGTAACCAAGATCTTGTAAAAATATTTTGATTGAAAAGAGTGTCCATGGAGTTTCTTGCCCATTCTTCTCCATAGAGATCTACGCTTTGGAATGGGCAACTACAGTACTTTCACAAGTTATTATGCCTTGTGTCTGTGACTGTAGCTTCGCCTTCTTTGTTTTTCTGACATTCAAAAGTGCCTGTTATGGTCTAATTGAAATAAATGCTTTGAGTTTGAGTTTGATGTAGGTTTAATTAAGAACTGCCGGTAATATCCCGCTTCTCACGCAAAATACGCGCTTGGACGAGGATTTGCACACACCAGCCCGTATTACAGTACAATACAACCTCCCGCCTTATTCTGTTGCCCTGGTAGAAGAGAAACCGAAATTTAATCAAATTTTCGATTCGATTACAATCGGAAAGTCGTGTGTCTATCTCGCTTTCGTAATGCCAGAAAAAGATAGACATACGACTTGTCGAAACGAAATCGAATCGAAGTGTTTGTGAATAGCTATGCTGCAGTCATCATGTGGAAAGCACCCTTTCGATTGGGCACCTAAGTAGGCCGTTGCAAGCAGAACCACCAAAGTGCCCAGCATCTGCACTTGGCTACCATAACATTTCGGAGTATGTTTTTTTTTAATTCTGGTAATCTTTAGACTATTAGCTCTGTGCGGCCACAATTCGTGTGTTCGTAGTTCCATACGATTAACAATAACACGATTTAGAACCTTATTCAACACCTCATTTACTCAAAAACTCACCATATTTTCTGGAAGGCTGATAATCCTGATAGGAATAAACACTGACGTTACTCAGTTGCCGCTGCATTTTTGTGACGCGGCAACACTCAGTACAAAGTTCTCATTAGGTTGGCAACACTGTTCGCCACAGATTAATTACACTTTACACTTTTTATTTGTTTGTTTTTCTATTCTTTCTTAGTGATTAACCTGAGAGAGATTTTTATTAGTTATTTTGAATTATAATTTGGATACTTTAAGCCTTCTATTTTTTGACAGATTCGTGAAATAATGCTTTTAAATATAAGTAAGAGATTACAGCCCGCTAACGGACGGACGGATGCTTAGTAATAGAGTCCCGCTGGTTACCCTTTGAGTACGGAACCCTAAAAAAGCTATACCCCTCCGTCCCCTCATTTCAAATAACGCAACGCAAAACAAAGATGTCGCTCCAGTCGGCGCACTCATTAATAACCACGTTAATTGACATAACCATTGATTTCCGCTCATGACTGCAACGCTAAGAACGGTTGGTATTACTGCAGTATGACTGTTTGCGCTAGCGTCACCATAAGTGCTGGTCAACTCCTACTTGAGACATGGTTGTCAACGCATGGTGGTGCCTTTGGTGACTATTGTAATTTTAATACGCGTTATACCAATAGCTTTCCCTTGCCAAACATAAAAAGTGATCTGTATAGAAGAAACTGTTGCCCCATGTCAATTAAATATTTGAACAAATTACCTAGTGAACTGAAAGACCTACCCATTACTTTATCCCGAAAAAAATTGAATGCCTGGTTAGTCAATGTTTCTACACGACCCAGGAATATCATAGTTATACGAATAGAAAATATTGTTACACCTCACTATGTTCCTATTCTAGTGCAATAATTTGTTAAGTTAGTATAAAATGAAAAAGATTACCTATGTATAGTTACGTCACCCATTTCGTTTCTTTGTTATAAGCTTTTATTTTATGTTTCGTATACCAGAAATGGGTTATATGAGGATTCTTACGGTTATATTATATAATTTAACATTTATGTACCACCTACCCATATTATGCGAATAAATAATTTGATTTTGATTTTGAGGGCTTCCTATTCTATTAAGCACCACAAACGATGGATGGAGTAACTGAAAGATGACATGGCTAGGAAGATGGTGACTTCTTCAATGATAGCTGACAGATACAAGGAGTAAACAGACATTTCACGAAGCCGTCAACCAAGCATTCTGTACATCAAACTAAGTAACTCTACGCAAAAATTATTGGTGCGAAACGACTTTTTTTTTTTGGGTGAGAAATCACGTTTTACGGTAGGATTCAATGTGACGCACTCAAAATATTATGCTGATGCATTAAATACTACAAGGGTCTTAGAGTATTTAAAGTAAAGTTACCTAGGTATATCTATATTCTATATCTACCAGTAGCGAAGGGTCCTTTTTTGTAAGAGGTAAGCCGGAGTACATATATTTAATCTATACTATAATATTATAAAGCTGCAGAGTTTGTTTGTTTGTTTGTTTGTTTGAACGCGCTAATCTCTGGAACTACTGGTCCGATTTGAATGATTCTTTCAGCGTTGGGTAGCCCATTTATCGAGGAAGGCTATAGGCTATATATCATCACGCTACGACCAATAGGAGCGTAGCAGCAATGAAAAATGTTGCAAAAACGGGGAAAATTGTATTTTTAATAACTTGACGCGGACGAAGGTCGCGGGGAACAGCTAGTGTGATTATACAATGTCGCCCATGCGCATGTGACCGCCCGTAATTTTCTGAATATTCATGAAGAAATGTCGAAAATAAACTTTAAAAGGGGGGGTCTATCTACAACATGTTTTCATGTTATTCCGTTTTTAATTTTTTAAGTATAGTTTGTAGATTTGCTTTCTATTTTTTGACACATCTCCGAAGTTTATGGGTCGATTTGGATTCTGTTTATTATTTCTAAAAGCTTATGAGTTATTTTAACAGGTTAAATTAACATTTTTACTAAAAATTATCGACGTCGAAAAAAAAAACGGAATCGAAGTCATTTTTTCGGTGAAAAATTGTGTATTTATTTAAAAAAAACTAGTGTAACTCCATAAATTGTCCCGATAGGACGACTTTTTTAATCATTATTTGTAATCTACTACATAACAGCTACAAATTCACAGAACATTGTTGATACCTATCTCTAAAGAAAAAACAAGGGCGGGTATAACAAATCATCGCAATCTTCATGTGTGGGCCACTGAAAAACCACACGTCATTAGGGAAACAACTTACCAGACTCAATTTTCCATAAATGTATGGGCTGGAATGATTGACGGTGACCTTATTTGTCCTTTCGTGTTACCAAACAGACTAGATCAACACGCGTTTTTAGATTTTATAGACAATACGTTGCCGTTGCTTTTGGAGGAAGTACCGCTGGAAACAAGAAGGCGGATGTATCTGCAATTAGATGGAGCTCCAGCACACTTCGCACGACTAGTTCGTGATTATTTAAATCAAAATTATCCGTGGCGGATTGGCAGAGGAGGTGCCATTGCTTGGCCGCCGCGATCTCCCGACCTTACACCCTTAGATTTTTATCTTTGGGGCTACATGAAACAAAAAGTGAAAATTGAGTCTGGTAAGTTGTTTCCCTAATGACGTGTGGTTTTTCAGTGGCCCACACATGAAGATTGCGATGATTTGTTATACCCGCCCTTGTTTTTTCTTTAGAGATAGGTATCAACAATGTTCTGTGAATTTGTAGCTGTTATGTAGTAGATTACAAATAATGATTAAAAAAGTCATCTTATCGGGACAATTTATGGACTTACACTAGTTTTTTTAAAATAAATACACAATTTTTCACCGAAAAAATGACTTCGATTCCTTTTTTTTTTCGACGTTGATAATTTTTAGTAAAAATGTTAATTTAACCTGTTAAAATAACTCCTTAGCTTTTAGAAATAATAAACAGAATCCAAATCGACCCATAAACTTCGGAGATGTGTCAAAAAATAGAAAGCAAATCTACAAACTATACTTAAAAAATTAAAAATGGAATAACATGAAAAATGTTGTAGATAGACCCCCCCTTTTAAAGTTTATTTTCGACATTTCTTCATGAATATTCAGAAAATTACGGGCGGTCACATGCGCATGGGCGACATTGTATTATTTGTCTATAGAATACTGACTGTGCCATTTTTCAAAGAATCGGGAATCGGGTTGTATGGAACCTTCGCCACTGATATCTGCAGTTCCACCACATTTAGCCAGTTACGGTTAATCCGGAGACACCATCACATGAGATACCATCAAATTCAGGCTCCAAACTGCTGCTATGGATCCCCAAAATCTAAATTTTAGCCCAAATAGTGCTGCAAAACACTTGTCAAACCTAACAATAGACAACGGTAGCCCTGCTCAGTGTGGTGCGCACGCGCATGACCGTGAACCATAGCTAACGGTGCGGGTCGCGTGCCATTGACCACTCCAGCAACATAACATTACGCTAATTATTACGTACGAGGTAATCAGAGGCAAAATTGATGAGGAAATGTATAACATTGGTACAGAACACCCAGGAAATGTGTGCGCTTCGAAAATCATCTTCTATCTTCGGAAATAGAACCGGATGCAGCTGAATACCAGTATTTTACATGGAGCGACTGCCTATCTGACCTCCACAACCCAGTTAATACTGGGTAATACGATACCACTTGGTAAGACTGGTTGTCAGACTTTCGGGCCACTGACTACCTGTAACGACTGTCATAGATCTACAAATGACAGCCGGACCAACGGTTTAGGGACTAACCGCACTTACTCAGCTCTGTTCAGCTTTTGTCCATACAAAGTCGATGTTTTATAACCTTAACGCGCTTTCCAAGGCACGGAGGAAACTCGGCATGTAATGGGTCACCCGTCCACGAACCAACCTAGGTGCGGCTTAAGCTAAAGATCGATCCGAGCGGCTGTTATTATTTAGCCACGAGCTTAACTTGGCAATGGGAGTATAACCCTAAAACACTTCCGCCTTAGGAATTGGGGTATTCCTCAAAGCGCAACTATTTTTAAGCGCAACAAAATTATTCCTGGAAGCGCAACAATTAGTTGCGCTCACAAATTCAAATTAAAAATATTCAATGTTTATTCCTCAAAGCGCAACCATGATGAAAAATAGAGATGGGTATGATGGATTCATTAACGATATTTTTCATCATGGTTGCGCTTCGAGGAATAATTTAGTTGCGCTTAAAAATAGTTGCGCTTTGAGGAATACCCCTAGGAATCGACCCTAGGCTGGACCTCTACAATTTTATAAGTGGCTTCAGTTTGAACGAGCGAGCAAAAAAGCTTAACATAACAATCAATGGCGTACCCAAAAAGCCTTGTCAAAATACCGTATTCGAATCTTTTCAAACCATCGTGTTTTTTTTTTAATTTGTTTATCGCACTGGCACGCGCTGCTGTACGGTTCGTTGTCGGTCGCATGGTCAGTGGGCACGCGATACGGCTCGCCTGTTATGTATGAATACGTTTAGGTAGTTATTAGTACTCGGAATTTATCGCGAGAGCTTTTGTTCTTTTTTTAATTTTGTATTTTTTTTTTGTTTGTTGTCTTTTGAAGTGCAAAAGTGTCAAGTTTTTTTAATTATAAAGGGTGTAAAAAGACCCTTAACGAAAATGAAAACCACATATTCTGCGCATCATTGGGATCATTTTTTTCTTCTAGACACTACCTGGGAAACCACACGTTCTGGAGATATTGAAGGTCAAAGTTCCAATTTTTTCACAAGTTTTTTTAAAAATCCACTTTTTAAGGTTTTAACTTTACTTTAATTAACTCCATGACCCATAGGGTGTAAACAGACCCTTCACTAAGCTGTCAACCAAGCATTCTGTACATCAAACTAAGTAAGTTTACGCAAAAATTTTGGCTGGGAAACAACTTTTTTTTTTCGGGTGAAAAATCACATATTACGGTAAAACTCAATGTAACGCACTCAAAACATTGTGCTGATGAATGGATTGAATAGTACGGGGGTCGTGAAGGTGTTTAAAGTAAAAATCTTACATTAGAAACATGTATTTTTAAAAAAACTTGTGAAAAAGTTGGAACTTTGACCCCCAATATCTCCGTAACTAGAAGGTTCCCAGGTATGATCTAGAACAAAAAAATATCGCAATGACGGGGAGAACAAGTACCTTTCGGCTTCGTTAAGGGTCTTTTTACACCCTTTATTTAGAATAGACCCTGGGGTTCCTTGTTTATTTTGATGATATTATTTTTATACATAGTTTTTTTTTGACGTACTTTTAAGGTTTATACACCTTAAATGACCACAACTAAAGAAATTTTGTATAAATGGACAGTTTTAATACTTATTCCGTCTGTAAGTGATAGCTAGGATAACAAAAATAATATTTATATATATAATATTTATATATATAATATTTACATATATTATATTTATATATATTATATATAACTTTGAAAGGACTGTAATTATTACAAAAAAAAACGGTTATGCACACTTTCAAGAAAAATGATTGCTTCATTTTCCTTATTAAAAAGCCCGGGAACCGCGTCACCTATTCTACTTACACAACAAAACGGCATTTTTTCTATGCAACATGCAAATAAACGACACTATACAGTTACCTATAAATCTCTCATACTTCATTTTATTATTACATACAATTAGTGATGCACTATCCGATCCGATACTTTACAGTATCGATATAACAGGTTGCGATACTCCCGATTTTTTAGATCGATTCAAACGAATACGGTAAAAGCTTGGATCGATACAAACGTACCGGTATCGGTATGGATAATATTTTTTTTTCCACATAAGTATATTACTATATACACAGTATAAGATTCAAGAAATTTGAAGACGGGAGACAAGAGCTCATACTAATATGAAGAAGAAGAAGAGAAGAATGGATCGTATTGTTACTAATTGTCATAAATTGCAGGATCAGTGAACTAAGAACAGTACAAAAGAAGTACACTAAAGGATTACAAAAGAATTCCTGGAATTTTGCCAAGGCTGGAATTGATCTAAAGTCATTATCATCATCTGTTGTGATACTAGTATTTTACATGGAGCTGACTGCCTAGGTATCTGACCTCCACAATTATTGTTAGAACTGGATAAAACGATACCCCTTTTTTTCGGATGTGAAATCATCAAATGACCCCTCCCGCTCTGGGCGGAGTGGAAGGGAGTGTCAGACTTTTGCTGACTAAAACCCATCCATGTTCCTTCTTTGCCGTTTTTGTTTCAGGGCCGCGCTATCTTTTTCGAACAGTCCCGCAGCCCCGGAAACGATATCCCTTGGTAAGACTGGTTGTCAGACTTTTTGGCTTCTAACTATCGTATCGATCTAAAGTATCGATACAAATGCAAGTATGGTGCATCCCTACTTGCAATAGTTACGTTATCGGAGCCCGGAGTCAATGGCCACGTTGTCAGCAAATATAAATTATGTGGAACGGACGACCTGGCGATATTGTTGTTGTGATAATGCAGTTTTTAGTATCAATGGAGTACAATGATTTGATGTTTTATAGCGGTTGCCGGCTATGTATACTATACACTGTGACTTTTTAGTCGTCTTACAAAGGTGGTCCACTCAATGTGCCCGACATAAAATAGTTCTAGGCGCGATTATTTATATTTTCACCTACCGTAATAGGCAAAAAGAAAAATAAATAAACATTAAAAAAAATATGAAACATCCTGTTAATGATGTTTACGTGTCAAACGGGAGAATATACCTACCCAGCGCTCGAGTCCAGTAGATTATCGCTCACAACAGGGTGTTTTAACTACGTCATGCGTCATAATAATGAATCATATTTTTATTTTTAAATTATTAAAATCTCATAAATACCTATTTTTTTATGAATGCTTAGTAGTCATTGGATACATGAAGTGGTCTGCCGTTGTAAGACGACTAAAAAGTCACGGAGTATAGGGTGACTGGTAATTAGTGACCGATACTTAAACACGTGATTGTACGCATGATAACAAACAACTTTCCCAAAGAAACATTTTTTATATACACACTTTTATCAGAATAACACAACAGTCGTATGAAATTTGCACGCACGCGCCTGGGACCTATCAGCTGTTAGACGTTTAAAGTCCAGTACAGTACAAGAGTACTGTCAGTAGTGCGCGTAGTAAAAAAAAAAAGAAAGAGGGTAGACAGATTTGTTCTTATCAATTTATTTCCATCCACCCGCATTCACCAGTCATCCCGCGATCATGGCGCTTGCAACAGCGTCGAAATATCGGGAGCTCAAAATAATGAACAATCACGGAAGATATCCCGTAAGTGACAGTATAAGTTAAGTTTATTTATAAAGGGTGTAAAAAGACCCTTAACGAAGCCGAAAGGCACTTGTTCTTCCCGTCATTGCGATCATTTTTTTGTTCTGAACCATACCTGGGAACCTTCTAGTTACGGAGATATTGGACGTCAAAGTTCCAATTTTTCACAAGTTTGTTTTTAAATACTACTTTTTAAGGTTTAAACTTTACTTTAATTACCTCCATGACCCGTTTACTGTTCAAAGCATCCATCAGCACTAAGTTATGAGTGCATTACATTGAGTTTTACCTTAAAACGTGATTTTCACCCCTTAAAAAAAAAGCGTTTCCCAGCAATCATTTTTGCGTAGAGTTACTTAGTTTGATGTACAGAATGCTTGGTAGACGGCTTCGTGAAGGGTCTGTTTACACCTTGTATTTTAAATGGTGATGAGTACCAAGTATGTATTTCCCATTTCGTATTAACAATACTAATAGTGAAGTATTCCATATTCTTATCAGTTTAAAGTAAATATTGATAAGAAATAAGTCGGCCGCTCCTCAAACGTTACCTTTGGTAAACATAGCACACTTATATCTGTTTTCACAAACGCTAGGCGACGACTAAGTGTATGCCTATAAGAATAATCACACTATTTGATTTTCGATCCTAGGCTCTGCGCTGAGAGTTCAAATTGCAATAATACTGAGGCATTCGTTAAGGTGCTGCCTATGATTGATGAAAACGGGGGGTTTTCTATCTTTGAGTGTGTTTCTCGAGTTGAAAAGTTACCTCATTCGTAGACGTTGTGGTATATAAGGAAAAATCTTAGTTATTTACCTACTGCTAAGTCACTTTCAAATTCTCTATAACTGTTAATATTTTCCTTTGTACATACAATTAACACCAAACCTAAGACATTCAAATATTTACAAGCGATAGACGGAACAAGACCAAGAAAATCGTAATCCAATATTTGTTACTACTTAGTAACAAATCGTTCTGTCTAGTGTCAAACGCCCGCTTGTCAGGTAGCATTCGTGTGTCAAAATCGAAAACGGTCGATTTCAAAATTTTTGTACGAAAATATTCCCAATGTCCGCTCTGAGTCTTTTAAATCTCTTTGCACCAAACCTTTATTAGCCTAAGTTTCTAATTGTAAAGTTTAATAGTTTCAGAGAAAATTGCCTGAGACGGTCAGACATACACCTTCACTTTGGCCAAAATGTCTACATTCCCAGTCTCTATTACAAATCCACCGACTACTTTTCCCTACATCAAAATTAACACTGAAGTGTTAAAACCACTGTCGACTAACACTTAGTAACCACAGGAAAGTCAAGATATAGACTTGTAAAAGTGCTATGTTGTCAGAATACATTATGGTCCGTTCACGGCCTCGGCCGATGCGACTAGCGTCCATCAACTCGCGCGGTTCACTTGTTTTACTCGCGAGAGTGCCGTCTCTCTCTCCGGTGAACTTAATCGAGAGGAGCTCGTGGCTAAATAATAACAGCCGCTCGGGTCGATCTTTAGGTTAAGCCGTGCTTGCCTAGGTTGGTCCGCGGATGGGTGACCACCCATTACATACCAAGTTTCCTCCGTGCCTCGGAAAGCACGTAAAGCCGTTGGTCCCGGCTGTCATTTGTAGATCTTTGACAGTCGTTACAGGTAGTCAGTGGCCCGAAAAGTCTGACAACCAGTCTTACCAAGGGTATCGTATTACCCAGTAACTAACTGGGTTGTGGAGGTCAGATAGGCAGTTGCTCCATGTAAAATACTGGTATTCAGCTGCATCCGGTTAGACTGGAAGCCGAGCCCAACATAGTTGGCAAAAAAGCTAGGCAGATGATCTCGCAGGTCGATCTTAAAAAACCGAATTCTTTCCAAGGATAAATGTACAGATATCTCCTCCACACTTTCATGCATGCCTGCACAGTTTGACTGTACACTCGCTAGGCCAAACTGCACACGGATAACCTACCGTCTATGACGGGCTTTAAGGGACATTACACTCGGCAAATCTGGGCCGCCTTCTATCATCAAAACAAAGTGAACTATATCGGAATAGGCATAAAAAACATTTTGTTTTGATCCAATATCACGAAAATTTTGACAAATACGCCAAGTGTCTTGAGTGAGTAGGCCATGTCGCTTGAGTGAATAGGTCGTGGCCAAGCCTTTAACTTGTAAAAGTGCTACGCTGTGCGAATAATGTATGAGTAACACAAATGTATTTATGTAAACACGGTGAAAGTAATGTGAATGGATAATAGCTGCGAGGACTGCATTGTTATGTTGTCAACTAGCTGCCGACTTTTCAATGAAATACTACCTGATATTATACAGGGTGTAAACGGACTCTTCACGAAGCCGTCAACCAAGCATTCTGCACATCAAACTAAGTAACTTTATGCAAAAATTATTGCTGGGAAAAGACTTTTTTTACGGTTGGACTCAATTTAACGAACTCAAAACATTGTGCTGATGGATGGATTGAATAGTACGATCGTGGAGGTGTTTAAAGTAAAGTTCTTACACGTTAAACACGTATTTAAAAAAAACTTGTGAAAAAGTTGGAACTTTGACCCCCAGTATCTCCGTAACTAGAAGGTTCTCAGGTATGGTCTAGATTTCTAGAACGAAAAGATGATTGCAATGACGGGGAGAACAAGTGCTTTTCGGCTTCGTTAAGGGTGTTTTTACACCCTTTATTATTGAAACTCTACCCGCGGCTTCTCCCGCGTGTAGAGATTTCCTTTGCAATGAAAGATCCACATAAACTGGTTTTGTATATCTTGATTGGCCGTCGTGCGTACAAGGATCTTAAGGACATAACATCACGCCTGTAATCACCGAAAGCAAAGGTGTAACTAATAGTACACAAGACGACATCAATTTATAAATTTCCAGTATAACATAGCCTCGCTTTGTATAGATTTCCCGTACAATAACAGCTTCGCTTAAACTAGTTTACCACAGCTTGATTGGTTGCCGTGTGTACACCCACATTTCGCCAGTTATGTTGTAATAGGGGGCGAGCCTATCGCTTTAACCTTGAAGATCGACCCGTGCGGCTGTTATTATTTTGCCAAGAGCTCCTCCTCCATTTGAATTTAAAACTATTGGTACTTAAATTAAAAAAAAAAACTTATTTTCTCAGTAATTATCTTACGATGAACGCATCCATAATATGAATTGCAAATGATCTCGGCTGACCGGTGCAGTGAGTCGATCGATTTTCATAAATGTCAAACTAAAACTGACACATGGCAAATTTACAATCAATAGAACAAAATGGCGTTTTTTGGCGGCATTTTTTTCCGTCTATGGTACGTTTTTTTTTTGACAAACATGTGTTATCCGTATGGCGATAGTTCCAAACAGATTTCGTCGTTGCTTTGAGTCAAAGTTTTCTAAGAAATTAAGATTAGGATAATAGCGTCATCTTAACCCATCTTTGCCCTTTTTTTAGGCAAAAAAATAATAATAAAAAGGTACGTCATACAAACCAGCAGCAAAGACTGTTGAATTTCGAGTCAGGTTCGGCCTTAGAGTTGAAAATGTAACAATGGACTTTATTTGGGCATTTATTAGGTTCTTTTTACAGTCGCACACTATACTACTCATAACATCACAATTCTAGTTTCGTAATTACTATTTGCTTAGTAAATTCTTGGAAAAACTACAACGTGACGATTTGACGAATAATTTCAGTTATTTCTTTTTAGTCATCACTTTACGATGCTGGTTACGTCACCGTACCAAAGGTCGGACCACAATGAGAGCCGTTGTAGTGTTATACCTATCCGTTTTAGTTTAAATAGTTGATAGGCTATCGTTATTGCTACCATAGACCGATGTGTTTATCTATGCCTGTCATGGCGGCCAGTCCGTGTGGCGGCAAAATGTCAAAATTTCAGGGCCTACGTTGTCAGGGGGAGGCATCATGTGAATGATGTCTGTCTTATTTTATTTTTTACCTAATTGGCCTTTACCACAGTTGAGGAGTGTGTTCTGCCACGTGATTCTTTCTCCCAAGCTCTAAGGAGTGGGCGGGAGTCTCGAGGTACTGTCTTTTGTACCTAATTTTGAGATTCAAAACGTGCTACCTCAAAGCCTAACTTGGTAAATGACTTTGGAATATGATTTTGGCAAGGCAGGGCAGGTCAAGTAAGTTTTTTTTCGGCAACTGGGCCGACTATTCTGCGAGCGTAATTGCACCGCAAATGGTTCAAAAACCCTTGAAACTTCACATGGTACATTATTTGTGGCACTTTTTTGTAATATTTTGACGGCACGGTTTTGGCGCAGTGGCTGAGCGATTGGCTGCTGCGCGGCGTGTCGCGGGTTCACGGGAACGGGAACAAATATTTATATGGCCTACAGGTAGTTGTTTTGGGTCTGGCTGTTTGTGTGTGTGATCTTAAATGTTTGCAAACGCACCCACGATACAAGAGAAACTCCAGAAAGGGGCAACGTTTTTAACGTTAAAAAAATTGGCTTTAAAGCAGCCGTAGGCCGTACATTCTCAAACGTAATCAGCAACTTTTGACGTACAATTTTGACAACGTGCAGAACCATAGATAATAATTATTATCATCTTATGAGTCATTGCCTTTGGTAAAAAAAATATTTCCGATAGAACTATGTGATCCTTACCGATAATTGGCATTTAAAGTTTTTTTTTCTAATAACCAATCATTGAGGTTTCAATGCTTGAGGCTATTTTAAAATTACAGTACAGATATTATTTGGTACAAAAATTCGCCTATCTACTCTTGGGATTATCTTCCGCATACAAAAAGATAAAGAAGACTTAATTTATCGGTATTACGTAAATATGCAGAAAATTTTATCTCTTTTACGCGCGCAAAAATAAGATAAGAAACTTCCGGCTGCAATCTATGGTATTTTTTATGATTTGGCGCCAGTTAAGTATGAAATGAGGATTAACTTTAACGATGCGTCAGACTCAGGTTAAGTCATGACGTTTTTTTTTTTTCAAATCTTTTATTAAAAAATTATGACGGTTGGGGTTCTATTATATATTATAATATATATTTTCCCGCTTAAACTTAAAAAAAAACGAGGTTAATGGTTCTTTTGACGCTTTTGGTTTATAATATTATTGCAATTTTATTTCATAATGTTTACTTTTTTGTATAATTTTGTTTTATTTTTAATTCAAACATTTTTTGTTTTGTCCTGTGCAAGACAAATAAATACTTTTGCTTTCTTTCTTCTTTCAAATTTTAAAACAAGATAGCGCGGTGTTAGTTCCAATGTCTTCACTCATCATTGTACAAAATACAGGCTGTATTTCGATCGGCCACAGATTAAAAATCTCTTTGCTCTGACATTTGCAAAGCACGACTCCATGACTCAATTCTCCAAACTCTATGGTGGCAAAACCACCCAGTTTCCCTTTCTCGAAGTCGTTCAACCGTAAAATATATAATAATAACTCCAAATTAGGTTACAATACTTCCAAGAATGGCTTACAATAGGAGCGATTATGTTTCAAGGTCACGCCGTGTTCGGATTTAAAATTCGACGCCATATTGAAATATTGTTGCAGAAGGTTTACATCTAGAGACTACACCGTCGGGATCAACAGCTTAACGTGCTTTCCGAGGCACGAAGGAAACTCGGTATGTAATGGGTGGTCAGTACTCAGTGTGGCCACCCACCAACGGACCAGCCTAGGAGACTATCTATTCTAAAGACTTGTATAATTAACTTATAAAGAGGTAGTTCGTAACTTTGGATGAAGGGGGAATCATCAATTAGGTACAGTGCTAGAAGGATATTCTGGCACTTAGAAGGCAGTGAAACGGGGAGTTGTTAAAGTTCCGTATTAAACCACGCGTATTAAATCTTCCATGTACATCTTTGTTTAGAGTTTAACCTTGGTATCTATAGTCAAGTTAAAGTACAAGTAATTACTTATGCAACTATTTTTGTGCAATATACAAGAATTTGAACGAAGTAAGAACCATCAAAGAAAGCAAAGCTAAGAATACTAACTTTAGACAGTTCTAACTTCAAGCAATTACTAAACTACAGATTAAAAATCGTATCTTAAGTTATTACTTTCACTTAAGTAATCGGTTGGAGGGCAGCCTTAGGGGCGCTATGGAGCGAGGACTTAGATTTTTTTTCGGTTGGAGTGTACGTAACGGGGCTTTGACGAAACTTCCCCCCCCCCTTGGGGCACCCCGACGTTAGGTTAGCTTACTTTATACCCTGCGAACAGAAATAGGACCGCGTAGCGGGGGGGCGCCTACGTTGGCGTTTTCATAGTACCCCGTTTCGTATCCACTGATCAAATTCCGTTTTTTGTAAGTTTTTTACTAATCAATTTTTTTTTGTTTTCTTTGCTGCTCATAGTGCCCCTCCTAAGCGTATAACGTTCAACTCCTACAAATCCACCCCTAAGACGACCCACTGACCAAGTAATCACTTTGACTTTTATAGATACGGGTGTAAGACTGACTTGATCTACTTACGTCTTAATTTATTATGACAACTCCATTGTCGTTAGACAGCCGGTGTTTCAAAAATGGCGGACGCGGACTCATGGCATTAAACTCGTTTTTATGACCCGTTTTTTTTTTACTATATTTGCATGTTGGGAATAAGTTGTAGACGAAATATTATTACTATGTAAAGATAAAGAGAGAATGAGATAAAATATACATTTTGTTATCTGTCCTTGTCTAGGATGTGTATTAGTATTCTATACGATGGAGGTTATTTTTGGGGATGCTGTAACTAAAACAACTCGTAAAAGTCAATTGGTGAACACATGTGATTATAAGTTAGTGTAGAATTGCACACAATTGCTGGTATTTTGTTTTAAGTATTCTTTACAGAAAACATTGTGGTATGCTCGCAATCCATAATCAGCCACAGCACAATTAGATTCTTTAAAAAAAAGTGTTTAAATGGATTTAAAAAAAAACATGCTTTTCGGGCAAACCGGTACCTAAACATGGCTCTATGGTACAACTGTATAAATGCGCATAACTGTATAAATAAACGCTAGGGTACAACATAAATAAATGTATAAAATTTATAAAACAATTATTATAAAAATTTAATCCTGAATTAACATACTTAAGAAAATGTATCACAATAAACAGCCAGTGTGCTTCCTCCTCTCTCCTACTTTATCTATGCTGTGCCCGACAGGGTCCATAATTATGACTAATATATTTATTTCCATACCAACTAAATAAATTATGGTACGCAATCAAGAATTGAGAATTGAGAACTTTTACTGCACTGCAGCCCACTAACTAATGTAACTGGTGTCGTACTCTCGCAATTAAGCACAGCCTTTATTTCTATGATATTTTATTACTAAAATTTAGTATAGTTTTATAGACAGTTTGCAGCAAAACTCTATTGAACTTGACGTTAATACTTAAAAAAAAACAGATCAACTTGTACGTTTTTTTATTGTATTTTTTTAATCTGCGCAAACAATGCAATTTTACGCCACTTTACGGCGGGAACTTCGGTCTAAGCATAGACAAAACATTGTTTTTTTATTTATTTATAATCTGGGAATCAAGACGTTTGTAGTGTTGCGATCACAGTCGATTTTCCCACGATAGTTAGCTTCAATTGATTTAATAGGTCAGTACAGTCTACTGTTATTAAAAGCGTAGATTGCTGAATCATTTATTTTGGTGTCGTTATTTTTGCACTAATATTTGTACGTACACCGTTCGTTGTTAGGAAGTTTTTGTTTTTTTGCTAAAATGTTTATATTGTTGGCTCGGTATGGATGCGATGCGATGCGTCGGAATGAGGAAAATGTCGTGTGGAAAGTTTTGAGTATGAATGTGGATGAGTATAAGAGTAGAAGAAGACCAAAGAAACGATGGATGGACTGTGTGAAGGATGATATGGCTAGAAAGGAGGTTTCTGATGAGATGACGAGCCTGCGCCGGTTCCAAATAAATTGGGATAACGGCAGGAGAATGATGAATTAAAATCAGTGATGATCAACGTAAATAAAGTAAATTAATATTAATAATACATTACACATAATGACACATAACTTCTAAATATGATTGCGCTGCTGAAATTCAACTCCTGGCGTTTAGCCGAGAATTGAAAATTCAACAGTTCGCTTTTATTTAGGCACATTCATTTAGATTACTTAATCTTAGTATAAACGAGCATAAGGTTGCCTAAACTTGGACGTTGAGTATGACGCATGGCCTACGTGATTTGTTTCAATACAATTTGTAGTACAGCAGTACCTATACCTACGCTCTTTAGTCAAATGCGTGATTGTAACGTCAACAATGTTATCACAAAGTTTAATTTGCACCTCTACCATATAAACAAGCATGTGGGAAAAAACCTAACACTCTATTTTACCTAAGACGGGCCGTGACTGACATACATCATTATTAAGTTGACATTTCGCAAATAATAGTGATGGGACAACTAAAGTCATATCATACCCTAATAATATCGATAATCTAATCCATTCCTTTACATCCATGTTAGCATTGATAGCGAAAGTTACTGCATTTTGTTTTTCTTGAATTATGATTGTTTTAGTAATGTTCGGTTTATAAAAATCTCAGTCATGATATGATAACACATTCTAATAATGCGTGTTCGATGCAGATTATGAATTTATGATGTACGTAGTGATTTAGTGAGCTGTAAATTTTACAAAAAAAAAACATGACGTGTCTAAACTATAGTTCAGAAATTTGGAAAATTTAAACAATAAATTGACATGTTAAACAATTTTGTTGCGTAACACTTCTTTCTTTACTTCAATTCCCATAAACTTGGCAAAAAGATAAAAAAAAAAATGTAAAATAAATAAGATTCAAAATACCACATTCCCCGACCTAGAATCAAACTGAGCCGGACTTGCGAACAGACAGTGGAAGCCATAGAATGTGGCTAATGCTCTTAAAATGGCGATACGTACTTACGCAGCTATCATGATGTTAAGCAAGAAATGCTGATGCATGCATGCAATGTTAGGTGACCGAGATACTCGATGATTTGCTTGCTAAATGCAGAGGTAATTCAGGTTTTGCTTGGTTTGAAGTTATTATACGGGTAAATATTGAACCTAGACAAAGTGACATTTTGACAAACGGTAATGGAAAAGTCTAAAATGTATAATTATACATTTTGCAGCATGTTTGGGGTAGAATTTTATTTTTTGAGTGAGAAGAAAAAGAAAAGACACTTAAATTACTGACGTTGCTCAAAAAGCCGCTAAGCTGAATTGGGACTGGGCTGGCCATGTCTGCCGTATGTCTGACGTCAAAATAACCACGATGTAGAGCTCGTGTCACAGTCAGAAGGCAACGCGGTAGACTTCGCAGGAAAGTGCGGAACTGGATCAACGACTAGTGGTCCATATTAGCCCTAGATTGGAAGATTTGGAACTCAGGAGGAGAAGCCTTTGAGTGTGTAAAGTAAATGACAGCGTGACGATTGACAAGGGATAAAATTGGGTCCGTATTGCACGGACTTCAAGTGACATGGGACAAGGTCAGTAAGATGATGATGACGACATCAAAATAGTCGAAGAGGTCATCATCCGCCTGCCTTTTCCCAACTATGCTGGGCTCGGCTTCCTTACTAACCGAATGCAGCTGAATACCAGTATTTTACATGGAGCGAGAAGCTAGTTGGAGAGTTGTTAAGTAAATATTCTAGTTAATTTTTATGACGAATAGTTGTGTTTGCGTCAATTTTTATTCTCCTAAGTCCTAACCCAATAAGTTTGTAAAGTCCTTGACGCCTTCAAACGTCCTCAGAGAGTCATTAGTCTGAGAATTCAAATTGTTTGTTCATTCTTTGTTGAGAGATAAGTAATGAGAATTTTAAAAGACATAATAATCAGTATGCAGTTTTATCGCAAGGAATCTTGAACTAAGTTTTTTGTTATACTCGTTCTGGGACTCTGGGTACACAAATAAGCTTTAGTTAAAAATTGCTAAAAATAAATAACTTTAAGATAACCTAAACTAACTTAGCATCAAAAAATTTCGCCTCAAAATCGTCAACCGGCAATGTGCCCAGGAGACTGGCGTCATTGCACCATTGTTAAGCAATGCTTAGCTTCTGGCCAAGGAAAAAGCCAGCACTTATGGATATGGATAGAAAAAAAAACTAAAAAATGGAACTGTGTAATGCTGAAAATTTTATATCATAATCAACATCGTCAGCAGCCCTTCTTGAACCACGGCTGGGTATACACCTCACTTTGTTTATGCCAATCTCCAAGTTCCATTTTTTTAATGAAACGTTGAAAAATGCCTAACCTTTCCGCACCGTCCGGGAGACGGCTTGGTAATGTGGGGCTTGCATCCACTTAAAAACACCCCCGTGAGCCAACTGTCTTGGCGGATGAGCCGTGAGAACTGCAACGCATAACGTTTGCGACCCATCCAGCGCAGCCCGCCTCCGGGCACCAAACCCCTTTGGAGATGTCCGGGCTCATGACGGCCTTGCAATGCGACGACGATAGACTCCCCGATCGATCGCCCGCTGGCACCTCCTAGAATCTCCACGTTCCTATGCCAGCCTCATCCAGGTTTTACCCGCGACAGCAACAAGCCGATTGTCCATGTCGCTGCTGAATGTAAGCTTATAAACTTCGAAAACGATTCTCACTTGTCAAGGCTTTCTGGTCTAACATAGATCTTGCTTCCGATAATTTTCTTTCCGAGAGAAATATTTGCCAATGTTTCTCTGAGAAAACGAGTAATAGAGAAGTATGGAAGAAGAAGACATGCTGCGCCGACACCAAATAAATTGCGATAAGGGCAGGAGAATGATGATGATTTCTGAAGTTAAAATATGTGTTTATATCAAGTCTTTGTGGTCTCTTTACCCTTGGGTTAAGCCAGGTGATACTCGCATGCAAAGTTTTTAAAAGGGCATATTGGCAACGCCAGGTGAATCTAAGAAACTTATTAGAGGGGTGTCGTAAAAGGGACGTGTCTTTGTGAATTATTTGAATTATATCGAAGGGGTTGGCCAATTCTTCAAGTTTGTGTAATGATAAAAGTATTTTATTATGAATAGCTGTGTGAATAACTTTTATAATATTTAAGGTAAGGTGAGGTGAGGAGCGTCCGGTTAGCTCACGAAATTATAATTTTTTAGGTTTTTTGCAATTTGCACGTCACTAAGGGTGTTTTTTGGAGATTAATTGTTTGCAATCATAAAAAAAATAATTTGACGGCTTTATAATCAGTAGAACTCTTAAGATTGACTAATTCGTAACATCGTGATATTTTAGGTCATGACTAATTTCGAGAATTGTATTGTTCTTAATTTAATTATTCTGTAATTACATTTCAACCAGTAGAGTTGGAAAGGAATGGGAGAGGCCTTTGCCCAGCAGTGGGACAGAATAGGCTAATTAAAAAAAATACATTTCAGTTAAGGTTGCTAATTGTTGTTGATACTGACCTGCTAATCGTAAAAAACGTAAGAAAATTTTAATTTTGCAGGCTACCCTGGCGCTACCATCTTAAAACAGGCGTGATAGGTGTTATCCAGAATTGTACCTAATAGTAAACCCACATTTCCAGTTATGTTTATTTAACCATGTAATAGGGAGCGAGCCATTGCCATCAACCGGTCGCAAATCCAGACTCCGTGGCTCCTACTGAGAAGTTCCTGGTGGAAAACCCCTATAACACTGTCCTCATGCTCAGCAGTCGCGCTTGCGACCACTAGACCAACGAGGCGTGATGTTACATTAGTAAATGGGGAACGGTCTCTGTCTCTTTTATAGTACATTATTTATAGCAAGCGCACGTTCTTAATTACTCCTAATTTAGTCGGGAATTAAGATGTTTGCACTCAATCTATTTTGGGCAGCGCCTGTGTGTGGCTGTTTGATGTTTCGCTAAATGCATTGCGTATTGAAATTGAAGTTAGTATATTTAAAGCCGTCTCTGATTGCGTTTTTCCTGTAATGTTTTGGTGACTCAATAATAGAATAAATGGGTTTATTTTTTAATTAATGAGAAACTAGCTTTAAAAGTAGATGAAGACCAAAGAAACGATGGGAGAACTGTGTGAAAGTTGATATGGCTTGAAAGGAGGTGACTCATGCGGTGACGAGTAATAGACAAGTATGGAAGAAGAAGACATGCTGCGCAGACCTCATATTGAATAAGGGCAAGAGAATGAGAAGCAACTTAGTATAGATTGTTATAGAATCCTTCATCATCACCTTCCTGCCCTTGTCCCATTCTACTTGGGGTCGGCGCAACACGTCTTCGACGTCACGGCATCATTTACTCCTTTCTCTTTAGTACCATTCGCCACACAATCCATCCATCTCTTCTTTGGCCTTCCTCACCCTCCATCGATCAACATTCATGCCCATCACTCTTTTAGTCGCATGTGTTTCATCCCTCCTCATTACATGTCTATACCAAGACAAACGACTTCCTTTCAATTTTTCTGTAACAGGCGCCATTTTCAAACTTCCTCTATAATTCCTAATATACTCATTCCTTACTTTATTCCTTTCGGCTTCTAAATGACAAGTTGTCTACGTGATGCCTTGTTAGCAATTTAACATGACCACCTATTTTTAGTATGGATGAGAGAGATAAGACCATAACGTCATCCAATGAGTTGGATAACATATCTATGTGAAGGTATTCCTTATCTACAAGATAAAATGCTACTTAATTTGCTACATGTGTTGAAATGTTATGTAAGAAACGCAGAACCGTTGAATATAGTAAAAATAAATAAAAACAGTTTAAAAAACCCATTCCTCCACTCCATTACATGGGTCTTAAACATAACTGGCGAATTGTAAGTGCACCTCTGCCTTCTCTCTCACACTTCGGGGATTACACGCGTGATATTATAGTTAACAATATTTTTACTACTCATACAAGACTATTTTCAAAACGTCAGCAAGAAATGGAGATCCGATTTTTATCGATAAGCTTTTACATTCTGGATTACTCGTACAATAGTCCCATCACTACCTAATTACGAAATGTCAATTTTACGATGCGTCAAAAATATCAGCAAAAATTATATCACATTATCGTTTTTTTCCCTTCGTTTAAATATCACAGTTGTATTAGTAACTTACGCGCCAAATAATAAGCTGGGCTATACAATTTTTTAAATTATAGGTGTTCATAACCAATATTCATTTTTTTTTTTTAACAACTCGCGGACCATAAACAGCTGCGCTTTATTTTTTAATTTTATTTCTCTCTGTTCCACGTGCTTCGAGTGTTTTGTTTTGATAACCGACACTCGTGAAACTTGAGCTGTGCTTATAATGAGAGCTCTAACGATTAGGACTCGTGTTGTACGTGATTAAAGCTACAATAATTGTTTTATAGGTTGTCCTTGAAGCCCGGTTATATGGGTTATTTCTACTCGATTGGGGCAAAGCCAAAGGAGGGTTATGTCATTATTTTAAAAGAATATGTTTTTGTATTTTTACGTTTTAGTTATAGAGCAAAAAATTACTGCCTCGTTGGTCTAGTGCTGAGTTCGATTCCCGTGTCGGCGCAAGTGTTATTGGGTTTTTCCATCAGGAATTTTTCAGTAGCAGCCTCAGTCTGGATTTGTGCCCGGTGGTGGCAAAACGCTCGCCCAATATTACATGGGACTTAAACATATCTGGCGAAATGTGGGTGTGCGAAGTGGCGAGAAAAGAGTTCATGGAATCAATTGGGGGAGGCCTTTGACCAGCAGTGGAAAAGAAAAAACTAAAAAAAAAAATGTTCACACTGTGACGGACGGACGGACGGTCAGATATACTTAGTAATAGGGTCCCACTGGCACCCCTTCGAGTACAGAACCCTAAAACGCGGCATTTAGAAACTTTGACAGCTGCAAACTCTAAATTTAGCTCGCCCTGCACTGACTTATGTCTGATTCCTGTCTTCTTCACCCGCATGTGGCAAAAAAGGACTCTTTTTGTTTTTGCCAATATGTTTTTTCTACTTTTACGAGTCTCTGGACGGTTTTTTTTTTTATAAATACAGTATGGCAGAACGTCTTTAGTCTGATGGACATTTTGGCAAAAAAATGTTTGCTCTAAGGCAGACCGGACAGGCGAGGTAGCAAACTAATTGCATATTGATAGTAAGAAAAAAGACAAGGTTTTTCGTCATAAATATTTGAGTTTTTGAACTAACTGTCCTTGTAATATACATATTAATAATATGTAAATTATTACATATGGTAACTAATCCTACTACGGACGGTAAAACATCTGCCACAGATACGAGTAAGTTTACCGTAACGTATGTAATTTCTTAGCATTGACCTTGAATTTAGAGGCAACGACTTCTTTGTAACTATAGACACGCTAATCAGAACACACTGTGTTTCAAATTGCGCACAACCAACTGTCAAAAATTAGGTTTTCTTTTTTAAATTTATATAATCGAGTAAAATGTCATGACGAAAATTTTGAGTATGAATGTGAATGGCTAGAAGACCAAAAAAATGATGAATGGACTGTGTGAAGGATGATATGGCTAGAAACGAGGTGACTGCTGTAATAGAGAAGTATGGAAGAAGAAGACATGCTGCGCCGACCCCAGATAAATTGGTTAAGGGCAGGAGAATGATGTGCAGCGGTGCGATGCGTTGCATTCATGTAGTTCTTTGTATTTTTGACAATAGAGGCTGCTCATTGAATATCTGTTCCTATCTTTTGAACATTGGATGAATAAACTAGCGATACTGATAAGATTAGTTAAAAGTTGAGTCATTTTATTCAAGTCGGGACATAATGACCTTATCATTCGACCTTTTGTCCAATTATTTCTTATTTTTTCCACGAAAATACGTTAAACGATGACGTCATTATGAATGTAATGTTTTTATTTAACCATATTTGGAATGCCAAAGTGAGTTTTGCTGTGTAGAGGAAAAAATCTAGGTAGGTAACGAATACGTTGTTATTTCTGAGGATGATGTAATTAATTATGTATGTAGCTTTAATTATGTTATTCGATCGTCTTTGCTTGCTGTTTCAAGTTTTAAAATTTTATTATAATCATCAAGTTTTAGAATTTTTGCAACATAATTGCGTGTCTACAAATTTCGTTTCACTTTCTAAAACTTTTTACTTATCGATAAAAATATGCAAAGCACATCACTAACACGAATCTGTCATAAAAAAGAAATAAAAAATGGCCAAAAGTATCCAAAAAAAGAAATTAGCAAGGTGCACTGCACTAATCCAATGTATGCGGTGAAAGCACTGCTTGCGAAAATGCGCTCCAACACGCATATGCAGTAACACGTAAAAACTGTTTATAAACACTATTTTTATTCACTTTAATTTAAAAAAACTTCACTATTTCCAAACCAAAAAATAAAAAGAACACACACCGAGAATATCAGGTGCGGATTTGAAAAATGAAATTAAAAAAACACTGCTTCCGTCACTATGAACCAAAGATAAGATAGACGAGACGCGTTATGGCGTCCGCGCGCGGCAAATAACAGCCGGTGACTGCTGTGTGTTTCCGTCAGACGAGATAATCGCATAAGTTTTTAGGGGTCCGTCTGCTCCATGGAATGTTATATTAGCTGTTTTTGTTGCTTATTTGTATTTATAAATAGGTATGGCTTTAAGTCTCTGTATTTTTGTCATTCTTGTAGTAGAAAACTGTTGGTTAAAAAAAGGTGTTCCAAATTCGAACTTAGGTAATTTTGTAATGACAGATGTAACCCGAATTTGTATTATTTTTTTAATTGAGAAGTGTCCAAGGTTTCTTGCATTTTCTTCTCCATGAGATCTACGCTTTAGAATGGGCAACTACGGTCCATTCACAGTTAATATGTATGCCTTGATTGTTTTTGACTGAATTCTACATGCGACAATAAAGCTTTAAACAGTCTTTTAGTTTAGTCGTTTTAGTTATTTGCCGCTTGACAATCATAGTTTACTAAGGAACCGTTTTACTCTTAAAGATAAGGCCCATTTGCACTACAAATCACTTATCACATTTAGCATGTAGGATGCATTTACCGCTAAGCAAGTTTAAAATGTCGTTCTCTTTCTGGCAATCGTTGAAGATGAGACTGAATTATGTTTTCAAATCGTTTGTGATGCAAGCTAGCCTTCTTTTGACATTATATTTCTTTATTAAATGATGATTGTTATTTTATTCCTTTTTTTTTGATTATTACTTTCTAATTTTTATTAATCTAATTTTAAGTATTTTCTACACAATGTATTTTGTTAAGAAATAAATGACTTATGAGTATGACTTAAGCAGGTGTGACATCCAAGTCCACAAAACGAAGGTTCCATAAAGAGTTAGTGTAGCAAAATATGCTCTAGAAAAAGAAAACTTGTGAATGCAGATTTTTTACCGACTTCTAAAATAGGAGGAGGTTATGTTTTCCACCAGCATATTTTTTTTCATGTAAGTTCACGTATCTCCGTGATAACTGGTCTGATTTGAGTGATTTTTGTAATTTGGTAGAGGAAGCTTGCGCGGTGATCCCATATAACTTTTATTAACTTGGCTTTGGTACTTTATGAGTTATCCAATATGATATGCATTTTTTCTTCTTCGTTTATTTCGATGATGTGCTAATAACTTGTAGTTCCAATGTAAAATTGATACTTGACGGGATCAATCGGAAAGTATATCCTTTCATATAAAAGAAGAATTTTTCAAATCGGTTTAGAAATGAAGGAGTTATGAGGTAACAAACATAAAAAAAATTGAAACCTCCTTTTTGAAGAAAGTCGTTTAAAAAAAGTAAATTAAAACGTTTTTTTCTTGACTACTGTTATACTAAGTAAGAAAAAACACTTTAAAATCAAGGGGTAGTTCCACTACACAATATTCTCGCGCTAGACATTGTTATTTATTTTCTTTTCATTTTTTACGTTCTTTATGTCATAGAGATACCAGTTTCGGTATTAATTTGTGGTCAGATGTTATAAGCTCCACGAAACCTGTGAATCGACTAGGTGCTCTCGCGTTTTAACCTTTGAACACCAGAGAATAAACACACGCGGGGGTTTGACGCGGAATGTGCATTTCGTAAAATGTGCACTTCGCAAAATGTGCACTTGACGCAAAATGTACATTTCGCAAAATGTGTACTTCGCAAAATGTACACTTCGCAAAATGTGCACTTCGCAAAATGTGCACTTGTCGCAAAATGTGCATTTCGCAAAATGAGCACTTCTCAAAATGAGCATGTATTGGGACCATCGTGGTTCATAGGACAAGTAAAGATTGAAAGTTTGAACGAAGATCATCATTTTACTGATTGGAAATCCCATTCGGCAAAAATGTAATCTAGATTTCCACACGATATTTTCCTTACTGTCGGTTGCGTCTATTGTTTACAATACTAAATAACGGGTTCAAAAAGACCCGAAAGGCACTTGTGCTCCCCGTCATTGCGACCATTTTTTTGTTCTGATCCATACCTGGCAACCTTCTAGTTACGGAGATATTGGGGGTCAAAGTTCCAACTTTTTCACAAATTTTTAATGTTATAACTTTACTTTAAATACCTCCATTACCCCCGTACTATTCATTCCATCAGCACAATGTTTCAAGTGGCTTGCATTGAGTCCTACCGTAAACCTTTTTTTGGACTTTTACAGCAAAAAAAAACGGTATTTTCCCAGCAATAATGTTTGCGTAGAGTTTCTAAGTTTGATGTACAGAATGCATGGTTATCGGCTTCGTGAAGGGTCCATTTTCACCTTGTATATTTATGTCCTCAACAATTTCTTACCCAACACTACAAGCGATCAGACGATCACAGAATACAAAAAAGGCAATACTTTAAGTGTAACGTGTAACAAAGAACAATGACATGTGATGCGCTGTAAAGTGGAACAATTTCACTGAGGGTTCCATTCGTCGCGAACAGAAGAAAGTCACACGCTCGCACGTCTGCTGAGGTAGACTGAGCGTTTTAAAGTCTAAGTATACATTTACACGGGCTAATGTATTCAACATTATACGAACAACTTTTTTGAGGAGCTCGTGGCTAAATAATAACAGCCGCTCGGGTCGGTCTTTAGGTTAAGCCTTGCCTAGGTTGGTCCGCGTATAGGACCACGCATTGCATACCGAGTTTCCTCCGTGCCTCGGAAAGCACGTTAAGCCGTTGGATGTCAATTGTAGATCTTTGTCAGTCTTTAAGTAGTCAGTGGCCCGAAAGTCTGACAACCAGTACTACCCAGTACTGTTGTGGAGGTAGATAGGCAGTCGCTCCATGTAAAATACTGGTATTCAACGGCATCCGGTTAGATGGAAGCCGACCCCAACATAGTTGGGAGAAGGCAGGCAGATGATGTTCATAACGAACAACTTTTACTAAGGGAGCTAAATTACTGCATTTTGGACGTGGAGATGATCACGAAAATGGAGTCAAAACATCTGTTCCATACATATTGCTGTAGGTAAAAACCGAGGACCTAGGACATGACCTTATTGGTGAAGTTCTTAAGAAAGATCAGGTGCGTAGTACCCGCAACAGGCGTGCGTGTATGACCAGACGAGGCGGAGGAGTATGTAAGGATCGCAGCAGGTGTCGTGCTGTGGTTTCTGTCTACCACCATGGTAAAACGGCATGAGTGCGACGAATGTGTATATAAAAACAAAAAACAACCACACAATGGGTGTCTTGTAATAACAGGAAACGACATCAAGGTGGATGCTGATGGAAATGGCGGGACGATCGAGAATATTCTTTGATAGATTTGCATTCGTGCAAATCATGCAGAAAAGAAAACATAGGAACCCTTTTTTTTTAAAGATGGGAAATCATTAAATAACTCCTCCCACTCTGGATGGAGTGGGAGGGAGTGTCAGACTTTTACTGACTAAAACCCATCCATGCTCCTTCTTTGCCCTTTGTGTTCCAGGGCCGCGGTATCTCTTTCGAACAGTCCCGCAGCCCCGGCAGGCATCGGCCCTTGCGGACCCCTTCCTGGTTGCTGACATCTCTTTGAGGCGCGCGTGGAACACGAACGCGCCGTCGACACGGCCTGTCGTCAAAAGACGGACGGACGAACCCTTATCATTAACTCTACAAACGGGATATTTACCATGTTTACTGTTAGGTTTGAGTTCCCGATATTTCGGCGCTGCTGCAAGCACCAGATCACGGATAAACTGAAGTTATTGCGGGTGGGTGTTTATGAGCAGACAAATCAGTCTACCCTCTTTCTTGTTCGTTGTTGGCACTCGGTACCGCTACCACTGTCACTCGCAACTCGAGGAAACTCGGTTTAGTAGGTCAACCTAGGCAAGCACGGCTTAACCTAAAGATTGACCCGAGCGGCTGTTATTATTAAGCCACGAGACATGCCGTCGAGAAATATCTCTCAGGCATCCTCAAGGAACATAAATTTTGCTGCAATAATCGGTCTCCTTCACCAAAGTCAACAATGTTTACTAACCGTCACCACGTCGCAAAACAAAAGTATTTTCCTCATAAAAATCACGACTACCACAGACTATAAGTACTTCATACTTACAGAGTACCTACTAATATCTACACTCAAGGATTGGACTGACGTAATGCTTACATTGAGTGCACTAATCACCCTTTTGATAGCATTAGGCTTCGTTCACACGACGTTGAACTGATCAGGACGACTTTTAAACCGACTTCAAAAAAGAGGATATTCTCAATTCGGTGTTTTTTTCATGTATGTTACGTCATAACTCCGCCATTTATGAACCGATTTGAAAATTATATTTTCATGTGAAAGGTTATACTTTTTGTTTGGTCCCATAGAAATTTCATCAAAATCGGTTAAGAAGTTTCGTTTTTACAAGCTTTTATTTATTTATTTTCTTCTTGGCCTATATTGACGACTTGATAATATGGTTCCTTAATATAACTTCTAGATACAATGTAAATAATTGTTTCGTGACAAGAATTTGTGTGGTATACTACAACTAAAAAGCGGTGTTTTTGAGGTCGGTTTTTTTGCAAAAAGATTTTTTGACTGTATAATTTTGAGTTAACATGACAGTTTCATATTGCATTTGTGAGGTTACCTCAATGAGACAGCAGTGGGGTGTGGTTGTGGAGCTGTGTCGCACACTATGCTCCACCTCCTATCCTGCCCTCTTAGCCCAAAAACATGCAGCCGAAGTAACCTCTGCGCTGCCACCGACGAAGCGATGGAAGTGGCGATGTTTTGGGCTAACAAAATATAAAATTTGTCGTGCCAGCGATACGAAGAAGAAGACTGCACTTGTTTTTTTAAGAAAAAAGAGGAGGTGATGACTCTGAGCCGTTGAAACACTGGAGCCAAGGGGTCCGATTGCCCACCTAATATTTCGGGATATCACTACCTGACCTTGAAGATCGATCCGTACAACTTTTATTATACATCCACGAGCAAGGATACTGACGTAATGCTAACTATGACTGCACTAATGATTCTTTTGAAAGCATTAAATTGATGCAAATTAGGTCCCTTTTGTAAGCGATGAATTCACGCCCTATAAGGTACTGGTGGTTGTATGTGGGCGTATGATTGTTCGACTTTGGTTGGCCAAACGCCCTTTCTAAGTAGTCCATGCCAAAGAAATACTAATACAGGCTGTATTCCCCTTACCCTTCACGAAGCCGTTAACCAAGTATTCTGTACATCAAACTAAGTAACCCTACACAAAATTATTGCTGGGAACGCATTCAAAACATTGTGCTTATGGATGCATTGAATAGTAAACGGGTCATGGAGGTATTTAAAGCAAAGTTATAACATTAAAAATTGTATTTAAAAAAAAACTTGTGAAAAAGTTGTAACTTTGACCCCCAATAACTCCGTAACTAGGAGGTTCCCAGGTATGATCTAAAACAAAAAAATGATCGCAATGACGGGGAGAACAAGTGCCTTTCGGCTTCGTTAAAGGTCCGTTTACACCCTGTATAATACGTGACATAAGATATTTGTGTTGTATTATACCTGACCAGAGTCCTGCTTGCCACAAAAAACACGTTAAGCATATCCCGGGGTTCGTAACGTGTTATGGAGCGCAGTATCTTTTTTTTTCGGATGAGTAATCATCAAATGACCCCTTCCGCTCTGGGCGGAGCGGAAGGGAGTGTCAGACTTTTACTGACTAAAACCCATCCAAGTTCCTTCTTTGCCCTTTGTGGTCCAGGCCAGCGGTATCTCTTTCGAACAGTCCCGCAGCCCCGGCAGGCATTGGCCTTTGCGGGCCCCTTCCTGGTTGCTGACATCTCTTTGAGGCGCGCGTGGAACACGAACGCGCCGTCCACACGGCCTGTCGTCACAAGACGGAGCGGGCGAGCTAGCCCATTACTCATGGTCCGCAGGCCCGCGCCTACGGTGGCCGGGAGCCACCACGTGGCCCCCGACGCCCAGTGCGCCTCCCGCGGCGGCTTGGACGTGAGATTCTTTCACTCTCACGACCCGCCAGAGCGCAGTATCTTAGGTGTAAAATTTACAGATCGTGTTCGAAACACTACACTATGCTCCAAAACGCACATAGTTGACGTGGCTCAAAAGGCTGCCCAACTTAAATGGGACTGAGCAGGACATGTCAGTCGCATGCCGAACGAACTGTGGGCCCTTAAAGCTCAGGATTGGTGCCCTGAAATAGTGACACGGGGTCGCGGCAGACCACGAAGGAGATGGCGGGACGAACTGGATGTCTTCCTTGAGAATTGGAAAGAAGTAGCACAGAATCGTAACCGTTGGAAGGAATGGAGGGAGGCCTTTGCCCAGCAGTGGGACAATATGTTAGCTTATCCTTAGTAATATTAAAAATGCAAAAGTAAGTTTGTTTGTTTGTTTGTTACCTTTTCACGCCTAAACCACTGAACCAATCATCCTGAAATTTTGCATATACGTTGTCAGGTGTACAGAAACGGACATAGGGTACCTTTCATCCCGAAAAATAGTACAGTTCCCGAGGAAAACAAACAATAACGTTCTTATGATAACAGATGGCGCCACGTGTGTTTCGAATCATGATTGAATTATATTATTACAAGCAGAGTGCAACCCGAATTGATTGTCAAATTCTAGTTTAACGCGAGCGAAGCCGCGGGCAAAAGCTATGTTTATAATAAGTGTAACTATAAGCAAAAATGCATTGTAGAGTATTCCTGTCGAATATTTCCTAGTCAGGTTAAATTAAACAAATTCAATTGAAAATACGAAGGTCACACCAATGGGAGGCCCCGTATATGTAGAAACATCAATTGATTTATACGTCTGGCGGTCTTATCTCAAAAATCATTAATTTATTCTACAAGATCTTATACAAAGTAACTTGTATACTTCGTAAAATTCAATTTGTTACCACACAAGGCTATACCTAATAATAACAAGCTAGAGGCTAAATAATAACAGCCGCTCGGGTCGATCTTTAGGTTAAGCTGTGCTTGCCTAGGTTGGTCTGTGGGTGGGTGACCGCCCATTACATACCGAGTTTCCTCCGTGCCTCGGAAAGCACGTTAAGCCGTTGGTACCGGCCGCCATTTGTAGATCTTTGACAGTCGTTACAGTTAGTCAGTGGCAACCAGTCTTACCAAGGGGTATCGTATTACCCAGTACTAAATGGGTTATGGAGGTCAGACAGGCAGTCGCTCCATGTAACATACTGGTATTCAGCTGCATCCGGTTAGACTAGAAGCCGTCCTCTACATAGTTGGGAGCAGCTGTTATTATTTAGCCACGAGCTCCACAAGTTGAAAAAACGGTTACAAACACGGATTCTTGTACCCAGATCGTGATTAGAGCATATCTTTTACGACTATTCTGACCTTCGAGTACAATCCCGTTTGTTGATGCAAAAACCAGTTTACAACTTAGTGTAGGTATCGATGCAGACGAATTGAAAAGTTAGTCATTTTTTTTTCTTCAGTTTTTAATCATCATCCGTTTTGAGCTATAGTTGCTGCCAGTTAAGATGGCAATGGCGGTCATTGACCCACCTACATTTATTAAAGTTCTTAACTTTGAAATCCACAAATAAGCCTGTTCATGTCTTGAATCGTCATCTATCGTGATCTTCAACATCTTTTCTAATGAAAAACGATACATGGTTCATTTGTTTTGGTTCGTACGAAGAGATATTATGTAAAGAGCAATGACCGCTATTGCCATCTTAACTGGCAGCAACTATAGAGCCCGCATACGAACTGCACGCGTAGCATGATCACCGTTGAAACAGGTTTTGTCGACGGAAGAATCGACAAAATAACAGATTGTGAAAAGAAATCTGTCATTTTGTCGACACTATCTGTCATTTTGTCGATTATTCCATCAAAGAAACCCGTTTCTACGGTGGTCAAGCTACGCGTGCTTGATACGAACTGCACGCGTAGCTTGATCACCGTAGAAACTGGTTTTGTCGACGGAAGAGTCGACAAAATGACAGATCAACAAATGAAGTCTGTCATTTTGTCGATTCTTCTGTCGACAAAACCCGTTTCTACGGTGATCATTTTACGCCTGCTGCAGTGGCCAATCTGGAAGTCTCTTATGGTGAAAGCGCCAGGGTATCCTGCAAAATTCAAATTTTCTTACGTCTTTTGCAATTTGCCGGTCAGTGTTCGTAGAAGTCCTTGAGGAGCTCGTGGCTAAATAATAACAGCCGCCCGGGTCGATCTTTAGGTCAAGCCGTGCTTGCCTAGGTTGGTCTACCACGCATTACATACCAAGTTTCCTCCTGCCTCGGAAAGCTCGTTAAGCCGTTGGTCCCGGGTGTCATTTATAGATCTTTGACAGTCGTTAGGTAGTCAGTGGCCCAAAAAGTCTGACTACTAGTCTTACCAAGGGGTATCGTATGACCCAGTACTGACTGGGTTGTGGACGTCCGACAGGCAGTCGCTCCATGTAAAATTGGTATTCAGCTGCATCCGGTTCCTCTGGAAGCCGACCCCAATATAGTTGGGAAAAGGCTAGACAGATGATGATGTTCGTAGAAGTCCGCAGAAGTAATTACCTGTGAAAGAAAATAAAAGTTTGTAAATTCAAAATAAGAGCTTTTTACTGAATTTATATGAAACTATGTATATACGATACTTAAAAAAAAACACTTATTTAAATTTTTGGCTGTCTGTCACTTTGTTCCGGCTAATCTAAGAAACGGTTGGACCGATTTTGACGGGACTTTTACATGCAGATAGCTGATGTTATAAGGAGTAACTAAGGCTAATTTCATTTTAGAAAAAGAAATAGGGTTCCGTGCAAAACAATTCAAACCCTAACAAAATCCGATTCAAATAGGGAACTAATATTTTTTTTAATAATTTCGGGCAACAGCTAGTGAATATATTACGGCTAAAAGCCGAAGTAAGGTTACACCTAGTTCTAGCCGGCAAAAAAACAACTATTTGGATGTAGCGCGTTTGGCACAGTTCTAACCTAATCTTATCTGGTCGGTGTGTCCTAGCAGTAAAAAGGATAGTTTCTTAATTTTTTATTGTTTATTAATTAAAGAACAAAAATAGAATATAAACAGAAACATCACAAAAACTTCAATAGGTTTGTCCGGATGTTGAAACAATTTTAAGCTATCTTAATACTAACGTAGCAAATAATGATTGTTAAATATAGTTAACACACAGTTTAAATCAAATTGTGAGGTAGTTCGTAATTTTTTTTTTTTTTTTTTTTATTCAAAAAGGAACAACAAACAGCTGCAATATAAAACATAGAAATAAGAAATACACAAAACTTATAGACAATATTGCAGCCCACAACGCTGTTCACAGATTAACAATAGGATACGAAACAGTGAAAATAATCGCTAGGTAACAAGTACAAAATACAAAAAATATGTATAAAATGGTGTATAAATATTCAAGAAAGCTCCTTAAGTATAAGACTTTTAAATTTATAGGGAGAACATGTAAAAATATCAATATGTTCAAAATTTGTATTGTAGGAATCGACCATTCTGCGAACAGGCGAACGCAAGCCAGAGTTGGACTTGCAAGTGCCCACTGAAAACAATCTGCCAGCGCGCACTTTTCGCTTGTGGACCGTCCTAGGAACAGCATAGCATAACATATTGGACAGTTCAATACAGTCAAATTTATTTCGAGCAATATTGTATAAATTCATGACTTCTAAGTACCTACGTCTACTTTCAAGTGTTGCGAGCTTATACTTAGCAAGTAAATCTTGGTATGGCAAATAATATCCGTAGCATCTATAATGCATAGTACGCAAGAATTTGTATTGAACACACTCAATCATCTCAACGTACTTTTTGTAGTAAGGACTCCAGACGGACACGGCGTACTCCAGTTGAGAGCGTACAAGAGACTTATATAAGCAAATATAGGAAGAAGGCTTTTTAAAATCGACTGTTGAACGCATTACAAATCCGTATAGTTGATAGGCTTTATTAACAATCTTGCCTATATGTAGGTCTAAGCAAAGTTTAGAATCAAGGATAACGCCGAGATCACGAATAGAATCCAATTTAAGTAGAGGGGCATTGCACAACGTGTATGTATAATTTATTTTGGTTTTATTTTTTGTGAAATTTAAAAAGTTGCATTTGGGTAAACTAAGTTGCAACTTATTTTGCTGACAATAACAGGATAGTCGGTCTAAATCTTGCTGCAGCAGAAGGCAATCACTTGTTTGTCGTATGGCTCTATATACCTTGAGGTCGTCGGCATATAATAAAAACTTGGTATTGTGAAAACATTGGCTGATGTCATTTATATATAAAATAAACAAAAGGGGACCAAGTATAGAGCCTTGAGGCACACCAGAGGTTACTTGTGCGATGTTGGATTGATGACCATTGATTACAACCCTCTGACTGCGGTTGGTAATATAAGAGGTAAACCACCTCAGAAGATTACCACGAATTCCGTTGAACGCTATTTTATTTAGTAGTATTTCATGGTCTACCTTGTCGAAAGCCTTACAGAAGTCCGTATACACTGCGTCTACTTGTACACGGCTGTCAAAAAAATGAATGAAATTTAATGAAGTTACCGGCTTCACCTTACTTAGCTGGCTAGAACTAGGTGTAACCTTACTTCGGCTTTTAGCCGTTACAAATACATATGCTAGACACATTCAATCACATCCATCCGAACTTGGATAAAACATACAAATATTTGTCCTGTTTACAATCCGTGACCTTCTGAATAACGTACTTGGTAGTATTTTAATTACATATTTTTATTTATTCATTATTTCGTAGAGAATATAATTTAAATGAAGATAACAGAACAATGGTTGCTTCCTTCCTCACACTTAGCTGATGTCACGTTGACATAGAGGATAAAGTTACTAAAATACTAATGAGTGATATAGTAAACTAATACTGTCACTTACGGGATATCTCCGTGGTTTTCGATTATAACTTGTGAGCTCCCGATATTTCGACGCTGAAAAAGTAGATAAGCAAATCACGGAAGATATCCCGTAAGTGACAGTGTAAGTTATAAACCGTGAAAGCTTAAAACAGTGAGTAATATAATGGGTGTAACAAGACCCTTAACGAAGCAGAAAGGCATTTGTTCTCCCCGTCATTGCGATATTTTTTTTGTTCTCGACCATACCTTCTAGTTACGGAGATATTGGGATATTGGGTTTTTTTTTTAAATCCATGTTTTTAATGTCAGATTTTTACTTCAATCAACTCCAAGACCCCCGTACTATTCAATCCATCCATCAGCACAATGTTTTGAGTGCGTTACATTGAGTCCTACTGTAAAACGTAATTTTTCAACAAAAAAAAAAGTCATTACCCAACAATATATTTTAGTTTGATGTACATAATGCTTGGTTGACGGCTTCGTGAAGGGTCCGTTTACACCCTGTATTTTACCGACCTCTAAATTATGCTATAATCAGGATTGATTAATACATATTTATCTGTTATTCAGTAGTTAAACCACTCATACCCAGAAATTGTTGATAATAAACTTCAATATTCAATTATCTAAATAAAAACGCCTTTATCAAGGATTAATTCGGATTAAAAATGACTTATCTTCTATTAGAATTATTGGTTTATATATTTTTTTATCGTTATTAAATAACTACTTGATGATCGAACGCTTGCATTGTGGGTTATAAATAATTATCGTTTTATTTCTTTAGGACACTTTAGTTCGTGGCTAAATAATAACAACCGCTCGAGTCGTTCTTCAGGTTAAACCGCGTTAGCCTAGGTTAGTCCGTGGATGGGCGACCTCATTCATTCACAGGCCAACCTAGGCAAGCACGGCTTAACCTAAAGATCGACCCGAGCGGCTGTTATTATTAAGCCACGACTCCTCTCCCCACGTAAGTATGTATCTATAGAATTATAATTATTGAAATCATCAATACAACCCTTTTAATACCATTGAAGGATTACATTTCATGAAAACAATTGACTTTTTTAGTGTTTTTTTGGAAGTCGGTTCTTTTTTTACATTTTTTTTTAATGTCAAATCTTTTGGAAAATCATGCCATTGATTTTTGTCAATCAAATAAAAGTCATTTAGCCCAGCCTTCCGAAAGAGCCAGTTAATTTAAATAAAACAATCAGAACCTCAGTCTTGCAAAATAAAACAAAACTACACAAATTCATGCGGAACCATGGCATCAAAGACACATGTGCGTTTGAACCAACACGTGCGCCCCACCCGGTGCTATGTTTAGACTAAGTTCAAAACCAGGGCTGCTAGTTCAGACAACTAATATATTAGGTGCCCAGATATTATATAGTGTGACTGGTAATTAGTGACCGATACTTAAACACGTGATTGTACTCATGATAACAAACAACTTTCCCAAAGAAACTTTTTTTTAATATTCATTCACTTATTATACTTATAACAATAACACAACAGCCGTATGAAACTCTCGCGCGAGGCGCCTTTGACCTATCAGCTGTTAGCCGACATCGTTCTGTCTCATTATTATCGTACCGTGCAACAGTGGGTAGACAGAGCACCCGCGCGGCTCGCAAGCCCGCTCCGTAAGTTTCATTGTGATAAAAGTGAATGAGACTAATTATCAGTCACTCTAAATGTTTAGTAAGTTTGGATAGATGTTTGGGGTGATCAACAGAACTACTGATCTGATTCCGGAAATTCTTTTACTAATGGCAAACTACATTACCCCTGAGTGTATTAAAAAAATAGGACATTCCGTATAACACGAGAAAAGCCGCTGGCAAAAGCATGTCTGCTATACAGACAGGATAATTACATACTTTCAAATTATATTGATTTCAAAACTTATACTGTATTTTGAGAAATAATGAACAATCACGGAAGATATCCCGTAAGTGACAGTATAAGTTTAGTTGTAAACCGTGAAAGCTTAAAACAGTGTTTTTATTGATTTCGTATCCAATTATTCATTCTGACAGCCCTGGTTTAAAAACAAAAATGGCGACTATTTTAAACTTTTTTTTTATTGTTTCAGCCGGAAGGACCTCCCCTGCGCAGATTTTTGTGACTGGCATTACTATGTGTTAAAGGATAACGATAGTAATGACAAATTAATGTTATAACTATTTTTGTTCTTTTGTCTCGTGTATAAGCGATAACAGCCGCACGAGTCGATCTTCTGGGTTAAACTACGCTTGCCGAGGTCGGGATGAGGATGAGTGACTGTAAATTACGTACCTCACGTACCGTAACCGAATGCAGCGTAAATTCCGCGACTCATTTTACGCGACTCACAGCTCAAATCACGCTCGTTTGGCTTAAGCCTAAGTAAGTACCCAATCTTTTTAAATTCGCAGAAACTTTGCACCTGAGACAAAGTAAACATAAAATATGTATTTAAATCTTTAGCGATGTCCTCAGAAATTCAATGAACAAATATTATTTTGTTATTTTCAAATTGAGGAGCTCGTGGCTAACTAATAACAGCCGCTCGGGTCGCAACTATATGCAATTGAATACCAGTATTTCATCCAATTATCTACCCGATTCAGAAAACACGTGAAGCCGTTAGCCCGGCTGTTTTTTGTAGATCTTTGACAGTCGTTAGGTAGTCAGTGGCCCAAAAGTCTGACAACCAGTCTTACCAAGGGGTATCGTACCCAGTACTAACTGGGTTGTGGAGGTCCGACAGGTAGTCGCTCCATGTAAAACATTGGTATTCAGCTGCATCCGGTTAAACTGGAAACCGACCCCAACATAAAGGGTGTAAATAGACCCTTAACGAAACCGAAAGGCATTTGTTCTCCCCGTCATTGCGATCATTTTTTTGTTCTAGACTATACCTGGGAACCTTCTAGTCGTAACGAGTTATTGGGGGTCAAAGTTCTAACTTTTTCACAAGTTTTTTTTTCAAATACAAATTTTGAAGGTTATAACTTTACTTTAAATACCTCCATAGCCCGTTTACTATTCAATGCATCCAAAAGCACAATGTTTTGAATGCTTTACATTGAGTTTTACCGTAAAATGTTATTTTTCACCCCAAAAAAAAAATCGTTTCCCAGCAATAATCTTTGTGTAGGGTTACTTAGTTTGATGTACATAATGCTTGGTTAATGGCTTCGTGAAGGGTCTGTTTACACCCCGTAGTTGGGAAAAGGCTAGGCAGATGATGAGTTATTTTCAAGTTAAAAATGATTACTTGATCAGTGAACTTGTCTGTAAATACAGTTTCGGGCACCTAGCTTGATGTGCTGACGTCTGTACACGTACAGTCACCAGCACCAATAAGTAAACACCACAGATATAGATAGACCTAGATAACGCAAGAGCAACTGCTTCGCGTGCTGCTTCGCGTGCCTAGCTTACGTACAAAAATCGTAAGTGGCCACTTTCGCGCTCAGTCTACATCGGTGTATAACATGTTGAATGGGTAATTGTGCTGATATAAATTGTAAAAACTGTATATCTGTACAAATTTTAGAAAAACAAAACATTCGTATTACATTGCGGCTTAGAAATAGTGCTTGTGACGTCATAAGAGGTAGTCAAAAAATGGCAGGCTTGGTTTTCAAACAGATCGTGATACTTGCGTTATCTAGGTCTATCTATCTATATCTGTGGTAAACACTTAACAACTTTTAAAAGTGTTTTTCTCCTACTGTTCTGATTAAAATTTCATGTTGTTACGTACATGGTATTCTGAAACTCATATTTTTATGAAAAAGATCCTATCTCCAAGTTATTTCCGATATTTCTCGTGAAAATTGCTTTTAAATTTAAAAAAAGTGTATACATATTGGTGTTCGTGACTGTATATAGTAATAAATAAATACTGTTTTAAGCTTTCATGGTTTATCGGGAGCTCAAAATAAAGAGCAATCACGGAAGATATTCCGTAAGTGACAGTATCATCATCTGCTTGCTTATTCCCAACTATATTGGGGTCGGCTTCCAGTCTAACCGGATGCAGCTGAATACCAGTACTTTACATGGAGCGACTGCCTATCTGACCTCCACTACCCAGTTAGTACCGGGTAATACGATACCCCTTGGTAAGACTGGTTGTCAGACTTTTGTCTGACTACCTAACGACTGTCAAAGATCTACAAATGACACCCCGGACCAACGGCTTAACGTGCTTTCCGAGGCACGGAGTAAACTCGGTATGTAATGGGTGGTCACCCATCCACAGACCAACCTAGACAAGCACGGCTTAATCTAAAGATCGACCCGAGCGGCTGTTATTATTAAGCCACGAGCTCCTCAAGTGACAGTATAAGTTTAATAAATAAATAATTATTCAAAAAGTAACTGACTAACTAACTCATAGAAATATTTATTCCCTTTAAAGGATACTACCTAAAGAACTTGTAAAACTTGCCGTTCTTTGTACATATCATTCTTAGAATTCCAGTCTCTCGATTAGGTCAAACAGGATGACGTTGATTTGACGTAAGCGCTGCTCACAGCAGGAACTCTTCTGACAGTTAAGTAACAGAGAGGGGCTCATGGCTAACGTCCCGTTTACGACCATAGTGATGCGACTCGCGAAAAGACTGTCGACAAGCCACACGGACGTGCGTCACTTGTCTCTTGCGTCAGTCAGGGCGACCGGTATATCTTTTACTAGCCTTTGCTCGCCCATAAGAAAGGTTTAAATGTAGCCTGACACGCGGGGATAATGTAGCTTTCCGTTAGTGAAAGAATTTTCGGAATCGGATCAGGAGTTTTGAAGATTACCCCCTACATACAAACTTACAAACAAATACCATAATGCGTCCGTAGAAGTATAGATTAGTTCCCTCCCTCACTGTAGAAATACGCCTGTTGCTTGTGTGTTACTCGCCGCCAAGCGATAAAGATACAATTCTGTAGTGGCACTACAAAAAGTACAACAGAAAAATAGTACAAAAAGTACTACAGCGCCATCTATGACACAGATGAAGAACTAACATCAAAATCCTAAATCGCGCTGTTGAAGTTATCGGCGACTTAAGACTTTATAGAAAAACCCGACAACAACTGTCGGGCAGGAGCCCAACAGAAACAACACCCGTCTGGTCGGAGGATCCTCCCTTTTCACTTAGAAATTCCTGATGGAAAAACCCAATAACACTTTGCCTCACCCAGGAACCCAACCCAGGAGCTCTTGCCCAGAAGTAGCGTTTGCGGCCTTTATATCAACGACGCAGTTTGTGTATTACCCGTGTCATCATCATCATCTGCCTAGCCTGTTCCCAACTATATTGGGGTCGGCTTCCAGTCTAACCGGATGCAGCTGAATACCAGTATTTTACATGGAGCGACTGCCTATCTACATATTTGTTTAATACCAGTGTGTGTAGTAATCGTTATTTAACCTATTGGTAATTGTGTTAACCTCAATCAAGTTATCGATACTCAAGTTGTGGTTAAATAGTTTATTGTAATCTTAAACTTAATGATGTTTTAAGCTCGGATCAATCAATGACGCATGATGCCGTTGGAATGCGGATGGCTATAAGAGTAGAGGAAGACCAAAGAAACGATGGATGGACTGTCTGAAGGGATAACCACTGATAAACTGGGATACGAGAGGATCAGTAGAGTCAATTTTGAAAGAGGTACGCCGGAGTACATATATATACTTTTTTTAATTAGCCTGTTCTGTCCCACTGCTGGGCAAAAGCCTCCCCCATTCCTTTCCAACTCTCCCGGTGTTTTGCCTCCTCTGGCCAATCAGTCAGGAACGAGTCACGGAAGCATTTCTTGCCTCGGTGACGACGACCGTCTTCAGGCACCCACTGTGTGACGATTCTGGCCCATCTGTCCTGGAAATGTGACCCGCCCAGTCTCATTTTAACCTCGCAGACTTATCGCCAACATCAGCGATGCCTGTCTTGGAGCGTATCTTTAATGGGATTATTATGATTTGTCTATAGAATAATGAGTGCCATTTTTCAAAGGGAAAACAGTTGGAATCGGGTTGTATGGTACCTTCGCTTCTGGAGGATGATGTATTTCATCACTATCTTCCTAGCCTTTTCCCAACTATGTTGGGGTCGGCTTCCAGAGTAATCGGATGCAGCTGAATACCAGTATTTTACATGGAGCGACTGTCTATCTGACCTCCACAACCCAGTTAGTACTTGGAATACGATACCCCTTGGTAACACTGGTTGTCAGACCTTCGGGCCACTGACTACCTGTAACGACTGTCAAAGATCTACAAATAACAGCCGGGACCAACGGCTTATCGTGCTTTCCGCGGCTCGGGAGAAACTCTGTATGTAACGGGAGGTCACCCATCCACAGATCAACGCAGGCAAGCGCAGCTTAACCTAAAGATCGACCCCGAACGGCTGTTATTAATTATCCACGAGCTCCTCAAGGATAATGATGTATTTAAGTCTTAAAAGGAAATTTCATGTGATTTTTATAGTTTTGTATTTAAAATTCATCTACGAGTCATAATATTTCCTACCTGACTGCTGCATGTCAGTTTAACGCGGGAAACACATCATTTGACAGTTCAATAAAAAAACATGGCGGTATTTTCATAGAGAAGCAGACCATTTTTTTTAAATTTCGGAAATTCCTTCTGTGATTCATATTGTGTTATGCAACATTATAACGTGCAGAACGGAACAAATATTATCTTAAAACTAATTAATTAGTATCAAGATTTCATTAACATACTAATTAGTGTTTATAATCTTTAATTAATTGTCAATTTCTCTAAAATCATCTCAAGAATTCGCTCGTAGAAGATTCTTTCTTTTAGAAAGCAAAATTTCAAACAAAAATAATGTTGTCAGCACTAAAAAGCATATTTCCTCAATATCTATAAAAATAAATTAAAATTGAAGTGTCTGTTTTTAATTTCAAAATAACATCTTTTACTGAATGCATATACGGTACCTATAACAAAAAAAAAACAATTTATTTAATTTTGGTAGTGTGTATGTCGGTCTGTCTGTTTGTTCCGGCTAGTCTCCGTAATGGCTGGACCGATTTTAACGGGATTTTTATTTTTTGATTTTTTAGTGGCAGATAGCTGATGTTATTAGGAGTAACTTAGGCTACATTTTATTTCCGAAAAATAATTAGGATTCCGAGCAAAAAAGCTATTTCAAATTAAAATCGACTGCCTCGTTGGTCTAGTGGTCGAAAGTATTGCTGCTGAGCTTAAGGCCTTTGATTCCCAGGTCGAGCAAAGAGTTATTAGGATTTTCCATCAGGAATTTCTCAGTAGCAGCCACAGATTTTGGATTTGTGCCTGGTTGATGGCAATAGGCTCGCCCCGTATTACATGGGACTTAAACATAACTGGTGAAATGTGGGTGTACTTTAAGGTACAGTCACGAGCACCAATATGTAAACACTTAACAACTTAGTAGATGATAGTTGTAAGGGAGATTTCAATAAATAAATAAATAAACTTTTAAAAGTGTTTTGCTGTTACTGTTCTGATTAAAATTTCAAGTTGTTACGAACATAGTATTTTGGAACTCATATTTTTATGAAAAAGATCTTATCTCCAAGTTACAATCGTTATATCAGGCGAAAATTGCTTTTAAGTTTAGGAAAGTGTATACATATTGGTGCTCGTGACTGTACACCTCTGCCTAACCCTTCTCGGATTACAGACGTAATGATATGTTATTTGTGTTTCATAATTACTATTTTAATTACAAACATTTAAAAGTCATTAATACAACGATTATAATTGTAATTTTAGGATTTTCCACAGCCATATTAATTTCAGGTTATTAAAATACCTATTTCCAAGATGAAAAACAACATGAATCATCTTAATCTTCTCAAACAATAATAATGGCTTTATTAGAGCCTCATATTAATGATATTTTAATGACAAAGGTAATTATTCAATCGATGAACTCGGCCTAACGCTAACTATTGCCGAACAAAGGGTAAAACGGCTGTTATTAAGACCTACCTAAATGAACATGATTTGTTTCCTACGAATTGTGTCTTGCTCGTCAAAACGGACTAAAGTCTGTTTTTTAATCTCGGAGACTAAATTGACAAGTACAAATGGCAAACTGACATAGATTTCAATAGGATTTAAGTCAGTTTTGACATTTTCACTTGTCAATTTAGTCTCCGAGATTAAAAAACAGACTATAACATAGTTTATAGAAGTTCGTTTTACGCAGCCCCTGCTTCGCATAGGTGCCATGTCAAAACATTGAGAGTTGTATGCTAAATCTAAGTTATTTAATGTTGCGCTGACCCCAAAAAGAATGGGAGAAGGGCAGGAAAATTTTGATGATACTTACAAACAAAGAGATTAAAGCGCGAATTACACAGAAAAGGCGTAGGGCGTAAGGTGACGGTGCGGCGTGAAATTTATAAGAAAACGAAAGAACGGCGTGCTTGCGCCGCGCCTAGTTACTAAATAGTAAAAAGTATATTTGAATGTCTTTGCTCACAAACTTTCCGTAATAAACGCTTAAATGATGATGAAAATTCATAGTGGGTTTAAGAAAGTCTAAGCTGTCTAACAGACAGAAACGAAAATCAACTGTGTTACTAGGTAGTCATCACCAGTCTCTTGCGCTTGTCCCAATTTATTTTGGGTCAGCGCAGCATGATTTCTTCTTCCATACATATTGTATTATAAAGGGTGTAAAAAGACCCTTAACGAAACCGAAAGGCACTTGTTCTCCCCGTCATTGCGACCATTTTTTTGTTCTAGACCATACCTGGAAACCTTCTAGTTACGGAGATATTTGAGGTCAAAGTTCAAATTTTTTCACAAGTTTTTTTTTAAATACCATTTTTAAAGATTTTAACTTTACTTTAATTAACTCCATGACCCGTTTACTATTCAAAGCATCCATCAGCACTAAGTTTTGAGTGCGTTACATTGAGTTACCGTAAAAAGTGATTTTTCACCCCAAAAAAAAAGTCGTTTCCCAGCAATAATTTTTTCGTAGAGTTACTTAGTTTGATGTACAGAATGCTTGGTTGACGGCTTCGTGAAGGGTCTGTTTACACCTTGTATATAGATTTTCAACACATTGTCTACACATGTCATGACCTTGACAGCTAACCGCACAATGTTGCCAGAAAAAAATCAGTGTAAATATTTCCCCAACACAACTTTCACCAACCGCAGTAATTTACCCAACAAAATGGGTAATCGATCAAAACTAGCCAAGTCATTGTAGTTATTATGTTACCCCAGAAATGACTCCACTAACGACTATTAGCCTCACAATAGTGTGCCGGTATAAAATGATTGGTCGTTGAAGCATTTCCTGTATGACTTCATAGTTTCATACATAACTCATACACACGGAGATTGTTTCCTTTATAGTAAACATGCCGGTCGTTAACGACTGTTGGTTCTATCTGACTGTTATTTTTAACTGAGGACAAAAACTGAGGTTTTTTTAGGGCAGTGTGCAGCTGGTAGTTTCGAAACTAGTTTTCGGGCAAGATTAGGATCAAATATAAGAATCTGCATATTTTTTTAATACTTGAGATTAGATTTGTAGATCTTTGACAGTCGTTACAGGTAGTCAGTGGCCCGAAAGTCTGACAACCAGTATTACCGTATACCGGGTATCGTATTTCCCAGAGACTGGGCTATGGCGGTCAGATAGGCAGTCGCTCCATGTAAAACTTCATTCGGTTCGACTGGAAGCCGACCCCAACATAGTTGGAAAAGGCTAGGCAGATGATGGCCTAAATAACCATACATACAAGGTGTAAATGGACCCCTCACGAAGTCGTCAATCAAGCATTCTGTACATCAAACCTCAGACAGGCTGTCGCTTCATGTAAAATGCTGGTATTCACCTAGAGAAGAATGCTGCTCATCTATTCATGAGAATAGATTATTTGGGCTTTTGGATAAAAGTTAACTATTTTTTCATGTTTCCATCTTAAATTAACGACCTTGAGCAACGCAAGACCTAACAAGGCTATTGAATTCTCATCTCTCCAAACGTATAAAAACGGAAAATTATACACTTTGATACAGTTTATTTAAGTACATGGAAAATAAAAACAATGCATCTTAAAACAATTGTGGTTATTTAGAAAGCGATGAAATGATAACTTTGTGTTAAAAACTGCTTTGTGTTACGTGATACCATAGAGTACGATTGTTTCGGCCCTTCCATTGTTGCCAGGTTACAAAATGAATGAAATTTCGGGTAAAATTGTAACAATTACCTACCATTGTTATGGTGTGTAGCCCTTTTTCTATTTAGTTCACGTAACTGGTGCAACGAAATTAGTTCTTTTTGGCAGGTGTCGCTTCGATCCCTAATTAGAATTTTATCTGGCAATATTTTTTATACAGGGTGTAAACGGACCCTTCACGAAGCCGTCAACCAAGCCTTCTGTACATCAAACTAAGTAAGTTTACGCAAATTTTTTTGCTGGGAAACATTTTTTTTTTGGGGTTAAATATCACGTTTTACGGCAGAACTCAATCTAACACACTCAAAACATTGTGCTGATGGATGGATTGAATAATACGGGGGTCTTTGAGGTGTTTAAAGTAAAATTCTTACTTTAAAAACATGTATTTAAAAAAAACTTGTGAAAAAGTTGGAACTTTGACCCCCAATATCTCCGTAACTAGAAGGTTCCCAGGTATGGTCTAGAACAAGAAAATGATCGCATTGACGGGGAGAACAAGTACCTGTCGGCTTCGTTAAGGACCCCTTTTTACACCCTTTATATCTGATTGCATCGAGGTAGATCTCGGCGAAAGTGGTGTGGTAATCTCATTTTGTTTTATTGTTTGGTCCTGTGCGAGTCTAAGAAATACTTTTTCTTTCTAAAAATAAAATCTACAATTTTGAATTCCGCTGACGCAGGCACGCACAATCGCAACGCAAGGCGCCAAAATGGTTAATCGAATGCAAATGTCAGTGAGCGCTTGGCAGCCATACTTGCACTCAGGGTTACCAATTAAGGCGATTCTCCCAATGCACCGCGCTCCGTCGCGTAGCGCGGAAAATTCATTGTACGCGGACGAGTGCCGACGCGTTTTCAGTGTGTTGTCCTAGGCGTGTTTTCTATACAAATTCAGATACTTTCTTAGAGAGCGAAGCGCCTAAATATCCGTCCAGATTTGACCAAAAATGTCCGGCTTTATACAACCCGTCTGGATCTTGTCCGCGCGAATCATTGTTCGAACTTTGGGACTTCAGTCGTTTTTTTTAAAGGTTATTGAGAAATGACACTGCCTAAACGACGAGAAACTCATGCTAGTTTAGTAGCTTTTGCGATCACAAGTGCAACGAGGCAGTTTTTGGAACCAAATCTAAGAAGTGCGGTGTCTGGCTCGTCGGTCGAGTGGTAGCAAGCTTAACGGCTGAGCATGAGGACCTGGGTTCGATTCCTGGGTCGGGCAAAGTGTTATTGGGTTTTTCCATCAGGATTTTCTAAGTAGTAGCCACGGAATCTGGATTTGTGCCTGGCAATAGGCTCGCCGTGTGGTACGTGAGACTTAAAACATAACTGGCGAAATGTGGGTGTACTATTATGTACACCTCTGCCTAACCCTTCGGGGATTACAAGCGTGATGTTATCTAGGAAGATTAGATTCTCAGGTTTCAGGTTTATCATCAGGAGTAGTAGCCCAAGCAATAGGCTCGCCCCCTATAATGTAAGGAATTTAGGACCTAAATATAACTGCGAAACTTTGATGTATTAAAGGTACACCTCTGCTTAATCCTTCGGGGATTACAGGCGTGATGTTATGTTATGCAAAGAAAGAAAGTTATGCAAAAACGTCCAGGCTTTTTTTTTGCAAATAAAAAATGTCTTTTTGTCGGGACTTTTAAAACTTTGATATGGCAACCCTATTTGCGGTACAAGGTAACAGGTCCACAGGTATTTTCTCAAGGCGTTATTTTATTATTACACACGATTGGAATGCTACTTAGCTCACGCCCGTTCCCGTAATACTTGAATGCCGTGAATTGAGCGGCCATTTTGTATTTCTTTTTTTATTTGTTAGGTTATGAATGATTGTGTCTTATGACAATTTTGTGATTGTGGGGTTAATTTTAAGTTAAAGTTAGTCTCGATTAAAGAGATTTAAAAGACTAGCTTATGCCCGCGGCTTCGGTTGCGTGGAGTTCGATAATTGACCCACGAAGTCGTGGCGCCGGTGACTGAAAAGTTGTGTGGTAATCGGTTGTCGTGGTATGGGCATGTGATGCGGAGGAATGAGGAAAATGTCGTAAGGAAAGTTTTGAGTATGAATGTGGATGGCTATAAAAATAGAGGAAAACCAAAGAAACGATGGATGGATTGTGTAACGGTATGGCAAGAAAGGAGGTGTCTGATGAGATGACGAGTAATAGAGAAGTGTGGAAGACACACGAAGAAGAAGAATGTGAATGAAACTTTTCTGAAGTTACCCAACACACCAATTTCTACCATTGCCATCCAACGTGGCAATGCTGCCAGCCTTCTGGGCACTTTTTCTGTTGACAGCGATGTGGACGAATATTTTGACGCCCTGTAACCGTTTTGATACTTATACTTTTTTTTTCTTACTATTATAGATTTGTAGTTTAGTTTGTTTAGTTGTTAGGAGCTCGTGGCTTAATAATAACAGCCGCTCGGGTCGATCTTTAGGTTAAGCCGTGCTTGCCTAGGTTGGTCCGTGGATGGGTGACCACCAATTTCATACCGAGTTTCCTCCGTGCCTCGGAAAGCACGTTAAGCCGTTGGTCCCGGCTGTCATTTGTAGATCTTTGACAGTCGTTAGGTAGTCAGTAGCCCAAAAAGTCTGACAACCAGTCTTACCAAGGGGTATCGTATTACCCAGTACTAACTGGGTTGTGGAGATCCGATAGGCAGTCGATCCATGTAAAATACTGGTATTCAGCTGCATCCGGTTAGACTGAAAGCCGACCCCAACATAGTTGGGAAAAGGCTAGGCAGATGATGATTATAGATGTGTAGTTTGTATATATTGTAAATATTCACTTGTTGTCAATAAAAATTCAAATCTAAAAAGAAAAAAAAAAACTACTTAATTTTGAGTGACCAAGTAGATTCAATTGCTGTCACATGTAACACAAACGCCGTTTCACTCCAGAATTAAGTTGAACAATAAAAAATGGATCAGTAAAAGAATGAATAATCCAATAGTCAACTTTCGATTTATGTTAAGCCACATTTATGATGAGCATTTAACACGAACATATACGAATCGTCATCAATTAATTACAAGCATCGTTTTCTTTTGCGAAATTACTCACAAAAGCGAACAGACTGTCTGCCGGGGCTGCGGGACTGTTCGAAAGAGATACCGCGGCCCTGGAACACAAAGGGCAAAGAAGGAACATGATGGGTTTTAGTCAGTAAAAGTCTGACACTCCCTTCCACTACGCCCAGAGCGGAGGGGGTTATTTGATGATTTCTCATCAGAAAAAAAAAGCGAACAGACTAGCCTAACTGGGCCAGTACTTTACATGGAGCGACTGCCTATCCGATCTCCACAACCCATTTACTACGTAACACCACACCCCTTAGCGAGGCTGCATAGACTTCCAGACTTCAGACTGTAAGGACTGTCCAGATCTACGAATGATACCCGGGACCAACAACCGAACTTTGCTGAACTGGACCTATTTGACGCAGCCGTGAGACACAATATTATCAATTTTTTTTTGTTGTTGTTTAGACTTGTTTTTTTACTTCATACTAGTTACTTTTTTACTACTCTACCCTACCTACCCGGGTATGGTACCTACCTACCTACCTCGTTTGAATCAACAACACCTTGAATTTATGCTAGCCTAGTACTTTTGGTCGCCAAAAAGACGATTTTAGTCAATATTTCAAAATTCGGGAAAACCTTATTTGAATTATTGGATTAACCCACGGGAACACCGCATTTTTCCGGGGTCAAAAGTAGCCTAAGTGTTAATCCAGAATATAAGCTATCATGATACTAAATTTCATCCAAATCTGTTAAGCCGTTTAAGCGTGAAGGCGTATCCAACACACACACATACAAAACCACCTCTCCTTCCTTTTTTCACCTTTATAATATTAGTGTGAACATGTGTGGCATGTGCACAATAAACATGTTTTCTTTCTTTCTATTACAATCTTTGGATAGGACCGACCTCGGCAAGCGTTTAGTTATCAAACTGTGATAAATCGAAAATACTTCCATAAATTGCAAGTCACTAAGAATTGTCATTTTTGTAAAAATGGCGTCATTTTCTTTTTCTGCTAATCGTGGCAAAGATTGTTTTTACAAACGCTTCGATTCGATTTCAATTGGGAAAGTCGTTTGTCTATCTCGCCCGCTTCTGTTATGCCAAAAATAGATAGACATACGACTTCCCGAATCTTTGAATTACGGGGACTGGTGTCCCATAATGAACGCAAGATTTTAATTAAATATTTCCGAATAACAATACTAAAAAGGTCCTTCATTTTACTCACACACATCATCATCATCTGCCTAGCCATTTCCCAACTATGTTGGGGTCGGCTTCCAGTCTAATCGGATGCAGCTGAATACCAGTATTTTACATGGAGCCACTGCCTATCGGACCTCCGCAACCCAGTTAGTACTGGGTAATACGATACCCCTTGGTAAGACTGGTTGTGTCAGACTTTTTGGGCCACTGACTACCTAACGACTGTCAAAGATCTACAAATGACAGCCAGGACCAACGGCTTTACGTGCTTTTCATTTTACTCACACACAAAGTGTCAAAATAGTTGCATTTAAAATGCTGTCCCACTGTTTGTCCAAGGTCTTCTCCATAGCTTTGCACTTGCACGTGACAAAAATGACAGTGTGTTGTCTATGCTAGACACTTCATCATGATTATATCTTTGACAAATTGCCAGACACGTCCTTAAACACTTTGGGAAAGACTTTTTCTTAGAAAACCAAATGTGTCAAGAACAACGATAGAAGCCCTGTAGCATAATCTGCATGTAACGTTCCCACACTGGGAAACGGGCGTACTGTCTGTGAGAGTGGGCCATTATCCACCACCTGTTATATAAGGTCCCATTAAAATAGATGGATTTTTAACACAGCGTTCAGTACGTCTAACCAAAGATATCCAAGTAAAAAAACACTGATTAAAGTGATTTTATTTTGACCTAAAATAATAAATTGCCAGCACTCTAGAAAAAACACATCCATTATGGGTAGGTACTTGCACTCGTGCCCCGCCACGCGCGTTCTCTGATACCCCTTGGTAAGACTGGTTGTCAGAGTTTCGGGCCACTGACTACCTGTAACGACTGTCAAAGATCTACAAATGACACCCAAGACCAACGGCTTAACGTGCTCTCCGAGGCACGGAGGTAACTCGGTATGTAAATGAATATACACCATCCACGTGGTGACCTTGGCAAGCGTACGGCTGAATCCACCAACGACACGTGATGGCTTTGAAAAACCATGGTTTAGGTAATCAAACTGCAGTGACGTAATTTTTCATCATGCATGACTAAATTACCGGATGCCATGCGCCTGCACAAGTGCAATGACAAATACTGGATTAAAAATACCGATGACTTACCTTACCTTGATATTCTTAGAAGGCTAAGTGCAGATTGATTTATTGGTAATAATATTTTATCTATACTAATATTATAAAGCTGCAGTGTTTGTTTGTTTGTTTGAACGCGCTAATCTCTGGAACTACTGGTCCGATTTGAATGATTCTTTCAGTGTTGGGTAGTCCATTTATCGAGGAAGGCTATAGGCTATATATCATTGCCGCTACGACCAATAGGAGCGTAGCAGCAATGAAAAATGTTGCAAAAACGGGGAAAATTGTATTTTTAATAACTTTACGCGGACGAAGGTCGCGGGGAACAGCTAGTCTATAAATAAATGAGGAAAACAACATGTCGGTCAGGAACGGCTTCGACGAAGAACTGCTCATTGGGCCATGTTATCAAAGGAGTACAAGGATATAGTATACTTGCTTTAACATTGGCTTAGCTAGTCTATCCAACTAATATTAAAAAAATTAGTAATTTTTTCGTTATTTCTTACATTTTTAGGCTCTTTTTGCTTATATTTCAGGAAATTTTATTTAATGATTAGATAGCCTCGGCGTTTACCTTTGCAATAAGATCATTTGCACGTCTCTAGGTCTCTTAGATTCAAAGTTATTAGCATTTCATTGAAAATACCCTAAATCATCCGAATAAAAAACAAAATGGCTGCCATTCGCGGGGTGTGGGGTTAGGAGTATTTATATACGTGTATTTATCGAAAGAAATGAGTATATAATATGCTCTTAAAGTATCAGTAACCGATAACCAAACACAATACGATTACACAGTACTTATACAAAAAAAAACATTATTTTTTTAATTTTGGCTGTCGGTTTGTTCCGGCTAATCTCCGAAACGGCTGAACCGATTTTCCCGGGACATTTACTGGCGGATAGCTGATGTTATAAGCAGTAACTTAGGCTAATTTTATTTTAGAAAAAGGGTTAGGGTGCCTTGGTAAAAAATTAAAACACTTGAAATTGTTAACAAAATTCGATTCAAATATGGAAGTAATATTTTAAAACTATCTGTTGCTTGCGAACATCATCTGCGTGAAATTATCATAAAAATATTACTTCCCTATCAGTTCACATTGTTTTTTGTAGGTATTACAAATCAAAAGAAGCTATCGATAAACTATTTAGTTTGGTGTGTTAACGCCTAGTTGACGCTTCCCGTGACCCAAGGGCTGGCTTTTACCTTAGCCAGAGACTAAGTGTTGCCATACAACGTGGCAACGCCGCCAGTCTCTTGGGCACATTACCAGCTGACAGCGTTGAGGAGGAGTTTTTTGATGCCCTTTTTATCGTTTGTTGTTAGTTTATTTTAATAGTTTTTAATTAAAATTAAATAAATAATTCTTAAAGTTTGGTGTTTGTAGAATGTCAAGCGGACATTATCGTTGGATTTGCACAAATAACTACTAAATGACATAACGAGCTATGTAAACAGCAAGTCGCAATACCAATCTACATAATCGTAATACATAAGTAGATGTAAACTGCTCATTAAGCGCCGTTACCATTGATTACCCTGGAATGTGTAAAGTTACTTACAATTTATATTGTTTATGGATTATGTAGACCAAATTGTTTGTACCGTCGTTCGTTTTGCATCTTGTATTGCAAATGCTCAAACAGTTGTCATTTACTGTAATAATTAGTCAATGATTTTTCGAGAGACGAATCTCATGTGACTAAAAGAGAGGTGAATATAAATCTTGATGGATGGAGAGGGAGAGGAAGACCAAGGAAACGATGGATGGATTGTGTTAGGAATGATATGAAAGAAAAAGGAGTAAATGATAGCATGACGGTTGACGGGGCGAATGGAAGGAAAAAACGTGTTGCGCCGACCATAAGTAACATGATTGGGAATTGGGACGGTGATGAAGTGTTGTAGATTTTTGTAAATACTTTATTATTATCATAAACTCTAGAAACGGGATGTTTACCATGTTTATCCGTGATCATGGTGCTTGCAACAGCGCCCAAATATCGGGAACTCAACACAAACAGTAGACATGGTAAATATCCCGTTTCTAGAGTTAATGATAATCTTAGTGACTGTGACAGTTTAAAAACTATTACTTGATTATTTCCATAATAAAGTTTATTTTTTAATTCGATAAAATCTATATAACCTATGCGGGATCCTACGGGGCTGGAAGTCAATTCGGCAAAAAACCAGCTGTATTGAAAACAGTGATGGATTGCATATTGCACATTGAAGATTTAATTTTTTTCATCCTCTCTTAGAGTAGACTTCGAACGTGGTTCTCCGAAAGTGTAACAACTTATAATAATATGTTTAATCAATGAACTGGACCCGTATTTGTTAATCAGGTAACGATAAATTCCTTTTTAGCTATGCGGACCTCACCAACAGCTCTATGGTTGAATTATGTACGGTTTACAATGAACAAATTCCAAATCAGCGTTAGTAAGTACTAGCGGTTTAAAATGGAGGTTTTTTTTTGGATAGTTAGGCAGAGGTGCACCTAGTAGTACACCCACATTTCGACAGTTTTTCTGAAGTCTCATGTAGTGGGGGACGAACCTATTGCCATCAAGCGGGCACAAATCCTTACTAATATTATAAATGCGAAAGTAAGTTTGTTTGTTACCTTTTCGCGCCTAAAGCACTGAACCGATCATCCTGAAATTTTGCATGTACGTTGTCAGATGTACAGAAACGGACATAGGGTACCTTTCATCCCGAACAAAATTACTGTTCCCGAGAAAAACAACAATAACGTTCTTATGATAATAGATGGCGCTACGTGTCTTACGAATCATGATTGAATTATAGAAAAATCAGTAGTGTGACAACCCGAATTGATTGTCAAATTCTAAATTAACGTGAGTGAAGCCGTGGGCGAAAGCTAGTCTATAATAAGGGGCTGCTACTGAGAAATTCCTGATGGCAAAACCCAATACCATTTTGCCGGAATTCGGAATCCGTTCCTAGAAATAAATAACACTTTCGAAGACATTAAATGTAGCAACCGCACTGGACCCGCGTGGTGGATCATAGTCCACACTAACTTGAAGCCAAACCGCCAAAATCACCCAATTTTGAAAATCGAAGCAAAAAAACGCGGGCCGTTCGAATTACGTCATCTTAATTTTCATATGCCAACTTGATTTGCGGTGGCGGAACTTGTTTACCAAGCCTTATTCCATTGAAATACGGTTACATTTTGAGTGTGAAATTAGTTTGATAGGTGTGAAGTTATCTTTGTGTAAAGATACGACCGTAGTTGGGTGATCTCACTATGGTATTCAGAAAATTATTAATGAACTCGAAGTTTGAATCATTTTTTCTTATTCCATGAAATCGATAACGGTGTTATCTATAAATTGAGGAGTAAATCGATTATTAATATTGTTATTCCCACGACTTTCGAGGAAAAAGTTGTTATTTTCTCTCTGGTAAAGTTAGGGTTGTCAAATCGGGTAAAACCATAAACAATAGTTTTATTATTCTTGTGACGTTTTGGCCTAGACAAGAAAAGGTAATTTGTGATAAAATATTTTAGCAAGTTAGCAGGGCTTATCAAGTGATATCGTGGTACTCAGTAACTGGGTTGTGGAGATCAGATAGGCAGTCGTTCAACGTGAAATACTGGTTCAGCTGTATCCAATTAGACTTGCAGAGTTGCAGCCCACCCCAATTTAGTCAAAAAAGTTAAAACAGATGATGATAGTAGGGCTTTACCCAGTACCATAGACTATGACAGCAGTCCAGCACCCTGTGTGGGTAAACCCAAATATTATCGTTATTGATGCAATTTTAATAGATAGGTACCCTTTTCGATTTTCGTATATCCATTCTTCAGTCTGACTTACATCATCATCATCATTTCAGCCCAAAAACGCTGCATTCCTTACTTTGCGTCGAAAATTTCGTCTGGGCGTCGATTTGTCGCTTTTCATTCAAAATGACTGACAACTTTTGACAAACAATTACGTTGTTAACAATTTAAACCTTCGGTTGTTCGTTATTCAAAATCATCGTCGTCCGCCATGTTAGTTTCCGCGCATGCGCCGTGCACCAAGCGCATTCAGTCACGTTCCGTTTCACGCACTTGATTTACAAGTGATCGAGAATTTAGGTCGCAGAGAAAATAGACGGTTTTTTCTTTCTTATGCAATTTTGAAGAGCTGTTTTGTATGTAAATGGGAAAATAATAAACAATGCGTTCTTGTGAATGTTGACGTGACGTGTGAATTGAGGTTTACGATTGAAACAGCCAGTCGCAAAATTGGAGAATTTATGGTTTCTTAATTCTGCATTATTTTTAACCGACTGTCAAAAGGAAGAGGTTATCAATTAGTCTGTTTTTTTGTGAGTATGTTTGGTGATATCTTCGCCAATTGTGAACCGATTTTGATGATTCTTTTTATGTTTGGAAGAGTATTATTTTTCAGTGACCCTATTTACATTTGGTGAGGATCTGATACCGACCTTCGGAGACAGACAATCCAACTACTCAATGATAGACAACAAACCTATGGTGATTGCTGCAACCGCTTGGACAGCCGGGACCAACGGCTTAACCTGCTTTTCGAGGCACGCAGGAAACTCGATATGTAATGGATGATCACCCATCCACGGACTGACCTTGAAGATAGATCCCTGCGGCTATTATCAATTAGCCACGAGCTCCTGTTTGCTGTATTACATGTACTAGAAGGTATGAAGGTAAAAAATATTTTTAATTCAAAAATATTGTTATTCATTCAGTATTTTATCAGGAAAAATAAATTATTGTACATACAATACAAACTCACTTATCAATAAAGTATGTCATCGTGCATAGTTACATTAAAACAGGAAATAAATAAATATAATTACTAGAGGACGTGTCGTATCAATATAATAATAAGTAATTAAAGCAATACTTTGAATTGTTTGTTTAAATATTTATTTATAGGTAACTATACTGACACAATTATCTATACCTACGTATTTGTACTTAATATGTCCATATTTATAAGTTCCTTCCTTCTTCTTGTTTAGTAATAAATGTCAATGTCAGATTTACTACGGAGTGGCTCGTAACTAAATAATAACAGCCGCACGGATCAATCCTCCAGGTTAAACAAGCTTGCCTAGGCAACTCTTTTGGATGGTGAATTGGTGACCATCCGTTATATGTGGAGTTCCCTCCGTGCCTCGGAGAACACGCTAGGCAGTTGGTTGGATACTTGGATCCTCAGTGTGTTATGCAATCAGCCCGCAGGAATCTTGGTACTAAACATAAATACGGTGTTCCTCGCAAAAAAAATTAACAATCAAGAGACAAGAAGAGCTGAATGACTTTCTTTTGCAATGCTAAAGATTAAAAAATAAAATTGTAATTCATTTACTAAGAAAAGCTAGGAATAGGGACTATAATATCATCATCATCTTCCTGCCCTTGTCCCATGTTACTTGGGGTCGGCGCAACACGTTTTTTCTTCCATTCTCCTCTGTCAACCGTCACGCTATCATTTACTCCTTTTTCTTTCATATCATTCCTCACACAATCCATCCAACGTTTCTTTGGTCTTCCTCTCCCTCTCCATCCATCAACGTTTATATTCATGGACTATAATATCTCTTGGTAAATAAAATGCATAAATAATAGCCACTAAAAGTCGCCATTTGCAGACGTTTACATACTAGAAAGTTATTTTATTGCAATATATCTGACATTATTTGATATTGCAACACTTCGTTTACGCGCGAAAACGTATGTTTGCATAATTGGATGTGTTGCAAAATGTTAAACGTATAGGTTTTAGATATCATCGAGTGTGTCTATGGTCGTGAGCACTTTACGTGTTTTTTTTATGTTACAGATATTTTAGATTTCAGAAATATTCTGGGGCATCATCATAACAGCCGTAAGACGTCCACTCCTGGTCATAGGCCTTTTTTTGGGGTGAAAATCACGTTTTACGGTAAAACTCAGTGTAACGCACTCAACACTTGGTTCTGATGGATGCTTTGAATAGTAAACGGGTCATGGAGGTAATTAAAGTAAAGTTAAAACCTTAAAAAGTAGTCTTTAAAAAAAACTCCAATAACTCCGTAACTAGAAGGTTCCTATGTTTGGTCCAGAACAAAAAAAATATCGCCATGACGGGGAGAACAAGTACCTTTCGGCTTCGTTAAGGGTCTTTTTACATCCTTTATTATTTGGAGTCACCATTAGACCATGGTGTGACAAGTTATAAAAATCTCAAGCCATGATTTACCTTGTTATAATAATTAAGTCTCATGTGCAATAAAGGTAACTACTTTTACAGCACATTCTTGCGAACAGTGAGACGACGTCATCTAACGAGGAGTGCCAACATAAAAATAATGATTTAAAAAGTTCAACTCTGTTAAAAACTCAAACTCAAAGCATTTATTTCGATTAGACTATTACAGGCACTTTTAAATGTCAGAAAAACAAAGAAAGCGAAGCTACAGTCCCAGACACAAGGCATAATAACTTGTGAAAGTACTGTAGTTGCACATTCCAAAGCGTCTATCTCTATGGAGAAGAATGGGCGAGAAACTCCATGGACACTCTTTTAAATCAAAATATTGTTACAAAATCTTGATTACATCATTCATGTTGAGATTATACATTGAGAACGTTGTCTAAAGATACAATCAACAATTCGAAAATTAAATAAACCTTGGCAGCTAAGAAATGACCAGTCCCAACTGACAGCGCCCGTGCACGAACATGACGCATCAGCACCATTCAGCTCAACCATTTTGAAGGGAACCATTTTAAAGTAAGTTACAGTAATGCATTAACCCCAGTTAACGGCTGTTCCTAACTGGATAGTGCTTCAGATAATAGATTAGGCTTCGGTTACTCAGCTGTCATGAGGTCCTAGGTTTGATTCTCAGGTCAGGCAAAGTGTTATTGGGTTTTTCCATCAAGAATTTCCCAGTAGCAGCCACGGAGTCTGGATTTGTGCCCGGTCGATGGCAATAGGCTCGCCTCCGAATGGAATGGAACTTAGACATAACTGACGAAGTGTGGGTGTACTATTAGGTACACCTCTACCTAACCCTTCGGGGATCACTAGCGTGATGATTAGTTTAAATGTGTTACTATGCTGAAATCTAGGCTACCTTCTGTACAACTTTAAAAGTGGTGCTCCAATCTGCAAATTGGTTGTGTATGACGAAATTAAAAACTTTACATTAAAAAAACCTAAAAAATAAAATTAAAAAAATATCTAAAATGTTTTACCCATCACATTTTGGATAATACTCACTTGTCGTGGTAATTGTGTGCGGGTGTTTAATTTTTTGCACTGGCATTTATAAATAGAGCGAAACTGATGTATTCGGCCCATGATATACTTAACTATAAAAAAAGAAAAGGCCTTTAATCAGTATTATCATAAGTTAGCACTGGTGTTTTTATTCGTATACACACCTCTTTTATACCTCGACCTTGTCTATGGTTTTTCCCGCGTATTTTGTGAACCTTCTGCTTCTCTACTCTATGGTACAGCATCACGAACCGTCTCTAATCGCGGCCTTGAATTGATAACGTTGACATCATCTCTCTTTGTTTATACAGTTTAGTCTCTCACCGGCGAGAGGTTTCAGAATAATCATAATTTATAATCATGGCCATACAATGTTCTAGATTTTTGTGTCAAAATTTTTGTCTATTACCTCGTGACTGGCTCTTTGGTCTAGTGGTCACAAGCGCTACTTCTAAGGTCCGATTCCCTGGACGAGAATGTTATTGGGTCACCAGATTTTTTTCAGGAGCAGCCTGGATTTGGGCCAGGTTGATGGCAATAGGCTCCCTCTTGTTGCATGGGACTCGAACAAAACTTCAATAAATGCCTAAACCTTCGGGGATTACTGGCGTAATGTAATAATATTATCATTTTATCAGCGAGACGAAATAATATCTTGTCAATTTTAGACGCTCAGTAGATAATGATAGATAATTATTTAAGCGGTCAAATAATCGGACTGGCAAGCGAATTGTCTTTGATTCGATACAATAGTATCAGATTATCAGAGAAGTAATTCTCGATTTTCAAATGCTGAAAAAAAGGCGCAGGTTCTCAATATGTATTTAAGTTAAGGGTTTTAGTCTCATTCTCAACCAGCCAAAAAATATTGTCTATGGAATTTTTTCAGCTGTCTATGGTAATTTGGCGGTAAAAACCCCAAACATGGCGGAATGTCAAACAGCTGACTGTATATCTTTTCTCGTAAGAATAAAGAAAGAAATGAGATAACCTAAAAACCTTTAAAAGAATGACCTCATCTAACGTTATCAAGCTCAAATATTTGAACAATGCCAAGGTAGCCTGATACAAGATAATTAGCTTAGAGAGATAATATGAACATGTTCGTTGCACGTACCGGTAATACATTATTGAAGTCAAAGTTTATACTGCAGCGATTTTGAAAATAAATGGACGCTTTAATTTAGGTATCATAACAGCTTGTTCCACGTTTTTCTAGATATGTCGTAAAACCCAATGACGTACTATAAATCGACGCGTCATGCATGAACATCACGCAGTCGAAAACAGCGTAAATACTATCGGTAGCTAGATAGCTATTTAGACGCACGAAGAAAGGGAAAGTAAATTAAATATCATCTACGGAATTCCTGTTGTTAGACAGAGATAAATATAGGTATTTCTAATTACGTTGTCATTCTTTGGTGCATGCTCAATGGCCGAGCGCGTATGGCACGTGACTTAGGTAGGTACCTCAGGTCCCAGGCGCCATTAGAAGAAAAATACATTTTTCTAGATACTAAAGCATGAAATGAAACTTTTTATGTTTCACAGTTGCAGTATAATTTTTACATTTCCTAAAAACACAGGACGGAATTTTTTTTTGTTATTTGAGGAAGTTATTCACACAAGTAACTACCGGAAATAGAGAAAGATGTCCGGACTTCGGACTGCTACAGAGAAAAACCTAAGAACTCTTTGCCCGGCCTGGGAATCGAACCCAGGACCTCAGTATTGTAGTTCAAAGATAATCTGAGAAAGTGTACATCTTAGTCCGTATTATAATATTTTACTTAGCGTGTCGATAGCAAAAAGTTCGAACACGTTTAGACTAAAATTAAGCATCGCGAACTCTGCTCACTGACGCAGATAAAAAGTCATCGAGTGCGCAGATGACAGGGCATGCGATCCAAGATTTTTTAAATCTGACAATCAGGGTCCCTATTTTCACCAAAAATCGCGAATACAATCTAATTCACAAGTAAACCTATATGCAGTCACATTCATACGTCGGCAGACGGTCTGAGCATTACAACCTGTTCCTCAGTCTAACTGTACCGTACGGGTCAGTGGGCAAGCGGCCCATTCGCGGTCACTGTAGTGTGTTGACACCTTTATTGGCACACGGTATCTGAAAGCCTGTTTGATGTAATTTGATGTCAATTTGCTTGATTGGTTGTTGCTATTTCGGTTGGCAATCAGAACGGTTAACGGAGGAGCTCTTGGCTACATAATATATAACAGCCGCTCGGGTCGGTCTTTAGGTTAAGCTGTGCTTGCCTAGGTTTGTTCGTCGACGGGTGACCACCCATTACATACCGAGTTTCCTCCGTGCCTCGGAAATCACGTTAAGCTATTGGTCCCTAGCTGTTGGTGGTTTAGCTATATGCCAGTAAAAATCCCATTAAAATCGGTCCAGTCGTTTCGGAGATTAGCTGGAACAAACCGACAGACAGACAAAAAAAAAAGAGTTTTTGATATAAGTACCGTATATACTTTCATAATGCATTCAGTAAAAAGCTGTTATTTTGAAATTAGAAACAGACACTTCAATTTTATTTATTAGTAATACTGATACTGTTAGCCTGTCTCATCCCACAGCTGGGCAAAGGCCTCTCTCCATGACTTCCAAATTCTTCGATCCAGAGCCAATGTGGACCACTGGTCGTTAGTTTTGTCCAGCTCGTCCCGCCATCTCTTGCGAGGTCTACCGCGCAAATTGCAATAGATTAAAAAAATCTTAACGCCCTTGGTCCCGGCTGTCATTTGTAGATCTTTGACAGTCGTTACAGGTAGTCTTAAATAAACAATCGATACATATCATCATTTTAAAAGTACATAGTATGCGCTCACGGAGTATCGTCACCCAACCTTGTACAGCTTTCTGAATCATCACTGATGTCATGCTGTACATATTGACTTTGATGAAAATTACCTGTCCAACGTGACCTTGTCGCTAGCGAAATGTAAACGATTCAAACTCAAACTCAAAGCATTTATTTCAATTAGACCATAACAGGCACTTTTGAATAGCAGAAAAACAAAGAAGGCGAAGCTACTGTCACAGACACAAGGCATAATAACTTGTGAAAGTACTGTAGTTGCCCATTCCAAAGCGTAGATCTCTATGGAGAAGAATGGGCAAGAAACTCCATGGACACTCTTGACCATGTCATCAAAATAGTTCAAGAAGGAAAAATACGTTTTAAAGGACCTAACTCCTAACCTACTCAATCAAAGTTAATAAAATTTAAGTATAAAAAATAACTACAAAGTACGTTCCCATGGGAGCTATTCGGGTCGATTTTCAGGATAAACCGCGCTAGGTCCATGGACGGGTGACCACCCATTACATACTGAGTTTCCCCCGTGCCTCGGAAAGCACGTTAAGCAGTAGGTCCCGGGTGTCATTTGTAGATCTTTGACAGTCGTCCATCAAATATTTTTACAAGATCTTGCTATCTTGTTATCTTCTTGATTATTCCTATTTAGCTTTTTATTCGACGAGGAGCTCGTAACTAAATAATAACAACCGCTCGGGTGATCTTTAGGTTAAGCCGTGCGTGCCTGGGTTGGTCTGTGGATGTGTGACCACCCATTACATACCGAGTTTCCTCCGTGCCTCCGAAAGCACGTTAAGCCGTTGGTCTCGGGTGTCATTTGTAGATCTTTGACAGTAGGTAGACAGTGGCCCAAAAAGTCTGACAACCAGTCTTACCAAGGGGTATCGTATTAGCCAGTAGTAACTGTGGGTTGCGGAAGTCAGATAGGCAGTTGCTCCGTGTAAAATACTAGTATTCAGCTGCATCCGGTTAGACTGGAAGCCGACCCCAGTGATTCGCGGGTTTGATTCCCGAACGGAGCAATTATTTGTATGGCCTACAGGTAGTTGTTCCGGGTCTGGCTGTTTGTGTATGTGAGTTTAAATGTTTGTTAACGCACCCACGATACAGGAGAAATTCCTAGTATGGGGCAACGATTTTTTTTTTAAAGAATATCTTACATTTACGTCTTGATTCTGGGCCGTGATTCTCTAGAAGCACATTAATTCCTGCAAGAGTTCCTTGTACTAAAGAAGGCATAATCTGCCTAGCCTTTTCCCAACTATGTTGGAGTCGGCTTCCAGTCTCACGGAATGCAGCTGAATAGGTACCAGTATTTTACGAGCGACGGAGCGACTGCCTATCTGACCTCTATAACCAAGTCACTGGAAAAAGAAAAAAATCATCCTCAGCTCATATACATAACCTCATTCTTTTTTTCTTTTTTTATCAAATGTTGCCCCACACTAGGAATTGAATGACTATTTCATGAAAAAGTCATTCAGTGGGATTAAATGAACTTAGAGGATTGTTTTTTTTTTCACGGGCGACCACTGAAAACCAGCGCTGTGCTGTGGGTCCCCCATAGCACAGCATCATGCTGAGTGGTAACCTGCTTGTCGCAGTCACGACGTGCAAGCTGTTAACATTTTTTTTTCTTTGTTTCTATCCTGTTGTATTTATAATATTTGTTGTGCTTGTGATTTTGTTAACTTATTTTGTTTGTATGCACGTCATGTCCCTGCGACTAATAAATATTTTTTCTTTCTTTCTATTGAGGATGTTAATGTTTATAACTCTGTAAAGCTATGTTTGTTACGTAGTAAAGACTGTTTTTTAATCTCTGAGACTAAATTGACAAGTAAAAATGGCAAACTGACATAGATTTCAATAGCATTTAAGTCAGTTTTGACATTTTCACTTGTCAATTTGGTCTCCGAGATTAAAAAACAGACTCTAGGTAATGTGCAGTGGACGACAACACGATACGACCTTTGTAACAAAATCTCAAGGTTGTCAAATATCGCTGATAACGATAAGAGCGTCCATTGTTTTATTTTCTTTATTTTTTGTGATAGGTACGTTTTTTTTTTGTCGTTGATAGAAAATGATGAATCAATCGATGTGCAAGGTTATGCTTCAGTTATAAGGATTGATGGAACGGGAGAAATCGTTTGGAGACTGCCTATGGCAGCCGTTAACAATGGCAACGCTGATTCTTTGGCCAAAAAATAGGTCCGCCCTCTGGTCACCTGAAGAGTCGACTAACCTCTTGGCGATTTCCCGAAATACTAAGTCGGCACATGGTTTTGGCTGGCTAATAATTTGAGCTATTCTATAGTTTGTGGCGATTCCATAGTAAGAGACGACCGATGATAAATTAGTGCGTAATTAATTTGAGGTCTGTTATCTGGAATGGAAGAGTGGACGCTGACAACGACGTAGGCATAGACTAGGATGAGGATGTGCCATAGATAAGGATGTGAATGCTGTATCTATCACTGTTTCCGTCAACAAAACAAATGGTGGCGCAAAAATTGGTTCGTTGGATGATAAGCCTACGGCCACGGCATTTCTTGTTGGCGAAGAGAAATTCTTCAAATTCACGTTGATACATTCAAACAGAAAGTCCCCTTTTAGGACCTCGGGCGATCAGACTTGCTACTTGCACGTTATATAGGGTGGAGCGTCCATTTTTTTTTTTAAATTTTTGAATCTGCATTGTTTCGGAAAGTTGTATTTGGTCTTGAGGAACACGAATAAAGTAGTTATGAAAATATTCGCGCTCTTTTTGATCGTCTCCCGACGGTTATAGTGTCATAACTGGGCTATCATATTATGCAAAAAAAAAGGTTTTTTTATTACTGGCTGGTAGCTCCACCTAACACCAAACAAACTCTTTATTACTTAGTATAGTTAAAGTCCCTTGTAATAGGGTACAACTCCAGACTGTATTATATAACAGGCTGGTCTCCGCAACTCCATGTCTTTGGACATGTCTCCGGGCCATTAGTGCCATTACTTCTTCTTCTTAGCGTGTCAATGGCAATCTATATTGTGTCAGCCCAGAACTGAGCTACTAGTTTGGCGCTTTCGGTAGCGTCCATCAGTTCCTGTAGTGAACAAACAACAGGACACGCAGGACACGATATTAAGTGTCCCATCGTTTGTAGAGCAACAACACATTTACACTCTAGGGCAGAGTCTTTAATGAATGTCCACCTGAGCAGGTTTTCCTTGCTACAACCAACCTGGGTCCGGAGTCTATTTAAAGACTGGAAATGCATGCTATGAGTGCCATTACTCATAGCATGCATGTCCCACTATGACAGGTCAAAGACAGGATTGTTATTACTGTTTCAAATATGTCCATTAATTCCTTTTAACTCATTTAGTAGGCATTTTCATGATAACATTGTTTACTTCCAGACGAGATAATGTGAAAGTTAGGGGTCAGAGAATACAGATAATAAATATTATATTATTTATTGCAGACAACAAGGAGGATCCTTTGTGTGGAGTATTTATTATTAAATTGTGTTAAGGTGCATGCTCTTTCTAGGTATTTATGCTTTAGATATTTTTTTTTATTGGGTTTTAAAGGTATTCAGCTGCATCTAGTTAGACTGGAAGCCGACCTTAACATATTTGAAAGAAAGCAAAAATTAGTATTTGTCGCAGGGACATGCCATGCATTATACAAAATTACAAAAGAATAGAATAAACATACAATGCATAACAAATATTTATAATTTCAACAGGACGGGACAAAAAAAAAGAAAAATATACATTAACATCTTGCATGTTGTGACTGCGACAAGGAGGTTATTTGGGAAAAGGATAGGCAGATGATGATGATGAATAGGTTTTTACTGATATTTTTTTGTATCATCATTCTCTTGCCTTTATCCCAATTTATATGGGGTTGGCGCAGCATGTTTTCTTCTCCCATACTTCTCTATTACTCGACACCTCATCAGACATCTCTTGTAAATCATCCTTCCTACAGTCCGTCCATCGTTCCTTTGGTATTCCTGTCTTGGTTACTAAGTGACTCTTAGCCTGCATCATCCCACAGCTGGGCAAGGGCTTTTTTCTATAGTGTTATTATTGTAATTTTAGCTCATTACTGATTATTACATAAATTCAAGGTCTACAGGTGTTTGTGTGAAAATGATAGTTTTGTTTACTTTAGTTTACAAAAAGCAAGCAAAACTTATATTTTAAATTATTTCTTCTGATTGAGGGAACTGGAAGTCACGGAGAAAGGCATTTGCCCAGCAGTGCGATGATACAGGCTGAGTGAAGAGTGTACAATTTAACCTTTTGTATGCTGCATTTATTTTATTGGAATATTTATTTTATCACAGACATCGGAGAAGGAAAACATCGTGAGGAAACCTGGACTTATAATTAATATATGTCTGAAATCGCCAACCCGTCTTGAGCAAGCATGGTGATCAATGCTCGTGCCTTCTCTATATGAGAAGAGGCCTTTGCCCAGCAGTGGGACAGTAACTGGCTGGTATTATTATTATATTATTATTTATTTTATTGCATTCGCGCAATCCTGTTATACTGCCGGAATGTGTTTGTTAGATAACTTTAGTTTACTTCACAGATCTTCAACTATATACCAAAAGTTAAAATGAAAATAAGAGAATCCCCCTTAACAAAGTGGACATCAAGAATTTATTATAATGAATGGTTTTATTATACTGCGATTGCAATCAGCTACTAGCCGAGTAGCGGAGGTCAGATGACAGTTACTCCATATAAAACGACGGCGCGGTTGGCACAGTGGCTGAGCGATTGACTGCTGCGCTGCGTGTCGCGGGTTCGATCCCCGCACGGATCAAGTATTTGTATGGCCTACAGGTAGTTGTTCCGGGTCTGGCTGTTTGTGTATGTGAGTTTAAATTTTTGTAAACGCACCCACGGTAATGTAAAAAAAAAAAGAAGATAATTATTGATATGCAGCCGTATTTAGTTAGAGTAGAAGCCAACATGATTTTTTAAAAACTATCTTTAGTAGTTATGGTGGTCTTCGCGAAAGATTATGTCATGGTAAGTGCTTTCTACCATCACAGTTATAACATAGATGTTGTAAAGAACTTAGTGACAAAAACTTGCCAGCGATGATAAATCTTGGCAGTTATTTTAAAGGAAAGTGCAGTCATACCTACCTAGACAGCCAAAAATATGGTACAGTCGTTTTTTTCACTGTTTTTCAGCATTACTGTGCTCCAAATTATTTTATTTTTAATGAAGTAAGGTGAAAATAGGATCAATACAATAAAAAAATGTTAGTTTTATTTCCAGATTTTTTTAAGTTTTTCAAAAAATATCAAGGAAATCTTGAATCTGGAATCGTCTGGTTAAGGAATAGGATTAGGCTTCAGGGTGTTTCAGGAATTTCTTGGAATTACAGGGTTTCTTCAAAGGAACTTGGGTTTTGCTTGAAATCTGTGATAAATAAACTTCTTAGTAAAAAAGGATGTTTTTTTTAATAATAACATGTACAGTAAAGTTAATTTATACTGTCTAAACAACAAAATAGCCTATGGGTAAGTTGAAAATGACGTAAAGCTAACTGTACACGACATACTTGGGCAATAACATCACTTCAAAACCGGCGAAGTATGTTAAACAAGTGTGTGGGCGACTTAATAACTTGAATCATACTTCGAAATAACTTTTCAAACACCAAAATTATTGATTTGACCAATTTTCCCGCAAAAAAATTACCAAACAGGTTTCAATCCTGTACGTAGACCTCATTGTTTACTTTGGAGTTAAAAAAAAAAATTGCCGCGTGTGCGTTCTACTTTCGTTCCACGTCTTGTTAGTAACTTAAAAAGTAAGCGAAAACTTTTAAAAACCAACTTATAATATAAAAGTAGGGGAAAAAGAATAAAAGAATTACCTTATAAAGGGCGAATTTCGCTTTCTACGCCGGAAAATCCGTGCAAAATATGTAAAAATCCACAAAACTTTGACCCACTCACAACATAACTTTTAAACACAAAATACAACACATAAAACACTTTAAACAACTAGATAACACATTAAAAATATTGTTTAAGGCACTGTTTACTAGTTCTATTGGTAAATAAAGTTTGTTTTAGCGAAATTATGTCGGCATTTCAAGTTAAAACAAAGTTACAGTTTGACAGATCGCGTCGAAGCCTCTTGCTCGCTCGCGACGTTCATTCGATTCGACAGCCAAGTGAACGCGTCCGAACGGTCCGAATCGCATTTTTGATCTATCTATGTTTGTGTGAACTAATGCTGTAATCGATATAATCAGCGATTACCGAATTTATCAAAATTTTATCAGAAGATGACGCATTATAAAAAACCTTTGACGGTATAAAATACATATTTTTATAACTTTGAGCGACCATGCAGTTTCTACTGTAAAACGATCGGACAGAATGTGTTTTTTCTAAGTCATTGTTTTGCAAGTATCTACTAACTAAATTTTCTTATAATGATGCGGAGCTGATTTCCCGACTTTTAACAGCTCCGAAATCCAATTTTTATTAGTCTTAGAAGGGATTCAGAATTTGTTATTTTATTTCTAATCCAGTGATAATACTTTATTTCACACTAAATGCGTAGAGCCAGCTCCATTTTAAGTGAAAAAAAAAACACTGACTCATGTTTGTCAAACTATTATAACATGAACTCAAAGTCGAAGCCATCTCGAAGATTTTTTTCAAATTAATCCAGTTACAGGCCCTCTAAAATTTACAAAACTAAAAAAATGAAGGTTCAGTCCTTTCACAAAGCAAAATCAAGTCTTAAATCAGCGAATAGACGGATACTGATAAATCTATTTATTAATACGTTCTACGCTGACAGACATACCTTTAATGACAGGAATAGGTAACAAATAAAGAAAGAAAATACATTCATTACGCGCAGACAAAAAGTCAACATCATTTCCAGGCCGGGGCTGCGGGACTGTTCGAAAGAGATACCGTGGCCCTGGAACACAAAGGGCAATGAAGGAACATGGATGGGTTTTAGTCAGTAAGAGTCTGACACTCCCTCCCACTCCACCCGGAGCGGGAGAAGTCATTTGATGATTTCCCATCCGTAAAAAAAAAAACATAATTTCCAGTAATGTTGTGCCAGCGACACGACGAACATGAATCTCCAAAAAATCCTGGCCAAATTAGCAAAAACCCTACTAATACGACCACTCACCTACAGGATATTTCACTTTGAAAATCATAAAAGAGGGAAAAACTAAAATTACTACTAATTTTGACAGCCCATAAGTCAAATTGGATTTATCTTAATACTCTGTGGTCGTGACTCTCACAGTGCGTTTCGGACCATCGGGAGGTTGCCGCATTCCATGCATAGTTTTCCCGCCAGACTCAATCCGCGAAACCGGTCCTGCCGTGCCTTTATCCCCCCCCTAAATAAGACAACTCAGATTTGTATAGCATACATTGCTGGTTTTTAGCCACGTTCTACAATAAACTCGAAAGAAAACCGACAATGTATATCGTTTTATCGATATTGTAAGTATTTTGACATGTTAAAGACGAACTTAGTACAGCCATGGAATGTCTTTAGTTCGGAAAGTTGAAAAGTAGTAACGAATTTTTTTCATTGGCATTTATTTCGCTTACAAAAGGTATTTTTGTTACGTAAGTGTGCTGTAAGTTTGATAATGTATTACTTGCAGGCTTGCAGGATTACTTTAGTAATTAGTTTAGTACCTAAGAGACGAGTGGCGGGAAGTTTGACACATAAACAGTGTTGATTTAGTAATACTTTTTTTTTTGTTACAATTTGGCGAGCCTGTATTTTCAAAGTCAGAGTAAAGACAAAGGTGTTGTTACAGAACTATGCCAAACAATAAATACAACAGCATCCCAGGACTCTCAAGAAAATATAAGCAGGTCAGGGGTACCTAAAGCTTTGAGTAAAAATAAATTAAGATTTAATTCAGTATTTCAGTTAGTACTGCGAAAAAAATCTGAGAATAGTTACCATTTAGAAATTTGAAAAGTCCTGAAAAAATAAGTTTACTTTCGGAAGTCGGTGGCAAAAAAGTTAATGAAATAAACCAAGTCACTGACTACCGAAAGTAAAGTATAGACTTTTTTTTGTGTTTTTTTGGAGAAAGTTTTTTCTCAAATCATTACCCAAGTTTGCTTATATTTTCGTGATAGTTCCAGGTTCCTTTTGTATTCATTGTTTTCGCATAGTTCCGTTATAGGTTTTAGTAGGTTTTTTTACGCTTCTTAGTTGCCATGCATTATTTTTTACATTGTAACTAGAAGTTATTAAGGGATCATCATGTCATCAACAAAGCCCAAGAAGAAAAAAACAATCTACTGAACCGATTTTGATCAAATTTCTATGGGACCAATCGGAAAATATATCTTTTTGTTATTCTGAACGCATAATGTGTGTTAACGCCTGATGTTTTTATAATACTACCATTACAACGGACTCTGTGTAGTCTACGATCTAATGTAGGCTCTATCTCACTGGCTCAGTAACGCGTGTTAATTTGTTGTACTATGTAATGTGTGTACTATTTTTATGTTTAAATATAATAAAAAACAGTTTAAGGTTTAATTCAATTTCAGTTAATACTGCAAAAATAAATTATTTTAGAAGGGCTGCTGAGGAGCCGGTACATCTTGTTTTCTACTCTCAATCGGAGGAGAACTGCTAAAACTCTCGAGCTTACTACGCTCCAGGCCCGAGAGCACCTAACAAGCCGATTCCTGCCGGCTCCCCGTCGAGAAAAAGGCACTCTACGTAATGTCTAACGCTCGCTTCTGAATACTAAACTCTGTTGATTATTCTGGAACTTTTATGAAAACGATTGCCTCGTTGGACTAGCAGTCGCAAGCGCGCCTGCTGAACATAAGGTCCGATCCCCGGGTCGGGAAAAGTGTTTTTGGGTTTTTCCATCAGGAATTTCTCAGTTGCAGCCACGGGGTTCTGGATTTGTGCCCGGTTGATAGCAAAATGCCTCTATTACATGGAACTTAAACATAACTGGCGAAATGTGGGTATACTATTAGGTACACGTCTGCCTAACCCTTCGGGGATTACAGGCGTGATGTTATGTTTTACAAAAATCTAATTTAAAAAAAAAAAAAAGAAAAGATAAAGATTTTTTGCACCCGCCATGGATGTGCCATGGCGGGTGCAAAAAATCGAGCTCACTGCACTCGCTCTTGCATATAATGTGTCACTTCGCAACTTGCAAACCGCACGAGCGGTCGAAATATATTCCTGTTCTTTGTAATATACAGGGTGTAAACAGACCCTTCACGAAGCCGCTAACCAAGCATTCTGTACATCAAACTAAGTAACTCTACGCGAAAATTATTGCTGGGAAACGACTTTTTTTTTTTAGGATGAAAAATCACATTTTACGGTAAAACTCAATGTAACGCACTCAAAACATTGTGCTGATGGATGGATTGAATAGTTTTTTCATTAGAAACTTGTATTTAAAAAAAAACTTGTGAAAAAGTTGGAACTTTGACCCCCAATATCTCCGTAACTAGAAGGTTCCCAGGTATGGTATAGAACAAAAAAATGATCGCAATGATGGGGAGAACAAGTGCCTTTCGGCTTCGTTAAGGGTCTTTTTACACCCTTTATATTAAACAAAAGTTCATTAAAGTAATCATTGCAGAAACCAAATTCCCAATGATTCACTCCTTTATGTTGTAATAGATAGAACCCTTATAGATTCGCCCTGTCCGTCTGTCTATCTGTCTTACCGTGCATATGTCACAGCCATTTCACTCCAAGACTGTGGCTCCACATATGTACCGGTAGTTAAAATTTTGAGAATAGGTGTCTTCTATGAACTGCTATACAAAAGTGATATGAAATTATTAAAAAAATAAAAATACGAGTGGCTCTCCATATAAATCATCGGTTATTAAAAAAAAATCTGCTGTTTCCTACAAAAGTGCATTAGAATAGAATAGATTTTTTTATTTCAGACCGGAGTTCATAGGGTTAGTAACAATTTTACTTAACTACAGCAGAACAACACAGCACACACAATACAGCAGATTTTTTTTTATAATCGACGAAACATTTCTAGCTGGGCTCAGAATGATGCGTCGGTGTCCCTTCCACCCTAAATAGGTTTAACCGGGTAACCTTCAACCCGATTAACCGGTCCCTGATTTCAAGTGTTGCGAGGCAAAATACTCACACTGGCTACTACCTGAAAAGTTTGTCATGAATGTGTTCAATAACACTGCCAGATTTAACCCTGCGATAAACAGTCTAGACCAATAGACCAACAATCAGTAAAACGCATCATCATCATCTGCCTAGCCTTTTCCCAACTATGTTGGGGGCGGCTTCCAGTCTAAGCTGTTGCAGCCTAATAGCAGTATTTTACATGGAGCAATTACAAGCATCTGCCTACCTGACCTCCACAACCCAGTTAGTACTGGGTAATACGATACCCCTTGGTAAGACTGGTTGACAGACTTTTTGGGCCACTGACTACCTAACGACTGTCAAAGAGCTACAAATGACACCCGGGACCAACGGCTTAACGTGCTTTTCGAGGCACGGAGGAAACTCAGTATGTAATGGGGTTACCCATCCACAGACCAACCTAGGCAAGCATGGCTTAACCTAAAGATCGACCCGAGCGGCTGTTATATTTTATTTATTATTTTACTATTACTTACGAACCGTGGGCCCGTAAAGCTCAGGATTGGTGCCCTGAAACTGTGACACGGGTCGCGGCAGACCACGAAGGAGACGGCGGGATGGATGTCTTCCTTGAGAATTGGAAAGAAGTAGCACAGAAGAGTGACCTTTGGAAGGAATGGAGGGAGGCCTTTATGGGGGACAATATGGGCTAGCTATAAAAAAATAAATTTATTTATTATTTATCAATAAAATACATACATTCTTGAAAAAAAAGTTTTTATTCATTATCTTTGGTTTTGAAACATTACATTAAACATAAGATAGCGTTTAGGTAAACACACATTTGATCTGAAAATTCAATTCTTCACAAATTATGACTAAGGCAAAATAGGCAGGCGTAACTTTTAAACATAAAATATTGAGTTATTACAGAGTAGGAAAGAGATGGCGCTAGACGTCCTCTATAGCGCCGTCACTTTCTCACGCTGGAGTGACATTTCAAACAAAGCTATATATAAGACGTCATTGGAACCCCCCCCCCTGTTGAATGCAATTAAATATTTGGAGCATTTTGTCACACAGATGTTAGTACCTACCTTAGTACCTATACGGGTGGTACCACATAGTGACGTCATAAGATCAAATCAAATTATTTATTTTTGCAGGAAACACTGTTAAAAATGGTGTTATGAAATTTACATGTTTCAAGTGATTCTACCGTAAGGCATGCAAAATATTTTATCAAAATCAAGATTGACATTTATATACAATTAGATCAAAATATTTTAAGATATTAAATGAATGCAATGTCCTTCTTAGAGTTATAATACGGATTCATTATTTATTTAATAATAATAATTTATAATTTAAAAAAAAATTAAGAAAAAAAATACAGATTCGTCATGCTCCGGGGTATCTGAAAATACCGTATGTATGTTCTGCGATTACAAACGAAAATAAATTACATTTCAGGATTTTATAAAATGATTCAATTAAAAATCGCTATCCTGAAGTAGATAGTTAATTGCATTCAGCAGACATCAAAGGGCTTTGAATTATTTGGGCGGCCTAATTTCCGCCATTTTCTATTTTCAAAATAGGGCCAGTCGACAGAAAAATCGCTACGCTCTACCAGCCCGCTCTGCTTATCGCTTCCGCTTTATAGCAAGACGCAGCCTTACTTTTACAGTATCATACAATTATTTGCATTAACTACATTTAAAAATATATTAAAATTAATATAATATATACATGTAAGTAAGCAATTATTATTTTAAAGAATCCTTAAATTATAAAAAAAGACATTAAAAATGAGATCTAAATAATTCATTATAACGGAATAGGTTTCCTTATTTCGAGAAAAAATAACAGTTTTAAAATGTACCACTTTGTCAACAAAAAGAAAAATTAAATTGACCGGCAAAACTTTATAGACGGAAGCAGACGGTCAATGACCGCGCGTAGTACTTGAATTAGCGTTTTTTTTTACGGAACCCTGAGTCGGCAAAAACGGAACCCTTATAGGATCACTTTGTTGTCCGTCTGTCCGTCTGCCAAGGCCCTTTTTCTTAGTAATATTTACAATTTCACAAGGGAATCAAAACCTACAGGGTACTTCCCGTTGACCTAGAATCATGAAATTTGGCAAGAAGCAATGTCTTACAGCACACGTAAACGAAAAAAAATCTGAAAACCGTAAATATGTCGCTTAATAACAAAATACCTACAAGTTTATACGGAACCCTCGGTGCGCGAGTCCAACTCTTAATTGGCCGGTTTTTTTTTAGTTATTTCTATGCAGTTTCGCTCGAGAATTTAATTTACTTTAAACGAAACAGCTCACTTTAAAACGTGCATTCATACTTCAGACACAACAGAATGAATTCAGATATGTTTTTATTTCTTTTTTTCTTTATTATAACATTAAACTTACTTATTTTGGGATTGTATTAGAGGAATAGGGCGTAAGTGGCGTAAATGAGTACATAATTGGTGTAAAATAAACCCTTAACGAAGCTGCAAAAAACTGGTTCTAGACCATACCTAGGAACCTTCTAGTTACGGTGATATTGGGGGTCAAAGTTCCAACTTTGTCACAAGTTTTTTTTTTTCAATACAAATTTTTAATGTTAAACTTTATTTAAATAACTCCACGACCCCCGTACTATCCAATGCATCCATCAGCACAATGTTTTGAGTGCGTTACATTCGAGTCCTACCGTAAACCGTGATTTTTCACCCCCAAAAAAGTCGTTTCCCAGCAATAATTTTTGCGGAGAAGTACTTAGTTTGATGTACAGAATGCTTGGTTGGCGGCTTCGTGAAGGGTCTGTTTACACCTTGTATGCCTTGATAAGTTTATTATTACACTTTCTATGACATAATGAGGTGGACTGAAGATTCTTGGCTCGGAAATGGTCAAACTTTTGTACAATAATGTCCTATAAAAGACCATCGAAATAACTTATACATTTATTTCTCGCTCCGTGTCCTAACCAAAGCGATAGGTCGCGTGAATACGTGATCTTCTTCTTTTTTTATCGTGTGGTTAGTGCCTAACCTGGTGTAAGACTTTTTATGCCGTCCATGGGCCTCTGACTTGGCTTTACATGCCGTCGAGAAATATCTCTCAGGCATGCTGGTTTCCTCACGATGTTTTCCTTTACCGCAACAAGTGATAATTATACAATACGATCATGAAAACGAAAAATCAGAGGTGCGTGTCTTGGGTTCGAACTCGAGACCTATGACTTGGCAGTCCGACGGTCACACCACTAGGCTATCACTGCTGCTATTCGTGATCATAGCGTTTATATGTCACCGTCGAAAACAGAAAGAACCTCTTCAGAGCGAACGAACACGCATTCGTATTCGCCGAACAAAATGAACACCACGATCGCTTTGGTTAAGACACGGCCTCAGATAAATAAAGGTAGATATAAATACGACATGAAGAAGAGATTCATTTGAATAAATAATTAAACGAACATAAAACATCAATCTAGAATGACAAATAATACATTAAAAAAATACTTAAAACAATATACACAAACCGAGGCACAACCAAATTGGAAATCACAAATAAATTGTCCAATAAAATACGTTAATCGGTAACTTAGCTAAGTACTACTTATTCTCGTTTTCACCAACACTAAGTGACAGTAAATTAATGCTTAAGCTGGAAGCGCCTGGGAAACCTTATATTTCTTATATATTTAATTTTTCTTTCCCAAAACTTTTTCATTATTTTTCGAAAAGTTCACAATTTGTAAGTTTGTTTAAATAGTAAGTGTTTTCCATATAATATGCATGCTAGATTCACATCTAGTAGATGTCAATCAGAAGAATTGCTTTGTAGAAAACTCTTTTATTGCATTCGTGATTGTACATCAGTTTTGTGAATTAAATAAAAAAAAATAAAAAAAACCCGCGAAATGCCGGTCCGTGTCAGATTGTATGTTGAACAAAATATGATATGCGGTCGTAATACGTATGTATTTACAGAATTATAATCATTTAACTCACCAATACAACCCTCTAAGTTGCACACCTCTGCGAAACCCTTTGGAAATTACAGGCGTGATGGTATGTAGTGGAGGTGACCTGAGCGATGAAATTCCAACAAAAACAGTGCGCTTTTTATGTAAGCATTTAGTTACTTGTAGCTTAGTGTTAACGAAAACAGGCATTAATATATATTACAACGTTGCTTATAAAGTATGTAACAACACCCTTAACGAAGCCGAAAAGCATTTGCTCTCCCCGTCATTGCGATATTTTTTTTGTTATAGACCATACCTGGGAACCTTCTAGTTACGGAGATAAAAGAGGTCAAAGTTCCAAATTTTTAAATATACAAGTTTTTAATGTTATAACTTTGCTTTAAATTACCCCTGTACCATTCATTGCATTCATCAGTACAATGTTTTGAGTGCCTTACATTGAACCCTACCGTAAACAGAGATTTTTCGTTCCAAAAAAAATCGTTTCCCAGCAATAATTTTTGCGTAGAGTTACTTAGTTTGATGTACAGAATTCTTGGTTGACGGCTTCGTGAAGGGTCCGTTTACACCTTGTATGCAAGCATTTTTTAAGGCATTTAATATTTTGTTCTATAAAATAAAAATTGTCATGATAAAATTCGAGACATTGAAAGAAATATCATGACAATCGAGGCAGTTAAATTAAGTTTTTAAATAAGTTCTTAAGTTAGTTTCAGTTCTACAATAATTATAATTATGTCTTACATTACCTTATAGACCAAGATCCCATGATCGTTAAATTTAACACACTTTAAAGGCGTCTGGCGGGGATTTTCCACCACACAAAGTGTTTGGCAGTGTAGAAGGTGACGTCATACTAGCTTTTATGTATTATGAAAAAAATCACGCTTTATATTATGACGTGAACGGTCGCTGTCAGTTGGGACTGGTCATCTCTTAGCTGCCACGGTTTATTTTAACTACTCTTTTTTTAAATTGTCTTTTTCTCTGGACGCTCTTAATGTGCACGTCTTTCTACATCGTTCTCACATATATGTATAATCTCAATATGAACGATGTAACCAAGATCTTGTAAAAATATTTTGATTGAAGAGAGTGTCCATGGAGTTTCTTGCCCATTCTTCTCCATAGAGATCTACGTCTTGGAATGGGCATCTAAAGTACTTTCACAAGTTATTATGCCTTGTGTCTGTGACTGTAGTTTCGCCTTTTTTGTTTTTCTGACATTCAAAAGTGCCTGTAATGGTCTAATTGAAATAAATGCTTTGAATTTGGGTTTTACGTAACTTAGCAGCTATATAGCTCACCTTTGTTACCTGATATCTGCCAAAGACACCACGACCGACTTTTCATAATATCCAATTTGTTCTTATGTTCTTAGTAAGGAACTTCCACAGAAAAAGTTTCAACGTTGATATAATGACATAGGTTTGGCGATCGTGGGATCTTCCTCTATTATGGAAGTATGACATTTGTTCAAAATAACGAAAAAATAAATAAGGAAAAAAAAAATCCTGAGATTTAATGATCACATTACAGATCAGAAAACGGTGATAACAAATAATACTAAATATTTTTAACATTTCAAAGATCTTTGAACAAATAGATTGTATTTTATTTTATAAATTAATTCCTTTTTGATTTATTTGAAAACTTATAATTGTATTCAGAAATCTTTAAGTCTGTAAATAGGGTGTTAGAAACAAAATATTATATTTATAGTCTTGTAAGATTGGAAAGGATAAATTAATTTTTTTTTAAAGGGCTTTGAATTATTTGGCTTGCCTTCCGCTACTTTATTTAATTTTCAAAATAGCGGCCATGCATAAATCTTCTATAAATCAATAGCTGGCATCAATGCAAACATGTTTTATATGAGACCAAATCTTCTTAAATGTCACGTTTCAGAAAAATAAGCTTTCAAAGTTCTGCTGATGGAGTAAAGTGTAACTTTGATGGCTTATATCTCGGAAACGTGACATTTTAGAAGATTTTGTCTCATACAAAACTTGTTTGTATTGATTCCAGCTATTCCAAGATTTATTCATAGCCGCTATTCTATACTAATATAATAAAGAGGTAATATTGTTTGTAAGTTTGTATGTAGGGGGTAATCTACGGAACTAACGATCCAATCATAAAAATGTTTTCACCGATAGAAAGATACATTATTCGTGGGTGCTATAGGCTATAAATTATATTTATATCATGCATATTAGCCGAGCTATCACAATTTTTGCGGACGAAGTCGCGGGAGAAGCGGGTTTCGCTTCATACAAAAATCTTCCACATCTTTTCTATATTCTTAATAAATGAATGGTGGATTTAACTCTTTTTTTGTGTTATTTTAATTGATTTAAGCGGTTTATCAGCCACAAAAAAAGGTTTACTAAAATCATTTTGCAACGCTTATAATAATTTGGCTAGGAATTAAAATAAAGGGTGTAACAAGACCCTTAACGAAGCCGAAAGTCTATGTTCTCCCCGTCATTGCGTTTTTTTTGTTCTAGACCATACCTGGGAACCTTCTAGTTACAGAGATATTGGGGGTCAAAGTTCCAAGGTTTTTTTTAAAATACTTGTTTTTAAACTAAGATTTTTTACTTGAAACACCTTTACGATCCCCGAACTACTCAATCCATTCATCAGCACAATGTTTTGACTGCGTTACATTGAGTCCTACCGTAAAACGTGATTTTTCACCCAAAAAAAAAAATCGTTTCCCAGCAATAATTTTTGCGTAAAGTTAATACTTAGTTTGATGTACAGAATGCTTGGTTGACGGCTTCGTGAAGGGTCTGTTTACACCCTATTTGATTCGTATTTTCTACTTGGCTTGTTTTTTTTTCAAAGGCTAGCCATTCTCAAACGCATAGCCATATAAAAATACTGACTTTCAGTCATATTTGGTTACTCATTCCAACTACAATACAGGGTGTAAGCAACAGCCCTCCACAAACTGACAGGGTGCATTCAGCAACTTATTTTGAATCATATTCCACCGGATCTTTTTTTCAGTTACTATTCCTTTATTTCAATGTAAAATTACATTCCCTGTACGCAGCACTTCAATTATGTAAATAATACGGCTAATATCTAAAATCCAACAATGGATAGTGAAATAATCTAACGAACGTCGTTCATCGAACTCGTCGTCGCGCTTGCCGATCGCTATGTGCGTTTTGCCACGGTAACAGTACATTGCGTATGAGGAAATAAAACAAATCCTTATTGGATTCCCGTAACATTCCTGAAATAATTTCTTGTACCGGTCATCTTAGTATGATATACTGAATTCACCCCATCAGTTTGTGGAGGGCTGTCCCTTACACCCTGTATACTTAGGAAAATGTTTCTATAGTATGCTCTCAGGTACTTCACTAGAGTGAGCAGTTCACTCAAGTGAATATGACCCAATGCCTCGGAAAGCACGTTAAGCCGTTGGTCCCGGCTGTCATTTGTAGATCTTTGACAGTCGTTACAGGTAGTCAGTGGCCCGAAACTCTGACAATAGGTCTTACCAAGGGACATCGTATTACCCAGTACTAACTGGGTTGTGGAGGTCAGACAGGCAGTCGCTCCATGTAAAATTCTGGTATTCAGCTGCATCCGGTTAGACTGGAAGCCGACCCCAATATAGTTGGGGAAAGGCTGGTGATTAAACATGGTAATGGTTTTCGTAGGTCGACTGTACATAGCTTTTCGACCAATGCCCTACAAAAGTGGGCTAAATACAGGTGTTTGTCCAGCAGTGGGCTTGCGACGTCTTAGTCTGGTAACCAATGCTGGGTTCGCCATAGGAGACAGTAGTGACCGCTGTGTGTATTCGTTGAGTTTGAAGACTGAAAAAGATAAAAGAAAAATAAATTAAAAGACTGGTATCTACTGCCGGGGCTGTTCGAAAGAGATACCGCGGCCCTGGAACACAAAGAGCTAAGAAGGAACATGGATGGGTTTTAGTCAATAAAAGTCTGACACTCCCTCTCACTCCGCCCAGAGCGGGAGGAGTTATTTGATAAATTCCCACCCTTAAAAAAATAAAAAATGGCAACTATACATACTCGTACCTCCATGTTTTAATTTTTGAGTGATTTTATTTTTATTTATTGATTTTTGTAATGATTTTTATTGATTTTTGTAATGATTTTTCAATGATTTTAATGACTTTTTAATGATATTTTTTGTATCTCAATTATTATTTTTTGTTGTTTATAGGTATTTTTCCGGATTTAAAACACAATTTATTTATTTATTTTATTTATTTATTTTAAAAGAGTGGACATGTTGATATTGCGTATGTTTGTTATTTCAAACACAATATAAATTGTTTGTGAATATAATTGAATGGATTTGAATTGATGATGAACGAGTACCAGATGTAAGATATATAAAAATCGTAACAGAAATAATCAAAGAAAGAAAATAGTACATTTGGAAATATAAGGTGGCTGGTAATTAGTGACCGATACTTAAACACGTGATTGTACTCATGATAACAAACAACTTAACCAAAGAAACATTTTTTTTATACTCGTTCAGCTTTATCCCAATAACACAACAGCAATATAAAAGTCGCGCCCGCGCGCGGCTGTGACCTATCAGCTGTTAGCCGCGTGACGCCGTTCTAGAAGGTATAAAAAAAATGTTTCTTTGGGAAAGTTGTTTGTTATCATGAGTATAATCACGTGTTTAAGTATCGGTCACTATTGAACATTCACCCTATAAGTGGGGAAATTTTGTTATTGCATTCGAGGCGGAATTCACACCCGAGCTGCAGGCGAGCGTGTTGTGGAGCCGTGAAATGCAGGTCGTTTATAAAATTTGCGGTTTTTTCAAGTTTATATAACATAACATGTATGACGCCTGTAAACCCCGAAGGATTGGGCAGAGGTGTAGCTAATAGAACACCCACATTTTGCCGGTTATGTTTAAGTCCCATGTAATAAGGGGCGAGCTTATTGCCATCAAATTTTTGCCAGTTATTACACACACAGCAGTCTGACTAGCAGTCTTTCCAAGGAGAGCCGATTGCCATAAATCGGGCTCAAATCCAGACTCCGTGGCTCCTACTGAGAAATTCCAATAACAATTTGCCCAACCCGGGAATCGAACCCAGGACCTCATGCTCAGCAGTCGCGACAGGGACCACTAGACCAATGAGGCAGTTCAGTTTTCAAGATGAAACCTCCCTAATTGCCAGATAAAAGGATTAAATTATACTTACATGTGGTGCATATCTCTGCAAGAGCGGTCGGTACCCGTGTCCGAAGGTGGCTATCATACCCGGCTCATCATCTTTGTGGGGTTGTAAGGGGATGATTACTTGGACCTGTAGGGGATGAAAATGGATGAAAGGTGATAATTCAATTATATTAACCAAAAACTTTGGGAGGGGTATAATACACGGTGTAAGGGACAGCGACGCACAATCGGTTACCACGTATTCAGTACATCATTCTGAGCCCCCTGAGCTAACATTTGTAGCAATTTCTATAATGGTAGATTTTTTTTATCGGTAATTAAAAAAAAACAGCTGTTTCCTACAAAACTGCAATACCTACCTACACCCTCAAAATGTATGGAACAGCTGTTTTTTTTTTTTAAATTATCGATGAAAAATTTATACCATTATAGAAATTGCTACAAATTTTAATGACCTCTGTGCTATTCAATGCATCAGCACAATGTTTTGAGTGCGTGACATTGAGTCCTACCGATAGATATCGGGTGTAAGGGACAGCCCTCCACAAACTGATGGGGTGAATTCAGTATATCATACTAAGATGACCGGTACAAGAAATTATTTCAAGAACGTTATGGAAATCCAATAAATTTGATTTGTTTTAATTCCTCATACGGAATGTATCGTTACCGTGGCAAAACGCAAGTAGCGAACGGCAAGCGCGACGACGAGTTCGATGAACTCTGTAAGCTAGGCAGGAAGTGAAGAGGTGATTTCACGCGTCGTTTGTTAGAGTATTTTAACGTCCATTGTTGGTTTTTTTTTTAATATTTTAGCCGTATTATTTACATAAATGGAGTGCTGCGTACAGAGAATGTAATTTTACATTGAAATAAAGGATATGATTCAAAATAAGGAGCTGAATGCTCCCTGACAGTTTGTGGAGGGCTGTCCCTTACTCCCTGTTTATCAAACTTACATCTTCTTCATAAGGTCTGAACACAGTGAATGGTCGCAGAGACGCCGCATCAGCTACAATGACGCATCCCCACGCTGTCCCGATGTACAGCTCACCGCGGAGAGAGCATAGTGCTGTCACCTAAGAAAAAAGTCATTGTAAAAATGTTTTTTATTTTACCCTTCTTAGTTGTAGTATCCCACACAAAAATTTCTCGTCTTGAATACATTTTACATTGAAACTAGAAGTTATTAAGGGATCATCATGTTATCAATATAGCACAAGAAGAAAAAATACGTATTAAAGGATCTAACTCATAAACTACTTGTAGCGTCGCACATCACTATGAGCGACGCACATCACTACACTCCTAACCGCCCAGGCGCCGGCGGGGTGAACACCGCGGCGCGGGGGCGAGAGGAGGCGGACGACGGGCAGTCGGCCGGCGCCCGCGCCAGTGCGCTCCAAAACACGATCGAAGCACCACGCTGCCACTCCGCGCGACCGCGCTAGACTCGCGTCTCTACTTGCCCTGTTTCGATTCATCCGCACTTTCTTAATATTGTACATAATTCAATTCTTACTTCTTATTCAATACACCTTTACTAAATCATTCAGATCGCATTATTTACGACATCACCTCCAAATACTCAATCAAAGTTAATAAAATTTATAAAAAAGAACTATGTACGTCATAGTACGTTCTTATGAGAGCTGTTCAAGTAGATTTTTAGGTTAACCCGCGCCTGCCTAGTCCATGGATGGGTGACCGCCCACTACATACCGAGTTTCCTCCGTGCCCCGGAAAGCCGTTGGTCCCGTCTGTTATTTGTAGATCTTTGACAGTCGTTACAGGTAGTGAGTGGCCTGAAAGTCTGACAGCCAGTCTTACTAAGGGGTATCGTATTACCCAGTACTAACTGGGTTGTGGAGGTCAGATAGGCAGTCGCTCCATGTAAAATACGGGTATTCAGCTGCAACTGGTTAGACTGGAAGCCGACCCTAACATAGTTGGGAAAAGGCTCGGCAGATGATGAGTACTTTCCCATGGGGTAATTTCGGACCACCCCGCAGACGGACCCCGTGCAAACTCCAACTCAAACTCAAAGCATTTATTTCAAATAGACCCATGACAGGCACTTTTGCATAGTCAAAAATAAGCTACCTACAGTCCCGCCACAGGCATAATAACTGTGAATGGACTGTAGTTGCCCATTCGAAAATAGTAGATCTCATGGAGAAGAATGGGCAAGAAACTCCATGGACACTCTTTTCAAATCAAGTTATATATTACATAGTTCTGGGTACAATATTGTTGCTTCTATATGTGAAAGAAAAAAACTAGCAAAAACTAGCTATAACTTACCCTACACTTATCTTCAGTAAGATGTTCATCCAAAGCGATAGACTGCAGGCTCTCAGAGCAAGGCACCAGCTTGCTGCAGTCGAGCCTAGCGCACTGCTTCTTAGTGCGAACTGACCACTGGTAGACGATGACACCTGGAGGAGGATGGTGGATTTTATAATTATTTCATGATTTATTATGTGAAAGTAGATTAACTCAAACTCAAAGCATTTATTTCAATTAGACCATTACAGGCTCTTTTGAATGTCACAAAAAACAAATAAAGCGAAGCTACAGTCACAGACACAAGACATAATAACTTGTGAAAGTACTGTAGTTGCCCATTCCAAGGCGTAGATCTCTATGGAGAAGAATGGGCAACAAACTCCATGGTCACTCTTTTCAATCAGAATATTTTTACAAAATCTTGGTTACATCATTCATTTGGAGACTGTACATTTATGTGAGAACGATTTAGAAAGACGTGCACATTAAGAGCGTCCAGAGTAAAAAGATATAATGAACAGTACATAAATAAAAATAAACCATGGCAGCTAAGAGATGACCAAACGCTAAAGTAGTTTGGCAAAAAGCGACGGGATGAATATTTGTATAAAGGCTAATTAATAGTAGTGGTATATATATATATTTTTTAACTTTGCCCCACTCTACGAATTCACACACTCTTATATCGTGGTGAGTTTACAAACATTTAAAATCACATACACAAACAGCCAGACCCGGAACAACTAGGTACCTGTAGGCCATACAAATATTTTTTCCGTGCGGGGATCGAACCTGCGACACGCAGCAGCCAATCTCAGCCACTGCGCCAACCGTGCCGTCAATAAAAATACTCTTAACGAAACTGAAAGGCACTTGTTCTCCCCGTCATTGCGATATTTTTTTTGTTCTAGACAATGCCTGGGAACCTTCTAGTTATGGAGATATTGGGGGTGAAAGTCTCAATTTTTTTGGCAAAGTAAAGTTATAACACCGAAGTTTTTGGTGTTATAACTTAACTTTAAACACCTCTACGACCCCCGTACTATTCAATGCATCCATCAGCACAACGTTTAGAGTGCGTTACATTGTGTCCGTAAACGTGATTTTTCACCCCCAAAAATAAATGTCGTTTCCCAGCAACTTTTTGCGTAAAGTTACTTTTTAATTACTTAATGGGCCTGCTCTTGATCTCGATCACGCCTGATGGAAAGCTATATGAGGTCTCTGATGGGACGAGCGTGCCCAGAAGATGCCTGTTCACTCTTGCTTTGAAGGCAGACGGGTTAAATGTGGGAGGGAACACAGATACCGGCAGAGAGTTCCACATCTTGGCTGTGCGCATACTAAATGTGGCGGAGAAGCGCTGAGTACGACTCGTCGGGATATCAACCAAGTGTAGATGGTACGCCGCAGTATGTCTGCTGGTCCGGTGGTAAAAAGGTGATGGTGGAATCAGGTCGTGGAGCTCCTGCGCACACTCTCCGAAGCACAGTCTATAGAAGACCGACAAGCAGAAAACTTACTTAGTTTGATGTACAGAATTCTTTGTTGAGGGCTTCGTGAAGGGTCCGTTTACACCTTGTATTTGTATAGAAGTTCGTAATACGCCAATGGGAAATTGTATCAGGCACAAGACTTGTACATTAAAATAAAACTTGTTTTTTTACTCACCCGGATCGTTATAAACAATAACAAAAGGCTCGTCTTCCGGGGCCGCCATGAGTGTGACCCGGGGCGAGGTCTCCAGCACATCCGCCCCGCACACCCCGCCCTCGTTCAGCGCGTACGAATACAGCCCGTCTCCGCCCGCCCATACCTCCCAACTGGGGATTAGGACAAGTGGTTGTTGAGTCAGGTGGTGATTAGTGATTCAAGTGGTTATTAAAGGGACGTGTGGTATTTTAAAGTCAAGTGGTTATAAAGTCAAGGGATTATAACGTCAAGGAGTTATAAAGTCAAGGGGTTATAAAGTCAAGGAGTTATAAAGTGAAGGGGTTATAAAGTCAAGGAGTTATAAAGTGAAGGGGTTATAAAGTCAAGGAGTTATAAAGTGAAGGGGTTATAAAGTCAAGGGGTTATAAAGTCAAGGAGTTATAAAGTGAAGGGGTTATAAAGTCAAGGAGTTATAAAGTCTAGTGGTTATTGAGGAGACAGGTGGTTGGTTATTGAGGAGATAGGTGGTTATTGATGAACACGATATCTTTAGGTTAGGCCGTGCTTGCCTAGGTTGGTCTGTAGATGGGTGACGACCCATTACACACCGAGTTTCCTCCGTGCTTCGGAAAGCACGTTAATGGTCCCGAGTGTCATTTGTAGAACTTTGACAGTTGTTACCCTGCCTGCCTTTTCCCAACTATATTTAGGTCGGCTTACAGTCTTACCGGATGCAGCTGAATACCAGTATTTTATATGGAGCGACTGCCTATCTGACCTCCACAATCTAATTAGTATTGGGTATTACGGCACCGCTTAGTAAGACTGGTTGTCAGACTTTTTGGGCCACTGACTACCTAACGACTGTCAAAGATCTACAAATGTCAGCCGGGACCAACGTCTTAACGTGCTTTTCGAGGCACGGAGGAAACTCGGTACGTAACGTGCGGTCACCCATCCACAGACCAACCTAGGCAAGCACGGCTTAACCTAAAGATCGACCCGAGCGGCTGTTATTATTTAGCCACGAGCAACTCTCATCATCATCAAAAATTGGAAGAATGGGGAGGAGGCCTCTAGATTATAATAATATTTAGTACTATGAACAATCGGTATTTTACTCACCCATGTGGTGACGGTACGGCTGCCAGACAGCACAGCTCCGTCGCAGTGCCCAGCTCAGTCAACACGAAGCTACCTTCAGCCTCCGGGCGACGAGAAGTCACAAGGAATAGTCTGGAAACAAACCACTTTTTAATGTGCCGCCATTGACTTCAAATAAACCTTTTTTTTAAAGAATTAAATAATGGGTGTAAAAGTATCCTCAACGAAGCCGAAAGGCACTTGTTCTCCTCGTCATTGAGATTATTTTTTTGTTCTGGACCATACCTGGGAACCTTCTAGTTACGGAGATATTAGAGTTAAAGTTCCAACTTTTTCACAAGTTTTTTTTTAAATACATGTTTTTAAAGTAACAACTTTACTTTAAACACTTCCATGACCCCCGCACAATTCAATCCATCCAACAGCACAATGTTTTGAATGCGTTACACTGAGTCCTACCGTAAACCGTGATTTTTCACCCCAAAAAAAAAGTCGTTTCCCAGCAATAATTTTTGCGTAGGATTACTTAGTTTGATGTATAGAATGCTTGGTTGATGGCGTCATGAAGTCCGTTGACACCTTGTATTCTAGTCTCCGTTGTAATAGAAAAGGTCAGATAGTCTTACCTGCCACAGCTAAGTGCTACTGCGACTCGCTGCAACTGCGGCAGTGACTGCAGCGCGGCCACAGCGGAGGGCGCGCCTCCTATGGACTCTTGTACGCGCACACACCAGATCAGGGCGCAGCTTGACGCGCTGGAAGTAAATAAGAGTTATGTTTGAGCCAAAATAGTTTGGGAATCAGGATAGTTCAGGTTCGAGTCTTCGAGTGATAATGTCAGCGCACACGCAACACTTCAACTCTAGTCGTTTGGAATAATTTTTATGAAACATGAGATGAGTATGAGCATGAGTATGGTCTAAGGGAGCCTGCCGTTTTGCCGAAAAGATTTTGACCAAATTTCATTACCCAAACAAATTTTAGCAACTTTTTTTTATACCATTGCAATATTTCGAATGATTTTAGTACGCATATTTTTACTTGGTCAAATTTTTACTTGGCAAAATATTACCAAGTATAATGTCATTATGGCATTTGGTCTTTACTCAAATGATTTATTACAGCAAACAATCTTCAGACAATAAACGTTTGGTGAAATGATTTGCTAAGACAAAAAAAATTAAAGCAAAAATAGGGTAGGTTAGGTTAGGTTAAAACTGTGACCCCCTACGGAACGACTTGCATTAATAGAAAAAAGAGATTGTTTTTAGTAGGTTACCCGGAACTGAACTATTTAGATTAGGATAATTACTTACTTATTTAACACGTTAAGCGCCGTGGGGGACAACATATGGGCCTCACTTAGTTAGCAAACGGAGCCAGGTTAAAAATGCCCGATTGTTAAATTTTACGTATCAGTTTTTATTGCTTTAGGGGCTAGAAAATGTGCCAAATCACATGAAATAAATCGAAGAAAAGTAATTTGTGACTTTATTTCACCAAAATACTACTGTCACTCAACAGTTGCCCCCCATGGCCCAAGCGGAAATAAATCGCGTTTTTCGTTGGTGGGGGCCGCGGGGGTCGGGGTGTCGGTCATCGGAAAATGAAACACATCTAGTGGGTACTATTAGAAAAAATAGAAGGAATATACCAAAAGAGGTTGCTAATGCTAAACTGAAGACGGGTGAATATATAGCTAGAGAGAGCGAAGATGGAATTACTATTATGAAGTGGAAAGATAAAAGAGACGTACTTGTTCTTTCGACCAAACATTCCGACCGTTTCCAGACAATTACAAAGCGAGGAAAAACGGTATCGAAGCCGAAAATCGTGCTAGACTGTAATAGGGCAAAAGGAGCTGTCGATTTGTCATACATGTTTGATGTAGTTTCATTTATCAAACTATCCCCGAAAAATTAAATCCTAACAGCTATGTAGTACAACTTTAACCAGATGTTAACTACTTAAGTAACAGTATAGTGTTTTACAACACATTATAAATAGTAATTTTATGGAAAAATATAAAATAACACATTATCACACACACTTTTTCCTTTAGAACTTACAAACAAGTCTTATCTCGAAATTATTTGTCATATTTTTCTAAGTCATAGTTTTTACTAAAAACCAAATACAATCTATTTGTCTGCAGGGCCGTGGGGGTCACTTCAAATACATATTAGCTTCATATCTGTGCCCGCCGGCCCAATAGAGACGCTTAAAATCACCTCTGACTCGCGGTCATATGTTGTCCCCCGCGGCCCCAACGGAACAGTTAACTGTCGACCAAATGGTGCCCCCCATGGCCCAAATGGAAAAACGAAGAAAACGCACTGGCGTTCAACGTGTTAAAAAAAAAATGGTTAGGTTAGGTTAAAACTGTAACCTCCAGGAACGACTACATTATATAGAAAAAAAAAATATGGAAAAAAACGCTACTAACTAAAAAAAAAAGAATAGTTAATATTCATATTATTATAACCTGTTTAGAATTTGTCTTATTTGATTTTGCGTAAAAACTGTTATTCCAACTGAAATATTTGACTAAATAAAAAATGTTAAAAGTACTTGTTGGTAAACAAGTTATAAGTTTAAACGTTCACTTCCCAACGTTAGGTTTGCGTTACAATTTTTTGTGAATAGATTTTTTGCTAAGTAATAATTTGGCAAATGAAATTACGCGAAAAATTTTTTGGGAAGTGAAAATTTGTCAAATGCCTTTCGGTCAAACAAGGGAGACCCATGGTCTAATATTCATAATTATTCCTCAGATGAATATGGACCTCCTCGTTGGGTAGTGGTCGCAAGCGCGACTGCTCAGCATGAGATCCTGGGTTTGATTCCCGGATCGGGCAAAGTGTTATTGGGTTTTACTATCAGGAATTTCTCAGTAGCAGCCACGGAGTGTGGACCTGTTCCCGGTTGATGGCAATATTCTCGCCCCTATTACATGGGACTTTGACATATAGAGGCGAAATGTGGGTCGTATCTAATAATACTATTAGATACACCTTGTCCTAACCGTTCGGGATTACAGATTTGATGTTGTGTTATAACTATTGACAATAACGGCGCCTTCTCAATCGCGAATGAGTCAGACGATCCAACGATAATTCGGCACACATCGGGAAAGCATACCGGTCTAAGTCGCAAACACAAAATAGGGAACGAAAACACAAAAAAAATAAATAAAAAAAGTTATCCAGCGCTTGCGTTCCCGGTATTTCAATCAACTTTCCATGGAGTTGTATTTTTAGCTGTCAAAGGGTTTTAGCTGTCGTACTGTATGGATCAGAATGCTGGGCTGTGAAGCAGGTGGATAGAATAGAATAGAATAGAATATATTTATTGTAAAACATGAGTATACATCAAACAATATGTGCAAGGTCTTAAAAATAATAGGCAGATCTGCATGTTTTGCCATGCGCTGGTTTTTTGCTAATAATTTAAACAATTGAAATTGGCGCAGATAAGAGATGACGGAATTGCGTGCTGACGGGAACACGTGGAAAAAACGAGCAGTACGCTTATAAGGAAGGATTGCACATACCTCGATTTCCCAAGCAGCTTCCTGGAGCATGTATCACATCACACGAAGAAGACGAAAGCGAGAAGATCACACCAATTTCACCAACTTTATTAATGTTTCGAGAGCGCTTGTTATCGCGATGAATTGTAGGCAGCCATTGAACGTTGGGAATCGACAACGGAGGTTTTGTGCGGGAATGATTTAGAGGTGGGGATTACCTGTGCCAATCAACAAACTAATTGTCTATGTATCCGCGCAACCATTCCCCCGGGCTTGAAGGGATGCCTTCAAATACGAAACTACAAACTACTAAAATACCTAATTGCTAACGTTAACCTAACCTTTGATGATAAACCGACGTGTCTATTGGTTAGGCAACGGGCAAAGACGCACGACGGGACGCAAGTAGGATCCAGTCGCTGTCTTAACCCGAGCGATACGAGTGACTCCGGTGGAGTCAGGGAAAACTTCCTCCACGACACCCAAAGGCCAGTGCAGTGGAGGCGAATTGTCGGTTATAAGGATCACGACCGTGCCGACAGCGACTGGATCGGCCGGCGTGTTCCATTTGCGACGCGATTGCGACGTGTGGAGGTATCCACCTCTCCAGCGCTTCCAAAACGACGGTACTAAACTATCTAGCGACTCGTGTCTAGCAGTAATAGTCCTTTCCTCTATTTCCTCCGCAGGCAAGTACTTTAAAGGCGTGAGATTCAAAAAGTGCGCTGGAGTTAAACCTAGCGGTTCCGAAGGGTCGCTAGAGAGCGTCCTACAAAGAGGTCTAGTATTAATAACGGACTCGATTTGAGTAAGCACAGTGCTTAACTCTTCAAACGAAAGAATAGTACCACCTTGGTCGTTTTGTATTTTCGACACTCTGTTGGCAACAAAGGTGTTCCACCGATGGGGCGACGAATGTACCCAACAGAGAGCGACTGTCGAATCCGAAAATGCGAATATATTGCGAAAACCAATGCGGTTTTGACAAGCGACTACGACATTTTTTATTAGTTGAGCTAGCACAAGAATAGCACATAGCTCAAGACGAGCGAGAGAAACGACCTTCTTAGGAGACACCTTAGACTTAGCGGTTAACAACTTAACTATATTGCCATCGCTATTTTGGACGTGGAAGTAAATCACTCCCCCGTATGCCTTCTCACTGGCATCCGCGAAAGCCAAGATAGTGACCACACTATCGGCGACGATACTAACGTGACGTGGGATTTTTATATTACCGAGCAAAGGAAGCTCTTCTTTAAAGCGAGTCCACAGTCTTACTATATTTTCAGGTGGGGCATCATCCCAGTCACAATAACACAGCCAAAGCTGTTTGATCAGCAGTTTGGCGTACAGGACGACTGGCGCGACAAATCCCATGACGTCCCATATTTTAGCGACACACGACAATATTGTACGCTTAGTACAATTTTCAAAGGGGGTAATAACTTTCATGCCGAAGTGGTCCGACGTCGGTGACCAACACAAGCCCAGTACCTTATGTTGGTCGGACTCGTCGAATTCTTTGACAGCTGGCAGGCGATGCGAAGGCGGAATCGAATCCAAGACGACTTGGGAGTTGCTGGTCCATTTAACTAATTCAAATTGACCAGCTTTCATGAGACCTATCATTTCCGAAGCTGTGGAAATGCCCTGGTCTTCCGTGAGAACGGAATGGACAAAATCGTCCATATACAAACCTTCAGCGACAATATTTTTTGCCTGAGGGTAAGAGTCACCCTCGTCCTCTGCCAGCTGCTTGATAGTTCGCAGCGCATGAAAGGGGCTAGACTTGAGCCCAAAAACGACACGATTAAATTCATAAACCTGTAAAGGTTCTTGCGGGGAAAAGCGATACAAAATGCGTTGGAAACGCCGATCAGATTCTCGGATTCCAATGCTGAGAAACATTTGACGAATGTCTGCGGAAAGAGCGATCGAAAATAAACGAAAACCAATAATAATATTAAAAAGATTCCCTTGTAGATTTTGCCCACCATACAAGAGATCATTTAGAGAAACGCGGGAGGTAGTTTTACAACTACCATCGAGAACGACACGAAGTTTGGTTGTGACCTTATCATCTCGGATCACACCATGATGCGGAATAAAATATGAAATTTCTGAAGAATCAGAATTTGTAGGTGAAATATAACCCTTTCCTAAATACTCGCGGATGACACCGTCATACGCGACCTTTAATTGTGGAGAAGCTTGCATCTTCCTTTCCAAGCAGTAAAACCGACGTTCACTTGCTTGACGCGAGTTACCAAGGGATTCGACATCACCCTTGAAAGGCAAAGCAACCACGTATCGTCCGTCACTATCCCGAGTGGTAGTGCGGTTGTAAAACTCCTCACACAATTTGTCATCCGGGCTGAGCAGCGGGGGGACGTCTACTTCCTCCAATTCCCAGAACTTTCGGATCGCAGAGTCCAACGGATCAGCGGTACAACAATATGAAACGGTCGTGTTGCTGTCAACGCGTACCGGGGCGTCACCTACAATAACATAGCCAAGGACAGTTTCCAATGCGAGAGGCGACAAATGTGAGGCTTGTCCCGGCACCTTGTTCGACAAAAGTAAATGCGGGAAAATTGAAGCACCGATCAATACTTGAATCGGGCCTGGAGAAAAATACGTATCGTCTGCCAACGGTAAACTTTTGAAGTTAGACAAAAGAGAGGCGTCGACCGTAGCAGTTGGCAAACGTTCGGTAATTTTATCTACTACTAAAGACTCGATATTATAATTTATGTTGCGGTCGAAACGAGAATGAAATTTAATTTTTACGGAACCCTGAATTGTTTTACTCGAACCTCCTATTCCCTTTACGGTAGAACAGGCAGGTCGATTATTTATGTTCAAACCTAAGCGTTGACAACACTCGCGAGTTATAAAATTACTTTGAGATGCGCTGTCCAATAATGCCCTGAAACTATGTTCAATTCCGCGAGAATCCACGATAATGATACGTGCGGTTGCTATGAGTACCGTGGTAAGAGGTCGAATCATGTGGCTACTCCCACCATGATTATCGGATAATGAACACAGGGCTACGTCAGTGTCCGCGCGAACAGTGGTTGAGTCACTGGGAGCGGCCTCTGTGGGACGGGAGCGGGTTTGACTTCCGAAACACAAGAGAGTATGATGTTTGTGATTACATTTCCTACATGTAGATGTTGACCCACACGCAGAAACACGATGACCACTACTTAGGCAATTTATACATAAATTGTTAGACTTAATGAATTTAAAACGTTGATCTGGGTTATAACTATTAAATACCCTACATTTATAAATGTAATTATGATGCTCATTGCATAGATTACACGCGGCGGACTCAGAACCAGATGTACTCGCGTAAGCCTGTGTAGATTTTGTAGATTTACGATCGGATCCTCTGTTGCTGACGACTCGAGCAACAGGAGATGACGTACGTTCTAATACCTTTATGTGTTCGCGAACAAAACTTATTAAATCAGAAAAAGATGGAATTTCGGAATTATTCGATCTTAATTGATGATTAGATTCGAAAGTACGCGCAGTGTCTGGATCAAGTTTTTTAAGAGCGATATGCAACAAAATAAAATCAGATAGGTCATTGACCTTTGTGTTTTTTAACGCGGCTACAGACGATGCGAATTTATCGAGAAAAGATTCTAAACTACTAGGGGTTCCTGACGAAATAGATTTAAATTCAAATAATTGGTCTAGGTATGAACTCGCTGATTGACGCTTATCTTCATACCGTTTACAAAGTAAATCAAAAATAAGAGGGTAGTTGTCAGCGGTTGGAGATATGCCGGCACAAACAGATCGCGCCTTGGCAGTCAACCTTCCTATTAAATAATATAACCTCTCACTGTCTGTCAGAGAAACATTATTGTGTACGGCGTTGCGATAACTAGCTATAAATAAAGGCCAATTTTTAATATCTCCGTTAAATTCGGGTATTTCGATAGGAGGTAATCGAGGTGACCTTTGAACCTGACTACGAGATTGGACCTGTAGTTTTTCCTCGGCTCGTTTTACACGGCCTAATAGGTCTTCGAACGAAGAAAGCGCCTGATAGTTGATGACGTAATCAGGATTTAATTTAAGCTCATGATCAACAATATCATCCAACACACTTTCAAAATCTGCACGCATTGAATCTACTGTTTTAACGTCACAGAGGAAGGATTCCTTATTGAATTGTTCCGAATCGATATGTTTTAAATTATCAGATATACATTGCATACGACAAAATATACGATCCCGCTTAGAAACTAATCGCCTGAGCGTTAAGTCAATGGGCGGCATGTTAGCGATTTATGAATACGAAATAATAAAGAAAGGATTAATATAAGAAAAAAATAATATTAACTATTCTATTGTGCAGATGTACTAATTGATAGTTTTGTTAACTTAACCTGGCCGGGCAGTCGAGCGCACACGTGCTGTGACCTACTTACCGAACCGGTTTTCGAACAAATTGAAACTTATTTAAATAACGCGATGATTACGACAAAGCGGAGTACCAATTACTAGCTAGGATAACAAAATGAATACGATAAAAATTATGCGGTGGTGAGCGACATATGAACGATACGAAATTACGCGGTGATTACGACAAGCGGATTTATCTGCTAGTACCAATTACTAGCTAGAATAACGACACGAAACGAATACGACAAAATTAAATGATTGCGGTGTTGAGCGAAATATAAACGATGCTACTTAATCTAATGCGGAGTTTACGAGATTTTAACTAAATACCTAACTTGCCTCGTGGCGAAGTATTTGGTACAAATACGCGGGATTAACTAAACGAACTACCTAGGATTTCCTAGGGAATGGCTGCCACTGATTTTACGACACTTATACGGCTGAAGGACCAAATGTATGCGCTGGTTTTTTGCTAATAATTTAAACAATTGAAATTGGCGCAGATAAGAGATGACGGAATTGCGTGCTGACGGGAACACGTGGAAAAAACGAGCAGTACGCTTATAAGGAAGGATTGCACATACCTCGATTTCCCAAGCAGCTTCCTGGAGCATGTATCACATCACACGAAGAAGACGAAAGCGAGAAGATCACACCAATTTCACCAACTTTATTAATGTTTCGAGAGCGCTTGTTATCGCGATGAATTGTAGGCAGCCATTGAACGTTGGGAATCGACAACGGAGGTTTTGTGCGGGAATGATTTAGAGGTGGGGATTACCTGTGCCAATCAACAAACTAATTGTCTATGTATCCGCGCAACCAAATGGCGTACAATAATAACATTTTTTTTTGGCCTAGAAAAAAAAATCCAAAAAATTTGTATTTGACTCTACACAGTAAAATAAAAAGAATAACTTAATCCTAAATAAAAATAAAAATTAGGGAGAATACATTACATATGCCAAAATTTCATAAATAACTGCGAAAAAATGTCGTAATTGTGAAAACTGATAAAAAGTCCTAGAAATTAAGAAATCCATTTAATTAATTACGCTCATTTAAAAAATCCGTTATGGAATAATAGCATTTAGCAATGAGATATGGATGAAAAACGATTGCATGTAGCGGTGATGAGAATGTTGAGATGAATGTGTGGAGTGACAAGAGTGGATAAAGTGAGGAATGAGTATTAGAGGAAGTTTGAAAGTGGCGCCTGTTACAGAAAAAGTGAAAGGAAGTCGTTTGTTTTGGTATGGACATGTGATGAAGAGGGATGAAACGCATGTGACTAAAAGAGTGATGGACATGAATGTTGATGGATGGAGAGGGAGAGGAAGGCCAAAGAGAAGATGGATGGATTGTGTGAGGAATGATATGAAAGAGAAAGGAGTAAATGATGCCGTGACGTCTGACAGGGGAGAATGGAAGAAGAAAACGTGTTACGCCGACGCCGAGTACAATGGGAGTAGGGCAGGAAGGGTTGAAATAATGTAGAAATCATGAAATTAGCTAATCTACTTACGAGTAAACAGATATCCTGCCGACGGAGTCGCCGAGCCACATTTTGTTGCCAACGCGACATATTGCCGTCACCATCACGGGATCCGCCTTGTCTGACAACATAAATAATAACTGTTCCTCAAAGTCTATTTTAGCATTAACAGCCGTTGGTCCCTATTTTAATTGGGACAAGCCCGCCACACTATTCCCAAACCACTGCAACTCCTGTGCGCCAGAATCAACAGTGGCGACCACCAGAAAAGCGCCGAGACAATGAAGGTCGACGAATTCCCAGAGAAACAATTTGACTGTCTTGGATCCCGCAACGAAATTAATCAGAAACGAATAGCGGAGGAGTAAGAGTTGGTCCCGGCTGTCATTTGTAGAACTTTGACAGTCGTTACAGGTAGTCAGTGGCCCGAAAGTATGACAACCAGTCGTACCAATGGGTATCGTATTACCCAGTACTAACTGGGTTGTGGAGGTCAGATAGGCAGTCGCTCCATGTAAAATACTGGTATTCAGCTGCATCCGGTTAGGCTGGAAGCCGACCCCAATATAGTTTGGAAAAGGCTAGGCAGATGACTCGGACTATATTATAAAAATGCCCGAAAATGCATTATTATGAATTCAAACATAAATGGTATAAAATTAAGCCAATTTTATGGATAAAAAAAATCTGTATATTTCAATTTAAAGTTCTCTGCTTCTCACACCTACCCTCTCTTTTTTTTGTGTGGTTAGTGACACCAGGTTAGGCCTGGTGTCAGAGATTTTATGCCACACATGAGCCTCTGACTTGGCTTTACATGCCGTCGAGAAATATCTCTCAGGCATGCTGGTTTCCTCACGATGTTTTCCTTCACCGAAGCAAGTGCTAATTATACAATACGCACATGAATCCGAAAAATCAGAGGTGCGTGCCTTGGGTTCGAACTCGAGACTTCAGTATACTTCTTCGGCAGTCAGACAGTCACACCACTAGGCTATCACTGCTATTTTCACCGTTACTTCCCTGAAAGAGCGTCTTCACACAGAGCCCTACTTCTGCTTACCAGTCAGTACTCTAATGGTGTGATGGTGCGTGAAACTGGTGGTGGTAGTGAGGAGCGAGTGAACCCTCTCAGGCTCCCCGCCTCCGTACCACAGTTCCCAACCTGGAACACCTTCTTCTGTGGAAGAAATGAGATTTGTTTAACTTTTTAAACGATTTTAAAAAACAAGGAGGTTATGTATTACACTTTTTAGGGTTCCGTAGCCGAATGGCCAAAAACGGAACCGTTAAAGATTCGTCATGTCTGTCTGTATGTCACATAGCTACTTTATTCCGAAACTATTAGGACTACACAGGTGAAAGAGATTAAGGGGGCTCCCCATACATGGAACTGAAACTAAAAAAAACATCAAACCTATACGTGCGGGGTGTCTATACGGGGTGTAAACAGACCCTTCACCAAGCCGTCAACCAAGCATTCTGTACATCAAACTAAGTAACTTTACGCAAAAATTATTGCTGGGAAACGAAATTTTTTTTTGGGGTCAAAAATCACATTTTACGGTAAAACTCAATATAATGCGCTCAAAACTTATTGCTGATGGATGCTTTGAATAGTAAACGGACCATGGAGGTAATTGGAGTAAAGTTAGAACCTTAAAAAGTAGTATTTAAAAAAAAACTTGTGAAAAAATTGGAACTTTGACCCCCAATATCTCCGTAACTAGAAGGTTCCCAGGTATGGTCCAGAACAAAAAAATGATCACAATGACGAGGAGAACAAGTGCCTTTCGGCTTCGTTAAGGGTCTTTTTACACCCTTTAGATAGGTCTTTAAAAATGACATTGAGGTTTCTAAAACCATTTTTTCTCAAAGTCAATCGTTTGAAAGATAGACACTTCCAAAGTGGTAAAATGTGTGCCCCCTAATTTCTAAAGTAAGAGCAGAAAAATTCTGAAAAAATTAAGGATTGTAGAACGTAAAAAAAACTTTCAACGAAAATTGATTTGATGTTTAGTTTTGAGATAGGGACTTTTTGATCAAACTGCAGCAGTAACTTTGTATTTCATTAATATACTACGAAAAACAAATTTAGTTTTGCTGTTGAATGAAATACAATACAACATAATTATGAATGAGGTTTCAAAATATTTTATATTGTTTGGTGCATACAGGGTACCGTAGTACCCTGTATGCGTGTGAGTACGACTTGCATTTGGCCGGTTTTTTTAAACTTTTCTGCAGCGATTATTCCATGGTTACTGGGCCGATTTATGTGATTCTTTTTTCATTTGGTAGAGGAAGCCGTTGCGTTTTTGAGCTAGTCGTACCGACTGCAGGCGTGCTGCCAGACAAGCTCACAACATACCACTAACTCCCCGCACGCTGCACGAGGCAGCTGCGGTGGCAGTCCGTGCAGCCGCTGCATCAGCGAGCGCGCAGTACTCGGGCGCGGCTGCGACACTGACGAGCGCTGCAGCTGAGGGTCGCAGCTCGGGGGAGCCCGACCAGCAGCGGCGCATCGTCTCTAGCATGCAGCTGGGGTATTCTAGGTCCTGGGAGGAGAATGATTATTTTAAACGTGACTTAATCAAAGATATAATTAAATCGCTAGATACCTCCAACCGCGTCAAAAAATTGTCACTGGATAGATAGTATTTATTTCTGTGAGTCAGTAGTCGATAGTACATTTTGATACAAGTGGGCAAACTTTGTTATTGCAGCCGAGGTCAAATTCACACCTGAACCGCAGGCGACGGAGTTATGATGCCGAGAACTGCAGTAACAAATACCGACGAGTATCAAACGACTTTGTTCTGTGTGAGGTTCCTCTGAGGGATCTTGTTCATTCTAATTAAAAACACGAAGAATGTCGAAGCGCATGTTTTCTAGTTTAACTATGTTTCGTTTTGTAGTCTATACTATTAATATAAAGAGGGTTTGTAAGTATGTAGGGGTAATATCCGGAACTAATGATCCAATTCTAAAAATTCTTTCACTGGCAGAAAGCTAGATTATTCGTGAGTGCTATAGGCTTTAAATTATATTTATATCATGCATATTAGCCGAGCTATCACAATTTTTGCGTACGAAGTCGCGGGCGAAGTGCTAGTAATTAATAAAATGGAGTACTCACCCTGGGTGACAACGAAGGTCTGGCTCCCTCCAGCACAGCTTCCTTCACAGCCTCGTGACCCTCAAACGGCTGCCGTACTGTCACTATCTCGTATAACAGCATTCCGTATGAGAAGCAGTCCACCTGGGAATAATAAAGTTATACGAGATCAAATTAATTTGCTAGTGAAACTCCGTAGACGTTATGAGTATCGAAAAATAAAAAAATTGGCCGTCACGAGGCGACCGGCAGATGAGAAACATTTATGTAAATATTAGAATTCATCTTACTAATATTATAAAGAGGAAATATTTGTATTTTTGTGTGTTTGTAATGAATAAACTCAAAAACAACTGGGCCGAATTCAAAAATTTTTTCACCATTAGAAAGCTACATTATCCCTGAGTAGCATAGGCTATAATTTTTCAAAAAATGTTTAAAAAATAAATGTCCACCCGTGCAAAGCCGGGACGGGCCGCTAGTAATTAAAAAAAAAACTGAAGCAAATAGCTAATGTTATAAGGAGTAACTAAGGCTACTTTTATTTTAGAATAAGTGCCCTTACCATGAGTTTGTAAAAAACTGTCCTCGATATCGAAAACTATCGGATATACTTCTCGTGCCGTAAAGCAGTCGATGAATATGAAGGAGACAGGGCGATAGTATTCGATAACGAATAATACATTTCAAACTCATGGTAAGCCCAAAGATTTAGGGTACCGTGCAAAAAAAATAAAACCCTTGAAATTGGTAACAAAATCCGTTTCAAAAAGGGAAGTAATATTTTTTTAATAATTATTTCACGTAAACGAAGGTCGCGGGGAACAGCTAGAACCCTTCAGCACAGTCACAGCATTTTAAATGAATATGGTTTTTAATCAGGTTTACAAGAATATGCATAGTAATTCCAAGCGAATAAGGTTCATATTCGTATGTATTGCTTTCTCTAAAGTGCTATTCATTTCAGCCTAAGAATTCTGACTTACCTTTTCATTGTACTCTTCTTCACCATTATACCTCATGATCTCCGGCGCCATGAATCCTTCCGTGCCACCGAATCCTTTGGTCCCTGATGGAGGAGCTAGCCGACTTATACCTGGTGAGAGATAGGAGTAATGGAATTTAAGTTGAAAAAAAATTTAAACCCTTGAATTTGTTAACAAAATCCGATTCAAAAGGAAAGTAAGTGTAAAAAGACCCTTAACGAAGCCGAAAAGCATTTGTTATACCATACCTGGGAACCTTCTAGTTACGTAGATATTGGGGGTCAAAGTTCCAATTTTTTCACAAGTTTAAAAAAATAAAACATATTTCTAATGTACGATTTTTACTTTAAACACCTCCACGACCCCCGTACTATTCAATCCATCCATCAGCACAATGTTTTGAGTGCGTTACATTGAGTTTTACCTTAAAACGTGATTTTTCACCCCAAAAAGAAAACGTTGTTTCCCAGCAATATTTTTTCCGAAAGTTACTTAGTTTGATGTACAGAATGCTTGGTTGACGGCTTCGTGAAGGGTCCGTTTACACCTTGTATTTAACGGACTCAGGTCGCTAGTTTATAAATAAAAATGATACGATACTGACCATAAGTTGTGTTGTAATCGGTTATCGTGGTATGGGCATGTGATGCCGAGGAATGAGGAAAATGTACGGAGAAATTTTTTGAGTATGAATGTGGATGGGTATAAGGGTAGAGGAAGACCAAAGAAACGATGGATGGACTGTGTGAAGAATGATATGGCTAGAAAGGAGGTGACTGCTGAGATGACGAGTTATAGAGAAGTATGGAAGAAGAAGACATGCTGCGCCGACCACAAATACATTGGGATAAGGACAGGCGAATGATGATGGTGATAATACTGACCATAGTCTCCTAATTTGACGTGCACATTGAGCTGGCCTCCGTTGAGCTCCTCTCCTGGGCGAGGCATCTTCCATACTAGTACGTTCTCAGACTGAAACAAAAAGAACATAACTGTGAATAATATCAGTAAATAGCAAGACGTCTTCAGAAATACGATATTTGAAAATAAGATGAGATCTAATATATAAGGGGTGTAAGGGACAGCCCTCCACAAACTGACAGGGTGCATTCAGCTCCTTATTTTGAATCATATTCCATCGGAATTTTCCTCAGATTTTTTTTTGTCGTTTTTTCGGTTACTATAGGTACCTTTATTTCAATGTAAAATTACATTCTCTGTATTCAGTACTACATTTAGTAAATAATACGGTTAAAATCAAATAATCAATAATGGATGTTGAAATACTCTAAAGAACGTCGCGTGACATTGAAATGAGCTGTTCTGTTGTGTTCATCGAACTCGTCGTCGCGCTTGCCTACCGGTCATCTAAGTATAATATACTGAATTCACCACATCAGTCTGCGGAGGGCTGTCCCTTACACCCTGTATACGTACTATTACATACCTTAAGATCTCGATACACGACCCGCCGCGCGTGTAGATACTCGAGCGCGCGCGCGACTTGAAGCGCGAGCGCCCGCGCGAGTCGAGCGCTGCAGCGCGACCCGCAATCTCGGTAGCTGCGTAGTACGCCGTCTAGCGCACCCTGTAGGAAAAAATAAAACACTTGTAACTAAAACAACGTATTCAAAAGGTTTATTTGTGACATTTTTAGGAACGACTTTATGATTATGTTCGAACCCAAGCCGTAACATTAATTTATATAGTTTATTTCAACATCTCTTCTCTCAAAATGATGAGCGAGAACATTAACATTATAAAAATCGAAGACGTGACATCTACCAACCCGCACTGGGCCCGGTATGAGACTAACCTGGTTCAGAGTTTTTGTGCCGTTTTATGGGCTTCTGACATGGCTTTACATGCTGTTAAGAACTATCTCTCAGGCATGCTGGTTTCCTCACGATGTTTTCCTGCACCGAAGCAAGTGAAAATTATATAATACGGACATGAATCCGAAAAATCAGAGGTGCGTGTCTTGGGTTCGAACTCGAGATCTATGACTTGGCAGTCCGACGGTCTCACCACTAGACTATCAGTGCTAGTATGCGGTAATCATCGTCTATCATCGGACACACGTAGAATATCAAAGCGCAGACCTTATCTGGTTTACCTGCATGTGTGTGTTGTTTGCAAAACTTACGCAAGTGCAAGAGGGAGAGGTAAATGTGGATGTCTCTGGTTTACAGCCCATTTTGACCCTTATTGCGATGACAATAAAATACTTTTCACTTACACAAGGAGCCAGTGCCAGGAGCAGCTAAGGGAGTGAGTAAAAGAGGGGATGTCTTCAGCTAACAGCTTATTTTGACTTCTGTAACTATGTACATAGAATACATTTCCACTTACACAAGGAGCCAGTGCCAGCAGCAGCGCTAAGGGCGCAGCACACACAGCCAGCAGTGGCAGCACGTGCTGGTGCTTCAGTTGGCTGAGGATGGACAGCTCCTGTCTCAGCCCGCAGTACGCGCGGCAGGCGGCGGCCGTCGGCTCGCGTTCCCAGCGGGACAGGGCGGCCTGGGGAGGGTAGGAACAGAAACCATTAAATAATTTTAAAGTCGGTAGTACTGTACAAAAGTCAATGACGGAAATTGGTGCCTTTTCATTTTTTGCGGTCACTAACGAAACTATACAGGGTGGGAGGAATATTGTCTATTCAAAAAAACAGATGTTTCCTACAAAACTGCAATACCTACATGGTCAAAATTTATGGTTGTTAGTGGTTCCGTACACGAAGGGTAACCAACGGGACTCTCATTACTAAGCCTCGCTGTCTTCCCGTCCGTCTGTCGGTAATAGTATAGGTAGACAGTTGAAATTTTTTAAATAATGTGTATTTCTGTTGCTATAACAACAAATTATAGAAATTAAGTAAAAATTAAATGGGGCTACCCTACTACGTTGTTACGGAACTCTTCCTGCGCGAGCCCGACTCGCACTTGACCGGTCTTTTGAAAATGCTTTGGCCGGGGCCAAGAACCGAAACTGTTATTTTTACTTATAATAACGAAATCTCGATGTTTTCTGAAGTCCTCAAAATGTGAGAAGCAGGGGCGGATCGTTTGTCATGTATAAAATTAAGTTAGTATATCTGAAACAAGACAATAGGGTAGTTGACAACATTCAATAATAATTCCAAGACACAACTTCTCAAAAAAAATCTCGTTATTTTAGACCTGATAACCCGATTAAATTTCAATTAATTACAAAATTGGATTTTTAGTTGCTTTGAAATCAATAAATAGTTGAGTTATTGAGTTGACTAAATAGTGACGTCACAGCGTGCTATTACCATACCAAAAAATAAGGGGGAATCGCGTTTTGACAGCTTATAAAAAGTATGTCAATTGATTGGTGTGTCAACTACCCTGTTATCTAAGATTCTATTACACCTACCTTGTAGGCATGATGCGCGGCCGCATCACTACTGGCGGGCGGCGGCACCGGCTGTAAGGCCTTCAGAGCCACGCTGATAGGCTCCCCGGGCCCCGGGGCCCCGGGCGGGGGCCTCCACGTGGCCGACAGCACGGTGCCGAAGGCCCCGCGCCCTGCGATGGCGCCCCGGGATATGTGCTCCCAGCGGGCGCGCTTTGATTCTTCTACGTCTAGTAAGAGCTGAGGACAAGATTTTTTTTCTGATAACTACTATTGTTGTGATGGCCCAGAGGTTAAGGCCTCGCCTCTCATGCATGAGGTTGTGGGTTCAAATCCGGGCAAGTACCAATGTGACTTTTTCAATTCATATGTACTTTCTAAGTTTATCTTGGACATCACAGACATCGGTGAAGGAAAACATCGTGAGGAAACCTGGACTTATAATTAATATAAGTCTGAAATCGTCAACCCGTCTTGAGCAAGCGATCACCAATCAATGATCGTGCCTTCTCTGTATGAGAAGAGGCCTTTGCCCAGCAGTGGGACAGTAACAGGCTGGTATTATTATTATTTTATATTATAACTACTATTATTGTCAGCAAATATAATCATTTATTTACTTTGCAAGGGTTTTTGTTTAAGTTAAAATAGCTTTAGGAACCAGCCTTGCCAAGGAACCCAGAAGCTGGACTGTGGAGGTCAGATAGGCAGTCGCTCCATGTAAAATACTGGTATTCAGCTGCATCTGGTTAGACTGGAAGCCGACACCAACATAGTTGGGAAAAGGCTAGGCAGATGATGATGACGTCACAGATATATCAGAATCTCTTAATAAAAGATGAATCCCAGTAGACACTATATACATAGACTTAAGTAAGGCATCTGATCAAGTTGATCACAAATACTGCTGAAAAACTAAGAAGTAAAATCTTCTACTTCTTAGCGTGTCGATGGCAATTTAAATTGTGTTGGCACAGAACTGAGCCACAAGTTTGGCGTCTTCAGTAGCGTCCATCATGAATGCTGGTTAAATTATTGCACATGATAATTTATCATTACTCACAGTATCGGGAGCTACCAGTCGCAGTTGCACGAGGCTGTCGCTGTGTAGTGGACAGTGCAGGCGAGTGCTGCTGCAGGCTGCAAGGATGCACTGCTCCACCGTCCATGCAGTAGCTATAGACCAGTTCTGTGGCTCACTGTTGACTACTCCTTCCACGGAGCCGAGACGTGACGATGCTGGGGAAAAAAGGAACAATAAAGTGGAAAGATCGTCACTCACTGGACGCCTGAAGGTGGACATCGCGACGAGGTCGACCGCGGCGAAGGTGTTGTAACAATCTGATAATGTTAGCGGGGCAAACGTGGCCAGAAACTGCACAGAACAGAGAGGTTTGGAGGAAGAAGCTTAGTATGCTATCAAAAAAAAAAGTGGTATAAACTAATGTGTTTGTAGGAGATGGGCGGCATAAAAACTCTGACACCAGGTTACGCAATAACCATACGAAAAAAAAGAAATAAGCTTTTGCCCGCGGCTTCGCTCGAGTTATGGTGAGAAATTTTCTCACAGGAACATACATATAGCCTATAGCACTCGGGGATTAAGTAACTTCCCATAAGTGTAAAAAAAAGTGGAATCAGTTGAGTAGTTCTGAAGGTGTAATCTTCGAAACTAATTATCTGATTTCAATGTTTACATAAAACTTTAAAATTATACCTCTTTATAGTATTACTGTAGATGGCACAGACATACCAGAATCTCGTGATAAAGATGATTCCCGGTAGACACTATACACATAGAACTTAGTAAGGCATTTGATCAGGTTGATCACAATATACTATTGAAATACTAAAATCAAAGAATAGAATAGTTTGTTACTTAAATGGTTCCATTTTTAACCTGGTTGGCAGGAATTTAAAAGTGTACGTTAATGGTCATTCCTCTGACACCTTTCCAACAACATCTGGAGTTCCACAAGGTTTGCACTTAGGCCCTACCCTCTTTGACATCTTCATTAATGGCTTTATATTTTGTTTCAAGCACTCAAGTTTCCACCTGTTTGCAGATGACGTCAAAATTATTAACTTTGCTTTGAATTAAACGCGGTTAACCGTAGTTTACCACTTTTGAAAGTGTACATTTACAATAATTGTTTTTCTTAAGACAAAATCTTTTGTCACGAGGCCTAGAAAACAACAAAGGTTTATCTCACCATTAGACTCAGCACCAACTCCACTGTCTCCGTCTGAAGCCCTGGACTCCTCAGACAGACGCAAACGTCTTGGCTCAGCAGCACCCAACTCTAGTCTTCTGAACGCCTGGAAACAAGTTACAAAGATGGTTCAATAAATATAACTGCTTACCCCAGTCTACTGCTGGACATATGCCTCTGGCAAGCTACCGCTTTCCACATCCAATCTGTCTCGGGAACTCAGAAAGTGACTATAGTATTGCAATTTGTTAATGGGTGTCTACTCCCAGCTGTCATTGGTAAATCTTTGACAGTCGTTACCAGTGGCCCGAAGGCCGAAGGTCTGATAATTTCGAGGGCGCGGTTGGCGCAGTGGCTGAGCGATTGACTGCTGCGCTGCGTGTCGCGAGTTCGATTCCCGCACGGAACAAATATTTGTATGGCCTACAGGTAGTTGTTCCGGGTCTGGCTGTTTGTGTATGTGAGTTTAAATGTTTTTTAACGCACCCACGATACAGGCGAAATTCCTAGTGTGGGGCAAAGTTTAAAAAAAAAACCCGATACGACTGGTTATAATTATAACCAATCAGGGGTATCGTATATCTAGTAACTGGGTGTGGAGGTCAGATAGGCAGTCGCTTCAAGTAAAGTCAGACTGCAAGACAAAATGACTGGGAAAAAGGCTAATCAGGTGTTGAACGGCAGGACAATGATGATCACGGATAATGAGTTAATCCAGGGTCTCTGCTTACCTGAGCCAGTTGGTGTTCCTGTTCCTGATGCTGAGCTTGGGGAACATTATTGCGGAGGCATTCAGGACATGGAACTACTCTTGTGATGAGGCACCGACCTTCAGAAGTGTGGACGAAGCGGGTACCTGTAAGAAAAATAGCATTGGAGATATTTTTTGTAAGGTGCTTTTAGTCAAAAGATGATATTATCGTTAAAAGATATCAGAGAACATTTTCGAAATGTCTTTTAAAAAAGATAATTGGAAATTTCTGTTTCTACGAAAAATCTAAAATCAGTCTAATTTATTTGCAACACTATTTTTCGAAAATATTATCTGAAAACTTTTTAGACCGATATATCCTGCTTATGCGTATGAAGTTTCATTAAAATCTGTTCGTCATTTCGAAAAAAAACGACTTGAAAGTTTATTATTAAAGTTTATTAAAAAAACCTTGCAATAACTTTGAAAATAAACTCACCAAGTGATGGGTACCAGTCTTCTAGCAGCAAATCCACGTGGTCTGATACTATGGCCAGTACTTTAGCCAGAGTCTCTGGGTTCGGTTCCAGACTGATGCTCTGGTAAACAACAAAAACATAGTATAAAGAATACGCGTGTATTTTCTGAATATGTGATGCGGAGGAATGAGGAAATGCTGATAATCAATATAGATGGCTATAAAAATAGAGGAAGACCAAAGCCCACTCTATAAAGGTCAGAACCACTCAATCAGTTTGAAAAAAATATCTCTTACCTTTTTTTTTTTTGGGATGGGATATCATCAAATAACTCCTCCCGCTCTGGATGGAGTGGGAGGGAGTGTCAGCCTTTTACTGACTAAAACCCATCCATGTTACTTCTTTGCCCTTTGTGTTCCAGGTCCGCGGTATCTCTTTCGAACAGTCCCGCAGCCCCAAATATCCCTTACCTGATATCCAGCTATAGGCAGCCCATCATCTCTTCTGATAACGCAGACTTGTGCTGGTAAAAGAATCTCCACACAGGCTGAAGACTGCATGTCAAGTTCGCACCATGCCCCTTCCTGGCGTACTCTGAATCTACAGGAAAAAAAAGATGGAGTTTATAAAGGGTGTAAAAAGACCCTTAACGAAGCCGAAAGGTACTTATTCATTCATCATTTTTTTTGTTCTAGACCATACCTGGGAACCTTCTAGTTACGGAGATATTGGGGGTCAAAGTTCCGACTTTTTCACAAGTTTTTTTTTTAAATACATGTTTTTAAAGTAAGATTTTTACTTTAAAGACCTCCACGACCCCTGTACTATTCAATCCATTCACCAGCACAATGTTCTGAGTGCGTTACATTGAGTCCTACCATAAAACATGATTTTTCATCCCAAAAAAAAAAAGTTGTTTCCCAGCAAATTTTTTTGCGTAAAGTTACTTGGTTTGATGTACAGAATGCTTGGTTGATGGCTTCGTGAAGGGTCTGTTTACACCCTGTATTACTAACCCAAACTATCCTACTTCTGGGCAACATACTCGTAGCATAAGCATAATCAGTCTTAATGTACCCACTGTTGGGACATAGGCCTCCTCTCTATGAGGGCTGGGCACCTATCGATCGATTGTCGATCGAGGCCATTCATCGATGGTAGAATGGATAACGGCCATTTTCAATAACTTACTAACAGTTAACGGAACGTTGCCATCTCAGATGAACAGTTGTAGAAACATCAACTGAACTGGTGTTTCTATAGCTTTATTGTCAAACGTCTTCCTGACGTAAGCGGTAGGTAGCACCTGTAACCGCTAGTAAGCGCATCCCTCCGAAGCGTTTCATTTACAATTTTCATCATATTTTCTAAACTAATTAATTTATCGACCTGAATCCTTTTGTGTTATTGTTTTTAAATATAAACCTATCGTTTGACACTATTTTTATTTAAATATCTGCACTAATTAAAGTGGCTGTGAAGATTGGTAACTGTGACCCGAATTCTGTCTGGAGATCTAGGATAGTTTTTGTCCCAGTCTTTTAATCTTAGAGAGCACTAACTCCTAAGCCCCTCACCTGACATGCTGGTACTCATTCTCCACCTCGTCGTCAGCCGCGCCAGGCAGCAGCGCATCCCTGCGCGGCGGGTGCTCTCTCAGCGCTAACATCGTTAGGGCTCCGGTGCAGACCCGCGCGCCTCTCAGCCATAGCTTCCAGCCCCAGGAGAGTTCTAGGGCTTTGGAGACTGTTTCATCTAGTTCCATCTGTTGGAAAATATTGGGTAGTAACTTACTACTAGAAAAGACAACGCGCGAGCGTAAAATCCTAATCCTAACTTCCTAACTTAATATTATAAATGCAAAAGTAAGTTTGTTTGTTACCTTTTCACGCCTACACCACTAAACCGATCATCCCGAAATTTTGCATATACGGTGTTCAGAAACGGACATAGGGTACCTTTCATACCGAAAAAAAAAATACTATTGCCGAGGAAAACAACAATAACGTTCTTATGATAATAGATGGCGCCACGTGTCTTTCCACGAATCATGATTAAATTATATTATTACAACAGAGTACAACCCGAATTGATTGTCAAATTCTAAGTTAACGCGAGCGAGGCCGCGGGCAAAAACTAGTATACGATAAAGCTTCTGAAAGGGGCTGCCACACAGTCACATAGATATAAAGGGTGTAAAACTACCCTTAACGAAGCCGGAAGGCACTAGTTCTCCCTGTCATTGCAAAAATTTTTTTGCTCTGGTCCATACCTGGGAACCTTCTAGTTACGGAGATATTGGAGGTCAAAGTTTCAGTTTCTTCACATGTTTTTTTTAATACTACTTTTTAAGGTTTTAACTTTACTTTAATTACCTCCATGAAAAAAGTCGTCTCCCAGCAATAATTTTTTGCGTAGGGTGACTTAGTTTGATGTGCATAATGCTTGGTTGACGGCTTCGTGAAGGGTCCGTTTACACCCTGTATTAATAAAATAATACCAAACACCTACCTCAGGCGGCAACTTGTACACCGAATACGGTGCGTCAGCTAGCTGCTGATCAGCCAACAGCCTCGCACACAACCGCGGCCAGAACCCGCACGGGACGTACGACAGGAGCAGGAGCCTTCGTAGAGGACGACCACCACGTCCTGACACTGTCAGCTTGTTTGCGTCCTCTGGGAGAAAGAACATCATCATCTACCTAGCCTTGTATTACGGTATTGGTGTCGGCTCATCATCATCTGCCTAGCCTTTTCCCAACTATATTGATGCAGCTGCGATATTGGTGTCGGCTCAATGAAAAAAATGCGAATTGTGGAGGAACAGACACCCCACCCCTCCTCACTTCATCAATCCAGCAGAACATCTTCCTCCTGGACAGGAACTGCAGTGGCCTATCTGCAAATCTCTTAACCGTTTGCGGGCCCAAATTGGCCGCTGTAGAAATAATCTGGCTAAATGGGGTATCATCGACCCGTTCCAAATACAATGTCAGTGTGGAGTCTCTCGGCAGGATGTGCCCCACCTCCTTTCTTGCCCATCCTGCACAGACACCTGCACCTTCCAGGATTTAAACGAAGCCGACGACAGAGCTGTGCAGGTGGCAATATACTGGTCGGGTATTATTTGAGTCTAACGACACGCAAAGAAGAAGAATAAAAATAAAAAAATTCTGCTGCATCAGCTTAGAGTAAGAGCTGACCCCAATGCAGTTGGGAAAAGGCTACAGATGATGTTGGTTATGAACGGTCGGGCAGAGGTGTATACCTAATAGTACACCCACACATTTCACCGGCTATGTTTTTTTAAGTCCCATGTAACAGGGGGCGAGCCTATTGCCATCAATCGGGCACAAATTAAGACTCCGTGCCTGTTACTGAGAAATTCCTGATGGAAAAACTTTGCTCGAACTGGGAATCGAACCCAGGACCTCATGCTCAGCAGTCGCGCTTGCCACCACTACACCAACGAGGCAAACATTTATGAATATTCTCTGAGTTATTTCAGGATATAAATCCGATCGTTTACTCCACATTAAAATAACGATAGTATTTTTTTTTTTTTTTTATGAGCCTGTTGTGTCCCACTGCAGGGCAAAGGCCTCCCTTCCCTCTTTCCATTTATCTCTGTCTTTGGCTATTTGGGCCCAATCCTTTTGACAAGAGTCCAGCTCGTCACGCCATCTCCTTCTGGGCCTACCGCGTCGCCGGGTTCTGTTGTTCGGAACCCAATCTGTTGCCACTTTGGCCCAATTTTGATGCGACATGCGGCAGATGTGGCCTGCCCAGTTCCATTTTAATTTGGCGGCTGTGTTGCAAACGTCTGCGATTTGAGTCTTGGATCGAAGTATACTGTTCCGTATACGGTCAGAAATTTTGACTCCTAGTAGACTTCGTTCCATGGCTCGCTGGCAGACCCCGAGTGCGGACTTTTGACGCTTCGTTAATGACCACGTTTGCGCTCCATAGGTGAGGGTGGGAAGGATGCACGTATCCATGAGTTTCCTTTTGAGGGAAAGTGAAAGTGATCCTTTCATGAAGTGTTTCATCGACCAATAGCTCTTCCAGGCGTTTTCTGTGCGTCGAGCGACTTCTTTATCCTGCCTCGCCTGGAAGGAGACTATTTGGCCGAGGTATATATACTCATGGACATGCTCTACCTCCACACCCCCTATGTCTATTTTGCGTTTCGTGCTATTTGTCATTAACTTCGTTTTTGTCATATTCATTTTGAGTCCGACCTCGAGGCTGGCGTGGCTCAGTTGTTCGAGCATGACACCCAACTCAGCCGCCGAAGACGAGAAAGGGACAATGTCGTCGGCGAATCGAAGATTAGTTAATCTCTTTTCCCCAACGACAATGCCCTTGTCCCGCCAAGGTGCATCTAACTTTCGGAAAGCTTCTTCAAGTGTCGCAGTGAAGAGTTTCGGAGATAGCGGATCGCCTTGTTTCACTCCTTTTCGGATTGCAAAGGATGGGCCAGTGGTGTCTAAGCGTATGGAAGCTGTACTATTGAGATAAACTAGTTCGAGTAATTTAACATAAGTGGGTTCTATTTCTTGTTTGTGGAGTGTTTTGAATATGGCTTCATGTGAAAGACTGTCAAAAGCTTTGGAGTAATCTACGAAAGCAAGGTATAACGATAGTATAGCAAAACAAATTAATTTAGAAATTTAAAGAAATGACTTACGTATAAGCGTAGGAGAATCAGTGCCCCTACTATCAGGTACGGGGGTGAGCTGTGCCGGCCACGCGCGACGAGGAGTACCACGGTTTGAGCTGCACCAGGAGCGTGATCGGACTGGCAGCTGTGAAGAGAGGAGTAGAGTGAAGTGTGGAATATGAGCGGTTGAATATTTGTGGTCCTTCGAGCCGGATGTTTATACCCATGTAAATTGGTTCCTTAACTTACCACCCACGGATGCCCCTCAAGTTTAAGGAGATAATATACAAGTCCGTGATTAGAGCTGCCGTACTGTATGGGTCAGAATTTATTTATTTATTTATTTATTTATCAACTTACATCTACCATTACAGCTAACCAATGCGGTAAATGAGCCTTAATATATACTTAGGTTAACTTAATTGCTACTTATAACTAATTACAAATAAAGCATTCCTTGTGAATTCACTCAGAGAACAACAGAATAAGTCCGTCTCGCTGGCTATGAGGTTGAGCGTGCGGAGTGCACGCGTCAGCGGCGCCTCTTTTAAAAGGTTGGTCCGAGCACGCGGTTCCACTAGCAGTCGTGGCTGTCGGCGTCGCCACACATACCGGTCCGGAACACATAGACTCACCTGGCCTAAAATAACTGCATTATGCACCTTCCCTCTGAGTAATTTAAATATATATAAGGCGAGTGCAAGATCCCTCCTAACCCTTAGCTCATTGTATCCTACCATACCTAAAATAAATAGGGTTGGATACATTAACGGGTAAAAGGGATAGACTCCGTAATACCGCAAATATAAATATCTTATAAATTTATTTTGTACCCTCTCCAGCATGAGACTATATTTAGCTTCATGCGGAGCCCAGATGACTGCATTACATTCTAACTGGCTCCTTACCAATGCATTATAGAGAGAATGATGGGCTGTGAAAAATATGGATGAAAAACGTCTGCATATAGCGGAGATGTAAATGTTGAGATGGATGTGTGGAGTGACAAGAACGGTTAAAGTAAGTAATGACTATATTAGAGGAAGTTTGAAAGTGGCGCCCGTTAAATTGTCCCTTTAAATTACTTAAGTGAGATAGCTGATAAACAAAATCCTCAAAAACTCACTTTTCGCCAGGGTAAGCAACCGTTGTAAAGGTATAACACAAGATGGGTTCCTTTTCGTTGTTACCTCACCTGATGCTGTGCCGGCTCGGTGCGAGGCAACAGCGGCGGCACAAGAAGTAGACGCGAGTCCCAGCACAGCGCGAGCTCGAACTTGTTCAGTAGCGACACGCCCAGCGAACTGGCTTCGTCTCCTCGCGCCAACATAGGAGATGCCTTGAAAACGTGGGCCAGGTCTTCGATCTTCATTATTCCTGGGGTAAGGAAAATGGATAACATAACATCACGCCTGTAATCCCCGAAGGGTTTGGCAGAGGTGTACCTAACAGTAGACCCACATTTTGCCAGTTATGTTTAAGTCTTATATCCCATGCAGGCCGAGCCTATTGCCACCAACCGGGCACAAATCCAGACTCCGTGGCTGCTACAAGAAATTATTGAAAGGAAAACTCAATAACAATTTGCCCGACCCGCGAATCAAACCCAGGACCTCATGCTCAGCAATCGCGATTGCGACCACTATACGCAGTCAACAGGCAGTAACGAGGCAGTCAAATGAGAATAGATCTTCAAGGAAAATTAATCGTCGTCAATCATCGTCTTTTTCTAGAAATACGAACACGCACATGAAATCTAACCACCGTGTAAATACAGCTAAACCAGAATATGTATACGCTTCGTTAATTCTCGTATTTCCAAATTAGCTCGAACGTTGTGAACTTAGTGGCGGCACTTTCAAACCTAAACGCCTGGTTTGACTTTATATCCTACTACTCGGCATAATTTGAAGGTTTCTAAACAATCTACTTGCCTAGTGGGCTTGCCCTAGCTTGCCGTTTTGACATCTAGGCACTCTGGCTACGTTTTGTAGATATACGTTTGTATGAAGTTTTCTCTATGCTCAGTTATCTCTACGGTCGCGCGTCGCGTTTTTAATATTTAAGTTTGGAGCCTGGCCATGCCTACTGTCCGCTTATTTATTCTTTTGACTTTAATTCGTATGAACGTCTGATTCGTAGTGAACTGAGGGTGCTTGTCAGAAACGTGATTAAGGCAATTTGATTGTACTTTGCGAACTTTATATCTCTAAAAGTATAATAAATGGCGGGACGGGAGTTGTACCATCGTATTAGGCATATAAGCTCAAACGGAAAAGTACCCGGGTAGGTGAAAATCGCGCGTGGCCTAATAGCGTCTAAAATTATACACAAGAAATTTCCTTGTACACACGAATTTACGATACACTAACGACTGTGTCGCCCAAAGGGACACTGCTAGCGATTTTTTTCAAAATATTAATAAAAGTTTTTTTTATATAATACCCGTACTTAATACAAAATAGCCAAGTATTTTAGTTATTTTAACAGCTCTTCGTATTTCTGAACATTAGAGATCATTGTCGAAGCGCATACTTTTTCTGGGCTACATGTACTTTGAACGATCTCACAGTTAAACTGCGTAAGCAGTTTTGTGGGGCAATGTAACTAGCCTTAAGAAATTGTATTTGTAATAAATCATTCATTCATTCATTCATTCAAGATGGCCTTCGGTTACTTAACGACGGAAACACACACACATACATACACATACACACACACACACACACACACATACACACATACATACACACACACACACATACACACACACACATACACACACACATACATACACACATACACACACAGATTTACATATACATTTTATTAAATTAAATTATTAATTCATTTATTTCAGGTACCATAACCCATGCATATATTTTGCATGCCTTACGGTAGAATCACTTGAAACATGTAAATTTATAAAATTGACACACCATGGTAACAGTGTTTTCTGCAAAATAAATTTTTGAAATAAGTAAAACAACGTTAACTGTAAAACTCACCATTATTAGCGAAAGGATTGATCTCTCTAACTGTGACTACGTGGGCTAACACGTCGCAGAGCCACTGAGGTCTAAGGAAGTATAGTTCTTTAAGCGTCGCGTCATCGTAGTGGAGAAGGACGCCTGTAATAGAATATATATTGTTAAAGGAGGATTATCAAAAAAAAAAATCCTTTCTTAGTGCTAACTTATTTTATTTGGGAAAACCAACAACCAATGTTCAGTTAAATGATGATTATGCCGTCTAGCCGATTTCGGCCACAGCGCCTGCATTCGATGGGTTTCTTGGGAGGTTGTCGAGAGCTTTGGTGTGCTGCTCTATCATGTGCTCTCAAGTGGCTAGCATACCCAACTTTGGCCGAAAAACTCCGAGCACAAAGCGAACATGTAAAAGAACAAGAAAAGATAGAGAAAGAGATATTATTAAGAAATGTGTTAAACAACAAGAATAACATGCATTTATTTCCGGGCTATATTGGCCCATAGATATAGACCGTGACTTTTTAGTCACCATACAACGGCAGCCCACTTCATATATCCAATGACTACTAATCATTCATAAAAAAAAATTGGTATTTATGAGATTTTAAAAGTTTAAAAATAAAAATATTATTCAATATTATGACGCATGCATGACGTAGTTAAAACACCCTGTTGTGAGCGATGATCTACTGGAATATACGTAGGTATACTCGAGCGCTGGCTACCCAGCGCTCGAGTATACCTACGTATATTCTCCCGTTTGACACGTAAACATCATTAACAGGATGTGTCATAATTTTCTAATGTTTATTTATTTTTCTTTGTACCTATTACTGAAGTTAAAAAAAAAAAAATCGCGCCAAGAACTATTTTATGTCGGGCACATTGAGTGGACCACCTTTGTAATACGACTAAAAAGTCACGTTGTATAAAGGGAAGTGATAGTTTTATGTACCAAATTTATGAAGAGTATAAAGAGACTCACCAAACCACAGTCAAACCATGGTTTGTGGGGCTCAGTTTGAAAGTTGTTTACGTTGCGAGAATATAAATAAATAATAATAATGTCAGAACACCATAGACGACATTGTAGCTAGGTAAGGCTCTTCAAAGGCGTGTATCTGCCGATGCACATGACGTCTCCACCGTTTAATAAGCAACGTTTGTGCCAAATTTCAAGCTATTGGACAAAGAAGTTTCGGCTGTGCGTTATCTGCCATGGATGAGCTCGTGGCTAAATAATAACAGCCGCTCGGGTCGATCTTTAGGTTAAGCCGTGCTTGCCTAGGTTGGTCTGTGGATGGGTTACCACCCATTACATACCGAGTTTCCTCCGTGCCTCGGAAAGCACTTTAAGCCGTTGGTCCCGGGTGTCATTTGTACATCTTTGACAGTCGTTAGGTAGTCAGTGGCCCAAAAAGTCTGATAACCAGTCTTACTAGGTCTTACTGGGTTGTGGAGGTCAGACAGGCAGTCGCTCCATGTAAAATACTGATATTCAGCTGCATCCGGTTAGACTGGAAGCCGACCCCAATATAGTTGGGAAAAGGCTAGGCAGATGATGTTATCTGCCATTGAATTTAAGATTTTTATGAAGTAGAAAAGGTCATCTTACCGTTCTCATGTAGAAACATGGTCGCTTGATGCAGCTCAGCCGCATCTCTGAACATGCGATGATTTTTCTGTTGCATATATTGTGTCACCTAAAAACAATAACTAAGTTTAGCTATTTATGCTGTCTTGGCTTCCGTACGTTTTTTCACGGGTGACCACTGAAAACCAGCGCTGTACTGTGGGCTCCCCATAGTACAGCATCATGCTGAGTGGTAACCTGCTTGTCGCAGTCACGACGTGCAAGCTGTCAACTTTTTATGTTCCATCCAACACAACATATTTATAAATATTTGTTATGCGTTGTATGTTTATTGTTTATTTTCTTTGTCAATTTATATGCACGTCATGTTCCTGCGACAATTATTTTTTTCTTTCTAAGTTGAGAAAATGTACCTTTACATTTTATGAACCTTTGTAAAAAATAGCTGTGAGTTCTCCTTCAAATGGAGTCGAACCATATGAGTCTGTAGGTCTTCTTGGGTGTGCCGGACATTTAGGCCCGTAGAATGAATGATAAATATAATCAAGCGTAGATCTCGCCTTCAGCTTAGATTTAAAATCGTTTCATCGATGAATCGAGCATCAAGTACAGGGGGCTTTTTTTTTTTTTCGTGTGGGAAATCATCAAATGACTCCTCCCGCTCTGGGTGGAGTGGGAGGGAGTGTCAGACTCTTACTGACTAAAACCCATCCATGTTCCTTCATTGCCCTTTGTGTTCCAGGGCCACGGTATCTCTTTCGAACAGTCCCGCAGTACAGGGCATCGAATACTATCGCCCTGTCTCTTTCATATTCATCGACTGCTTTACGACACGACAAGTATATCCGATAGTTTTCGATACCGAGGACAGTTTTTCACAAACTCATGGTAAGGGCACAGTTTAAAGATGGATATGGGCCTTTGAGTCGCCACGCATACGTGCGTTGTCGTTTGCACGACCTGCTGCAGTTTCAAAAGAAAGTATGGCCGAAATTGATTGGATGAATGATCGTGGCCAGACTTTCTTATTGTTCGGAGCTATTTCTTATTTTTTCGAATCGATGGTCTGTCCAATCAAATTACTGGTACCCATTGGCCACGTCAATTCTGGCGTCGCAGCTTCTGCGGCCAGAATTGCAACCAGTCATGGTCGAAGTCTCTCAGGGTTTGCCGCTAGTGGAATCTATTTTAATGCATGTCAGTCTTACCAGTTTCTTATACTCTTCATGTCTTAAGACAGGTTCTCTTAGATCAGCAGCCAATGTGGTGATACACTCCTCCAAAGCAAGGTATGTTGCTGGGATACGCTGTTCTAGTAATGGTTCTTTACTGCCTGCAAAAATATGAATATCATATCACATATTTAGTAATGAGCGGTTTAGTAAGATTAGGTTTAAGGAACTAAAGGAAATATCAAGAAAAATAAAAACAGAATTTAGAATGAAGGTATTTTATTTCTCGTATTCTTCTCAGCAAACCCTTTCATTTGATACCCATATCATGGGAATGCATAAAAAATATCTAGTCCGCCATCTTTGGTAGTCACCATATTGAATTTAGAATGAGGTCACTTAGCTAACCATGCGTTGTCATCCAAACTAAACGTGTGCAAAAATTCAGCTCAATCGGGAACCGGGAAGTGGGTCAGAAACTTCTAAGATTTTTCTACATAGGTACATGTGAACCTAATTCAAGCATAATGCGAAGGAACCCCTGATAATGTAATGATGAAAATAGGTTCACCTGTTTCAGTTAAGTCAGCCATCAGGGAAATTATAGGGGCATACCTGGTGGTTTGACGCTGAAGGCGACCGAGTATATGATGTCAGCCAGAAGCCTGATGTTATGCCGAGTATGGCACGATACCTGTAACAATATAATATTGTCTTGAACAGACAGAAAGAACACAGTCCGCAAGTGCGCACAAAAAAAAACAAACTACTAACTAAAATCTAAACAGAAAAAAAAAGATAATATTGTGTGTCTCACGGCTGCGCCAAATAAGCCCAGTTAGTGGCCGATGCTGGTTTTCAACTGGACCTGAGATGGTGATGTGATAGACGTTTTTACTCAATGCATATGAAAGTATATAAGGTCATACGGTACTTATATTCGTAACAAAAAAAAACAATCTTTAAAAAAAATCTCCTAATGATAAGCAGTGCTTTGAAAATCCAGTGCACGATCAAAAATCGCCCGTACGTACGAACTCTTAATTAGGTAATTTGCTTTTTAATGATTTCTTCTAACTTCACTTATAATGGAACCCCTCCTTGTATAAAATATTTCTAAAAGAGTGTATTTATTCACTCACCTCAACAGAATCCAAGACGCGAGGTAGACCAAGTTTATCAGCATCAGGAGCGCCCATGATAGATGAGCGGATCAGCCGCTGAAGTACTTCGGGACTCTCACTCTCTGGCAGGTTACTCTGTAGAGGATATAACACATATTACCCTGGAAAATGGTAGAACATGTCAGCCGAAAAAAATTTTGACGACTACCATTTATACAGGGTGTAAGGGACTCCACAAACTGATGGGTTGAATTCAGTATATCATACTAAGATGACCGGTACAAGAAATTATATCAGGAACGTTATGGGAATCCAATAAATTTGATTTGTTTTGTTTCCTCATATGCAATGTATCGTTCCCGTGGCAAAACGCACATAGCGAACGGCAAGCGCGACGACGGGTTCGATGAACTCTGTAGCTAGGCAGGAAGTGAACAGCTGATTTCGCGCGTCGTTCGAGTATTTCAACATCCATTGTTGGATTTTTGATTTGAGCCGTATTATTTATATAAGTGGAGTGCTGCGTCCAAGGAATGTAATTTTACTTTGAAATAAAAGAATAGTAACTGAAAAAAAAAACCGGTGGAATATGATTCGAAATAAGGAGCTGAAAACATGTCAGTTTGTGGAGGGCTGTTCCTTACACCCTGTATGTATCTTACCACTATTATAAATACCTAAATAAAAATGTGAGGATGGATGTTTATTACTATTTCACGCAAAAAGTATTGAACGGATTTGGATGAAACTTGGCACAAATATAGTTTACCAACACTTCGCCGGCGACTTCGTCCGCAAAAATTGTGATAGCTCGGCCAATATGCATGATATAAATATAATTTATAGCCTATAGCACCCACGAATAATGTAGCTTTCTGCCAGTGAAAGATTTTTTAGAATTGGATCATTAGTTGCGGAGATTACCCCCTACATACAAACTTACAAACAAATTTTACCTCTTTATAATATTAGTGTGGAAAACCTGGATGAATACAAGGGATACTTTTTATCCCGGTAGTATGATCCCGTGGGACAGTTACCGAACTCCACACAGCACGGGCACGGGCAGGAAGATGATGATGTGCAGGATAGGAGGTGGAGCATAGTTTGCGACAGGTCTACAACCACACCCCGCTGCTGTTTCATTGAGGTAGCCCCACTCAACGAGGTTGGAGTTACATCTTTCTAAATGAATGACAGTAACGTATACTCACACTGATAACTTGGTCGTAATGTGTGGCGACCATGATCACAGGCGAACCGGGGGCCCGAGCTTGTATGGACCTAGAAAGAAAGCAAAGGATTTAGAAGCTAAAGTTGATTTAGTGAAGTTCATTTGAATTCAAATCGGATCCGGAGGAACCAAAACACGAGGAATTTTTTTTTAAATAAAAAAACGTTGCCCCACACTTGGAATTTCTCCTGTATCGTGGGTGCGTTTACAAACATTTAAACTCACATACACAAACAGCCAGACCCGGAACAACTACCTGTAGGCCATAAAAATATTTGTTCCGTGCAGGAATCGAACCCGCGACACGCAGTGCAGCAGTCAATCGCTTAGCCCCTGCGCCAACCACGCCGTCAAAACGAATTGGAACGGAATAAGGCCTAGCAGTGGGAGAGAAAAGGTGTTTAGAACAAAAAGAAGCTGATATGAATACAATAGCAGCCACGGAGTCTGGATTTCGGCCCAGTTGATGGTAATAGCCTAGACCCCTATTACATGGGGCAAAACCTCTGCTTAACTCTTCGGAATTTACAGGCGGAATTGTGTCGGCCCAGAACTGAGCTACTAGTTTGGCGTTTGCGGTAGCGTCCATCAGTAATTACCCATGATTTTTTTTTAAGTTTTTCCCCCTCATAGAAATTGGTACAAATTTTATTTAAGTCCATGACCCCTGTGCTATTCAATGCATCCATCAGCACAATATTTTGAGTGCGTTACATTGAGTCCTACCGCAAAACGTGATTTTTCACCCCAAAAAAAAGTCGTTTCCCAGCAATATTTTTTGCGTAGAGTTAATTTCTTTCTTCATCGTGTGGTTACTGTGGTTAGTGCCTAACCTGGTGTAGAGTTTTTAAGCCACCCATGGGCCTCTGACTTAACTGACTTTACATGCCGTCGAAAAATATCTCTCAGGCATGCTGTTTTCCTCACGATGTTTTCCTTCATCGAAGCAAGTGATAATTATACAATCTTGGGTTCAAACTCGAGACCTATGACTTGGCAGTCCAACGGTCACACTACTAGGCTATCCTTGCTTATGCGTGATGCTATTGTAGTAAATAAATGAACACAAGCCAGTGTAGAACAAGTAGCGCCATCTAGTTCTACTAAGTGTAACTAGCGTAGATGTGTTTTGTTTCCTTCTTCACTGTTCTGTGCCCACCGTGACGTTCACTTATATCTTTGTTAGTTTTCAATATATTTACTTTAAATTAAACTCTAGCTCCGCTGTTTCATTTCCACAGTTATGTTATGTGAATTCAAACTACCTAAAGATATAAAAGAAATCAAATCATCATACGTATACAAGAAAACTTTAAAAAAATATATACTAAAAGATCTTTCACTGCAAATTTAAAAAAAAAAAAAAGTGTGAATCCATATTAGTATTAAACAAAACAAAAAATACAAACAAATTAAAAAAAAAAAAAAAAAAAAAAATGATAATCTAATGTAGTATGTACAAATCTTAACACCGAAAACATTTTAATGAATCGCTTATGTTCTGCACTGTGTCGTAGGCCTTAGTAAACACGCAACAACTATTAAATTGCACCCTACCCTCATCGCTCAAACTTTTGTGTTGTTTCTTGTGTGTAACCTACCTTCTTTTATCTGATAATTTTGTACTTGTTATGCTAAAACGATGCTAAGTCGAAATATTATTGAAATGGTAGTTTTAGGATACATATTTGTTTTTAAGTTATATTTGTTTTTTGTTTTTATCTATGCTTACCGGCAGATAACATGGTAAACCTGTTTTTCTCTGTAAGTGAATTTGTAATTCTTTTGAGAAAATAAATATCTTTAACCGAATTCAACATTACCTGAGCCAATCCAGAGCTCCAGCGAGTCCCTTCCTCCCATCCGTGACCTTCCATACAACCAGATAGAGCGATCTCCTCGATAAGAAGTATTGGTGAGTGGCGTAGTACCTGTGAACAAAATTAATTATTATATTTATTTATATATAACAAAATTATATTTATTAATTATATAGGGTGTAAACAGACCCTTCACGAAGCCGTCAACCAAGCATTCTGTACATCAAACTAAGTAACTTTACGCAAAAATTATTGCTGGGAAACGACTTTTTTTTTGGGGTGAAAATTCACGTTTTACGGTAGGACTCAATGTAACGCATTCAAAACATTGTGCTGATGGATGGATTGAATAGTACGGCGGTCGTGGAGGTGTTTAAAGTAAAAATCTTACTTTAAAAACATGTATTTAAAAAAAAACTTGTGAAAAAGTTCGAACTTTGACCCCCAATATCTCCGTAACTAGAAGGTTCCCAGGTATGGTCTAGAACAAAAAAAATATCGCAATGACGGGGAGAACAAGTGCCTTTCGGCTTCGTTAAGGGTCTTTTTACACCCTTTATATGTTACGGCTAAACATCGAAGTAAGGTTACACCTAGTTCTAGCCGGCTATACCTAGGTGCGGCCGGTCCACATACAGTCTGACACTGTACGGAAAATTGCAAAAAACGTAAGAAAATTTGAATTTCGCGGGCGACCCTGGTGCTTCCACCTTAAGGGTGCAATCAAATCGTATCGAACTGCAATCCGGACCGCACTATGGACACCGGACTTTGTACGATAATGTTCCAAAGTCCGGGTTCCATAGCCACTTACAACTCCACTATGAAAGTATTACTCACTCCTGCTGCCCCCCAAAGTCCCAGGTGCGGAAGGTTATAGGTCCCCGCGTGGAGCGATGCTTCTCGTACACCCAGGTGCCGATGTCCACTCCCACTGTTGAGACGTTGCCTCGTCGGGAGGATTTGTTGCCCATGCGTTTCGCCCAATGCTGGAAAGCAGAACGAAGATTATTTTTAGCACTTTGGACCCAAAGTCCAAAAAGAAGGTATTTAAATTTGGTTTCATTTTAAATATTGAATTATGACAATTGCGTTGATATAGTAGTCGGTCAAACCATATGATGAGGAGGGGCGAATCGCATGTGACTAAAAGAGTGATGAATATAAATGTTGATGGATGGAGAGGGAGAGGAAGACCAAGGAAACAATGGATGGATTGTGAGAGGAATGATATGAAAGATAAAGGAGTAAATGATAGCGTGACGGTTGACAGAGGAGAATGGAAGAAAAAAACGTGTTGCGCCGACCCCAAGTAACATGGGACAAGGACAGGAAGATGATAATGAGTAGTTGGGCAGACCAGTTGGTAAATACATGATTAATTCTGGTAGTCAAAGTGAACGATTATCATTACAAATAAGTAGTTTTCTGAAAACCTTATTTATCCTCCGCTAATCCTCAGTCAATTTTTCATTTTAAATGGTGGCAATTGTTTGTACATTAACAATAACGAATCATCAATATATGTATCTTTTACAACAGGTTAATAAGTAATTAGGAATCTGACGAAACCTATTAACCTTTCGTGTGCCGGAACGTAGATCTACACGAGACAAAATGACTTTTGAATTGTGTCTGGATACTCGGCATACGAGTGGTTAAAAGGTCAGATTTTGTTCTAGTCTCAGCCCTTATGCAACTGCACTTAAAGTTACTTACCTCGGTTGGTTTTCTGCGATGCTGTATAGCAGATTCTTGTCTCAGGCACTCCAGCAAACTTGTCTTGCCTATACCCTGAGTAAATAAAAATAAATGATTACTTACTAAACCAGTAAAATATTGGAAATCGCGTTACGGAACTCAAATGGAGTTGGGCAGGTCACCTAGCAAGGCGCAGTGACGACAGGTGGACTAAGCATGACACCGAATGGTGTCCAAGAACGGGGAAAAGAAATGTGGGTCGCCCGGCGGCGAGATGGGCAGACGGATGAGACTGGCACAGGAACGTGGAGATTGGCAGAAGAAAGGAGAGGCCTATACCCAGCATTGGGTGAATTCAGGCTGTAGATGATGATTATGAAACCAGTAAAACTTTAAAAATAAAAACATCATTTGATCCCCTCGCTCCGCCCAGGATTCTACTCTAGAATCCCTTGTTACGCTCGGGATTCACTCTAGAATTCTTCGTCGCTCTCGGGATCCAACTTAGTCTCTCGAATTAAATTCCCTTTTTTTTTCACTTGTGGTATAATCTTCTATTAGACTTTTTTAGTGTATTTTTGGAAGTCAGTTTAAAAAAGATTTTTTTTAATTAAAAGTAGGTTTAAAACTATTATTTATCCTCACCTGCAATCCCACAAGCATGAGCTTCATCCTAGTATACGGCCTCGCCTCCTGCAACACGGACTTGAGGTAGCCCACGATATCCATGCTCTTGTAGCGGCCGCACTGCAGCATGGAGCGCAGAGGCTCTTGGAGACAGCAACCAACGGTGTTCAGGTTCCAGAGGCGCGATAGGAGCCCCATTTGTGGAGGCAGCGAGGTTATATCTGATGAGGGGGGGTGGACATTAGGAGGGGAGGTAGAAAAATAAAAGACGGGATTTTCAAAGGTGTCAAAAGGTCGCTGTCGTCAAGGGAGTGTGGTTTTGTTTTATTTTCCTATTTCTACATTGTGCTCACATATAGAAGCAACAATATTGTACCCGAGATTATGTAATATAAAGAGTGTAAAAAGACCCTTAACGAAGCCAAAGGGTACTTGTTCTCCCCGTTATTGCGATCATTTTTTTGTTCTAGACCATACCTGGGAACCTTCTAGTTACGGAGATATTGGGGGTCATAGTTCCAACTTTTTCACAAGTTTTTTTTTAAATACATGTTTCTAATGATTTTTTTTTACATTAAACACCTTCACGACCCCCATATTTTTCAATCCATCCATCAGCACAATGTTTTGAACCCGTTACATTGAGTTTTACCGTAAAACGTAATTTTTCACCCCAAAAAAAAAGTCGTTTCCCAGCAATAATTTTTGCGTAAAGTTACTTAGTTTGATTTTGACGGCTTCGTGAAGGGTCTGTTTACACCCCGTATTTACGTATAACTTGATTTGAAAAGAGTGCCCATGGAGTTTCTTGCCCATTCTTCTCCATGAGATCTACTATTTTCGAATGGGCAACTATAGTCCATTCACAGTTATTATGCCTGTGGCGGGACTGTAGGTAGCTTATTTTTGACTATGCAAAAGTGCCTGTCACGGGTCTATTTGAAATAAATGCTTTGAGTTGAGTTGAGTTGTGGAGTCGTTGTCGTCAAAAAATTAGTATGTTTGTTCCTTTTTGGCACTCCAGACCAAACACGTGGACCGATTTTGATGATTCTTACGTCAATCGATTTGTCTTTCTTGCGATTGTCACTAAAGATTTGACAGTAATCAAAATTCAATATGGCGGAAACCAGACACCATTTGTGAAAAAAAAATAAAATGAAAGTTGACGAACTATGTTAAGTGGGGTATCATTAAATAGGTATTTGATAATGATCTCTAAGTTTCTCATATCATTTTTCATTTCGAACGTCCATTTAGAATTTATAACGATTTAAAGTTGGTTATTCGATATGACAAATCATTACAAAAGATAAAAAAAAACAAGAAGTAAAAAAAAAACTTTCACATTATTAAATTGAAAAGCTGGCAATAAAAAAAGTAATTATAAAAACTAAAAAAAACCAAATGAGCTTGTTTTTTGCTTTTTAGTCGTTTTTTTTTTATCTTCTGATTGAGCATGTAACGATTTGCAGAAGTAAAAAATGCTTGTTTACCAAGTATTAAAAATAACTTTTCAAAAGTTATCAAATCGCGAAACGAAGATGAGAAGGTGGCGGGTGTGTCGGATCATTTAGTTCCCTTCAAAATGGTTGAGTTGAATGGTGCTGATCCATGCGTCATGTTCGTGAACGGGCGCTGTCAGTTGGGACTGGTCGTCTCTTAGCTGCCACGGTTTATTTTAACTACTTTGTTTTTAAATTGTTGATCTAATCTTTTACTCTGGACGTTCTTAATGTGCACGTCTGTCTACATCGTTCTCACATATATGTATTATCTCAACATGAATGATGTAACCAAGATCTTGTAAAAATGTTTGATTGAAAAGAGTGTCCATGGAGTTTCTTGCCCATTCTTCTCCATAGAGATCTACGCCTTGGAATGGGCAACTACAGTACTTTCATAAGTTATTATGTCTTATGTCTGGGACTGTAGCTTCGCTTTCTTTGTTTTTCTGACATTCAAAAGTGCCTGTAATGGTCTAATTGAAATAAATGCTTTGAGTTCGAAGGAGTATCCGGTGGATTAGTCGCACTCACCCTTATTCCCGCTAATATTGAGCACCGACAGATTCGTCAGCTCGTGTATAGCAGGCGGTATGCCGCGCAGCAGGTTGCAGGATACATCCAGCATCGAGAGCAGGGGGAACAGCAGTCGACCCTTGAGTGAGGATCCTGTGTTCTGGAAGGGAATGATGGGATTTAGTTCACTGCCTCGTTGGCCTAGTGGTATCTTGGCGTGCTGATGATGATAGCCGACAGGCTCACTGTACATACATTCAATGCTGCAGTGACTTGCACGTCACCTACAGTCATCGGTCAGCTGTCAATATAACTGTGACAGATACGGTGTACTATGGTTTATTTGTTAATGTTTTCGTACGTAACATCCATAACATCACGCCTATGTAATCCCCGAAGAGTTAGGCAGAGGTGTCCCTAATAGTACACCCACATTTCAACAGTAATGTTTAAGTTCCATATAATAGGGGGCAAGCCTATCGTTATCAACCGGCCGCAAACTTCGAGGCTGCTACTGAGAAATTCCTAATGGAAAAACCCAATATCACTTTACCCGACCTGGGAACCGAACCCAGGACCTCAAGTTCAGTAGTCGCACTTGCGACCACTAGACCAACGAGGCAGTGAATTTTGTGTGTATTAATGAGTCCTTGTAACTTGAATAAAAGATCATCTTCCCTTTCCCAACTATATTGGGGTCGGCTTCCAGTCTAACCGGATGCAGCTGAATACCAGTATTTTACATGGAGCGACTGCTTATCTGACCTCCACAACCCAGTTAGTACTGGGTAATACGATACCCCTTGGTAAGACTGGTTGTCAAACTTTTTGGGCCACTGACTACCTAACGACTGTCAAAGATCTACAAATGACACCCGGGACCAACGGCTTAACGTGCTTTCCGAGGCACGGAGGAAACTCTGCATGTAACGGGTGGTCCACAGACCATCCTAGGCAAAGATGGGTTAACCTTAAGGTCGACCCGAGCGGCTGTTTTTATTTAGCCACGAGCTCTTGAAACTTGAATAAAACAATGAACTATTATTATAGAGTGCTGAAGAAGTAAGACTTAAAATTCACAGTCGTACATACCCATTCATCTTCCTCGTCATTCGTTTCATCCTGCGAAGCCGATGATAAGCCATCATCATCCGTGGTCAGTTGGATGCGCGTCAGAAGATTGTTGGACAAGATCTGGAGGGGAAAAAAACTTTATTTAATAATCGTCCAGCAGTTTTTATTCCTCGGGTAAGTGTAAGACAATAAACACTGTTTTAACATCGTAAGGCCCAACGACCTAATTTAATGACAAAAAAATAAAATAAATCTATACTAATATTATAAAGCTGCAGGGTTTGTTTGTTTGTTTGTTTGTTTGTTTGTTTGAACGCGCTAATCTCTGGAACTACTGGTCCGATTTGAATGATTCTTTCAGTGTTGGGTAGTCCATTTATCGAGGAAGGCTATAGGCTATATATCATCACGCTACGACCAATAGGAGCGTAGCAGCAATGAAAAATGTTGCAAAAACGGGGAAAATTGTATTTTTAATAACTTGACGCGGACGAAGGTCGCGGGGAACAGCTAGTAAAATAAATAAATCGTTTATTTATAAAAAGGGGCACATTTACAATAAAATATCTTAACAATTAAAATAGAGCACATTTTCTTATTTGCCTGAACTAGGTTGAACCTGTGTTTCAGGCACAACAATAAAACAAAACAATATTAGACTAGATTATTATTATTATTTGGTTAGATTTTGTTTGATTATTAGTTCAATATTGACACTCCGGCCCAAGACACTTTTTAAAATCATTAAATTACGGCCGACCTAAAATTATGACATGATTTTAAACGTATTTTTTGGTTTAAATAACAAAGACAGTGACCTAAAAAAAAGACAAATAATTTCAAAATGTTTTTTGCATGAAATTGTTAACTTTAGGTATAAGAAATACCCCTTAAAAGAATTTAGCCAAAAGCATTACATTTAAACACTTTTTAACTAAATCATAGTTCTGGGCCGCAACTACTTGCATCTACTTTTAGTACATTGGGTCGTAATGTATGTTGGGCCTTACGAGGCTATGCTTTCACGATTTACAACTAAACTTATACTGTCACTTACGTGATATCTTCCGTGATTTTTCATTATTATGAGCTCCCGATATTAGTCAACCCGCGACCATGGCGCTTGCAACAGCGTCGAAATATTGGGAGCTCAAAATAATGACCAATCACGGAAGATATCGCGTAAGTGACAGTATAAGTTTTTTTGTAAGACAATAATATTGGAAAAGAGCAGATTGATCGCAGTTTTTCGCTAAGACCTGGAATACACCTGGAAGACTTACAAAGGACCTCAAGCCTGCGGTGTTTTCTAGCAGGACAGGCAGCACTCAACAGTTGGGACTTTGTAGAGCACCACACCTTGCAACTGTTCCCTAAGACCTGGAACACTTACCAAGGTTCTCAGCCCCTCAAGCGTGCAGTGTCTTCTTGCAGGGCAGGCACACTCAGAACCACCACACCTTGCAGCTGTTCCCTAAGACCTGGAACACTTACCAAAGTCCTCAGCCCCTCAAGCCGAAGGTGTCTTCTAGCAGGACAGGCAGCACTCAGCAGCTGGGACTTAACAGAGTCTCCAGACCTTACAGCTGTTCCCTAAGACTTTAAACACTTACCAAGGTTCTCAGCCCCTCAAGTCGAAGGTGTCTTCTAGCAGGACAAGCAGCACTCAGCAGCTGGGACCTGACGGAGCCTCCAGACCTCGGCCTGGAGCGTACGTTGTTGTTTGTTGAGGAGTTGGGGCAGTAGCAGGCGAGAGGATCGCCTTCAGTTGAGCCGAAGTTTTCTACCTGTGAGAGAAAATGTTCGGGGTCAGTTAAAAGTATTGGAGAGGAGCAAGATATTTTCAATGCCTCTGGCGTCGCAAATATCCATGGACAGTTGATCGCCATCAAGTGAGCCCATTGTCACTTTACCTTGCTTATCCTAACAGCTATATCGACATTTCTTTGTCATCATCATCATCCTAGCCTTTCCCCAACTATGTTGGGATCGGCTTCCAGTCTAACCGGATGCAGCTGAATACCAGTATTTTACATGGAGCGACTGCCTATCTGTCCCCCACAACCCAGTTAGTACTGGGTAATACGATCACCTGTGGTAAGTCTGGTTGTCAGACTTTTTGCGCCACTGACTACCTAACGACTGTCAAAGATCTACAAATGACACTCGGGACCAACGGCTCAATGTGCTTTCTCTGGATTTATTTAATGGGTGGTCACCCATCCACAGACCAACCTAGGCAAGCACGGCTTAACCTAAAAATCGACCCGAGCGGCTGTTATTATTAAGCCACGACATTTCTTTGTATTCGGCCAATAATACAAAATACAAATAAATACAAATACAAAATATTTATTTCCGTATCACAATATTTCTTACATTGGTTTATGGTTGGAATCTCCTTTTAAGCAAATAATGCCTGTATTAGGAGACTTCGCTCCTCCATATATTGGATAATACTAATTACTAAAAAACTTATATATATATGTATATTTTTTTTTTAACAATTCAGCTAATTTATTTATTTATGTAGGTATAAGTAATAAATAATTTGTGTGCAATGGTTAAGTTCGAGTGGTGTGTAATGGCTGATGATAGGTGTGTGTGAGTATGGGTGTGTGTGTGTGTGTAAGGGTGTGTGTGCGTGGGTGTATGGGTGTGTGTACTTTGTATTTGTGTGTGAAAGTTAACCTGTTACAAGAGTGTTTCGGTGTCTTCATAAGTAAGTGGTTTTATCCAAAAATAATGATATTATTTTATCCAAATATAATAATGTGCCCACAACACAACATGGGACAAAATGCCTCGAATCTGTGAGAGGCAGGTTACGTTGCGTTTAAGTTAACAAAACTTGTTAACAAATTAATATATGCCATTTGGAAAAAGTGGAGAGATTTAGAATGTACACACGCTAGCACATCAAGCAACACGAAACTTTCAAATTTACCCAATCAACCTTGAACCTAATGCTTTAGCGATAAAGTTGAAAATCTATTAAAGAAATTTGACAGATTGTAGAAGCTTGATGTGCTAGCGTCTGTACCTATCAGAGGTTGATGAAGAACGTTGGGAAAAAAACTTTTACCCACGCATACAAAAATCAACGCAAGTATAGGTCCCGTCACGTAAAAAGAACGCTGACCGCTCTTATAAACTTTCGCATTTTTTGAAGTGAAACTTCTTTACGCACGCTTGAATTGGGGAGTAAGCTGGCGAACGCGTGACGTAAGCGTTACGAAAAGTGTGATCGGGCGAGGCGAACGGGAATTGAGTGGGGGATATAAGCAAGAGACAGCAGTGCGAGCGCACATTTTTTTTTTTAGAAGTTTCACTTCAGTCGTGTGGTCATAAGCACACTCGTTTTTTTTTTTTTTCCAGCCTTTTCCAAAGTACTAAGTAGCTAGTAAAGTACCTATTAAGATTCTGCAATGAAACAGTTATACTTATATTATAAAACAATAGCTTAGTACTTAAGGATGCGACTGTATAACGTGCGCAAACACATCCCCTCCACTGTAGCTCAGCGTTCTTTTTATGTGACGGGACTTGTAGATTTTTATTTGAGTGCAAACAGACTCTACTTACTTGTGGTAAACTTGGCCAGCATGTGATCTCGTTGTGGCTCAAATCCAGTTGCCGAAGACTCGTAGGATATGACGTTACGTACGACATCGATCTGTGGAGCAAAGATAACAAACAATAAGTATAAGTGTTACTATAGTAACCAATGGCCTATAACGGGCCATGGTATAAAGGACACTAGGCCAGCATGGTCCACCATGATGAAGATTCGTGGCCAGCATGGTGTGCAACTTACTAAGCCAAGATTGACAATGTTATACATAACACTGGGACAACATGAACCATTTTGAAGAAATTACTCAGCAAGCATGGTCCATCGTGTACAAGAAACTTGGCCAACAAGAATCATAGCGTGCCTGACATCGGACCATCATGGGCCTTGTGTACGCGACACTGGGCCAGCATAGTCCATCAACTATAAAATCTTACCTGAGTGAATTATAGGCCATATTGAGCCTAGTGAGGTTGGGAGCCCTGCAGGCCAGCGCGCAGGGCACGCACGTGAACTGGTTGTGCGCCAGGTTGAGCGCCGCCAGCGCGGAGCCCCCGCGCGCGCCGCTCGGGGCGCCGCCCTCCACCACGCCGCGCCACGTGTGCGCGCGACGGGCCTCCGTCCACCTGGGGGACGGGGGCAGTTGATAAATATAAATTCTTTGCTCAGCAGTGGGATAATATAACCTAGATAAGTTTTATATAGATCATCATCTGCCTAGCCTTTTCCCAACTATGTTGGGGTCGGCTTCTAGTCCGGATGCAGCTGAATACCAGTATTTTACATAGAGCAACTGTCTATCGGACCTCCACAACCCAGTTAGTACTGGGTAATACTATACCCCTTGGTAAGAGTGGTTGTCAGACTTTAGGGCCACTAACTACCTGTAACGAATGTCAAAGATCTACGAATAACACCCGGGACCAACGGCTTAACGTGCTTTCCAAGGCACGGAGGAAACTCGGTATGTAATGGGCGGTCACCCATCCACGAACCAACCTAGGCAAGCGCGGCTTAGCCTTGAGATCGATCCGAGGAGCTGTTATTATTTAGCCACGAGCTCCTCATAAGTTTTATATAGATATTAATGGGAAATAATGTTTTTTTTTTCTCGATTCTCCCAATTGACGTAAAAACATAAAATCGTGTTTGTTTTAATAATTAAATTGACAAAATTACAGTTGACTAGATATACAAGTGAACACGTGGTTTAACATACGATGCTTTTTTTTTCGGATGGGAAAGCATCAAATGACCCCACCCCCGCTCTGGGTGCAGTGGAAGGGAGTGTCAGATTTTTGCTGACTAAAACCCATCCATGTTCCTTCTTTGCCCTTTGTGTTCCAGGGCCGCGGTATCTCTTTCGAACAGTCCCGCAGCCCTGACATACGATGCAATTGAATAAGTAAGGTACTCACATAGCATTCCCCGCGCGGTTGGTGAGCACCGGTATCGAGTCATCATCATCTTCATCAGCCGTCTCCGACTCGCTGCGCTCTATCGACGGACTACGAGATGATGACTTCTAAAAGACAATAAAACATAATTATTTAATAGAGACTTGTTTTAAGGGATGAATGAAAGGCATTTGGATGTGGCTGAGATGAGAATGCTAAGGAGGATGTGTGGTGTAACGCGAATGGATAAAATAAGAAATGAGTACATAAGAGGAAGTCTCTAGTTTCTTGCCGGTTCTTCTCCATAGGAAACGACCAACCCGAACCGTGCACCTTTCTGTCGACGTTTTATGAGTGCCCATCTAGGCCTATGTGAAATAAAATATTTTGATTTTGATTCTGAAAGTGGCGCCGGTGACTGAAAAGTTGGGTGGTTATCGGCTATCGTGGTATGGACATGTGATGCGGAGGAATGAGGAAAATGTAGTGAAGAAAATGTTGAGTATGAATGTAGATGGCTATAAGAGTAGAGGACGACCAAAGATACGATGGACGGACTGTGTGAAGGATGGCATGGCTAGAAAGGAGTTGTCTGCTGAGATGACGAGTAGTAGTAGTAGAGTATGGAAGAAGAAGACATGCTGAGTCGATCCCAAGTAAGCTGTGATAAGGGCAAGAGAATGCCGAGGGACTTTTAACCTACTGTAAGGCAATTTCTCTTTCGTACACGGGTGTTACACAGACGATTACTCTGTCAGGCGACAAAATCGAACATACAGGGTGGAAGGTACACCGACGCTAAAACGATTACCACGTATTCAGTACATCATTCTCCCCCCCCCCCCCCCACAACGCATTTTCAGAACAGCTGTTTTTAAGGGTTCCATATCCGAAGGGTAACCAATGGGATCCTATTACTAAACCTCCGTTGTCCGTGCGTCTGTCTGTCAGCTGTCTCATGATCCGAAATAGGTAGACAGTTGAAATTTTCATAGAATGTGTTTCTGTTGCCGCTATAACAACAAATCTTCTTTCTTTATCGTGTGGTTAGTTCGTAACCACACGATAAAGAAAGAATCGATTTGACGGCACGGTTGGCGCAGCGGCTGAGCGATTGACTGCTGCGCTGCGTGTCGCGGGTTCGATTCCCGCACGGAACAAATATTTGTATGGCCTACAGGTAGTTGTTCCGGGTCTGGCTGTTTGTGTATGTGAGTTTAAATGTTTGTAAACGCACCCACGATACAGGAGAAATTCCTAGTGTGGGGCAACGTATTTAAAAAAAAAAAAAAAAAAAGGTGTCAGAGTTTTTATGCCGCCCATGGGCCGCTGACTTGGCTTTACATGCCGTCAAGAAATATCTCTCAGGCATGCTGGTTTCCTCACGATGTTTTCCTTCACCGAAAAGCAAGTGATAATTATACTATACGCACATGAATCCGAAAAATCAGAGCAACAACAAATAATAAAAATAAATGACAGATAGTTATTTACAGAATTACAGTAGAAATACTGCCCGCTGACAGACGGACGTACAGCGAGGGCTTAGTAATAGGGTCCCGTTGGTTACCCTTCGGGTACGGAACCCTAAAAACCATGCTAACTCTCCCGAAGTATTTTACAAGAACCTCTAAATTATGATTTAAATGCTAGATTTACTTACAGATTGTGTAGCCATAGCGAATTGTGCGCTTCCTATGGAGGGCGAAGCGCTGAGTTGAGGCGAAGTCTCCGATGGCGACGCTAGCTGCTGTGGGCTGCTGCACTCATTCAGACCCTGGTGAAGAATAATGTTCTAGTTTTAATATCACTGGTTGACTGCTGAGCATGAGGTCTTTGGTTCGATACCCGGGTCGGGCATAATGTTATTGGGTTTTTCGATCAGGAATTTCTCTCTCGCTTGCTAATTAAAATACCTACATAAAATCAAGCCTTTTTCTTACGGTGGGTGGGCAGAAACTACATAATACCAACGGCTACGTTTTTCACACACTCTTTTTATACCTATTGGTCAAGTGCAATTAGACATCTGTGAAAAAGCATCAGTTATCAATTTCAAAAGAAATCTTAATCTTAAAGTTTGTTATTTTAGAAATAATTAACGAAAAAAAGGAAAATTTTCAAAAACTATTACATCGACAACAATGAACAAAGAAACAGACCAAATTGGTTTAATGGATGCTCGCAGGTCAACTATTACGCCACAATATGAATTCGTTGAATTTGAAGTTATTCATAAACGAAAAAAAAAAACAAAAAGAAATCCAAAAAAAAAAAATATCGCGATCGGCGAAATTTTATTTTTTAACTCCTCTAGGAACTCAACAAAAAAGTCCCACGAAAATCTGAGCTCTATAAACTTCGTTCCACCTTATAAGTATTTTTTGTCTAATTGCACTCGGCTATATAATCCAACGTGCTTAACTAATCGATGCCTACGTCATCAAAATACTTTAAAAACTACTGTAAAATCAAAGAAGTACCCAATGAGAGCGGAGGACGCGGCGTGGGACGGTGTCTTTATATTGTTTAGCGACTATCTGAAGGTGACAAAGAAGATATAATATTTATTAACCCAAATCATAGCAATATTATATACATTTATAAATTAAAATAACTTAAAGTAACTCACTTAACATCATCATCTGCCTAGCCTTTACCCAACTACATTGGGGTCGGCTTCCAGTCTAACCAGATGCAGCTGAATACCAGTATTTTACATGGAGCGACTGCCTATCTGACCTCCACAACCCAGGTAGTACTGGGTAATACGGTATCGTATTGATAAGACTGGTTGTCAGACTTTTTAAGCCACTGACTACCTAACGACTGTCAAAGATCTACAAATGACACCCGGGACCAACGGCTTAACGTGCTTTCCGAAGCACGGAGGAAACTCGGTATGTAATGGGTGGTCACCCATCCACAGACCAACCTAGGCAGTACGGCTTAACCTAAAGATCGACCCGAGCGGCTGTTATTATTAAGCCACGAGCTCCTTTAGTAAGTAAGTAACTTAACTACTAAGTGACTAACTTAACATGAAACTAAAATATGGCGTCTAAAAAAAAAAGCTCCTCCATTTTATGTGGGTTACATGAAAAACAAGCAAAGTACAAATTTAGCAAATTGTGATCAGAAATATATCGATATAGCGTACTATCGATTTGGTGTACTGTCAATGTAGCGTACCGTCTATTTGGGGTACTGTCGATTCATTAACCCGTCGATGGAACGTTTTCGATACAGCGACCGTCGATGTAGTGACTTTCTGTCGTCTTACAAAGGTGGTCCACTCAATGTGCCCGACATAGAATAGCTCTAGACGTGATTTTTTTTTACCTACCATAATAGGTATAAAGAAAAATAAATAAAATATTAGAAAAAATTATGAAACATCGTGTTAATGATGTTTACGTGTCAAACGGGAGAACATACCTACCCGGCGCTCGAGTCCAGTAGATCATCGCTAACAACAGGGTGTTTTAACTACGCCATGCGTCATAATACTGAATTATATGTTTATTTTTAAATTATTAAAATCTCATAAATACCTATTTTTTTTATGAATGTTAGTAGACATTGGTTACATGAAGTGGGCTGCCGTTGTAAGACCACTAAAAAGTCACGGTGTATAGAAGAAAAAAGCTAAGTCAAATTCTTCACTCACATCATAATAAAACCAACATGAGCCATTGCGACTCCTACGCTAATCCGACTCTAGGCTATCATAGCCACTTCTGTAAAAGCGACTTAAGACCACCATACCCCATCATCTACAAAACACTGAGCCACGCATGATCATCAAGGCCCACTACATGGCACATGACACACACCTCGTGGCCGGTGTGCATGACTGAGAACTAGCCACTCTCGGGCAGTATGGGCCACAACATATAAAGTGCGGGCGCGGCCCACATGGCAGACGATATCCTAACCTTGCATCGTATGAGTCCCGTACGTTCATGTAGAGAGTCGCCTAGTAGGCCAAAATTGGCCGTGGTGTTCAAGATACTGGATTCAACATGGGCAATCACGTGCCATTAGGGCCCCACATGGCCCATCATAGTCCATCATTATATTTAAATGACGACCACCAAGGTCCATTATGGGCCACTACGGTCCATCATAATCCATCACGAGCCAGCATGGACCATGCAGACCACAGTGTAACATGTCGCGCTCACCTCGTGCGGGGTGGGCAAGGTGCGTAGATGGTTGAGCGCCACGTTGAGGTCGCGCAGGGCGGGCGCCGCCCACAGCGCGGCGGGCAGCGCGCGCAGCTTGTTGTTGGACACGTCCAGCAGCGTGAGGCCCGGCAGCCGGAACAGGAGGGGGGGCAGCTCTTCTAGGCGGTTGTCCTGAGGTGTAAGATAATATTTTTGGGTACTTTTCACTGAATTTTCGTAAGACGGCATTAGTAACACAGAAGGCCGTGAAAATGATAACTTCATTATATCAAAAACTAAAGTTGCAGCCGGAACTTACAGGTACAGTCACAAGGATACACTTTCCTAAATTTAAAAGTAATTTTCGCGAGAAATAAAGATTTTAACTCGGAGATAGGATCTTTTTCATAAAAATATGAGTTCCAGAATACTATGTTCGTAACAACATGAAATTTTAATCAGAACAGTAGGAGAAAAACACTTTTAAAAGTTGTTAAGTGTTTACATATTGGTGCTTGTGACTGTACACTGTACAGGATGTCAGCAGCTCATTTCAATTCGTATGTTTTTACTCCATACTTTTGTCAATGATTTTGTTTATGCAATACGAAGTATTGTAAGTCTATAGAATGTATCAGGACCGATGGGACAGAGTAGTAACGCAGTGGGTGCCAGAAGACGGGCGTCGTCGCCGAGGGAGGCCTAGAAAACGCTGGCGTGACGACCTAGAAGCGTTTGTGACAGATTGGCCAGAGAAAACCACACGGAGAGAAGACTGGAAGGCTGTTGGGAAGGCCTTTGCCCAGCAGTGGGACTATAGAGGCTAAGTAAAAAATAAAATAAAATTTATTTATTTTGGAGCACTGTCCAGTTCGTAGTCATACAAGAGAATATCTCACCTGCAAGTACACCTCCTGCAGTACAGGTGCTGAATACAATTCAGGCTTTAGCTTAGGCTTCTTCTTACGCCTCTTGCCGTCCAGCTCATCTTCGAAGGGATCCTCAGCCGTTGGGAGACGTTCTAACTTGTTTTGTGCTGCGTTTAAGTACCTGGGAGTTATGAAACAGGGATCCGGTTAGACTGGAAGCCAGCTCCAACATAGTTAGGAAAAAAATTAGGCAGATGATGATGATGCTGATGATGTAGGAGGTAGGTAAGGTTAGACAGAAGATGCTTACTTTAAACTTAGCATTGTGAACAGCTCAGGTGGTCAATTAAGCAAATTAATTTAACCAGCTAAACTCCGTAGACAAAACGGGGATCGATGTCAAAACACGATCAAACGAAAAATTACAATCATTTTAGGTATGTTTTTTAGGTCAACAAGATCTTCCAGTAGAGTTTTTCTGCATAATTTAAATGAAGAAAATGTCTTACGGAAAGTTTGAGTATGAATCTAGATGTTGAAAAGAGTGTCCATGGAGTTTCTTGCCCATTATTCTCCATGAGATCTATTATTTTCGAATGGGCAACTGCAGTCCATTCACGGTTATTATGCCTGTGGCGGGACTGTAGGTAGCTTATTTTTGACTATGCAAAAGTGCCTGTCACGGGTCTATTTGAAATAAATGCTTTGAGTTTAAGTTTGAGTTTGATGGCTTTAAGAGTAGAGGAAGACCATAGAAACGAGAGATGGACTTTGTGAAAAACGATATGGCTTGAAAGGACATACTTCTTTATTACTCATGAAATGATGAGTAATAAAGAAGTATGGAAGAAGAAGACTTGCTGCACCGACCCCAAATAACTTGTGGTAAGGGCAGGAGAATGATGTTGATGGTGATGATTCTCTTACCTTAAACTCATCATGGTGAACAGTTCAGGTGGTAAGAGTCTTAGCTCATTGTTGGATATGTCAAGTCTTGTGAGAGCATGTAGGGCTCCACTGTTGCTGCTCAGTTTAGAGTTGACGCGAAGAGCCGCTTGGCGGAGCCAGGACATGCTGTCGGCAAAAAAGTTAGATTTGTAGGTACAGTCAAAAGTTATAGTTAAACAACCAAAAACAACCCCTAATTGCTATGGAGTCTAGTGCTTTTAATACGCACAACTTATACTGCGAAAACAAGCCTTACTGCTAAGGTGCTGCCATAATCACATTGTTATCATAGACCTCCGGTTGACAGAACATGGCCCTGGAGATTAAGAAGACTTACTAAATGAGCAGTCGCATCAAAAGTATTAAAAACAGTGTTGGACATAGTACACTACCCTGGGGCATTCCATAAGTAATCGGCTTTACCACTGCTTATAAAAGACTGATCTGACGCAAAATTATCTTTGAGGTTAGTATTTGCTTGAAATGGCACTTAAGATTCGCCTAATCCCGATAGATTCAAGTATTTCCAACAGTAAGCGAGTATTAACAGTATCAAAAGCTCTAGGATACTCTATATGTTTAGAAAAATATCAATAATAGTTCAGGACCAGACCAGACCGGACAGATTGCAATTTTAGATGATGCATGTAAGATTTTTGTTTGAAATCGCAATCACGCAACAAGAGAACTTCCTAGTAACACACGTACCCCCTCACAGTCACACACGCTCTCACCCATATACCACTCACACATACCGTTTCTCACACACATGCCCTTGCATGATTTAGTGGCTATACACTAGGCTCATCAAGATGTCATTTATCTTTTAATTTTAAAATATTTTTGTTCTTCATTTCTGTTTTTGTTAAATGCTTTGATGGAAAAATTCCTTGATTCTACAGTGAAAGAGACTGGCCTCCATGTCACAGAAAACCGAGTGTGGAGACCAGAGACCTATTTTTGATGTAACGTACTTCTGAAACAATAAAGTTATATATATTTGTACGGAGCATTCTCATTTAGAAAATAAAAACGTTTTGGAACCTACCGTATAGTAGCTAGCTGAGCTCTCAGCTCCCTCCAGTTCACCATGACAGCGGTAGTGGGACATAAAGCGTTGTAAGTCAGCGCCGAGTCGCCGTCGCGCTCGCTGAACAGCGCTTCGGATATCGTCGACTTGTTTAGTTTGTAGTCTGGGTCGGGGTAGGCCTAGGGGTAAATAGAACATAATTGACATAAAGACAACACGTCAGTTTCCCACGACCTGGGAATCGAACCTAGGACCTAATGATTAATGACAGCGGTCGAAAGCGCTACTGCTGGGCGTAAGGTTCTGCGTTTGATTCACAAGTCGGGCAGTGTTATTAGATTTTTCTATTAGTAATTCCTCAGCAGCAGCCACTGAGTCTATATTTATACCAGGTTGGTAAATGGGACTTAAACACAACTGGCGAAATACTTTTAATTAAAATACGTAATTGAAATACAGATACGTTTGTAATTCAATTACTTCTTAAAAATGTAATTAGTAATAGGTATTTCAAATAACTGACGCTGTAGTATTTTGTAGTTAGTCTTTCAAATACTTATGGCATCAAAATAAATTTGAACATATATTTAGCGACATTTTGTAATTTGTATTTTAAAATTAAAATAATTGAAATACTGTATTTTGTATTTTATATTCCAAATACACGACATTTACATATAAAAATATTTTGTATTTCGTATTTTAAATACACGAGATAGTATTTTGCCAAGTTCTGGGTGTACTATTAGGCACACTTCTGCCCAACCCTTCGGGGGTTACAAGAGTGATGATATGCATGAAGATGATCTACCTTGGTAGCCAGTAGCTTGGCGAGCAGCTCAGTCAGCCCATGAGTCGCACACTCTCTGATGGCTCGACAGTGAGGATCGGTGGCTCCGTGTTGAAGCAGAATCTCTACTATTTGAACGTTTTTAGCTCGTGCTGCGATGGCTAGAGCTGTCCAGGGGCTGTCTCCTGTAAAAATAGAGGAAATAATACAGGTATATCTACATATTTTTTTATTAGTCTATGCTGTCGCACTGCTGGGCAAAGGCGTCCCTCATTCCTTTCCAACTCTCTCGGTGTTTTGCGTTCTCTGGCCAATCAATCAGAAAAGAGCCTAATCGTCACGCCAGCATTTCTTAGGCCAGCCTCGGTTACGACGACCGTCTTCAGGTACCCACTATGTAACGATTTTGGCCCAGGAAGCCCAGGATTATGTCAGGAAGTTTTTTTTTTTTAGTAGGCTGTACTGTCCCACTGCTGGGCAAAAGCCTCCCCCAATTCCTTCCATATGCTCTTTTCCAATGCCTCCTCGAATAATAGGAAATGTATTTAATTGAAAAAATATGAAAAAACAACCTTTTATTAATAAACATAAGGATCACTTTGATTTGACAGACTTGTCAGTGGCAGCAAGCTGACAGCGACCGTATTGAAACAACAATAAAAATCATTGTAATTCGGACAGTGATGCCAAATTAGATGTAAATTGTGAACGAACAGTACTAGATTAGGGCACATCACAGGTTATCGAGTATATTAGTGTATCGATTTAGTACTTTTATAAAATCAGAATAAGAAAAATTTGGGGATTGATTAAATACAAGGTGTAAACGGACCTTTTACGAAGCTGAAAGGCACTTGTTCTTTCCGTCATTTCAATTTTTTTTTGTCTAGACTATACCTGAGAACCTTCTAGTTACAAAGATGCTGTGGACAAAAGTTATAACTTTTTTTTTAGAACTTTTTTTTTAATAATAGTTTTTAAGGTTACTTTTTAACTTTACTTTAAATACCTCCATGACACGTTTACTATTCAAAGCATCGATCAGCACAACAGTTTGAGTGCGTTACATTGAGTTTTACCGTAAAAAGTAATTTATTAGCCCAAAAAAAAGTACTAAACAATATTTAAGAGTAGGTTTACTTAGTTTGATGTACAGAATGCTTGGTTGACGGCTTCGTGAAGGGTCCGTTTACACCTTGTATATTACTATTTAACATTAAAATTAACAGCGGGCTTGATGATACAAAAAGTACTACAACAACATAAAACAAAAAGCACTACAGCGCCATCTATGACACAGATGAAGAACTAACATCAAATTCCTAAATCGCGCAGTTAAAGTTATCCGCGACTTAAACCCGACAATAACTGTCAGGCAGTAGCCCACCAGACATAACACCCGTCTGGTCGGGGGATCCTCCCTTTTCTATGGGGGATGCCGAACTTTACACCCCTAACTTCATACTCCTAAAGTTTTTAGAAATAAAACTTGTTCGTAATGATAATCGTTTTCATTTTGGTTGTACTAGAAAATAAAATGAATCATGTATTTACCAACTGGTCTACCCACACTTGTATGCTGACAAGGGAAAAGGCAAAATTACACTTACGATCAGTATTATTATTATAAGAGGCTCGAGCAGGTGAAGGTCCCGAAGTAGCGCGCGCGCCGTGCATGGCGGCCGACGCGCTGCGGGAACGACGACGGTCGCGGGTGCTGTCGCCACCCATCTGTACACATAGGATGGAGTTAGTGGAGCTGCAGGACTGTTCGAAAGAGATACCGCAGCCCTAGAGCACAAAGGGCAAAGAAGGAACATGGATGGGTTTTAGTCAGTAAAAGTCTGACACTATAGAGCGGGGGGTTATTTGATGATTTCCCATCAAAAAAATAAAAAAAAGTTTGTGGAGGTTTACTAAGTCACCAATACAAGTTACAATATTTTTATCATTTGTTGTTATAGCGGCAACAGAAATACACATTCTGTGAAAATTTCAACAGTCTACCTATTACGGATCATGAGATACAGCTGAAAGACAGACGGACGGACAGCGGAGGCTTAGTAATAGGGTCCCGTTGGTTACCCTTAGGGTACGCCATCATTTTTTTTTTTTTTAGTAGTCTGTCCTGTGATGATCTGATCTCGTTTGCGGGGCGAACATGACCAGATATCGCACAGGACAGAGAGGTTTGGAAGGAGAAAGGGGAGGCCTTTGCACAGCAGCGGGACACTCAAAAAGGCTTACAAAAAAAAAAAAAGTCTGTACTGTCCCACTGCTGGGCAAAGGCCTCCCCCAACTCCTTCCATGTGCTCTTTTCTCGTGCCACCTCGAACCAGCCCTTGCGGTAAGCATCCAGATCGTCTCACTAACATAGACAATTTTCTGATACTCGCGAATGGATTTTTAGTCCATGAATGTGGTTTTCTTGAACATTTTTATGCCCAGTTACCCGTGAAAATATATCAGTTACCAACGTCATAAGTAATTTTCGTCTTAAAATTTGGTATTTATATAAATAAAAAAACAAGACCTTCTAAAGGAATATTTTTTCCAGGAAATGTTTAACAGCTTCTCACTTACCAAGTCATTAGGCGGCAAGGCAGAAGCGTTAGCATCAGCGCCAGCAGCCAGCAGTCTGCGCAGGAGTCGCACGTGCCCGCCCCGCGCCGCGCACGACACACACGCATCCCCTCCCCGGCCCGCTTCTACTACCACTGGGGTTATGCGACGCTCGGATGACCAGCGGTCCTGGAAAATGGATGGGTTTGATGTAGTTTTAATTGTAGTCATTATAATGTGACAGCACATAAGGACTATAGCCACACCATAAAGTAAAACACACATTATAGCCTTGCCAGCCCGCAGCGCATCGCGATTCAAGAATAATATTTTAGTAAAAAAAAACTTAAAACACGCTTTAGAGTGACATCATTTTATTTCTCGTATTTTTTTCAGCAAACCCTTTCATTTGATACCTATTTCATGGGAATGCATAAAAAAATAACAAGTCCGCCATCTTTGGGAGTCCGCCATATTAGATTTAGAATGACGTCACTTAGTTAACCGTGCATTGTCATCCAAACTAAACATTTATGCAAAATTTCAGCTCAATCGGACACCGAGAAGTGCGTCAAATTTAACTTTTAAGATTTTGTTTTTGTGAAGCTAATAAAAGCGTGTTAAAAAACATAACCCTTCTTTTGGGCTCCGCCGCAGTCGGGTAAAAAGGCGAGACACGGCGCATCTGTACTGCGCGATAGTTCATACAAAATGTACGTCTTCTCGCTCTAACGTATGGTACTTTTAATGGCAAAAAGAGATAGAGATACAGAATAATGCTGATCTATGCGTGTTAATTGGATTTCATCTTAACTAGCAACTGGTATTTTGGTATTTAGCAACAAAAATAGTTCTAAGACAATAATATTAGACACATATTAGGTAAACACAGCTAATAGTACACGTTCGTTTGCGACAAGTATGGCATAACTCAAAAATTTAAATTTTTCGATGTTTTTTGTAGTTGACTATAAAATTTACGAAAGTATTTATTAATTTAAGTAATGAAATACGTAAAATAAACATTTCATCTTTTGATTAAAGGTTTCGATGCAAAAAACTATACTGGCAATATAATGAAAATATTTTTAGTCTAACTTAAAAAAAAAACATGACACACAGACGACATTGTTGTCGCTATAGCGGGAATATCTTGCATGAGGCTGGCACAAGAGCGGGCAGCTTGGCACAAGCAAAGAGAGGCCTATACCCAGCAGTGGGTGAAGTCGGCGTGTGGATGATGATGAACTTAAAAAAACGATGTCTTATATTTCTCATTTTTCGAGTTATGGCATTATTGTTGCAAACCATTAATTTAATTCCAATACACAATTTAAATTAGACGTTCATTAAGTGTTAATTTACTAGCACAGGTTTTAGCGTATAGACACAAAGAACCACACACTACAATGATTAACTTAATACTTCCCAACAGTGACAGTAATACAGTTGCGTTTCATGGCGCTGTTAACAACGGTAGAGCCTTAGGCCGCGATCTATAAATGATACTAAGCACGCTTTTTGACTAAGCATTACTCCTGTCACTGTCACACAACTACCAGTGTCAGAGATAGACAGGAACCTGAATACAGGGTGGAAGGGACAACGACGCACAAATGGTTGCCACATATTCAGTACATCATTCTGAACCTTTATAATTTGCCTAGCCTTTTCCCAACTATATTGGGGTCGGCTTCCAGTCAAATCAGATGCAGCTGAATACCAGTATTTTACATGGAGCAACTGCCTATCTGACCTCCACAACCCAGTTAATACTGGGTAATACGATACCCTTTTGGTGATGGTTGTCAGATTTTCGCGCCACTGACTGTCTATAACGACTGTCAAAGATCTACAAATGACACCCAGGACCAACGGCTTAACGTACTTTCCGAGGCACGGAGAAAACTCCGTAATGGGAGGTCACCCATCCACAGAACAACCTAGGCAAGCGCGGCTTACCGTAAAGATCGAACCAAGCGGCTGTTATTATTTAGCCACGAGCTCCTCACAAAAGAGTTCGTACAAAAGTGCAATACTTACACGTCAAAATGTCTGGAACACCATTTTTTTCTTAAATTACCGTTAAAAAAATCTATGTCGGGGGCTCAGAATGATGTACTGAATACGTGGTAACCGTTTGTGCGCTGGCGTCCCATACACCTTGTATGTCAAAGTACGTGCTAAGTAAAGTTAGTAAACGACACCAATTGGTAGCACGAGTGAGTAACTCGTGTTTAGCCCCGCAGTAAACTTAGTCACAGAAACACAAACAAAATCGGAAAAATATTTCATACAGCTGTTTCTTCTGACTCGGGAATTGCACCCACGACTCCGTTCTCAGTAGTCTGTCGCTTCGCCGCTGCGCCATAGGGATAGCTAACGATCTGAATATCACAGAGGCTGTACAATTAAATACGTAAAAAAAAACTTGTTGAAATATGTACTTATAAATAATTTTGATTTAGTTCTTCATGTGTGTCATAGATGGCGCTGTAGTACTTGTTGTAGTGTAAAGAAATTGTTGTTAGTTCTACATGTGTGTCATAGATGGCGCTGTAGTACTTGTTGTAGTGTAAAGAAATTGTTGTTAGTTCTACATGTGTGTCATAGATGGCGCTGTAGTACTTGTTGTTGTGTAAAGAAATTGATGTTAGTTCTTCATGTGTGTCATAGATGGCGCTGTAGTGCTTTTTGTAGTGTAAAGAAATTGATGTTAGTTCTTCATGTGTGTCATAGATGGCGCTGTAGTACTTGTTGTAGTGTAAAGAAATTGATGTTAGTTCTTCATGTGTGTCATAGATGGCGCTGTAGTACTTTTTGTAGTATAAAGAAATTGATGTTAGTTCTACATGTGTATCATAGATGGCGCTGTAGTACTTGTTGTTGTGTAAAGAAATTGTTGTTAGTTCTTCATGTGTGGCATAGATGGCGCTGTAGTACTTTTCATAATGTAAAGAAAAAGGTTTTACCGATCCAAAGAGACATGGGAGAAAGGCAGACAGATGATGATGACAAAGGAGTATCATGTTGGCTACTCACATTATTATTGGAGGAGCCAGTCAACTTGCTGACGATAGCGTGAATACCTAGGGATATGCCACCGCGTTGTGGGCTGAGCGCTTGTGTCGCGGCAACGGGCGTGTCTTCTACCGACTCCTGTTAGAAAAATGAATTATATAGGGTGACTGGTAATTAGTGACCGTTACTTAAACGTCGTGATTGTACTTATGGTTACAAACAACTTTCCCAAAGAAACTTTTTTTTTTTAGACAGACTTTTATCACAATAACACAAAAGCCGTATGAAATTCGCACGCGCGACCTATCAGCTGTTAGCCGTTTAAAAAAATGTTTTTTTGGGAAAGTTGCTTCTATTCAAAGTTCGAGTGAATCGCTTTCTTCTAGGCAAGCGTCATCGCTTCACATGGCGAGTTGCGGTCAAACACAAGCCTATTCAGAATAAAAAAAATATAAAGGGTGTAAAAAGACCCTTAACGAAGCCGCAAGGTTCTTGTTCTCCCCGTCATTGCGATCATTTTTTTGTTCTGAACCATACCTGGGAACCTTCTAGTTACGGAGATATTGGAGGTCAAAGTTCCAATTTTTTCACAAGTTTTTTTTTTAATACCACTTTTAAAGGTTTTAATTTAAGTTTAATCAACTTCGTGACCCGTTTACTATTCAAAGCATCCATCAGCACTAAGTTTTGAGTGCGTTACATTGAGTTTTACCGTAAAACGTGATTTTTCACCCCCAAAAAAAAAAGTCGTTTCCCAGCAATAATTTTAGCGTAGAGTTACTTAGTTTGATGTACAGAATGCTTGGTTGACGGCTTCGTGAAGGGTCTGTTTACACCTTGTAAACTAACAAAATCATTGGTATACAGTATACGGCTTGATAAACACAAAAACATACTAACCTGATTCAGCTTAGGCACAGGCAGAGCCACCACAGTATGCGCAAGCAACGCATCGACGACCGCGACATTACCGAGCGTGCACGCAACGTACAGCGCGGTCTGACCGCTGACGTCGCGCGCGTTCACGTCGAACGCGGCTGAGTACTGCCACTGGCCGGCAGCGTCACTGAGATCAGTAAATTGAAGGTAAAAAAAACCCATAGGACATAATTCTTATTCTTAATTCTTATTCTTTACTGCACACAAAACAACAAAAAATATATACATACAAATTGCAATAACATAGCTTATGTACAATGGCGAGCTTAACCCAGAATTGGGTTTTCTTACAGCAAACCAAATTTCGATAGCGAAATTTGCATAAGAGGATATACCTATGTGCATTAACAGTACAATTTATTATTTTAATAAATAATTTTATAAACTAAACTACATACATACAGTATAATACACGTAATACATATAATATATATACAATACAATGCCTATAGAATCCTATTTGCTTACATATTGATCATTTCGACAGGAAATGTTCCTTTATTCCTTTCCTGAACACTTCTAACGAAGGGCTATCCCGCAAGGAGTGTGGAAATATGAGTCTTTGTATTAAGAAATAAATGGCAACTATATTGCCACGTTGTACAGACGAAAATTACTTTCTGCATAAAGCTGACTCAGATAAGACATTGCTTCTTGCCAAATTTCATGATTCTAGGTCAACGGGAAGTACCCTATAGGTTTTGATTCCCTTGTGAAATCGCACAATATGCGACATTAACGGTCATATCTTTTGATCGCGTTGACTTACAAGTTTGATTTTTTCACTGCTCCAAGGGGTAGCAGACCTGAGTATTTGATATTAATTACAGCTTGATACCTCCACGTGTTCCTGAGAAGAGAGAGTCTTAACAGACGGACAGCCAAGTGATCCTATTAGGGTTCCGTTTTTGCCGACTGAGGTACGGAACCCGAAAATTGGTAAAAGAAATCTGGCGTTGGAAACATCAGCTCTAGATTATTATTTATACCTACCCCGAACTAATCTAAAAAAAATCACGAAAGATATTTCCCATTGTTGCTGTTTGTTGCAGTTGTTGTACTATCCTTACTAATATTATAAATGCGAAAGTAAGTTTGTTTGTTTGTTACCTTTTCACGCCTAAACCACTGAACCGATCATCCTGAAATTTTGCATGTACTTAGTCAGGTGTTCAGAAACAGACATAGGGTACCTTTCATCCCGAAAAAAGTACTGTTTCCGAGGAAAACAACAATAACGTCCTTATGATAACAGATGGCGCGACGTGTCTTTCGAATCCTGATTTAATTATATTATTACAAGCAGAGTACAACCCGAATTGATTGTCAAATTTTAAATTAATGCGAGCGAAGCCGCGGGCAATAGCTATTCTTACTTATATTATAAAGAGGAAAGATTTGTATTTTTGTGTGTGTGTATATGTTTGTAATCACTACATAGTATAAAGTAAAGTCGCTTCCCGCTGTCTGTCTGTCCCTATGTATGCTTAGATCTTTAAAACTACGCAACGGATTTTGATGCGGTTTTTTTTAATAGATAGAGTGATTCAAGAGGAAGGTTTATATGTATATTGCTGCCGTGCGAAGCCGGGGCGGGACGCTAGTGAATAATAAACTCAAAAATTACTGTAGGATAAAAAAAATTTCACCATTAGAGAGCTATATTATCCCTGAGTAACATAAGCTATATTTTATCCCAAAATGTTTAAAAATAAATGTCCGCCCGTGCAAAGCCGGGACGGGCCTCTAGTAAATAATAAAATAAACTGTTTTTGAATAAAAATATAATTGGGACTTAAAGTATAAAATTCAATTAATGACAGGACTTTACTTGCCAGTGGTGCCATCTGGTGAAAAAGACATTTGGCTAATGTTATAATCTATAGTCACTCACGTATAAGTACTAAGCACGATCTCCGGGTAGGGGTACTCAAGTAACAGCGTGACCAACGCCGCGTGCCCGCCGATGCACGCCGCGTGGATGGGCAGCCATTTCTCTACTGTTTCTTGCTGGAAAAAGAGAAAATATTTATGAGTGTCTTATACAGGGTACAGATTTGCATCCTGGTCAAATTCAAGTAGGTATCTATGCTAATAATTCTCGACCCGAATCAATACTAAAATGGCTAGGTATTTTTTTTTTCTTGTTTAAGGAAATCGGTAAGTGTGGACAGCGGCGCTGGCGCGGCGCCTCGCACAGATCGTCGACACTCACGCACACAGCGACATATCGCGCGATGGGTGATTCTGTTTGTTTTTTTGAAAAGTTAACACGAAAGTGTTATTCTGAAATACATATTTTTTATTTTTGTTGCATTTTTTTTTCTTTTTATAAAAAGTTGCCCCACACTAGGAATTTCTCCTGTATCGTGGGTGCGTTTACAAACATTTTAACTTACATACACAAACAGCCAGACCCGGAACAACTACCTGTAGGCCATACAAATATTTGTTCCGTGCGGGAATCGAACCCGCAATACGCAGCGCAACGGCCAATCGCTCAGCCACTGCGCCAATTGCACAAATACATAAAATTCAAGTGTCTGTTTGTTATTTCAAAATTACAGCTTTTCATTGAACGCATTAGAAACTTTAAAGCAGTACTTATAACAATTTTTTTTAAAATTCTTGTCTGTCTTTTTGTTCCGGCTATCTCCGAAGTAACTGGACCGATTTTGACGGAACTTTTACTGGCAGTTATCCGATATTATAAGGAGTAACTTCGGTACTTTTATTTTAGAAAAAGATTAGAGTTTCATCAGGCAAAGTAGGTTTCTTCCACCAGGCATTTTTCAATAGCAACCCGGTCTCGATTTGAGTCCAGTTGTTGGCAATGGGCTCGCTCTCTATTACATGAGATCTAAACATAACTGGCGAAATGATGCCTATCTGTCGACCCTTTCGGGGGATTAGATTCTCCTCTCACCTGGACAGCCTCAGGAAACGACGCCAGCAACAGCTTGACGATATCCACATGCCCATGGTAGCAGGCTATGTATAGTGGACAGTACTTCGTGACGGGGTGAGCTCGTCCATCCGCGCCGGCGTCCAGGAGTGAGGAGACGGCGGTGGTGAGGCCTGCTTCTGATGCCCTGGAAAGAGATGGGTGGTTCTTAACTGGACATGATTATCGCAAGAAACGCTGGCGTGACGATTTGGATTTCCTGATTGATTGGCCAGAGATAGTAAAACTCCGGGAGAGTTGGAAAGGAATGGGAGGCTTTTGCCCAGCAGTGGCACAGAATAGGGTAATAAATCTAATCTAATCGGCATCTGTGTTCCCTCCCACATTTAACCCGCCTGCCTTCAAAGCAAGAGTGAACGGGCATCTTCTGGGCACGCTCGTTCCATCATAGACGTTATCTATCGCTTTCCATCAGGCGTGATCGAGGTCAAGAGCACGCCCATTTTGTAATAAAAAAAGTAAAATATACCATGTTTTGTAACCTACAATGATGATAAGCCTATAGGAGTTGTCTTGACTGTGCAGCCTGGCCAAAAATTAGTAAAAAAGCCAGATTGCACAGAACCTTATGAAGTTCATCCAACGTGTGAAGATTTTATGAGCGTTGACTTCATTAGACCTTGTTAAAATCCATTTAAAATATCTGTGGATTTGCTATGAGGCCGACGCTGGTCTTGAGTGAACTCACCCACGCTTTGAGCTGTGAACTGTTTCCCATCATCTTCTATACCTCGACTACTGCAGATTAAGCTATGCATATAACAAAGTGTTGGCCCCTCCAGGGGTAAGGCTCGCTATGAGGCCGGCGCTGCTCCTTAGCGGGCTAAACCGCGCTATACGGTGTGAGCTGCCACCCATCATTTTCTGTACCTCGACTACTTTTGTGTGTCAGAAATTCAGATCATCATCATCTTCCTGCCCTTGTCCCATGTTACTTGCGGTCGGCGCAATACGTTTTCTCCTTCCATTCTCCTCTGTCAACCGTCACGCTATCATTTACTCCTTTATCTTTCATATCATTCCTCACACAATCCATCCATCGTTTCTTTGGTCTTCCTTCGTTCCTTCGTTTCTTTGGCCGAAATTCCGATGGGAGGATATTATTATCTACTTACACATAAAGCAACGTGTTGGCCCCTCCAGGTGTTAAGTTCGCTATGAGGCCGGCGCTGGTCCCGAGAGAGCTCAGCCGTGCTTTGAGCTGTGAGTTGTCTCCGCGGGAGACCAGCTCTCGTAATGCTGCATGCTGGGACAGTCGCTCTCTTTCTAGTGCATCTGGAAAGACGGAAAAAAGGAGGTCAGATACTCGCGCACCGAGGTTCCGTAGAAACTTGTAGGTATTTAAACTTATGCGGTCACTTACGGGATATCTTCCGTGATTGTCATGGCGCTATCTTCCTTGATTTGATCATGGCGCTTGCAACAGCGTCGAAATATTACGAGCTCAAAATAATGAACAATCACGGAAGATATCCCGTAAGTGACAGTATAAGTTTAGTTGTATACCGTGAAAGCTTAAAACAGTGTGAAGGTATTTTGTTATTAAACAACATATTGACGGCTTTCAGATTTTTTTCTTTACATGTGCTGTAAGAAATTGCTACTTGCCAAACTTCATGATTCTAGGTCAACGGGAAGTACCCTATAGGTTTTGATTCCCTTGTGAAATCGCAAAATATGCGACATAAACGGTCATATCTTTTGATCGCGTTGACCTACAAGTTTGATTTTTTCACTACTCCTAGGGGTAGCAAACCTGAGTATTTGATATTAATTACAGGTTGATACCTCCACGCATTCCTGAGAAAAACGGTCTTGACAGACGGACAACAAATTAGTGCGAGACATCCGCGGCGTTAGCGTCGTCGTCTGCGCCCCATTATATCGTTCTAACACCCTGTTCTTATCACCCTGACATGACGTGACGTCAACTCACCGTGTTGCCTCCAAGGATCGGCGACGTCATCGCTGAAGTAGTGCGAGACATCGTACGCTGCATCAGCGTCATCTTCTATAGGTTCGCGAGGTGCGCGTGCGACCTTTTGAGCTGCGCGACGGAATCGATTCAACATCTTTAGTTTGTAATCACTTTATTTGTACACTTTTGCGGATAAAAATAACTTCGACGATCAAACAGTTTTCGTTCTTGTCACTTTTTAAAGCCATCTTTATAGTGGAACTAATAAGAATTATATTCTGTTGATGGAAAGTTTGTTTTAACCCAGGATCTTGCTGTTTTTGGAGAAATTGGACTGTACTGAATACTATGTAACCGTTTTCAAGTAGGTGTCCCTTCCAACCCGTATAGAAGCAACAATATTGTACCCAGAACTATGTAATATCTAACTTGATTTGGAAAAGAGTGTCCATGGAGTTTCTTGCTCATTCTTCTCCATGAGATCTACGATTTTCGAATGGGCAACTACAGTGCATTCACAGTTATTGTGCCTGTGGCTGGACTGTAGGTAGCTTATTTTTGACTATGCAAAAGTGCCTGAGTTTGAGTTATAATCTGGATATATTCAAAGTTCGAGTGAATCGGTTTCTTCTAGGCAAGCGTGTTTATCCCTAGGCCGCGTCATCGCTCCACATCAGACGAGTTGCGGCCAAACGCAAGCTTATCTATACAAATAAATAAAATTGAAGTCTCTGTTTTTAATTTCAAAATAACAGCTTTTTACTGAATGCATATGAAAGTATAACGATACTTAAACACGTGATGGTACTCATGATAACAAACAACTTTCCTCAAGTTTTTGTTTTAGTATCGGTCACTAATTACCAGTCACCCTATATAGGTACGGTAGGTACAACAAAAAAAAATTTTGTCTGTCTGTCTGTTTGTTAAGGCTAATCTTCGGAACGGCTGGACCTATTTTGACGAGATTTTTCTTTTACTGGCAGATGGCTGATGTTATAAGGAGTAACATGGGCTACGTTTAATTTAGAAAAGGATTAGGATTCCGTGCAAAAAAAATAAAACCCTTGAAATTGTTAACAAAATCTGATTCAAATATTGAAGTACCTAATATCTATACATATAATAAGACAGTAAAAAAACTGTGTGTCTGTATATTGAATATATTTAAAAAAAAAAAATTGAGGGGGGTTGAGAAACAGTAATAGAGCACGAATCCGAAAAAAAAATTCTGTCTGTTTGTCTGTTTATCTGTTTGTCTGTTTGTCTGTTTGTTTGTACACGCTAATCTTCGGAACTACTAGACGGATTTGAAAGATTTTTTTTTGTTGTATAGGTATTAAGTCTGGGCAACATATAGGCTATAATTTATCTTGGAAACTTGAACACCTGATGCAGAACCGCAATAGAATAGCTAAACTATAAGAGATACAAAAATGGTACCATAACAAAAATTGTTCCACGTGATGAGCATTTTCTGCTGAGAGAATAAATTTGAAGATCTGGAACACCTGATGTGGAACTCCAAGAGTCCAGCTACACTATAACATATATAGGGTCTAACTTTTTAAACACGAAATATTTCAAGAGTAACTTCTACAAGTCGTAAAGTCGCCATAGCAACGAAAAAAAAATATTTTTCTGAATTTTTTTATTTTTACGAAATTATTATAGTTCTAAATATTCTTGCAAACCTTTGCAAACTTTAAACTTACTTACTTACTTTTACTTTTTTAAACTTTTTTTTACTTTTTAAACCTTTAGACAGTATTTATTTTGTGGGTCAAGTAATTTTTTTTTTATTTTTTATAAAAATACACTTAGATAAAAAAAAATGTTTCGTTGCTATGGTGACTTTACGACCTATAGAACTTACTCTTGAAATATTTCGTGTTTAAAAAGTTAGACCTTATATAGGAATGACGTTTTAGCAAAAAATGTTCAATCTGATGACCACTCTCTGTTGATTTATAAAAATCGAAGATCTGGAACACCTGTTGTGGAACTCCAAGAGCCCAGCTACACCATAACACATATAGGAATGACGTCTTAGCAAATATTGTTCAATCTGATGAGCACTCTCTGTTGACATATAAAATCGAAGATCTGGAACACCTGTTGTGGAACTCCAAGAGCCCAGCTACACCATAACACATATAGGAATGACGTCTTAGCAAAAATTGTTCAATCTGATGAGCACTCTCTGTTGATTTATAAAAATCGAAGATCTGGAACACCTGTTGTGGAACTCCAAGAGCCCAGCTACACCATAACACATATAGGAATGACGTCTTAGCAAATATTGTTCAATCTGATGAGCACTCTCTGTTGATTTATAAAAATCGAAGTTCTGGAACACCTATTGTGGAACTCCAAGAGCCCAGCTACACCATAACACATATAGGAATGAAGTCTTAGCAAAAGTTGTTCGGTCTGATGGGCATTTCCTGTTGACTTATAAAAATCGAAGATCAGAAACATCTGATGTGGAAATCAAAGCTATCACTAATTTCACTGTGTAATTATAAAATAACATAAGCTAGGAGTATCTCCACGCGGTGAAGGCGGTAACAGTTTAGGACTGATATTCGATGACGACGGTATATCATTGAAAATTTGACTCTACTGGACAAAACTCCTATTTATTTTTTTATTTTATCGATTAAATATGCCTTCGGGCTTATGCTATTTGAGTGTTTTAGACTTTTTCCACTTATCTTCGTGACACGGTAGCCTACCCGGTAACGCAGGGGAACAGTCACTTAGATTGATTGATCAGGTATCTTCACAATAAAACTATAACCATGCCTAGAAAGAGGCCAAATCTTTCCCAATGTTCCAAAGGAGCTAAAAGATTGAGGATCATAAGATCCCAAGAATCTACCGAAGAACGTCAGGAGAGACTTGATGCTGTTCGAGAACATCAGGCTGCAACTCGCTCCGTGGAAACTTCTTCCTCTCTTCTCTTCTCTTCCTCTTGGATAACGAAGCACGCCTGCGTTCTCAGCGTATTTACGCATCTACATCCAGGTCTCTAGAGAACTGTGAAGAATATGATGCGCGACTGACCGCTGATCGTGAACGTCATGCATTGTCTCGCGAATCGGAGACGTTCACGGATAGAGAATTACGCTTGAGTTCCAAGCGTATCTACACATTGACTTCTAGGTCTCTAGAGATAAGTGGGGAACGTAATGCGCGACTGACCACTGATCGTGAACGTCACGCATTGTCTCGCGAGTCGGAGACGTTCACGGATAGAGAATTACGCTTGAGTTCCAAGCGTATCTACGCATCGACTTCTGACTTACAAAAATGAAAGATATGGAACGTCTCGAATCGTCTCGCGCATCCCGTTGTTTTCCCGTTCCCGAGCTCTTAGAATTCGACATCAGACGTTTTGAGATCTTCGATTTTGACGACCCCGTTGTCGCTGGCATAAGCAACAGGATCCGCGTACGAAGTCGCGGGCAGAAGCTAGTTTTATAATAATTTCACACGAACAAAAGTCGTGGGGCACAGCCAGTTTAGTATAAAAAACCTCTTTGATAATTTTAGTCAAAGATTTACATAATTAATTCAGTAACGGTCGCGCTATAAATAGTTACTTAATTTATAACGGATACCATCGACTCAGATTGATGGCCCAGAGGTTAAAGCCTCGCTTCTCATTCACGAGGTTGTGGGTTCTAATCCAGGCAAGTACCAATCTGGCTTTTTCAATTCATACATGTAGGTATATCTGCCTCGACTTTTCTCAAGTATGTTGGGGTCGGCTTCCAGTCTAACCGGATGCAGCTGAATACCAGTATTTTACATGGAGCGACTGCCTATCGGACCTCCACAACCCAGTTAGTATACTGGGTAATACGATACCCCTTGGTAAGACTGGTTACCTACTTCTTAATCTTAGTTAATATTATGTAAGATAAGACTCCAGCACCCGAATGAGTCATCATGTTTAGCTATGTAAATATCAAGTTTCCGAATACGTAACGTGTGACAGGACAGGTCACGTGGGTTGCTCAACCAGCACTAAAATAAATATAATAATAGACCTATCTACTATTTTCTTGTATCAGCGAAAATAGCTGAAGTTTTGAAGCCAGACGGCTGGATCGATTTTGAGGGGAATTTCACCGGCAGATAGCTGATGTTATCTATATACATATAATAAGACAGTCTATATACATATAATAAAACAGTAAAAAAACTGTGTCTGTACATTGAAGATAATAAAAAAAAAAAAATTGGGTGTGGTTTAGAAACAGTAATAGAGCACGAATCCAAAAAAAAAATTCTGTCTGTTTGTCTGTTTGTCTGTTTGTCTGTTTGTCTGTTTGTTTGTACACGCTAATCTTCGGAACTACTGGACGGATTTGAAAGATCTTTTTTTTGTTGTATAGGTATTGAGTCTGGGCAACATATAGGCTATAAGTTATCTTGGAAACTTGAACACCTGATGCAGAACCGCAATAGACCAGCTAAACTATAAGAGATACAAAAATAGTACCATAGCAAAAATTGTTCCACGTGAAGAGCATTTTCTGTTGAGAGAATAAATTTGAAGATCTGGAACACCTGATGTGGAACTCCAAGAGCCCAGCTACACTATAACATATATAGGAATGACGTCTTAGCAAAAATTTTTCAATCTGATGAGCACTCTCTGTTGATTTATAAAAATCGAAGATCTGGAACACCTGTTGTGGAACTCCAAGAGCCCAGCTACACCATAACACATATAGGAATAACATCTTAGCAAGAATTTTTCAATCTGATGAGCACTCTCTGTTGATTTATAAAAATCGAAGATCTGGAACACCTGTTGTGGAACTCCAAGAGCCCAGCTACACCATAACACATATAGGAATGACGTCTTAGCAAAAATTGTTCAATCTGATGAGCACTCTCTGTTGATTTATAAATATCAAAGATCTGGAACACCTGTTGTGGAACTCCAAGAGCCCAGCTACACCATAACACATATAGGAATGACGTCTTAGCAAAAATTGTTCAATCTGATGAGCACTCTCTGTTGATTTATAAAAATCAAAGATCTGGAACACCTGTTGTGGAACTCCAAGAGCCCAGCTACACCATAACACATATAGGAATGACGTCTTAGCAAAAGTTGTTCGGTCTGCTGGGCATTTCCTGTTGACTTATAAAAATCGAAGATCAGAAACATCTGATGTGGAAATCAAAGCTAACACTAATTTAACTGTATAATTATAAAATAACATAAGCTGGGAGTACCTCCACGCGGTGAAGGCGGTCATTGAAAATTTGACTCTACTGGACAAAACTCCCATTTATTTTTTTATTTTATCGAATAAATATGCCTTCGGGCTTATGTTATTTGAGTGTTTAATTTCCTTTTCCACTTTTCTTCGTGACACGGTAGCCTACCCGGTGACGCAGGGGAACAGTCACTTAGATTTTAATTGATCAGGTATCTTCACAATAAAACTATAACCATGCCTAGAAAGAGGTCAAATCTTTCCCAATGTTTCAAAGGAGCTAAAAGATTGAGGATCATAAGATCCCAAGAATCTACCGAAGAACGTCAGGAGAGACTTGATGCTGTTCGGAACATCAGGCTGCAACTCGCTCCGTGGAAACCTCTTCGGATCGCGAAGCACGCCTGAGTTCTCAGGGTATTTACGCATCTACTGTGAAGAATATGATACACGACTGACCGCTGATCGTGAACGTCATGCATTGTCTCGCGAGTCGGAGACGTTCACGGAAAGAAAATTACGCTTGAGTTCTCAGCGTGTATATGTTACGGGCAACGTGATTAACTGGGCATTATTAATAAGGACCGGCCATTATTAATAATGCCCAAGAACGGCGGGCAAAGTGATTAATTTATCACATAGACCGGCCATTATTAATAATACCCGACGGCCCGTGGTCCATGTAATAAGTCAGTGTTTGAGATAGCTTGAATTTATCACTTGGACCGGGCAGTATGAATAATTCCCTGGTGATCAGTCAGTTCACCAAACATTAATTCAATTTTTTTTTACTTTACAAGCAACGATTGGCAAAAACATTATTTGTCATTTCATCATTCTACAACAACAAGTTTACCAAATATTTCACTTAGAAAAATAATTATCCGATAAACTTTTATTTAATAACGTATTATTTGACAAACAATTCATAATTTTTAGCATAATTGCTAAAAAAAGAGAAAATAAATGAATTTTGTTGTCTATAAGCATAAACCCCCCAAACAAACACAGATGCTGACAGAAACCCTAACCCTAGACGGTCGACGTCAGGGGCGCCCCGAGGTTCGGTTAGTTAGGTTCCTTTAAACCCTGCAGACAGAAATAGGAGCCGCGCCCGCCGCGCAGCGGGGCTTCGTCGTCTGTATCGTAAATAAATGATATTTAGTAGAAACGTGATTTATCCTAATAGTTCACCTATTTTATTACTTTGTCCAAGATAGGGTGGGCATTATTCATAATGGCCGGGAAAAGTGATTAATCATGCTGTTTTAATCACATGGCCCAATTGAGTCGGGCATTATGAATACAGACCGGTCATTATGAATAGTGCCCGGACTTATCAAATTGCCCGTAACATGTACACATCGACTTCGAGGTATCTAGAGACGAGTGCGGAACGTGATGCACGACTGACCGCTGATCGTGCAAGTCCATGCATTGTCTCGCGAATCGGAGACGTTCAAGGATAGAAAATTACGCTTGAGTTCCAAGCGTATCTACGCGTCGACTTCTAGGTTTCTAGAGACAAGTGGGGAACGTGATGCGCGACTGACCGCTGATCGTGAGCGTCACGCATTGTCTCGCGAGTCGGAGACGTTCACGGATAGAGAATTGCTCTTGAGTCCCAAGCGTATCTACGCATCGACTTCTGACTTACAAAAATGAAAGATATGGAACGTCTCGAATCGTCTCGCGCATCCCGTTGTTTTCCCGTCCCCGGGCTCTTAGAATTCGACATCAGACGTTTCAGATCTTCGATTTTGAAGACCCCGTTATCGCTGGCATAAGCAACAGGATCCGCGTACGAAGTTGCGGGCAGAAGCTAGTAAGGAGTAAATAAGTACTCTAAGCTATTTTATTTTAGAAAAAAGGTTTAGGGTTCTAGGGCCTATCTAACCTTCACAACCCAGTTAGTACTGGGTAATACGATACCCCTTGGTAAGACTGGTTGACTGACTATCTGTAACGACTGTCAAAGATCTACAAATGACAGCCAGGACCAACGGCTGAACGTGCTTTCCGAGACACGGAGGAAACTCGGTATGCAATGGGTGGTCACCCATCCACAGACCAACCTAGGCAAGCACGGCTTAACCTAAAGATCGACCCGAGCGGCTGTTATTATTTAGCCACGAGCTCCTCAAAATGACACTATTCTTACATAAAAGGAATGATCGACCTAGCCCAGTACTACGATCGCAAAAATGCGAGCACTTTATCTGTGAGTATAATCTACACGACACACATGAGGCTTCTCGATACAACTTAGGTATTATGTTACGTAACAAGACTTAGGTATATCCGTATCACTTTGGCGACCTGTCCGTCTTCTGTCTGTCGTATGACAGACTATTTATGTGGTGTAATAAAAATGTAAAGCTAAAAAATAAAACCGTATTCAAAAACACAAAAGAGGGGAAAAATTACTTTAGCTTCAGATGTTGGTGACTTTTGTTTGTTTGAGTATTTTTGTATTTTTTTGTCACCGACTTTTGAAGCTTAAATTATTTTTCGCTTTTTTGTGTTTTTGAAGTCGGTTTTATTTTTTGCAAAAAAGTTTTTTATTTTTTCATTTTAGTTGTAATCTTCTTTTATATAAAAATCTCGTGTCACTGCTCCGAAACGGCTCGACCGATTTTTTTTTTATATATATATTTGGTAGGTATGAGAATAGGTCGTAAAGTACCTATATTTCACACCGCTAGGTAATTGGGGCGCGAGCGAAGCCGCGGGCAAAAGCTAGTATCCTATACAAATATTTGCACACTGCTCGAATGACACAGCGAGGTTTTGGAGTAAACGAAAATATCATCGACGTATACAATTTTTAGATTTTTGTTGATTTTTCAACGAGGAAGACCAAAGAGAAGATGAATGTATTGTGTGAGGAATGATATGAAGGAAAAAGGAGTAAATGATAGCGTGACGGTTGACAGGGGAGAATAGAAGAAAAACACATGTTGCGCCGACCCCAATGGAACTAATGAGAATGAAGTTGATTAACTTTAGTTTCACTTGTTCCACTAAGAAGAACCATGGAACTACTGAGAAAAAAAATCTCACTAGTTCCATGGAAAAACTACGGTGGAACTAGTGAGACGAGTTCGATTAAGTTTTGTTTCATTTGTTCCATTATCAAAGTCCTTGGAACTACTGAGAAAAAAAAGTCTCACTAGTTCCATGGAACTAATTGCTGGTGGAACTAGTGAGAATGATCCGAAAAATGGGATATGGGCAGCAAAATGATGGGCTGTACGGCTATGCCATATAAACCCATGCTAGCCATAAGATCCCGAACGATCTATCAGTCAACAAAGGATCTATCAATTGACTTGATTGACTTCAATTGATCGACTTCCCTGTACGCAGATAAGACGTAGATCGTAGGTACTATCTAGATAACATCACGCCTGTACTCCCAATGGGACAGTCAGACTGTATTTAAGATGAAAGCGCAACGGTAGCCCGCAAAATTCAAATTTTCTTACAATTTTTTAAAGATTTTTTTTTTAGGTACTTCTTCTTCTTCTTCTTCTTTATCGTGTGGTTAGTTCGTAACCTGGTGTCAGAGTTTTTACGCCGCCCATGGGCCTCTGACTTGGCTTTACATGCCGTCAAGAAATATCTCTCAGGCATGCTGGTTTCCTCACGATGTTTTCCTTCACCGAAAAGCAAGTGATAATTTATACTATACGCACATGAATCCGAAAAATCAGAGGTGCGTGCCTTGGGTTCGAACTCGAGACCTATGACTTGGCAGTCCGACGGTCACACCACTCGGCTATCACTGCTTTTAGGTACTTAGAAAACTTAATAATTTTTTTAAAGAATTTTTTAGTTATTTTGCCATTTGCAGGTCAGTATCAGGTTGTATGTTGATTAAAGTATGATTCGCGACCGTAACAAATATGGCTTAACAGAGTTATAATCTTTAAATTCCTTAAATTAAAAAGTGGAAAATAACTTTACTTTCGGAAGTCGGTGACTTATCTGTTTGTTCCTTAGACTTTTTTGCCCCCGACTTCGATAAGCAAAGTTATTTTCCACGTTTTAGTGTTTTTTTGGAAGTCGGTTTTTTTTTAACCCGTTTTAGTTGTGGTACGAGTATCTCACACGAATCCTTGTCAAGTATGAATTTTACATTGTAACTAGAAGTTTTAAGATCATCTTCCAAATAGACGAAGAAGAAAAAAAGCATAAAATGGATAACTCATAAAGTACCTTTTAGCGGGATCACCGCGCGAGTTTCCTCTACCAAATGAAAAAGAATGTGTTAAATCGGACCAATAATCACGGAGAAATCGGTGAACATACATGAAAACAAAACTGGTGGAACACATAACCACCTCCTTTTTTAGAAGTCGGTTAAAAACACGAGACAAAAACATCATAGTATAGTGGTTTTAGTAAATTTATGTATGGTAAATATATGTATAGTGGTTTTCCATACTAATATTATAAATGCGAAAGCAAGTTTGTTTGTTTGTTTGTTACCTTTTCACGCCTAAACCACTGAACCGATCATCCTGAAATTTTGCTTATACGTTGTTAGGTGTACAGAAACGGACACAGAGTACCTTTCATCCCGAAAAAAAGTACTGTTCTCGAGGAAAACAACAATAACGTTCTTATGATAGCAGATGGCGCCACGTGCTTTTCTGATCATGATTGAATTATATTATTACAAGCAGAGTTCATTGTCAAATACTAAATTAACGCGAGCGAAGCCGCGGGCAAAAGCTAGCAGATAAATAAAACACGAAAAAGAAAGTTAGAACACCACATTTCGCCCGGCTTGACCTTCAGATCTAAATGTTTCGAGTCTAGCCTAAAACGAGCTTTTGGGCTAAAAATAAGCGAATGAGGAGCTCTTTAGGTATTTGTCGAATGCCTGGATTGAGATTAGATTTTATTGGTGCACACGTGACTAGAAATTGTGGATCGATTTGCAGTTCTCAAAGTCCGATAGAGTAATTTTTATCAATTGTTTGAGAATCTGAGAGGAGCTCGTGGCTAAATAATAACAGCCGCTCGGGTCAATCTTTAAGTTAAGCCGTGCTTGCCTAGGTTGGTCTGTGGATGGGTGACCACACATTACATACCGAGTTTCGTCCGCGCCCCGGAAAGCACGTTAACCCGTTGGTCCCGGCTGTCATTTGAAGATCTTTGACAGTCGTTACAGGTAGTCAGTGTCTGACAACCAGTCTTACTAAGGGGTATCGTATTACCCAGTACTAACTGGGTAGTGGAGGTCAGATAGGCAGTCGCTCCATGTAAAATAATGGTATTGAGCTGCATCCGGTTAGACTGGAAGCCGACCCCAATATAGTTGGGAAAAGGCTAGGCAGATGATGTTTTTGATAAATCTGTGAACATTGTAGGCTTTGCAGATTTCCAGATGCTTGTTAACTTAACTTTATCTTGTTTTACGTTTTTTGTGTAGTACACAACGTCTTATGGTCGGGCATACGCTGTCCCCCCATACTTAAGTAGTTACTAATGTTGTAATATGATAATACTGTAATACAAAATTATTTGAACCATGGAGTTCCTTGCCGGTTCTTCTCCATAGGAAACTACCAACTCGAACCATGCACATTTTCTCGACGTTTTATAAGTGAAAGAAAAAAAAAAAATTTATTAGTCGCAGGGACATGACGTACATCATACAAAATGACAAAAAAATACAATAAACATACAACGCACAACAAATATTTATAATTTCAACAGGACGGGACCCAAAAAAGAAAAAAAATACGTTAACATCAAGTGCCCATGTAGGCTAATGTGAAATAAGTATCTCATGATCCGTAATAGTTAGATAGTTGAATTTTTTACAGAATGTGTATTTCTGTTGCAGGCCAGCTCTAGCAACAAACAATAAAAATAAATTAGTAATTAAAGAGGGCTCCCCTACTACGATGGTACGGAACCCTTCATACGCGAGTCCGACTCGGGTACACCGCTTGTGTTGGTATACAATTAGACTACAATCAAGATATTGTTTTTATTAAACAAAACATACTATTAGTTGTTACATATTCATTTTGCAGTAATGACTTAAAATAATAAAAATACTGATAAACATTATCTTATTAACGGAACAAAACTGAGAAGACATACAAATTATAAGATAAGGAAACCACGAGATAAAATGATACTTAGTCACGGTCGTATTAAAAAAAAACTTTATAAACGTGACGGGTGACGATATCTCCATCTTCATCGGCCTAGCCTTTTCCCAACTATGTTGGAGTCGGCTTCTGTCTAACCGGATGCAGCTGAATACCAGTATTCTACATGGAGCGACTGTCTATCTGACCTCCACAACCCAGTTAGTACTGGGTAATCGGTACCCTTTGGTAAGAGTGGTTGTGAGACTTTCGGGCCACTGAATACCTGACAGCCGGGACCAACGGCTTAACGTGCTTTCCGAGGCATGGTAGGATCGCGATTAGGGAATGTAATATCGGAATACTGGGAACCCGCAAATACCAGTATCCAGCAGGATGGAGAATGGTAATTCCCGCAAATAACAGGATTAAAAATTATCATGCCGATTTGCATTCTCTAATCACGCACACATCCACGGAACTACCTGCGCAATCTTTCTTTTTTTCGGATGGGAAATCATCAAATAACCCTCCCGCTCTGGGCGGAGTGGAAGGGAGTGTCAGACTCGTACTGACTAAAACCCATCCATGTTCCTTCTTTGCCCTTTGTGTTCCAGGGCCGCGGTATCTCTTTCGAACAGTCCCGCAGCCCCTTCCTTTGTGCTGACATCTCTTTGAGGCGCGCTTGGAACACGAACGCGCCGTCGACACGGCCTGTCGTCATAAAACGATCTCTGCTTAGCCTTGAAGATCAACCCGTGCGGCTGTTATTATTTAGCCAGGAGCTCGTAACCCCTGACATAGGTAACAATCTTAATACTACTAAAAGCTTTGCAGGCTAAAGTGTTAAGAAAAGCGAAATTTTATGACGAACGTGATCCATTGAAGTATCTCTGCGCAGTCATAAACCGTTACCCTTGAGAATACCGCAATAGATTACTAAGAAGCAGTGGCGCAATGAAAACTGCCAGGACTAAGGTTTGAAGTCGAACCTAAGCAGTCGCTCCATGAAAACTACTGGTATTCAAACATAGTTTTAAGCTTTCACGGTTTACAACTAAACTTATACTGTCACTTACGGGATATCTTCCGTGATTGTTCATTATTTTGAGTTCCCAATATTTCGACGCTGTTGCAAGCGCCGTGATCGCGGGTTGACTGGAGAATGCGGGAAAAAACGAAAATGAACGAATGCGAATAACGAACAATCACGGAAGATATCCCGTAAGTGACAGTATATGTTTCTACTGGTATTCAGCTGTGTTCAATTATACTAGAAGCCCAAACATATGTGACTGTCTGTCAAGCAAATATCTTGGCCTTTTTTCTTCGGAAGGCAAATCATCAAATGACCCCCTCCCCCGCTCTGGGTGGAGTGGGAGGGAGTGTCAGACTTTTACTGACTAAAACCCATCCATGTTCCTTCTTAGCCCTTTGTGTTCCAGGACCGCGGTATCTCTTTCGAACAGTCCCGCAGCCCCGAATATCTTAGCCTTGATTCTTATTTTAAAAATCATCACACGGTATCGGCGACTCACAGACACATCAAACCTCTATTTTATGATTTGACAGCGTGACAAGTTCCCGTAGTTTGCTGAACTGGACCTATTTGGCGCAGGCGTGTGACACACAATATTATCTCTTTTTTCTGTTTAGTTATAACTTTTTTCAAAGACATTCAAATATAACTAGCTATAGACGGGACAAGACCAAGAAACTGACAATTCCAAAACCTGTTACAAATTAGTAACAAGTCGATCAGTCCAGTGCGATACGTCGCCTTGTCAGGTCGCATTCATATGACACAAAGGCATTTAAATATTTCCGAGCTATAGACGGGTCATGACGAAGAAAATCGTAATCCAAAACTTATTACTACTTAGTAACAATTCGTTCTGTCTAGTGTCATCTGTGTCATACGCCCGCTTGTCAGGTAGCATTCGTGTGTCAAAATCGAAAATATTCAGGATGAAAATTATTGTATGACAATATTCCCAATGTCCTCTCTATATGTGTTTTAAATCTCTTTGACTTTTTTATTGTGTAGATTTCAGTTTTTTTTTTGTGCATCTATGGCACGTGCCAAATAAATATGTTTTCTTTCTTTCTTTAATTAATAACGAAAAGTCCTTTCTTACTTTGAATTGTAAAACAAAATTCTAGTTGGAAAAAAGCTACGCAGATGATGCTCTGAAAACTGTTAATATTGTTTACAATTTAATTATTTATTCAGACCTATGACAGTCCCCATCCAGTGTCTCTGGAAAGGGTAATCCGGTCTGGCAGCAATCATCTTCGAAATGCTGTTGTCACTACCATGCAGGCGCTGCAGTAAGGGGGCTGCTTTCTTTCGTATGATAGCGGGGAAGCCATCTGTGCATGCCTCCGCGAACATTCTTGACGCGCTACACCGGCATAGCAGTCCCAACAGCATCATGCAGGCATTATTTAGGCATCATCATCATCTGCCTAGGCTTTTCCCAAATATGTTGGGGTCGGCTTCCAGTCTAAGCGGATGCAGCTGAATACCAGTATTTTACATGAAGCAACTGCCTATCTGACCTCCACAAGCCAGTTAGTACTGGGTAATACGACACCCCTCGGTAAGACTGGTTGTCAGACTTTTTGGGCCACTGACTACCTAACGACGGTCAAAGTTCTACAAATGACAGCCGGGACTAACGGCTTAACGTGCTTTCCGAGGCACGGAGGAAACTCGGTATGTAATGGGTACAGGTCACCCATCCACAGACATATCTTTAGGCATATTCTTTTCAATTTTTGTCACGGCATCTTCGTCTAAATTTGAGTAGAGAGAACCTTTAACCACTATACAGGTGAAAACGCTTACAAAAGTGATTTTTTACGACAAACGTGTTTCCATTGGAGTTTTTCTCTGCAGTCATAAAACGTTAGCCTTGAGAATGCCGCATTGGACAACTAAGGACTAAAATTAGGCTTTTACCTGCAATGTTTTGTCGTATTAACTTTTTTATGACACACTAGCTGTTGGACCTTCGTTCGCGTGAAGTTATTATAAAAAAATTACTTTCCTTTTTGAATCGAATTTTATCGAGGTTTTTTTAGCTTTTTTTTCAAATCATCAAATAATCACCCCCACTCTGGGCAGAGTGGGAGGGAGTGTCAAACTTTTACTGACTAAAACCCATCCATGTTCCCTCTTTGCCCTTTGTGTTCCAGGGCAGCGTTATCTCTTTCAAACAGTCCCGCAGCCCCAAGGTTTTTGTTTTGCTTTAGTTACTCCTTATGACATCAGCTATCTGCCAATAAAAATCCCGTCAAAATCGATCCCGCCGTTTCGAAGATATATAGCCGTTTGAATCGGATTTTGTAAACTATTTGAAGGGTTTTAATTTTTTTGCCCCCTCATTATTTTTCTAAAATAAAAGTAGCCTATGTTAGACCTTATAACATCAGCTATATGCCCGTAATCCGTATCGGAGATTAGCCGGAACAAACAGACTGACAGACAGACAAAATTGTAAAAAAATGTGTTTTTGTTATAAGTGCCGTATATATTTTTATAAGCATTCAGTAAAAAGCTGTTATTTTGATATTAAAAATAGACACTTCAATTTTAATTATTTGTTTAGATTCAATTTCGGTTATAAAAAGTTTTTTTGACTAACTACTCATTAGGATCCGCCCCCACTCAGAGGTGGCTACAGAGATAATTGGCACATGGTAGGTCGCACAAAGTGTTATTGGGTTTTTCCATCAGGATTTTTTTAGTGGCAGCCTCGGAAACTGGATTTGTGCCCGGTTGATGGTGTTAAGCTCGCCCTTAAAACTTGGGACTTAAACATAACTGGCGAAATATGTGTATACTACAGATGCAGAACTGCCCATACCTTTCAAGTAATCCCCAGACCTGGTGTTATGTTTATGAACGTCACAATAAACACCATTGAAGAGACTATTTAATAAATATTGCCTCTGGAACATACTGGGGGGAAACGAAGCCGAAAGGCACTTGTTCTCTTCGTCATTGCGATCATCGCTTTTGTTCTGGTCTAGACCATACCTGGGAGCCTTCTAGTTACGTAGATATTGGAGGTCAAAGTTCCAAAATTCTCACAACTTAAAAAACAAAATTGATGTTTTCAATGTGTAGCTCGTGGATAAATAATAACAGCCGCTCGGGTCGATCTTTAGGTTAAGCCGTGCTTCCCTAGGTTGGTCTGTGGATGGGTGACCACCCATTATATACAGAGTTTTCTCCGTGCCTCGGAAAGCACGTTAAGCCGTTGGTCCCGGGTGTCATTTGTAGATCTTTGATAGTCGTTAGGTAGTCAGTGGCCCAAAAAGTCTGACAACCAGTCTTACCAAGGGGTATTGTATTACCCAGTACTAACTGGGTTGTGGAGGTCAGATAGGCAGTCGCTCCATGTAAAATACTGGTATTCAGCTGCATCCGATTAGACTGGAAGCCGACCCCAATATAGTTGGGAAAAGCCAGGCAGATAATGATGTCTTCACTGTCATAACTTGACTTTAAACGCCTCGCGCCTCCACGATCGCCGTACTATTCAATGCATCCATCAGCACAATGTTTTGAGTGCTACCGTAAAACGTGACATTTCACCGCAAAAAAAAGTCGTTTCGCACCAATAATTTTTGCGTAGAGTCATTTAGTTTGATGTACAGTATGCTTGGTTGACGGCTTCGTGAAGGGTCCGTTTACACCTACGGGTATTTCTGCCACATCCCACTTACATTGCCGAAAACATACACTATTTATGTATGGCTTCCATGTCTCATTAGGCTAATCCGTTGTGAATTTGTCAAGGTTACGGCTTTACGTAATACAAGCAAAAAAACCGGCCAAATGCGAGTCGTACTCACACTCTCACAGGGTTCCGTAGCACCAAAGAATACAATAAAAATCACACGCACACAGGGTTCAAAATTCAAATTAAAATTCATTTATTTCGTGAACACAGGGTATATACAGAAGATGTTATAAATAAATGAGGCCCGAGCTGCGCCCCGCCAAAGGCATACAAAATATCAATGGTGTTTGGTTCTTAAACAAATACATTTTATAAATTCAAAAATTACCACAAAATTATAAATCATGTTAAAATTACATTGCAAAATTATATAAAATGTCGAAGAAACCGTAACAACAAAAAATATAATAAAAATATTTTGAAGGCTCATTCATATGTTGTATTGTATTACATTCAACAGCAAAACCAAATTTGTTTTACATAGCATGTTAATCAAAAACAAGGTTAGTGCTGCAGTTTGATGAAAAAGTCCCATATCTCAAAAACTAAACGTCAAATCTACAATTTTTAATTTTTTTTAGAATTTTCCTTCTCTTACTTTCTTCTCTTCATTCAAACGATTGACTTTGAGAAAAAATGGTTTTAGAAACCTTAAAGTCATTTTTAAAGACCTATCTATAGACACCCGCACCTATAGGTTTGATGTTTTTTTTTGTTTTTTTTTTTTAGAGCGTCGCCTTAATTTTTTATTTTTGTATAAATGTACCAAGTTTCAACTGTGTAGTCCTAATAATTTCGGAATAAAGTGACAGTGAAATACAGAAGGACAGACAGACAGAAATGACAATAACGGGTTCCATTTTTTGCCATTCGGCTACGGTACCCTAAAAAGAAGCGTTGAACCGCGACGTCCGGTCAAATGAGCGACTTCCATGCTGTTGTGGAAGGTTTTTTATAACAAATCATCACACTTAATGAAAGACAGAGGTGTACCCAATTATAGTACACCCACATTTCGTCAGCTATGTTGTAGTCCCATGTAATTAGGGGCGAGCTTATAGCCATCAACCGGGCACAAATTTAGACTCCGAGGCTGCAACTGACAATAATCCTGATGGAAAAACCCAAAAACACTCTGCCCGACTCAGGAATCGAACCCAGGACCTCATGTTCAAACAGTCGCGCTTGCGACCACTCGACCATCGAAGCAGTCAGTAATCAAAACAGTTAGTAAAATGATCGTAATTGACCTACCATAACAATTTGTTTTTGTTTATAGTTTAGCCGTTCCTAAAACCGGTTTAGTAAGTTTTGAGCTCCTTTGCCGGCTCCGTTGAACCAGTTGTTAAGCAAGATTTATTTATAACTTTCGTAAATGTGATAATATGGTGCAATCAAAAACAAACATCTTTAAAGATATAAAAATCTTGTGTCACGGTTTTTGTGGTCGCACTCCTCCGAAACGGCTTGACCGATTTTTATGACATTTTTTATGTATATTTGGTAGGTATGAGAATAGGTCGTAAAGTATATTTCACACCGCTCGGTTGTCAAATTCTAAATTAACGCGAGCGAAGTCGCGGGCAAAAGCTAATAATATATATATCACTTGCTTCGGTGAAGGAAAACATCGTGAGGAAACCAGCATGCCTGAGAGATATTTCTCGACGGCATGTAAAGCCAAATCAGAGACCCACGGGCGGCATAAAAACTCTGACACCAGGTTAGGCACTAACCACACGATAAAGAAGAAGAAAAAAAAAACCCCCCACCTCCACACTTCATCGCATCGGCTGAAAAACTACGGTCACCAACTGCAGTAGCCGATATGGAAATCTTTTAACCGACTGCGAGCTTAAGTTGGCCGCTGCAGAGCCAATTTGGCTAGATGAAGTATAATTATTGGCGTTACTTTCATACAAGCCTACAAGCTTGGCTTGCCCTTATAATCTTCACTCTTCATGATGTTAGGGTTTCTGAACAGTCTGCTAGCCTTATTATGGGCTTGCCGTATTGTTGGCCCCTGGGCACGCCACTGGATAACTGACCCATCTCGGACACAATGCGACCCAACACAGGATATCCCACATCTTCTCTCCTATCACATAACTAAGTGCACCCTCCAGGACTTGAGTGAGGCAAACGACTGAGTTGTCAAGGTCACTACGTGTGGATCGTACAAAATCTGAGTCATTGATTCGAGAAAAAGAAGCAACATCGGGAGTTCCACAAGGTTTGCACTTAGGCCCTATCCTCTTTAACATCTTCATTAACGATATCATGTTATGTTAAGCACTTTGTTTTCTACTTATTTGTAGATGACGTTAAAATTATGAAGTTTGCAATCAAACAATCCAATAAAGAATGTGTTTTTGAGGTGAAAAACACAATAATAGGTTTAAGAGACATCTGAAGCCTCGGATTTATCTTTCAGAAAGAAGTCAACATGGTATATGGAGTCAGTATTAAAGGACTCTATAGGCTCAATTTTAGGGAAATATTTTTTATATATTGAAAGGGCCAGGTCAGTTTTTCCTGCCGTGAGTTGAACCAGAATGTTTGCGAAAAATATCCTGATTTACTTCAAAAAAGGATGGCGGTTTTTTTGTGTGTGTTCATCGATTTTTCCGTGATTGCTGGTCCGATTTACGGAAAAAAAGAATCTATTATATTGGTGGAAAATATTTTTTCCTCTTTTTAGTGGTGTTTTTGGGAAGTCGATTCTTTTTTGCAAAAAAGTTTTGTTTGAGTAAGTTCTTGCTAATGTGGGCCACTGGTCGTTGGTTCTGTCCAGCTCGTCCCGCCATCTTCTACGAGGTCTGCCGCGACGCCTTCTGGCTGTGTCAGGGCTCCAGAAAGCATTAGCCCTGGATCGAAACAACTGGAAGTCATGGGGAGAGGCCTTTGCCCAGCAGTGGGATGACGCAGGCTAGCAGTGTCAGTATCAGTAGTTATTGCAGAAATCGTCATATTTCAATCAAAAACTATCATTTAAGAAGAATACAGAAAAACGGTCGGAGACGTAATTAATATGAATTATTATACCCCTGTTAATTATAATATTATTAAACTAGCGACCCGCTCCGGTTTCGCACGGGTAGAGTAGAGCAAGGCGGCTTGACTGTTCCCGACACCTCCAACCATTACCGTAATATTTCAACCAATTTACACAAAACCTTGACAAATTATATACCTTAACAATCCCCATGAATCACTCTATCTACTGGTGAAAACCACGTGAAAATCCGTTCAGTAGTTTTTTTGTTTATCGCAAACAGACAGACGAAGCGTAGGACTTTTTTTTTTTTTTTTTACGGATGGGAAATCATCAAATGACTTCTCCCGCTCTGGGTGGAGTGGGAGGGAGTGTCAGACTCTTACTGACTAAAACCCATCCATGTTCCTTCATTGCCCTTTGTGTTCCAGGGCCACGGTATCTCTTTCGAACAGTCCCGCAGCCCCGGCAGGCATCGGCCCTTGCGGGCCCCTTCCTGGTTGCTGACATCTCTTTGAGGCGCGCGTGGAACACGAACGCGCCGTCGACACGGCCTGTCGTCATAAGACGGACGGACGGTGAGCTAACCCATTACTCACCGTCCACAGGCCCGCGCCTACGGTGGCCGGGAGCCACCACGTGGCCCCCGACGCCCGGTGCTTCGCCCGCGGCGGCTGGGACGTGAGATTCTCTCCCTCTCACGTCCCGCCACCTCCTTCGCTAGCATGACTGCTTCGCAGAAGGAGGTGACGGCTTCCCATTCCCTCTCGCTCCGGACCATGGCCTGAACCAGGGCCGGGAGCGAGAGGTCGCCGCCGCCGATCGCCGCTACGAAGCGTAGGACTTTGTTTTATAATATGACGTAGTGATTACCAATAACAATCTCCTGGAGATAGTTCAATCCCTATACGTAAACACCTCATCATTATTAGTCAAAAACAATTAAGATAATAGACCAACTAAATAACACGCCAGCCAATAAAAAACAAACAAAAAAAAACAAACTTTTCCATCAACACGATAACAAGACATACAAACTTAATGACACTCATAAAGTGGGTGTCAATTTAAGGTCTACAATCACATTATTAAGATCACCATTTCAATTCACTTAAAACTTCATTTTGCATTCAAAAAACACACAATATTGCACCTTATTTACCCTAAAAACTAACACATAAGTGTTCCACTACATAATATCATATAACTTCGCGATGTATATTAATCAATTTTAATAAATAACGGTACGCGGGGACGTGTGTTCATCGCGACGTTCGCGCGTCTACTATTTTATTTTATCTGTGAGTGTTATTTACACAATTTAGTATATACATGTTTGGTATATAGGCTATATGTTGGTGCAGGAGGATCTCGTGGCTAAATAATAACAGCCGCTCGGGTCGATCTTTAGGTTGGTGCGTGGATGGGTGACCACCCATTACATACCGAGTTTCGTCCGTGCCTCGGAAAGCACGTTAAGCCGTTGGTCCCGGCTGAAATTTGTAGATCTTTGACAGTCGTTAGGTAGTCAGTGGCCCGAAAGTCTAACAACCAGTCTTACCAAGGGGTATCGTATTACCCCGTACTAACTGGGTTGTGGAGATCAGATAGGCAGTCGCTCCATGTAAAATACTGGTATTCAGCTGAAACCGGTTAGACTGGAAGCCGACTGCAACATAGTTGGGGAAAGGCTAGGTAGATCAGATGATGGTTATATGGAGCTTTTTATGACACATAACATGACGTTTGTTCTCTCCGAAAGGCTAAGCAGAGGTGTCGTGACCCATATTTCCTCAGTTAATGAGTCCCATATAATATGGTGTGAGCTTATTGCCATCAATCGGGCGGATCACTAACAGTTAAACATATCTAAGCAGGTAGAGTAGCTTGCTGCTGTAACAAACTTCTGGTTTTATAGTAGTAGAGTTCAGCATCATCATAACATCACCCCTGTAATCCCCGAAGAGTTAGGCAGAGGTGTACCTAATAGTACACCCACATTTCGCCAGTTATGTTTTAAGTCCCATGTAACAGGGGACGAGCCGCGGGCCTATCGCCATCAACCGGGCACAAATCCAGACTCCGCGGCTGCTACTGAGAAATTTGTAATGGAAAACCCAATAACACTTTGCCCGACCCGGGAATCGAACCCAGGATCTCATGCTCAGCAGGCGGTAGTTGTTTAATTTAGATAAAAATACAGAAATCTCGATTTTTGGACATGTCGATATATTAGTGGGTTGCTACCGTGCAAAGTAAGGGGACTATTCATCATCATCATCCACAGCCCGACTTCACCCACTGCTGGGTATAGGCCTCTCTTTGTTTGTGCCAAGCTCCACGGTCTTGTGCCAGCCTCATCCAGGATATTCCCGCCATGGCAACAATGTCGTCTGCCCATCTCGCCGCCGGACGACAAACACTTCTCTTTCCATTTCTTGGACGCCACTCCGTCACAGCTTTACTCCACCTGCCATCACCACGCCTTGCTATGTGTGTGGACTATTACTCTATTTAAATCAATGTTGACATTTCCAATACGATGCACTTCGCTTTTAATATATTTGCATAGATAAAATTAATGTCCCATTTCTGAGTACCCTTATCACAGTTTTGATCTAAAAAGACTAAAAACATACGAGTTTTTATGTCAAAAACCGGTTTACTTTGAAATACGACATTTATATTATGATGGTATCTTTTTACAACATAAATAAATAGAAATGTTATAACGTTATTTTTAGCTCGGAGAGCCACTGTTGCGAAATTATGTTGCAATATGTAATCACGTGGATATATGGTGGAAAGTTTATGGGGGTCAAAGTTCCAACTTTTTCAAAAGTTTTTTTTTTTAATAAAGGGTGTAAAAAGACCCTTAACGAAGCCTAAAGACACTTGTTCTCCACATCAATGCGAATATTTTTTTGTTCTAGACCATACCTGGGAACCTTCTAGTTACGGAGATATTGGGGGTCAAAGTTCCAACTTTTTTTAAAGTTTTTTTTTTTAATATATGTTCTTAACCTAAGATTTTTAAACACCTCCACGAGCCCCGTACTATTCAATCCATCCATCAGCACAATGTTTTGAGTACGTTACATTGAGCTCTACCGTAAAAAGTGATTTTTCACCCCAAAAAAAAGTCGTTTTTGCGTAGAGTTACTTAGTTTGATGTACAGAATGTTTGGTTGACGGCTTCGTGAAGGGTATGTACTACACGGACTACAGCATTGAGAGATGTAGTTGGTTGAGATTCTGGATATTTCGCACGAAGAATGTTACACATTTTGGGCCACAGTATCATTACTGTTGCCAGGAATATTAAGTTACAATTGATTTAAGCTAGTTTACACGGGTTGTTATTAGGGTTCCGTAGCCGAATGGCAAAAAACGGCATCTTTATAGATTCGTCATGACTGTCTGTCCGATTGTATGTCACAGCTACTTTATTCCGAAACTAATAGGACTACACAATTGAAAATTTGTAGGTAGATGTATTCTGTGAACCACTATACGATTTTTATACAAAATTAAAATGATTAAGGGGGGCTCCCCATACATGGAACAGAAAAAATAAAAAAAAATAAAAATATAATGATTGTTTGGTGCTACGGAACCCTTTGTGCGTGTAAGTACGATTCGCATTCGGCCGGATTTTTTAAATATTTGTATCGAGATAGTAATTAGTTCCATTTTGAGACGGATTTTTCCACCCAAAATCCCAAGGTTATCAAAAAGTTTAGTGGAACAACAGAGATGACACAATCACCCCAGTTTAATAATCTCAATGCACTTCTTAATGACCTTTTTCTTGTACATTTAGGATATTTTGTGTCCGTTGGGGTAGACGTATTCTTGGAGACCGCGAATCGGCAAACGTAAGGTGGGACGCCCGCAGGCCTCAGGCAGGTAGAGTGACGATCTTCGCAGGGTGGCTGGTAGCAACTGGATGAGAGTTGCTGAGAATCGAGTTGAGTGTCTGCGATTGAGGAGGCCTACGTCCAGCAGTGAACTGCTATGGGCTGATGATGATGATGATGAGGATATTTTGTGTGTGTAGGTGCTGTTTCGCCATCGACATATTTTTGACAAAAGCTTATTGCATCATTCTCAACCCTTATACAGGGTGTAAACGAACCCTTCATGTAGCCGTCAACCAAGCATTCTGTAAATCAAACTAAGTAACTCTACACAAAAATTATTGCTGGGAAACGACTTTTTTTTCTGGGGTGAAAAATCATGTTCACGCACTGTGCTGATGGATGCATTGAATAGTAAGATAAGATAAGATTTATTTATTTGCTCCAAACATGTGTACACATACAATAATAAAAAGTGCATGCAGGATAATATAAGAAAATTGGTTCAGACATGTTTGCCACAGACTACGGCGTGCAAATGTTTAGAATACTACAATTGTGATTAATAATATTGTGATTGCAAATATATCATTTCAATGCAAGAGAAGGCAATTTAACAAAAAACACCAAATGGCAAAATTAAACATTACAAAATCAAATAAAATAAAATCATAATTTAATCTATGTCTATATAAAGCAATGTCAAAAGTAAAAAAATAAAAATCTAATTTAAAAAAGTAAACGGGTCATGGAGGTATATTTATTCTTCTGTAGGCCCTCCCTCCACCCATGTAGCTGGTGTTCTGCTCCACCTGTCATCACCACGTCTAACCATGTGACCTGCCCACCTCCATTTCAGAGATAGAACTCGTTATCCTACGTCGTATCTCTAAGTTTAATCATTTTTAAACTCACTGGACGCCTGAAGGTGGACATCGCCGATGAGATCAACCGCGGCGAAGGTGGTGTGACGATCTGATAATGTTCGCGGACCAAACGTGGCCAGAAATTGCACAGAACAGCGAGGTTTGGAGGGAGAAAGGGGAGGCCTTTGTCCAGCAGTGGGACACAATGTAGGCTATCAAAAAAAAATATTAGCTAATAATATTGCTTACCCCTAGCCTCTCTAAGCGCGTGCGCAGCATGTCTCCAGCTATTCCTCTCAGCCAACGCGAGCGCCGTGTTGCCATGCGCGTCCAGTATACTCAGCGATGCGCCTGAAGTTAGCAGCGTTTTCACGTTTTCAAAATGGCCGCGCTCTGCTGCGATGTGGAGAGCTGTCTGTGGAAGGTGGGTAGGAATAAGTACGGCGAAGTTAGTTATTGATGAACGGAATATCTTTTCTAGAGTGTGTCCATATTGCGAGTAGTCCTTCGCAAACAATATTCAATAATCATTTGTTTGAGATCAAAAAGTTTATTTTGTGGAAAGTGGAGATGTTCCAACGAACTCATCACCATCACTGTTGAGGTCGGCTTCCAGTCTAACCGGATGCATATTAGTATTTTACATGGAGCGACTGCCTATCTGACCTCCACAAATCAGTTAGTACTAGGTAATACGATACCCCTAGGTAAGACTGGTTGTCAGACAAAGATCTACAAATGACAGCCGGGACCAACGGCTTAACGTGCTTTCCGAGGCACGGAGGAAACTCGGTATGTAATGGGTCGTCGTCCATCCACGGACCAACCTAGGCAAGCACGGCTTAACCTAAAGATGGACCCGAGCGGCTGTTATTATTTAGCGAGCTCTTCACGTTCCAACGAACTATCTTATCGAATAATATAATTTTGCACAGCTTTACGTTACATGTTACGAGTCACTATACATTTTGAACCATTATACCTGCGAGTGCGCAGACCATCACTCGCAGCTAACTTCCGGGCCGTCATAAAGTTTGAACAGAACTATCCCTGCCTTTGTCACGGTCAGTCTGCAGATGGGTAATCGTTCTTACATTTTACATAGCGTAGTTGTAAAAGGATACGATAAGCAATTGGCAAGGTTTGTGGCAAGGCAATGCACAAGGTGGGCCGGAAATGTTAAATTATCTTCAGTCTTGAATGCTCATGGCGGCTTATCAATTGCGATCAAGAATACTGCATAATATTGTATTTATCGTCAGCAATCATTACGTCGTCAAAACAAACTCATACTAAGGCCCGTACTCCACCAAAGCGAAGACACCAAAGCGTAGCGAAGGGGAGGGAGTCTATTGCCATGTTAGCTTTCATGTTGTATTGTAAAATAGGCTAAAACAGTTCGAAAAGACCAGCTGACCACTACGAATAGCATCTAATTGTTGCAAAAACTTACTTACTAATGATGGTCATATAAAATGTATGTATTGTGTCTTTGAATACAGGCCACTGTCGTCATGTGTTTGATGTGTGTGAGCCACAGATGAGTCGTGGTCATATTGCCGTAACTTCTAATAGGAATTTTATTTATTTATTTTTATGGAACTTCAACGACTTACTCACTAAAACATGCATCAACAACGGAAATCGCAAAAAAAATTTAGGTATAGTAATTTTGTCAAATAGCTTGGTAGCAACACATGACCAACCATACTTGACGATCAGAGGCTGTCGACAGTCACCCTGTGTGTGAACAGGCTTCACAGCCAACAGGCGTGTGTCTTGTATCTAATCTCTTACATACTCACATCACATTCCCACCAGTAGCAGCATCAGACTTAACATCCATCTCAGCGTCTGTACGCAGCCAGACAGCGGCTGCGTTCAGCGAGGACAGTTGAGTGAAGCGCACTACGGTTGCAGATCACCTTACCTTGCCACCGGCATCGGTGGCAGTATTAGACTTGGCATCTATCTTAGCGTCTGAACGCAGCCAGACAGCGGCTGAGTTCAGAGTGGACAGCTGAGTGAAGCGCACTACGGTTGCGGATCACTTTACCTTGCCACCGCTAGCAGTACTAGACTTGGCATCCATCTTAGCGTCTGTACGCAGCCATACAGCGGCTGCGTTCAGCGAGGACAGGGCCGTGAAGCGCACTACGGTTGCAGATCGCCTTATCTTGCCAACGATATCGGTAGCAGTATTAAACTTGGCATCCATCTTAGCGACTGTACGCAGCCAGACAGCGGCTGCGTTCAGCGTGGACAGCGGTTGCGATCACCTTACCTTTCCACCGGTAGCAGCATCAGACTTGGCATCGATCTCGGCGCCTGCAGCACACAACGCAGCCAGACAGCGGCTGCGTTCAGCGAGGGCAGCGGCGTGAAGCGCGCTACGGTTGCAGTGATCGCGGGCGTCGACTGCTTCGCCGCTTGCGATGAGCTCTTGGAGAAGTTCTAGGTTATCCCAGAGGGCTGCCTGGAGGTGTTAATAATAATTAGTAGATATTGATGATTTTCTTTCTACTTTTATAAATGCGAAAGTTTGTGAGTATGGATGTTTCTTACTCTTTCACGCAAAAACAGGTTTGACGCAGAATGTGCACTTCGCAAAATGTGCACTTCGCAAAATGACCACTTCGCAAAATGTGCTCTTCTCAAAAAAGCACTACTCAAAGTGAGCATGTATTGAGTGAGACTATCAAATTGTTGATACTTAGTTTCAAAATGTTAGGCAAAACCTGCTCATTTTGAGAAGTGCTATTTTGCGAAGTGCACATTTTGAGCAAGTGGACATTTTGCGAAATGCACAATCTGCGTCAAACCCGCAAAAACTACTAAACGGATATGGATGAAATTTGGCCCCCAGATAGTTTATAACGTGGATTAACACATAATTGGGCATGTTATAGGCTGATTAAGCCGGTGGATTAGATTGTGTATTGTCTGCCCATGGATAAATAAATTGAAGATTTTTGTTGATTTAAAATTCTTGTTACACAATTACACAATGAATGAATGGACATATTTGTGCTATGACTCGACAGCTTATAAAATATTTTTTGTGTTACTTTTATTAGTTTCGTTTGTAAGTTTTTCATTTTATTGAGCATAGAATTAAAATAGTACATCCATACTAATATTATAAATGCGAAAGTAACTGTAGTTTGTTTATTTGTTTGCTACCTTTTCACGACTAAACAGCTGATCGGATCGTAATGAAATTTGGCGAGCAGATAGATTATATCCTGGGGAAGGACATAGGCTATCTTTTTTTTTCCTCACTCATACTCATCAAAATTACTACGCGAACGAAGTCGCGGGTAACAGCTAGGTTTGATATAAGTGGGGAAACTGTGTTATTGCATTCGAGGCGGAATTAACACCCTAGCTGCAGGCGAGGGTGTTATGGAGCCGAGAATTGCAGTAACAAATCCATACGCGTATGAAATGACGTTTTTCAATACACTTTCGAAGAAATAAAATATTAGAACAGAAAGTATTTTTGTCAGGAATTATTTTGAAACTATGATTTAATTTGCTTTTTTTCCGCGCTTTGCTTTCGACAGGTAGAAGAAGAAGCAAAAGTATAATGCTGCTAAACAGCCTAATATGAAAAATAGATGATTCAAATATTTTTGAATTTAGAACACAAATAAATGTTAATTTGTTCATAAACGTAATTATTTGTTTTAAATAATCATGCTTATCTATGATATTCTATTAATAGACACAATTTAATTTAATACTCAAAAAATATTTACGCAATAAAGATGAATATCTGTTTGCCAAAATTTTAAGAAAACAATCATCTGCCGACTATTTTCATTGATCCTATTCAGACTTAGTATAAGTTTAGTTATCTGTGGATTTTTTTTTAACCTAATCGTAGTGCCATAAGAACCAGTTTTCGAGAAAGTGTATTAAAAAAATATTCATGATTTTTTATTTATTTATTTATAACACCTTAAACTATCATTACAGGGTTTACCCTAATATATAAGCTGATAAATCAGCTTATGTTTTAAAACAGAGAAACAAAATTTAATTGATCATTGAATTAAAGTAATGAGATATCAATGGTTCTTAAAGTATAATAAACAGTTATCCCTAAGCAATATGGTAAGCCGTGTACCATGTTTATTAATTAAATATTTTTCCTGTATAAATCTTTCTTCCATGCAAATTTTGTATCAAAGCTTGCATTCAGTACTACAATGGAAATAAAAGTAAATAATAATAAAACAGGTGCGACAAATAATTCAGAGTTAAAAAATATTTTTTCATACAAGACTTTTTAAATTTTTTTTACAGTTTTCCTTCAGTTTTTAACGTTTTTCTTAACACTTACATATAAATTAAGACCTTGTGCCGCATCCTACATTTACAATACACGATTGCAACATTCTAAACCACAAGAACCCGCTGTTTCACCGCAGTTTAGCCAACAGTTACCGAAGACTAGACAACTCAACTTTTTATCAAATAATTCACTAACCTGATGCAGCAGCCGCCCTTGGAAGTGATCCTCGTCCGGAGACAGGTCCATTATGCTCGTTTCTAGTAGAAATACACAAGTAGCACAGACATTTCCGGACTAAACAACCGCTCAAGCGTTACAAAACGGCTACGAACCAAATACGGCGAAACACATCGAATTCTTCACTAAAACTACATTTAAAATACACAGTTATGTGCGCCAAACGTTTTTTTCTTTCGGCATTGCGGATAGAAAACGTTAATTAATGCGAAATTGCAAATTAAAACGTCGTGAATGAGATTTATTGATTTGTTTGATGACAGCTGACCTGACTGTCTGACTGACAAGAGCTTGACAGCTGTCAGATAGCCAACTGCAGTGGTACGAAGAAGGGCGTATTCGTTTTCGAAACGCTATCGCTCGTGTGAATTTTTTCGAGAGAATCTTTGGATGGAATGTGTGTGTGAAAGCTGATATGGCTAAAGCTAAAAAAGAGGTCTCTGCTGAGATAACGAGTAATAGAGAAGTACGGATGAGACCCAAACAATTTGAAGGGCAGCAGAATGATGATGATCACCCAAGGAATGCAATAACTTAAAAAAAATCTTATTAATTTCTTTGTTTTTTTTTTCATGGTTTTTAACATAACGCTACTAATCACTAAACGTACTCAGATGCTGAATTTTATTGCGGCAACATTATTATAAGCCAACGAGCATAATCTACGGTAGATCTAAATCTAGTTTTTTTTTTATCATACTACCCACTTAGTATGGAATTATGGATATATTTTACACGCATTGTTCGGCCTTATTAATAATTGCAGAATTTAAGTTAAAAATGTCTCGTAGTTACTGCACTTATGATGAAGACTGGCAGAGAAGGAAGTCAGTGCTAATCAGAAGTCTATTTCACGATATTCCGAGTAAGTAAAAACTATCTCGATCTTTATCACTAATAGGTGGCAGAAATAAAAACAAGCGCACGAGTCGATGGAGACCACGAACTTAGTTCGTGTCAGCCCGCGCCGCTGAGTCTGTAGCTTTAAATTCGTACCCATCTATAAAAAAAAAATTGCAGTGGCTGTTTGTGTATGTGAGTTTAAATGTTTGTAAACGCACCCACGATACAGGAGAAATTCCTAGTGTGGAGCAACGTTTAAAAAAAAAGAGTACATGTTTGTAATTTCAAACTAAAGGATTTTTTATTTTTGTCTGTCTGTCTGTTTGTTCCGACTAATCTCCGAAACGACTTGACCGATTTGGACGGGACTTTAACTGGCAGCTAGCTGATGTAATAAGGAGTAACTAAGCCTTCTTTATTTTAGAAAAAGATATTTCAAATGGTTCCGGTTCCGTACAAAAAAATTCAAACCCATGAAATCGTTGACAAAATCCGATTCAGATAGGGAAGTAATGTTTTTTTTATAATAACTTCACGCGGACGAAGGTCTCCGCCAACAGCTAGTTAATAATAATCTTGATCCAATGCAACCTGTCCCTTGCCGTACCAACGGCGCTGACCAATGCAATAAGCCGAGGCTCGTACCAGGCTGATGCCCACTTGTGTGCAGTCGATGTTTTTATGACTGGAGGTTTCATGGGCGTACCCAGGGTTGGGCAGGTGGGGCAAGTGCCCCACCCTACTCTCTGACCCGAAGCTAAGAATTTTTAGGCAAAATTAATATAAGGTTTAACGAAGCAAATTTTACGGAAAAAATCTGATTTGTGGAAAGAAAATTTCTGGGATTTTGCACCACGATAATGCGCCTTCGCACAAGGCCACCATAGTGAACGAATTTTTGACCAAAAACTCAACAAATACCATCGAGCAACCACCTTATTCATCAGATATGGCTCCAGCCGACTTCTTTCCTGTCCTAAACTCAAATTACCACTTCGTGGCACCCGTGTTCATTCGGTAGAAGACATAAAAGAGAATTCGCGGCGAGAACTGAACTCAATTCCGGAAAAAGCGTTTAACAATGTTTTGATGATTGGATTAGTCTGACATCCAAAGTTTTTTTTGCGTTCCCTGATATGAGTATCAAATGAAAGGTTTACGAGAAATAAAATGGCGTCATTCTAAAGCTTGTTCTTTTAGTTTGTATTAATTATAATATTATTCTCCTTGCAGTCCTATCGCCAGTTGAGGAAGAATCTAACGACTCGTCACACGATTACTATGTTCCAACCCAAGAAGTATTCCCATCTCCACCCAGACCATACAGCCCATTACCGCCACTAATCATAGAGAAAATACCTATAATCAACAAACATGACGAGCCAGAAGAGTACTACAGAAAACTACATAAAAAAATCAAAAAGATTTACGAAAAACTCTTTATAGAAAAACGGAACGTAAGCAGTGTGGATTTTGATTCAAATTACAGTGATAGTCCGGTTAATGATGATAGTGAGTACAATACTGAATGCTCTGTTGAGAACCTAGTTTACGAAAATGAAAATGCTCCAGAAAATGGCAATTTTGAATCTATTATTGAAGATAGAGAAGCGACACAGAGTTCTGCTTCTACTAATTCGAATGGATATGGAGCGGACTTTGAATCGATGGATACTGCAATTATAGATGTTGTTAATCATACAGTATCGAACGAAGATATAATAATGTCAATATCTGAAGAAGAGAAACCAGAGAATGAAATTGATGACGATGGAATAAGATATGAAGACTTTGTTAACTGCAGATCAAGGGAAAATAAAGAATCCAGTACTGAAAGAATGGATGATGGAGCATTTAGTGAAAAAGAAGAGTCGCATCATTCCGCACTTAATGATCAAAGTACAGCTGAAATTGAAGAATCTAATGGAACAGAGATTGGTCAAAATTACGAGGCAGAAGGCACAGATAATGAAGTTAAAGCACGGGAAGAATTTAAAAGCACAGGTTCTGTCGGTAGACACCAATTGATAGCTTCGAATGAAGAACTGATGGAGGCAGATGTAGAAACTAGTCCGTCCAGCGACGGTAAGTCCTGATGTTTTAGAAATGAGGTACGGTTACTTTTCGAAAGGTACTTGTTCTCACCGTCATTGTAATTTGTTTGTAATTGAATATTGTAGTTACGGATATGGAATTGGAGGGGATCAAAGTTCCAACTGTTTTTTTCCTAGCCTGCTCTGTCCCATTCCTGGGCAAAGGCGTCCCTCCACTTCTTCTAATTATTCTTTAATACGAGTTATTCGTGTTATAAATTTTCTTTAAATACGTCCACGTCCCCCGTACTATTCAATGCATCCTTCAGCACAATGTTTTGAGTGCGTTACATTGAGTGCTACCGTACAACTTCATTTTTCACCCCAAAAGCTCTAAGTCTCGTTCTTCTAGTGGTCGCCCCTTATTACATGGGACTTAAACCTTTCGGGGATTACAGGCTTGATGTTATGTTATGTAAAAAAAGTCGTTTCCCAGCAATAATGTTTGCGTAGAGTTACTTAGTTTGATGTACAGAATGCTTGGTTTAGTTGACGGCTGTGTAACACCGACACCTTGTATTATTTTTGATCACAGATCCACACTACAGACAAATAACTACAGAAGCCCTCATCCATTTTGATGGATCTCAAGTCCCTGGAGAACGAGAGAGCATAGTCTACGAAGATTCTGCCAAGAGTATCATACTGCCTACGAAGTACAGAAGAATGCTGGCCAGTGGCAATGTGGATGTTGAGGATCAAATTGAAGTTTACACGGTATTGGAAGAAAACGCAGGTTGGTATTTCCGATGGTTTATATTTTCTTACTGCTGTTGATTAGGATAGAATATACTTTCCTGAGCATATTGTTCTTGTATTGAGCTCGTGGCTAAATAACAGCCACTCGGGTCGATCTTGAGGTTAAGCCATGCTTGCCAGGGGCCACGCATTACATACTGTTTCCTCCGTGCTTCAGAAAGCACGTTACCCGTTGCTCCCGGCTGTCATTTTGTAGATCTTTAACAGTCGTTACAGGTAGTGAGTGACCCGAAAGTCTGACAACCAATCCTACCAAGGGTTATCGTATTACCCAGTACTAACAAGGTTGCTGCTCCATAGGACTGCTCCATGTAAAATACTGGTATTCAGCTGCATCCGTTTAGACAGGAAGCTGAGCCCAACATAGTTGAGAAAGGGCTAGGCAGATGATGATGAGGGAACGTACGAAAACATCTTCTCTTGACGATAAAAATTTCGGCAAGATCTTATCTAAGGATCTTACTAAGTAGGTACATAGTGCAAATAAGATGGTTACTTACTTCATTATTTACTTAGGTATTTAATTGTTTCAACCCGTTAGTTTTCTCACGACCCAAAATAAACCGTTACGTTGTCCTCTTTATCTTAAAATCTTATTAATATGGAATGCGACGGTGTCGTCTACATCGGCTAATTATTACAACATAATTTTTGGCGTAGTGGATAAGCGATTGGCTGCTGCGTTGCGCGTCGCGCGTTCGATCCCCGTACGGAACCAATATGTGTATGACCTACAGGTAGTTGTTCCGGGTCTGGCTGTTTGTGTATGTGAGTTTAAATGGTTGTAAACGCACCCACGATACAAAAGAACTACTTACTATAGTGGGGCCACTTTTCACCAGTTGTGTTTAAGTCCCATGTAATAGGAGGCGAACTTATTGCCATCAACCGGGCACAAAGTCAGACACCGAAGCTCTTACTGAGAAATTCCCAATGGAAGAGCCAATAACACTATGCCTGACCTGGGAATCGAACCCAGGACCTCATGCTCAGCCAGTTAGGCTTGCTCACATACAATTTAGATCAACAAGGCAGTCAAAATCTATCCATTTTCAGATCCGAAAATCGTCTCAACATTCAACATTCACGATGAAACTACTGAGGAAGACCTGGAAGAAATGAGCAGTTCTTACCCAGACACTACTTCCGGAAACGACCAAGAAATGAGAAATCATCAACCAGATGCTATCGAGGAAAGCGATGAAGAAATGAGTGCTCCTCAATCAGAAGCTAGTGACAGAAACTTGGAAGAAATTGGTACTCGTCCACCAGGTGCTATCGAGGAATATGTTGAAGAAATGAGGGCTCGACAGTCAGACTATAGCAAAGAAATGGACACTAATCAACCAGACGCTATCAATAAAGAGTTAAAAGAAAGGAGAAATCTTAATTCTGATGATACTGACGAAGAAAATGAAGCATGGCACCAACAAAATGATGCCGGAGAAGACATTGGAGAAATAAGAACTTCGGGATTAGATACTATCGAGGAAGAAGATGAAGATATGAGCACTCACCAAGTAGAAGAATACGTTGAGATAGACATTGAAGAAACGGGAACTCCTACTCCAGATGCTTCTGACAAAAAGACTGAAGAAATATGCTTTCATGAGCCTGTTGCTGACGAACAAAATCAAGCAAAGAGGGGTCCTCGACTAAATGCATCTGGTATTGAAGAAATAAGTCCCATTCAACGGGATCTTACGATCGATGCGACTTTTGAAAAGGAGACTGCTCATCCCAATACCACTGATGAAGAAATAAGGACTCGCATTCCAGGAACGAATGAGGAAGAAATGAGTACTTCACAAACAGAAGTAACTGGAGAAGAAATTGAAAAAATGCGAACACCTCGACCAAAAGCTACCAAGAAACAAATGAGAACTAAAGTACCAGAATCTACCGAAGACGTTGATGAAATGGAAAGTCTTCATTCAATTGAACTAATGAGAACCCCTCGACCAGATTTATCTCATGGAACAATACTAATAACGCAGCGAAGCTACTCTGCATCAAGTAGTGAACATACTGCACTCCCACAAGAACTGACAGCTCTGACTTCTACAATCCAAGATGGCGCTGACAATGACATTTCCGAACTTCAAACTTCCAATGAAATGAATGAAGTATTGACTTCTATATTCAATGAAAGTCAAAATAAAGATGGGACTCCGATCTTTGGGAAGAAGAGGAAGTTAGTAGATAAATCAGTTCAAGCAGTAGAGACGAGTAGACTGACTTGGGAAGAAATGCGCGCGAACTTCTTTGTAGGGACGCCGAAGATATTCCGGCTTTGTGCCTGTACTAATCATATTTGTTCTTAGTTAATTTAACCCGGTAAATGTATACTGGATATACAAGCTTAATCAGTGATGGTTAATTAATTAACAGTCTAATACTGATCATTAAAATATTTATCTTTATATCATGATGCGAATGAATCAATAAATGTAGGTAAGAACTACCTTAGCTTTCAGCTGCGTTTTTGCAGCAGATTATTTAAATGATTACTATATTATTAATTTACTATTGTCGTTTACAAACTGTTGATTAATATTACCTTTTGTAAGAAGAAACTATTTAGTTTCAAATCATGTTTAAATGTTATTAGATTAAGTTTTTATGATTTTCTATTAAAATATTTCTAAATAATCTGCATGTTTTTTAATTTATGGGAAGCAAAAAAGGTTGTGGCTGTGACTTTACAGACAGAATTTCACATAACAATTTTTTTTTATAATAGGGGACGAATGCCCTAAAAAAGAAATTGTTATGTGAAATTGAAATCATGTGAAACGGAACGGATTTCCGAATGAAGTTTGAAAACGTCATTAACTTTTTAATAAAAGTTAGGTTATGTTGTCAAATTAGTGATTTTTTTGTTATTTTGTCTGTATGAATTCATTTATTTTCTGGATAAATAATTATTATACTATTTAGTTAATCAAAATGTCTCTTACTGACGGTCCAGTGAAAGAATTAGACGACAAGTTCCTAGATTTAATTGGAAAATTCGTGTCTGACATAAAAAATGGGTACGTTAGCTTATTTCTTCATTTGTATTATTATTCTGTAAGTTAAAATCATATTTCCTGTAAGAAAATCTCACAATTTAGATGTCCAGCTTAATTTATTATGCCTTCAATATCATATTGAGCCGAGTTCAAGTCATAAACTTCTAAAATATGATGTTCTACAAAATTCATTAAGTATTGCATCAGAATTCATAAATGCAATATGTCAATAAGATTATTGATATCCTAAAACGTGCTATATACAAAACTGTAGGCGCTCCATTCGAAAATTTCGAAATATTACGCTTAAAATGTATTCCTGCAATGTACTTACTCTTGACTAAGATAAAGACTCCTGCTAAGCTTAAAATGCTTAAGTGAAAATTATTTGCATCATCATCAACCTTTAGCAGTCCACTGCTGGACATTTTCTCTTCTTCTTCTTCGTCATGTATGACGTATGACATATGACATGTTTTCATGCGGTCTCTTAGATCTCTTAGATTGTGGAAAGCCATTTGGTGAGGTTGAGTTTGTCCAGTATGGCCTCATTAGTTACTGCTGGACATAGGCCTCTCCAATCGTAGACCATTCAACTTGACACTCCGCAACTGTTATTTAGCTCTTATCTTAATTACTTTAGTTAACTTTTTCAAAAACTTCTATATAAAGGCTCCTGACTCATACTTAACTCAATATAATTTTCCCTATTGAAGTAGGCGGTACTCCAGAAGAATAAATATGACTCATACAACATTTACATTCAAATAAGATTAATTAAAAGAGAACTATCTACAGCCATATAAAGCTGACGGCATGTAAAGCCAGGTCAGAGGCCAATGGGCGGCATACAAATTCTGACACCAGGTTAGGCACTGACCACACGAAAAATAAGTTGTGGAGGTCAGAAAGGCAAAATCAAAATATTTTATTTCACATTGGCCTACATGGGCACATTGGGCACTTATAAAATGTTGACAAAAGGGTGCATGGTTTGTGATGGACGTTTCCTATGGAGAAGAACCGGCAAGAAATCCATGGTTACTCTTCAAATCATTTGGTATTGCTCTTTGTAAATTACTGGTATTCAGCTGCATCTGGTTAGACTGGAAGCCGATCCCAACATAGTTGGGAAAAGGCAAGGCAGATGATGATGACAGTTAATCATTTATAATGTTTCTTCCTCCATTTGCAGGAAATTACGAGGCTCCAACAATGTGGCTCTGGCCATGGTTACATTATTAGAGACTATCATCAGTGACTCACAGAATGCTACAGCCTTGTGAGTATTTGTTTTAAGATATTAATCATAACAGCTTTGACCCCCTTCCACATCCTAGGTATCACTGACAGTCCCCTGTGCAGAGTGTGCACGGAGGCGGAGGAAACCGTGGCGTACGTACTCCTCGAGTGCACCCGGCGTCACTCAGATCCATGAGGAGACTCTAGGAACACCAAGATCCCTTGCAGATGTCCTGAGAAGACCGAGAAATTTGATCTGCTTCTGGAGGGAGGTGGGCTGGTTGGAGTAACGGCCACCATGGCTCACGTACAATGGTCCACTTTAAGGACTAAGTGCGGAAACCAAATCCCTTAACATTGACCGCCATGGGTCATAATTGGTGGTGGTGGATAATTTCTGACCCCCACGTTTGTGAAACCGTTTCCACCAACGTGGAGGTCAGAAATTATAGAAAGAAAATAACCTCTGGTCTTACCCAGGAGATGGATTAACTGTGTGCAAAATTTCATCAAAACCCATTCAGCTGTTAAAGCGTTGTCCGTGTTAGAGAATTGTACTGTATTGTATAACGCGTATTTTGCGAACGGCGCGCTTGATTAAAATATTACTTCTATTAATGAATTGGATTTTGGTAACAATTTCAAGGATTTTATTTTTTTTGCACGGAACCCTAGTCCTTTTTCTAAAATAAAAGTAGTCCAAGTTCCTCCTTATAACTCCTTATACAAGCTGTTTGCCAGTAAAACTCCCGTCAAAATCGGTTCAGCCGTTTCGGAGAATAGCTGAAACGAACAGACAGAATGACAGACAAAAATGAAAAAAAAAAATGTTTTAAGTACCATAAATATATGTATACTTTCATATGCATTCAGTAAAAAGTATACCTGCAAAATTTTATTTACAGACAAATTTTTTTGACTACTTTTTAGTTTAGTTGTGGACTAAATCTCACTAAGACATAAATTGTAATGCAATATTATCAATGCTCATAGTGAACTATGCGGTGCTGTACGCGCGGCGGGACGGCGCGTGACCAACGCGTTACCTCACGAGCTGGTGGCTGCGAATGTGGTCCGGAGGATATTGAGAGCCATCCGTGATGAGAACAGGGCACATGCTAATCAGGTAATGGAGAGAGTGGTTTTAACACGTTCAACGCCATGTCGGACAATGTTGGGCGACACCAGTACGTTCCGTTTTCCGTATTTTATTCCGTGGCGTTGAACGTGTTAAGTAGTGTAGCACTGCAACGAATGTCTGACCAAAAAAACCGAAATTGCCGGTTCCAGTCAGGTGGTGCACGAGCCTAGACCTACCTGAAAAGATATGGGGGAAGCCTTTGACCAGCAGCGAGTGGCAAATTCAGGGCTACAAAAAATAAAATACTAATAATTTATAAAATACTTTGGCTAATGGCTGCCTCGTCGGTCTAGTCGTCGCAGGCGCGACTGCTGAGCATGTGTGGGTGCGATTCTCATGTCGGGCACTGTATCTGGATTTGTGCCCGGTTGATGGCAACAGGCTCTTCCCCTACTACATGGGACTTAAAAATAGCTGGCGAAATGCGGTTGTACTTGTTAGGTACACCTCTGCCTAACCCTTCGGGGATTAAAGGCATAATGTTATGCTATGTTAAATCAATCAACAGTGCATTTTGACCCCTTTTTTTGTATCAAAATTAATTCATTACAGAGTGTAGAAGCCTCAGGAGAAAGTCTACAGCGCTTGGTGCTAGCTGCAGGAGCTCGACGGGCTACCCTGGGGTCCGCGCAGCAAGATCTTAGAGAACCACTGAGGGACCATATAGCTGAGGTAAGTAGAGCACTTGTGAAGACATCAACTCGGGTCCGCAAAGGCCGAAGCCTGCTGGGGCTGCGGGACTGTTCGGGCTAAGAAGGAACATGGATGGGTTTAGTCAGTACAAGTCTGACACTCCCTCCCACTCCGCCCAGAGCGGGGGGGGGGGGGGGGTAAGACAGCAACTCCAGTGAATTGAAGTGTCGCTTCGACCTCGTCATATTATAATATCATCTCATCATCATCTGCCTAGCCTTTTCACAACTATATTGGGGTCGGTTTCCAGTCTAACCGGATGCAGCTGAATACCAGTATTTTACATGGAGCGACTGCCTATCTGACCTCCACAACCCAGTTAGTACTGGGTAATACGATACCCCTTGGTAAGATTGGTTGTCAGACTTTTTGGGCCACTGACTAACTGTAACGACTATCAAAGATCTACAAATGACAGGCGGGACCAACGGCTTAACGTGTTTTGCGATGCACGGAGGAAACTAGGTATATAATGGGCGGTGACCCTTCCACAGACCAACCTAGGCAAGCACGGCTTAACCTAAAGATCGACCCGAGCGGCTTTAAAGTATTGTTTATCATCTTCCACAGCTACGCGGCGAGCTAGAATCAAGCATATCAAGCATATGCGGCCAAGCGAAGGAACACGTGAATGGAGACGAGCTCATCCTGACATACGGCTCCAGCGCCATCGCGGAGCGGTTCCTCAGAGCGGCAGCTCACAGGAAGTACAAGCTTATACTGGCCGAGGGCGCGCAGCAGGCTGAGGTGAGTAGGGCGTATCACACGCCCTAAATATGTTATTACTCTAAAAGCGGCCAATTTCATTAACAAAATCCGGCCAAGTGCGAGTGAGACTCGCGCACCGAGGGTTCCGTACATTCTTGTAGGTATTTTGTTTAAACTACATATTTACGGTTTTCAGATTTCTTCCTTTACATGTGCTGTAAGACATTGCTTCTTGCCAAATTTCATGATTCTAGGTCAACGGGAAGTACCCTATAGGTTTTGATTCCCTTGTGAAATCGCACAATATTTATTTATTTATTTGGTACACCAACAGCAATACATACTAAGAATTAATTTGAAACAATAAAATAACATAAAGTGCTGGTATGTATGCCTATTATAGGTATATGCAACATTCACCACGGGACAACAACATAATGTTCTCAGATCTTAATAATAAAGTAAAATAAAATTTGAATATAATATAAAATTTACTTAAAACTAAATGAGACGATAATATGAATATGCGACATAAACAGTCATATCTTTTGATCGCGTAGACTTGCAAGTTTAAATTTTTCACAGCTGAAAGAGATCGTAGTAACCATACTAATATTATAAATGCGAAAGTACGAGTAACTGTTTGTTTGTTTGTTTGCTACCGTTTCACGAATAAACAGCTGATCGGATCGTAATGAAATTTGGCGAGCAGATAGATTATATCCTGGGGAAGGACATAGGCTATCTTTTTTTCCCTCACTCATACTCATCAAAATTACCACGCGAACGAAGTCGCGGGCAACAGCTAGTTTGACATAAATTTCAACTTGATAACTTTTTTTTTTTTTTTTTTACGTTTGGGAAATCATCAAATGAGTTCTCCCGCTCTGGGTGGAGTGGGAGGGAGTGTCAGACTATTACTGACTAAAACCCATCCATGTTCCTTCATTGCCCTTTGTGTTCCAGTGATACCTTTACGCGTTCTTGATAGACAGACGGCCAACAAAGTGATCCTATAAGGGTTCCTTTTTGAGGTACGGAACCCAGTTGCTTTCGCATTTATAATACACCGGGAAGGGACGATAGAAGGACATACACTGACCTGATTGCTGAGGTTCTTCAGAGAGGTCAGGTGCGTAGTACTCGCAACCGGCGTGCGTAAGAACGTGGACGAGGCAAAAGGAGTATGTAAGGATCGTAGCAGGTGGCGTTCTGTGGTGTCTGCCTACCCCCATGGGGAAAAGACGTGAGTTTATGTATGTATGATTATTATAAAGGGTGTAAAAGACCCTTAACGAAGCCGAAGGGTACTTGTTCTCCCCGTCATTGCGATAATTTTTTTGTTCTAGGTTCCCAGGTATGGACCTGGGAACCTTTTAGTTACGGAGATATTTGGGGTCAAAGTTCCAACTTTTTCACAAGTTTTTTTTTTAAATACATGTTTCTAATGTAATTTTTTTACTTTAAACACATCCATCCATCAGCACAATGTTTTGAGTCCGTTATATTGAGTTTTACCGTAAAACGTAATTTTTCACTCCAAAAAAAAAGTCGTTTCCCAGCAATAATTTTTGCGTAGAGTTACTTAGTTTGATGTACAGAATGCTTGGTTGACGGCTTCGTGAAGGGTCCGTTTACACCCCGTATATTTTTATTTTCAGACCCACGCCATGGCGAACCGTTTGAGCGCGGCCGGTGTTCCCGTCACCGTCATCAGCTCTGCATCCATCTATGCTGTCATGTCTAGAGTTAACAAGGTGAGTTTAGTCGGATGTCGTGAGTCCTGAGGATACTCAAAAATCTCAGAACTATCTGTATTTATTCTGTTAAAAGCGCTCATCCAGAAAGTTGGCAACGTCGCAAATAGCTGTCAAATATTTACCTGTTTCAAATAATTTGGCAATATTACTGTATGGAAATTATAAAATATAGCTGTTCCCCGCGACCTTCGTCCGCGTAAAATCCCGTCCCGTTTTTGCAACATTTTTCATTGCTGCTCCGCTCCTTTTAGTCGTAGCGTGATGTTGTATAGCCTATAGCCTTCCTCGATAACAGAGATTAGCGCGTTCAAACAAACAAACAAACCCTGCAGCTTTATAATCTATACTATAATATTATAAAGCTGCAGAGTTTGTTTGTTTGTTTGTTTGTTTGTTTGTTTGAACGCGCTAATCTCTGGAACTACTGGTCCGATTTGAATGATTCTTTCAGTGTTGGGTAGTCCATTTATCGAGGAAGGCTATAGGCTATACAACATCACGCTACGACTAATAGGAGCGGAGCAGCAAAGAAAAATGTTGCAAAAACGGGACGGGATTTTACGCGGACGAAGGTCGCGGGGAACAGCTAGTATTAGTATAGATGGCTAACTAGTGAACTAGAATATTAATAATGAATTGCAATTAAAAAACTGAATTTCATGTTGTAACTGTTTTAGGTGTAAAAAAGGCGTTTGGAAAGTTTCCAAAATTTTTTTTTACATCTAAAACTAAATATTCCGTGTTACTATTATACGTTTTATGTTATTGCATTTCATAATCAATATTCTAGTTCACTAGTTAGCCATATTTCTTATTTCCATACAGTAATATTGCCAAATTAACTAAAACAGCGAATTATTTGACAGCTATTTGCGACTCTTAAGAATAAATGCAAGACGTCTCCTATGACTGCCTCCTTGGTCTAGTGTTTGCAAGCGCGACTCCTGAGCATGAGGTCCTGGGTTCGATTCCCGGGTCGGGCAAAGTGTTATTGGGTTATTCCATCAGGAATATCTCGGTTGCAGCCACTGAGTCTGGATTTGTGCCCGATTGATGGCAATTAGCTCTCCTCCTATTACCTGGGTGTGTTATTAAGTACACGTCTGCCCAACCCTTCGGGGATTTCAGGCGTGATGTTTTGTTATGTAGATCTACTGTTATTAGTAGAGTAGGCACAGTCACGAGCACCAATATGTATACACTTTCCTAAATTTAAAAGCAATTTTGGCGAGAAATAACGATTGTTACTTGGAGATAGTATTTTTAAAATAAAAATATGAGTTCCAGAATACTATGTTCGTAACAACATGAAATTTAAATCAGAACAGTAGGAGAAAATCACTTTTAAAAGTTTTTAATTGTTTACATATTGGTGCTCGTGACTGAACGTGTTTTCTCAAATAAATAAATCCTCTATCCCAGCTGTGGGGACGTTATAGGATGATGTTGCTTGAGATCTGTCAATTGTGGTCTGCATTGACATGCTGCAAGCGTTGGTAAATGTTTATTTATCGTGTGCTATATGTTTGCAGGTCGTAATAAGCGTGAAGGCGGCGATGGGTGGCGGCGCCGTGTTAGCGGAGGCGGGTTTGCACGCTGTCACGCAGGCTGCCAGGCATTACTGTGTGCCGGTGAGTTGTTTAGCCTTTTTTTTTGTTTATTTAAGGGATTTTTGTACACAAATGCGACGATGTCAATCCCATCGTACTTTTACATATATAAACTTACTTCCTAAACTAATTTAGCTTATTAAAATTACACAAAACAGAATGAACTAAATGTAATTACTTATCTAATAAAAAAGTATATAATATTTTGGCTGCTTCAGAGGTAGACTTAGCCAAAATACTATGGAAAACTCCAACATCCATTACCGGCAACTTCATCCTATTGAGAACTGCGTTTCTCTTATTAGTATGTCGGACACATTCCACCAACACATGCTGGTGCATCCTCTATCTTGCCACACACCTCACAGTTTGGAGAGTCAGATTTTCTCATTAGATAAGCAAAGTTGTTTAGTGGAATATGTCCTGACCGCAGACGATGTTGTTTAGCCTTTTGACCGCCATAGTCACATACAGGGTGTAAATGGACCCTTCACGAAGCCGTCAACCAAGTATTGAAAAACGTCGTTTGATACGCGTGGGGATTTGTTACTGCAGTTCTCGGCTCCATAACACCGTCGCCTGCAGCTCGGGTGTTAATTCCGCCTCAAATGCAATAACAAAGTTTCCCCACTTATATCAAAATGTACTATTACAGGTCCTAGCGCTGGCGCCGCTATACAAGCTGTCCCCGGTACACGACGTCAGCCATTTCAACGCGCACGCAGCGCCCTACACTGCCTTGCCTTACGAGTAAGTCCATTTCACTTATTTTTTACCAGCGGCCAGTCTCGGCTTTGCACGGGTGGACATTTATTTTTTAAACATTTTGGGATAAAATATAGCCTATGTTACTCAGGGATAATGTAGCTTTCTAATGGCGAAAAAAATTTTGAAATCGGCACAGTTGTTTTTGAGTTTATTCAATACAAACATATACACACACGAAAATACAAATCTTACCTCTTTATAATATTAGTAGGATAACAGCCAGGGCCAACTTTCCCATTGGGCACTCTGGGCACTTGCCCAGGGCCCCGCAAACCAAGGGGGCCCCAAGTTCCTATAAGTGTCTAAGATAATGGCTGTCAAATGAAACTTTACTTATTCCAGGCGGAATACTAAAATTTTCGAGCTCGCTTCGCTCGCTTTTACAACGCTCGCATTAAAATTTCTAAAATAAAATGATAAACAAAGGAACAGTGCTCTCTGTGGGTTATGCTATACCACTAGTTAGCATCTGGATTGAGACCCCCAAGTTACACACACATAAAGGTTGTAAATAGACCCTTAACGAAGCCGAAAGCCACTTGTTCTCCCCACTATTGCGATCACTTTTTTGTTCTAGACCATACCTGGGAACCTTCTAGTTACGGAGTTATTGGGGGTCTAAGTTCCAACTTTTGTACAAGTTTTTTTTAAATACAATTTTTTTTATGTTTTATCTGTACTTTAAATACCTCCATGACCCCTTTACTATTCAATGCATCCATAAGCACAATGTTTTGAATGCGTTTCATTGAGTTTTACCGTAAAAGGTTTTTTTCACCCTAAAAAAAAAAGTTGTTTCTCAGCAATAATTTTTGTGTAGGGTTACTTAGTTTGAGGTACAGAATGCTTGGTTAACGGCTTCGTGAAGGGTCTGTTTACACCCTGTATTTAGCGGAACATAATAAAAGCCCATCATTCATGGACTTTTGCTTCAAGTTCCATATTTTTAAGTAATTTCCCAATAAGTCTCAATTTGTTTTGCAAGAATTTAATAAATGGGCCCTCAGTGAAGATGCATATGCTTTTACTTACTACTAATATTTCCGTATGAACTTGTTACAAGAAATCCTAAACTATCAGAGTAAGAGTGCAAAAAAAATTTGAGCTCGCTTCGCTCGCTCTTGCATCTTACAAGGTGCCAATCAGTTAAAGACGACCCTGATAACAGCCGTACGGGTCGATCTTCTGCAGGTTAAGCCGCGCTTGCCTGTAGATGCGTGAGACAGTCAGACTGTATATGGTCAGAATTTCAAGCCACTGACTACCTGTAACGACTGTCAAAGATCTACAAATGACAGCCGGAACCAACGGCTTAAAGTGCTTTCCGAGGCACGGAGCGAACTCGGTATGTAATGGATGGTCACCCAACCACAGACCAACCTAGGCAAGCGCGGCCTTTGGGGCTGTTATTATTTAGCCACGAGCTCTTGTAACTATCTACTGTATATTCAAATAAATTATTTTCTGCCCAGACGCCACGAGATAGCGAATGAAAATATGCACGTGTACGCGCCGATGTACGACTTCGCGCCGCCGGACCACATCACCTTGTTCATCACCAATCTGTAAGTATGATCGTCATCACCTTATACGGGGTAGAAGGGGCACCGACACGAAAACGGTTACCACGTATTCAGTACATAATTCTGAGAGATATGGACATTTTTCATCGGTATTTTTTTTTTAATCAACTGTTCCATACATTTTGACCGTGTAGGTATTGTGCTTTTGTAGGAAACAGTTTGTTTTTTTTAATAACTGATGAAAAATTTCTATGTGGGGGGCTCAGAGTGATGTACTGAATACGTGGTAACCGTTTTCGCGTCGGTGTACCTTCCACCCCGTAGTCCATAGTTGTACTAGAATGACAACTTGCACGTCTACGCTCCGATGTACTACCGACTTCACTGAGGGTCATCATTTTTCTTCTTATTACTTGAGGCATAAGGGTGAAAATTGGTAGACCCCCAGTGAACCCGGTAGTACGACTTTGTGCCGCCGGACCACATCACCTTGTTCATCACTAATCTGTAAGTAGCATCGTCAGCTCATACTATCATCGACTCATCGTCTGCTTAGCTTTTTCTCAATTTTGGTGGGGTCGGCTTCCAGACTAAAAGGATGCAGCGGAATACCCTATCCTGGGTTCGATTACCAGATTGGGCAAAGTGTTATTGGGTTTTTACATCAGGTATTTATCAGTAGCCGCCACAGAGTCTGGATTCGTACCTAGTTCGCGTTATGGAACTCAAATGGAGTTGGGCAGGACACAAGGCAAGGCGTGGTGATGGCAGGTGGAGTAAAGCTGTGACCGAGTGGCGTCCAAGAAATGGAAAGAGAAGTGTTGGTCGTCCGGCGGCGAGATGGGCAGACGACATTGTTGCCATGGCGGGAATATCCTGGATGAGGCTGGCACAAGACCGTGGAGCTTGGCACAAGCAAAGAGAGGCCTATACCCAGCAGTGGGTGAAGTCGGGCTGTGGATGGTGATGATGATGATGATGGCAATAGGCTCGCCCCCTATTACATGGGACTTAAACATAACTGGCAAAATGTGGGTGTACTAATAGGTACTCCTCTGCCAAACCCTTCAGGGATTACAGTCGTGATATTATGCTCCTTAAATCCAATTTTTTCTATGTTTCAGAGGTGGCAGTTCTCCATCCTACATGTATCGTATGCTATCAGAACTCTACGATCTAAACGACTACACCCTGTAGCAGACTTCGTGAGACTTCGGGCAACATCGGGCAACCTCGTCAAACTTCGGGCAACCTCGTGAAACTTCGGGTAACATCGGGCAACCTCGTGAAACTTCGGGTAACCTCGTGAAACTTCGGATAACATCGGGCAACCTCGTGAAACTTCGGGCAACATCGGGCAACCTCGTGAAACGACGCCGCACTGTGTTCTACGTTTTCATACGATGCCGTAATACGGGTTGGAGGGGACACCGACGCGAAAACGGTTACCACGTATTCAGTACATCATTCTGAACCCGCCACATAGAAATTTTTCATCGGTTATTAAAAAAAAACAGCTGTTTCCTACAAAAGTGCAATACCTACACGGTCAAAATGTATTAAAAAAATCTGGTGGAGAGGAGCTCGTGGCTAAATAATAACAGCCGCTTGGGTCGATCTTTAGGTTAAGCCGCGCTTGCCTAGGTTGGTCTGTAGATGGCTGACCACCCATTACATACCGAGTTTCCTCCGCGTAAAGCCGTTGGTCCCGGCTGTCATTTGTAGATCTTTGACAGTCGTTAGGTAGTCAGTGGCCCGAAAAGTCTGACAACCAGTCTTACCAAGGGGTATCGGATTACCCAGTACTAACTGGGTTGTGGAGTTCAGGCAGTCGCTCCATGTAAAATACTGGTATTCAGCTGTATCCGGTTAGACTGGAAGCTGACCCCAACAGTTGGGAAAAGGCTAGGCAGATGATGATGGTTCAGAATGATGTATCTATTGAATATGTAGTAACGGTTTTCGCGTCAGTATTCCTTAACTTTTATACAACGTGGTAACGACAAGATATAAAAACACTGGTTCTACTAGTTCATAGGAATATTTTAAACTATCAAATAAACACTATCATCATCTGCCAGCCTTTTCCCAACTATATTGGGGTCGGCTTCCAGTCTAACCGGATGCAGCTGAATACCAGTATTTTACATGGAGCAACTGCCTATCAGACCTCCACAACCCAGTTAGCACTAGGTAAAACGTATCGTATTGCCTAGTAACATTCCTTTCTGAATAAATAAGTAATCCCGGGTTCCCGGGATTGAACAATTTTATAAAAACAACTATAACAAAATTAATGAAATTATAGCAGTGGTTATTTTTATTTAGTATCTTTATTTTATTCAAAACAAATGGAATATCAATCAAAAATGATAATGTGCACAATGTGGTCATGTAGTGGAAATTGATTTATCTATCTAACAGATTAGTGATCGAATCGACTAATTTATTGTATGAAGAGACGACTAAAAAATATTACTCAGGAATTTCAAACGATTCCGGGATCCGGGATTCTGAATGGCATGTCCGTATTATTCTTTCGTGGGAATAAAACTGAATTTTAGGTACACAGGGTGTAAACAGACCCTTCACGAAACCGTCAACCAAGCATTCTGAAAACCAAGAATTCTGGGATGAAAAATAACCTTTTACAGTAAAACTCAATGAAACACATTCAAAACATTGTGCTTATGGATGCATTGAATAGTAAACGTGTCATGGAGGTATTTAAAGTTAAAACCTTAAAAAATTCTATTAAAAAAAAAAACTTGTTGGAACTTTGACCCCCAATAATACCGTAACTAGAAGGTTCCCAGGTATGGTCTAGAACAAAAAAAAATATCGCAATGACGAGGAGAACAAGTGCCTTTCAGCTTCGTTAAGGGTCTTTTTACACCCTTTATATGTATTAGTATGTGCCTATTTATGTATTTCAATTTATGTTAACAAAATGATATTTTTCAAGTGGCTTCGGATTTCGTTAAGGGTCTATTTACACTCCTTTTTTAGCGCCCGATTATCCGATCACTGGTCATGAGGTATTCGCAATTTAATTTATTGTCGTACTGTCGTTGCCACCCTGTATACGTATGTAAGTAGCTTGCATGCCATAAAACACCTTCTAATTGGTTGTTATATTGGCATGCAAATTATATGCAAGTTGTCTGCAAGTTACTTGCATGTGTATTTTCGGCAAATAGTGCGACTATCGTCTGTTTTTTAATCTCCGAGACTAAATTGACAAGTGAAAATGTCAAAACTGACTTAAATGCTATTGAAATCTGTCAGTTTGCCATTTGTACTTGTCAATTTAGTCTCCGAGATTACCACGATAGACATAATGATATAAGGTGTTAAGAGCGTTTATACAGAAAGTGGGCAACGTCGCTAATAGCTGTTAAATATTTCGCTGTTTTGATTAATTTGGCAATATTACTGTATGGAAATAAGAAATATGGCTAACTAATGAACTAAAATATTGATTATGAAATGCAGTAATTATCGTTACACCGAATATTTAGTTTTAGATGTAAAAAAGTGTTTGGAAACGTTCCAAATGTATTTTTTACACCTAAAACGGTTACAACATCAAATTCAGTGTTTTAATTGCAATCCATTATTAATATTCTAGTTCACTAGTTAGCCATATTTCTTATTCCCAAATTAATTAAAACAGGTAAATATTTGACAGCTATTTGCGACGTTGCCAACTCTTTGGATGAATGCTCTTAAACGATTTTACTAAAAATGAAAACCAGATGATGAATTGAAAAGCATTTTCAAGTCCTACCCTCATATAGACGACTAAAAATTCAATAAAAACCTTAAGGAATTTTTATTTGAATATTTCAAGTACTTTTTTAAAATGAATTGACTACTGATATTACAAATGGCACTGTATAATGGGTGTACCCTTAACGAAGCCGAAAGGCACTTGTTCTCCCCGTCATTGCGGTAATTGTTTTGTTCTAGACCATACCTGGGAACCTTCTAGTTACGAGATATTGGGGTCAAAGTTGCATCTTTTTGAAAAGATTTTTTTAAATACATTTTTTGTGTGTTAAAACTTACTTTAAATAACGTGCTTTCTCACACACGGCAGAAACTCGGTATGTAATGGGTCACCCATCCACAGACAAACCTAGACAACGGTGGCTTAACCTAAATATCGAACTTAGTGGCTGTTATTATTTAGCCACGAACTCCTCTGTAATTGGGTGCAGCTGAGTACCAATAATTTACATGGAGCGACTGCCTATCTGACCTCCACAACCCAGTTAGTACTGGGTAATACGATACCTCTTGATAAGACTGGTTCTTCGACTTTTGGGCTCCCATCTTTCCTTATATGGCAGAGAAAGTGCATGCGCTCATATTTTATTCATAATGCTCGAAAAATAACTTGTTTTCTTATTTAGTAAAATTATCTACAGACAAAAATATTTCCTCTTGTAAATAATATTGTATAATAAACGAATTTTATACAAAATTTGTTTTTTTTTTAATTAATTAATTAAGGGTATTTTGGTGACTGCTGTTGACTGCCCCATTGATCTAGTAGTCGCAAACGCGACTTGTGAGCAAAAGTCCTGGGTTCGATTCCCGAGTCGCTCAAAAAGTTTTTTGATTTTTTCATCAGGAATTTCTAGCGAAAAAGCCAAAATGATTTCAGACACACGACACCCTTTACATCTAAATACTCTAGTGTCGCAAAGGCTGAATAGCCGAAACAGCTTTCTGCAGTGTGTCACCCCACTCACTAGCGAGCGGTCTACGGAAAGACTAAAGCTGTGGCGAGGTAGTGCATCCTTACCTAACCCATTCGTTCCACCTGCTGAAAATCTCCCACCTGGACATAAGTTGCCATGGCTGATCTGGAAGACTTTAAATAGACTCCGTACCGTTGGTCGCAGCAAGGAAAACCTGCTCAGGTGGAGATTCATTAATGACTGCCCTGGAGTGTAAATGTGGTGCTGTTCTACAAACGATGGGGCACTTAATATCGTGTCCTGCGTGTCCTGTTGTTTGTTCACTACAGGAACTGACGGACGCTACCGAAAGCGCCAAACTAGTAGCTCAGTTCTGGGCTGACACTATTTAGATTGCCATCGACACGCTAAAAAGACCGTTATATGGTTGAAGTTCCTGCCTAGGCCGCATCATCGCTTCTCATCAGGCGAGGGTGACCAAACGCAAGCCTATCCATACTAATATTATAAATGCGTAAGTAACTCTGTTTGTTTGTTTGCTACCTTTTCACGACTAAACAGCTGATCGTATCGTAATGAAATTTGGCGAGCAGATAGATTATATCCTGGAGGACATAGGCTATTTTTTTTTTCCTCACTCATACTCATCAAAATTACCACGCGAACGAAGTCGCGGACAACAGCTAGTTTTTTTTTTTTCTAGCCTGCTCTGTCCCACTCCTGGGCAAACGCCTCCCTTCACTCCTTCCTTACAGCTAGTTTAGCATATAAAAAAGCCCTTCGGGAATTACAGGCGTGATGTTATGTTATTAATCATGCCGTTCCGCCGGTCATTAAGCTCCGAGTCTTATTTACACCAAAGAGGTCAGCTTGAACAGATCTTGTAGAAAAACAGATGCATATGCAAGATCCCTAGGGTTGATAGTACCTCCTTATATCAAATTTTTGAAGAAATATCAATAAGCACAGAAAAGGTAAGCTGAAGAAAATGAAAACAATGATGTCATAGAGAACTTGAAAGCTATAACTGGATCTGATGAAGAAACAGATCACGTAGGTGTCATCGCATTTATTTCGGCAGAGTAATAGAGAAGTATGGAAGAAGAAGACGTGCTGCGTCGATCCCAAATAAATTGGGATAAGGGCAAGAGAATGATGGTGCTGATGAGTGTCGGGGAGTCCGTTTCTACGCAGTGAAGTAGTACTTCGGGGTGGAGCTGCTCTTAATCCACCCACATTCGACACGACCTAGCTGGGGGGTCCATGCACGTCTCGCATGACGCATTCGGATACACAGGTCATCAGACATGCCTGTTATCACACTCGTGAGGCTAGCTCGGCGCCAAGGATCATTCAGAAACCGGCCGATAGCCATTCAAACGTGCACTACGCATTAGCAGGTCCGGCAGTCCCGTCATCCGCATCTGAACGCTGATGTCTGTCTGTGTCTGTTGCAGTCAGCTCTTGGCCGGCTCAAGACGATATTGTGTCGATGAGCCAGGACACTCTTCATCATCTGCCTAGCCTTTTCCCAACTATATTGGCGTCGGCTTCCAGTCTAATCGGATGCAGCTGAATACCAGTATTTTACATGGAGCGACTGCCTATCTGACTTCCACAACCCAGTTAGTACTGGATAATACGGTACCCCTTGGTAAGACTGGTTGTCAGATTTTTTGGGCCACTGACTACCTGTAACGACTGACAAAGATCTACAATTGACAGTCGGGACCAACGACTTAAAGTGCTTTTCGAGGCACGGATGAAACTCGGTATGTAAAGGGCAGTCACCCATCCACGGACCAACCTAGGCAAGCGCGGCTTAATCTTAAGATCGACCCGAGCGGCTGTTATTATTTAGCCACGAGCTCCTCAACTAAGTACTTTGAACCAACTTTAAAAAGTGAGGTACTGTATTAACCCGTTAGTAAGTATGTCCCCAATTTTAGTTTGCCATGTCAAACGACACCACGCAGTGTCATATCGCCCCGTTTCTGTTATCTTCAAAGAATATATAAACTATATTTTATACATAATGTTAGTTATCGTATTAAACTAACGTGTTATTAAGTAGCTCGACCGATTTAGATAAAACTTTACGAAGCGAATGGGGAACTCATTAGCGCCATTTTGTCGATCCAAAAAGATGCCTATTTTAATTTTTAAGGAAGAGGATATTTATATCCGTGATCTATATCGCCATCATCATTCTCCTGCGGATATCCCTATTTATTTGGGGTCGGTGCGGCGGCGGCGCATGTCTTCTTCTTCCATACTTCTCTATTACTCGTCATCTCAGCAGTCACCTCCTTTCTAACCATATCATCCTTCACACAGTCCATTCATCGTTTCTTTCGTCCAAGGCCTATTTATGGCCATTAATATTTTACGTATTTGGGAACCCTCAGAGAGAAATCTCTCAATCACCGTAAAAAGGCACGTTCGTTGACAAAATATAAGAAAAATACCGTAAGTTTAATAGCTGTGCCCGTTATACCAGCAACCATTCCGCTTCTGTTGCAAAATAAGACGAAATTAAGTGAAAGTTGGTCTCGCTGTTGTGTCATCACAAAAATAGCATCGCTGCATGGGACATAGGCGCCATCGCGAGCGAAACACGCACGCCGCGCCCCAAACAGCACCCGAATAACACCAACTCACTCGCTCCCATTGGCGGAAAAGAGATGCCAACACGTGGTCTACTCGTGGCTAACTTCACACTGCACTATGTGCGTCATGTTGGCTGCATTATAATAACAATGGGCGGGGTCTTTGGTGTTGGCAGCGCTGTAGCGCTTTACGATCATAGCTGTCAAGCAAGTATAGAAACGGTTCCGCTGAATGCAGCGCCGTAATGTAGCAGAGGCACGAGTTGTGTAAACTTTTTTTAATGAGGCTTACGTATCGGTCGTCCGGACTGGGCGCATAGCGTTACATTATCTCGGATTTTTTCTTGAAATTGTCTGGTTTTTGTCGTTCCTAAGTTCTTTTTCGTTAGGGAAAAACTGCTTTGTGTTATTAGTGCGCGTTTTGCGAGATTGTGATATGCGCCAGTGCGTGACGACCGAGGCGAGATCACCAAGCCTGATTCACATTAATTATGTGAACGGTGACGAACCATTTTAAGTGCGCGATAACACGCCCGTTGTTCTCGGACATCCAGGACATTTTATTATTAGCTTACGGAGAACTCTAGTGCGATGCATGTGTTCCGCTAATATAAAATCAATACTGAGTGAACTGATAATTCTTACCGTGCTTTGAACTGAATTTTCCATCAGCAATTTATTGTTTGTCGTTAAATATTAATATTCAGCAGTGTCATTTACTTTTTAAAAGCCATTTTGTAACAAAAAATATTTTTCTATAAAATGCAAAACTTCGCGGTCGTTTTTGAATTTAATGCGTGCTGCGTCCACTAGGCAGCGCTGCTGACATAAAGACTCAGTGCGCTTGCGTGAGCTCAGTCCGCGCGAGCTTCGCGTCGTTGCAGTAGGTTCCAAAACAAGAGCGTAGGGCTCCGTGGAGTCCTAAAAATAATAAAATTTTAATTATTTCTGTGCTTTGTAAAAGTGTCGCAGTGCAGTGTGTCAGTGTTGTGTTGTTTTGTGTTAGTGACGCGGAGCGGAGCACGCGGCTCCGTAGTGTCGGCGCGGATCAATAAAACAAGGAGCTATGGCGCAGAGGATATGAGCCAGGGGGGCTCACGGAGACCCTATTCGCGCGGGGGCCCGCGTTGGCACCCGCGCTACAAGGACTACTGGGACTACGAACAGAACTATAGGTACCTATACATTTATACAGTTTCGAATTTGACAAGAATCACGTTCCATCATACTGTCTATAATTTCTTGTTTATCAATCGTGACGAATGCACTTCACTGCTGCAGTCTACATTGAAAGTCGCACGTCCGTGAATACGCGTGATATTTTGTACACACCAGCGAATCTTGTTGGTTTACGTAACTTCGACCGTGACGTAAACATTATAAGGCTCGTTTTCCATGATAAATGATGATAGTTGATCAAAAACTGTTTCTAAGGTGTATTTGGTGTTTTTGCTGAACGTTTGACGGGACTGCTGTGGGTTAAAGAACTTCTGGAATTAGTTGGAAGTTGTTCAAAATCGATAGTTGTAGTTCTACCGTGTTTCCTTAAAATTTACATTTTGGTATTTCCTTCATTTGTTAATATCGTAAAAAGTAGCAGTGTGTTGCCCAAAATATACTGTGTTTCAGTACATCTACTAATTAAATAAGTCAACACAGGATACAGGACGTTCAAATGAAATAATATTTCTCAAGGGGACTTAGAATGTGTTTTTTTTTTTAATAACTATTAGGAATTCAATAAACAATAGGTCGGAACGTAAATATGCATGATTCTATCATAATGAATGGAATGGTTGCTTGTTTCCGCAAAACAGAATTCACAACTTTACAATAAATTTAAGTTATCTCAAAGTCATGGGAACAATCACTAACAAAAGTTTTTTTTTTAACATTTCTGAAACATCCGTAATCAGTATACAGCAGTGGCGAAGCTCCCATACAACTTGATTCCTACCGGATTCCCTTTGAAAACTAGCACGGTCAGTATTCTATAGACAAATAATAATCACATTAAAGATATGTACTTCGACTTACCTATTACAAAAATTTACCCTTCGCTACTGGTATACAGTATAATAATTAAGTACATAACAGATTCCTAGAGGCTGCTTCCTAAGAGTACATAAAAGATAATTTCTGAGAAAGCATCGTAATTATTTACACCACCATTTTATAATTTTGGCTACATGACTTCACTGAACAGTTTGTTAGCTGTCAAATACTAGATAACTTTGTAAATAGCAGTTTACTTAATGAATTTAAACAGAAATGGTGAGGTCGACTATATTTTAAGGCTAACTAGTCATTAATTTTAATTTATCTACACTAATATTTTAAAGAGGAAATTGTATGTTTGTAACGAATAAACTCAGAAACTACTGGACCGATTTGAGAAGAAGATTTTAGAATGCTGCATTTGCATAATAGGAGAACCAACAGTTACAACAGATGGATAACAATTGTGTATGTAACACAGAGTCAATAATAGGTTCTCAAGAGAAAAAGTAGTTAAAATCTTAGGATCACTTACAAGCATGATTATAAATATTGGAAATTAAATAAGGTACAATAAGAAGTTGCCAAGATCTCTTTTATCATAAGGTTCCAAGTATTCTTTTAGCAAATATTAACACGTTCAACGCCACGGAATAAAATACGGAAAACGGAACGTACTGGTGTCGCCCAACATTGTCCGACATAGCGTTGAACGTGTTAATTAAAAGTTTTTGCCTATGGCTTCACTCAAGTCCTAACGGAATGTCCTGGATGAGGCTGGCACAAGAGCATGGAGCTTGGCACAATCAAAGAGCCTATACCCAGCAGTTTGTGAAGTCGATGATAAACCCTTAAATGGAAGGAGGTTACTGTTGAATGTGATATCTAGAGCCACTCGTTTAATTTTTCTTTTTTTTTTCTTATGTTATCATCACTTATTTTTGTGAATTCTGGTTAACCCGTAATTGGCGACTGTGTAAGTACAAGACTAAAAGTTATGTATATTTAAGATATGTTGTACACGCAAGCTATTGGTGAACCTAAATTAATTAATAAATACAGAGAGAAACTTCCACATTTAAAAAAATCAGTAAGATTAATAATAATCACCAGGCTCTCGCTTGGCAACTGGATCAAGGGCTTGATTCAGAAAGCAGTACTTCTGGACACAGCGCATATCATTAGGAGGTTCCCCTCTCAAGAGCTCTGACTACCGTAGCCTGGACCCTGTTCCAGATGTAGGCTACTATTTTTATATGTTTTTTATATTACTTTAAATTGTATAGGAATATTTAAAAATGTAAATAATATGTTAGAGAAATGAATAAAAGAAATATTAATCTCCACCAACACAGTAGTAGTAAACAATAAAATTTTTCACAATATCATTGACTAAGCTATCAAATTAATCATCACAGATTAATGATTAGCTGCGCTTAGCAGTCTGCCCACATACCTATGACGGAGTAAGCAGTGATATATTGATGACTTGACGGTATTGCATAAAGTTAGACAATGTCTTCTTAACATGACTGCTCGCAATGGCGAAGGATCCATACAACTCGATTCCTACTGGCTTCCCTTTGAAAATGGGCACAATCAGTATTCCATAGACAAATTATAAAATCATATTAAAGATTCTGGGTTACCGCTTAAAAAAATTAACACTTCGCTACTGCTGCCTCGTGCCTCGCAAGCGTGACTGGCTGAGTATGAAGAATTGGGTTTGATTCTCAAATTGGTCAAAGTGTTATTGGGTTTTTTCGTTGGAAAGATCTCAGGAACGATCCAGAGGCTAGATTTGTGCCAAGTTGATGGCTCTTCACATATAAAGGACTAAATCATAACTGTTTTATAAATCAAAATTTAAAAATCATTGATTCACCCTTGCAGTGCCCAGCACCCAGCATATGAGTCCAATGCCCATATTACGCTGGGTGCTGGGCTCCGAAAGGGTTCAATAATACTTTCTCTATCTAAATTTCACCTTACATCCTTGGTTCTGACCTGCATGTAAGGTTTATTAGGCTCTCTTAAAAGAGAAGAAACATAAAGAACAACAAAATAATAATTGTACCTAAAATATTTGCACGCCATGAGAAATGGCAGAGATGTCGTGAGCTACTTTTATTTAAGATTTTGCATGCATGTATTATTTTTCTTATTCTTACTGGTGAAATGTGGGTGTTCTATAGATACACCTCTGCTTAACCTTTGAATGAATCATCATAGATTTATGATTATCTGTGCTACGCAGTCAGCCCACATGCTTGTCATGGAGTATTGCAAATGGTGATGTATTTGATGACTTGGCAGCGTTGCACAAAGTTAGGCAATCACTTTTAAGTATTTACACATTCCTCTTGCAAGAGTTTTTCTGGGAAATGACTGTTAATATGATATGTATCTTTTACCGGCCATACCCTACTAGGAGCTCGCGGCTAAATAATAACAACTTAACCTAAAGATCGATCCGAGCGGCTGTTGCCGTGCTTGCCTAGGTTGGTCTGTGTATGGGTGACCACCCATTACATACCGAGTTTCCTCCGTGCCTCGGAAAGCACGTTAAGCTGTTGATTCCGGCTGTCGTTTGTAGATCTTTGACAGTCATTACAGGTAGTCAATGGCCCAAAAAGTCTGACAACCAGTCTTACCAAGGCAGATATATATCAGATAGGCAGTCTCTCCATATAAAAGACTAGTATGCAGCAGCACCTGATTAGACTGGAAACTGACCCCAACATAGTTTGTGTAATTATAAAAATTTGGAATTGTGTTTTAAACAATGTTATAATGAACTCATCCTTCCCGTTCAGTGATAACAGGCGATACCATTCTATGAAGTCATAGACAACAGTGTAACCGGCTGTCATAGAGGTTGATCACCCTCTGTTGCCGTACCACTTGTCCTCTAGACATAAATGTAAATAACATAGGATATAACAAAAGTACAAAACAAAAGCACAAAAAACACACGGTACAAAAGTGGCGCCCGCCGGCGACTGAAAAGCTGTGTGGGTATGGGCATGTGATGCGGAGGAATGAGGAAAGTTTTGAGTATGAATGTGTATGGGTATATGAGTAGAGGAAGACCAAAGAAACGATGGATGGACTGTGTAAAGAAAGGAGATGTCTGATGAGATGACGAGTAATAGAGAAGTATGAAAGAAGAAGACATGCTGCGCCGACCACAAATGAATTGGGATAAGGGCAAGAGAATGATGATCATAAGATATAAACAATTGTGGCCATTACATGGTAAATAGCACTAGGGTGTACTTAAACACCACTAATTACCCCATGGAGGAAAATAGACGTGATTTTTTGTCATGTAAAGGTTAGAAAGAACCTCAGTTCCTGTAGTGAACAAACATCAGTATTAAATGCCCCATCGTTTGTGGAACTGCACCACATTTACACTCCAGGGCAGAGTCATTGGCTGCAGGACTGTTCGAAAGAGATACCGCGGCCCTGGAACACAAAGGGCAAAAAAGGAACATGGATAGGTTTTAGTCAGTACAAGTCTGACAATCCCTTCCGCTCCGCCCAGAGCGGGAGGTCATTGATGATTTCCCATCCTAAAAAAAAAAGGCAGTCATTAATGAACCTCCACCTGAGCAGGTTTTCCTTCTAGAGTCTCTCTCGAGTCTATTTAAAGACTTAGAATTAGACTGGCTGTCATTGGAGGTTGATCACCTTCTGTTGCCATACCGCTCGTCCTCTAGACGTATCTAAATAACTTAGGTAGAAACAATTGCGGCGGAGGTCACCCTGACACTAGACGGAAGCGGGCATCGACCGCGACAAGACGTTTGATACCACGAATTGTAGATAAAAATTTGGACGAAGTACAAAAAGTAATTACTAGGAATTGTTTTTTAATTAATAGGTATGGGTAAAGTATTTTTCATGTCGTCTTCACAACGTTTAGTTTGTCTAGCTTCGCTCCTCTTACTATCACGCGGGTCATCATCATCATCATCCACAGCCCGACTTCACCCACTGCTGAGTATAGGCCTCTCTTTGTTTGTGCCAAGTTCCACGGTCTTGTGCCAGCCTCATCCAGGATATTCCCGCCATGGCAACAATGTCGTCTGCCCATCTCGACGCCGGACGACCAACACTTCTCTTTCCATTTCTTGGACGCCACTCCGTCACAGCTTTACTCCACCTGCCATCACCACGCCTTGCCATGTGTCCTGCCCAACTCCATTTGAGTTCCATATTCCAATATCGAAGACCTTCGTACGTCTTCGGATTTCGACGTTTGGAACTCGGTCTATTAGTTTTATATCGGGCATGGAACGCTCCATGGCTCTCTGTGCTACTCTGAGTCTGTACAGAGCCTACTGTGAGAGCGTCCACGTCTCAGCACCATATGTCATGGTGGGCAGAACACACTGGTACCATTCCATTACTACTCTCGTCCATTTCTCTATCCTATCCCTTAGCATGCGTCCTGTCCATCTCCATTTCAGGGTTTTGTATACTGTGTGTATTTTTTTTATTTTGTTTTGCTCTTTATACTTTCTAATCTCACCTTGTCCCTTCTTTTCACTCCAATAACGCTTCTTTCCATTCCATTTTGGCAAACTTGGATTCTTTTGAGTTGTTTCTCGTTCCGTGCCCATGTTTGTCATCCATTTGACAATCGTGGAAGGATGCTTGTGTATATATTTTCCTTTGAAAGGCATATCCTTGTCCTTCATGACCTCGCTCAGCGACCAAAACCGTTTCCAACTATTTGATATGCTTCTATGTATTTATATCTATATAGATGTATTCGTTGACATACTCTATTTTCACCTGACCACCATCTATTCGAATGCCTTTTTAGTTGAGTTTGTCATTACCTTCGTTTTTTATATGTTCATTGATAGTCCTACCTTAGCACTTTCATCAGATAGTTGTTGTTGTTCTCCAAACTATCTGGGGTCTCTAAAAATAGAATGAAATCATCTGCGAAGCGAAGATGATTAAGTTTGAGTCCATATCGTTCCCATTGCAGGTTTCTAAAAATCATTTCAAGAACCGCAGAGAATAGTTTCGGTAAAATGGGGTCACCTTGTCTGACACCTCTCTCGATAGGAAATTCTTCTCCTGATCTTAGATAGGTTCGTCCTCGCTGGGTATACGCTGGCCCTTTTTTAATTTGAGATACTTTTGCGGTTCCATGCGTCTACGCGCCTTTTGATGGTAACATCGGCTCGTCACGTTTTTGAACGTTGGGTTTCTAAAGATGATCTTGCCCACCATTCGGCCAAAAACAGTCGACAATTTATGCAGGCTTTCCAAATTCCGGGTGATAGTTCAGTATCGACTCTGCGTATTATCGTCACATTAAAAGATCTCACGAGTAAATCGACAGTTCCGTCCAATATTCACAGCATATACGCTAATCAACATTCTAGTAACTGATACCAACTGTTGAAATAGACATCTCGTTATCAATAAGATAAGTGTAAACTATGTCGCATTGCATACGGCATACCTCATAGAAAGCAAATATCGCCACGCCCTCATTGACTCAGGCGCCATTTTTGATGTTAACCAAAAAGGAATAGTGTACCAAAAAGGACAGAATTTGAGAGAGGACGATCTATGGGTCCGATAGGTGTTGTGAAAATCGTGGATATCAGAAGGTTAAGTTTGATTCTGGCTACGTTTTTGAGGTTAACCAAAGAGGAATAGTGTATCTAAAAGAGCAGCGTTTGAGAGAGAACGATCTATGGGTCCGATAGGTGTTGTGAAAATCGTGGATATCAGATGGTTAAGTTTGATTCAGGCTCCATTTTTGAGGTTAACCAAAGAGGAATAGTGTATCGTAAAGGACAGCATTTGAGAGAGAACGATCTATGGGGCCGATATGGTGTTGTATGAAAATCATTGATATCAAAAGGTTAAGTTTGATTCAGGTTTCATTTTTTAAGTTAACCAAAGAGGGAACATGAATCTGGTCGTAAAAGTAAATTTGTGACTCCTTGTGAAACCATCCCTTTGACCATCCTGTGTGCACCGTCTTATTTAAATCCTAATCCTAACTAACATTATAAATGCGAAAGTAAGTTTGTTTGTGTTACCTTTTCACGCCTAAGCCACGGACTGATCATCCTGAAATTTTGCATATACGTTGTCAGGTGTACAGAAACGGACATAGGGTACCTTTCATCCCGAAAAAAAGTACTGTTCCCGAGGAAAACAACAATAACGTTCTTATGATAATAGATGGCGGCACGTGTCTTTCAAATCATGATTGAATTGATTGTCATATTCTAAATTAATGCGAGCGCAGCCTTAGGCAAAAGCTAGTCGTTAATATCAGAAGGCAGATGAGAGACTCCCATCACTTATGATGTAGAAATCTGTGAAATTGTTTCTCTTTGGTCTTTGTTTAGATATGCATCTCCGACCGGACCATTCTCTAGTTTAACTCAGAGATCATTTTTGAAGACCCGCAAAGAAGAAACTCGAATTCTTATTTATTTATGTACACACAGTAGACAACACAGCTGCTTATTTCTTAAGAAATTTCTGCCAGCAGACCTGCAAAAGGAGAAATGAAAAAGAAATGTAGACAATAGTGTGTGAGAAAAGGAAGAGAATAATGTATTTATGTGCCTTACCTAACTTATTCTTTTCGGAAACGGCACTTTAAAGTTTCAAAATCTTTTTGATACGGAGAGCAAACTAGCTATTGAAAAGACATGCCATAATATATTTTCTAGTCCACAAAGTAGCAGGGCTGACTGTCCAAGGTTTCTCCCACTATATTGTAGTACCACCACTTATAGACAATTATCGATTTTGCTCCGTAATTATGCTGTGGAGGTCAGGATGTATTATTTGATACCTAGAGCCGACTGGATCGATCCCAGTACAGACAAGGCTAGGCGGATGATACATTCAGTGATATCTATAAGGTGCCTCTTGAGCACATTCTTATAGCGGAGATGTTGACCGCCATGCTTACGTTTGCCCTCCGCCATATAAATGCCGCTGCGAACTTTGGACGGCTTAATGACCGTGTCTGGAGCTCTTGGCTAAATAATAACAGCCGCTCGGGTCGATCTTTAGGTTAAGCCGTGCTTGCCTAGGTTGGTCGGTGGATGGGTGACCACCAATTACATACCGAGTTTCCTCCGTGCCTTGGAAAGCACGTTAAACCGTTGGTCCCGGGTGTCATTTGTAGATCTTTGACAATCGTTAGGTAGTCAGTGGCCCAAAAAGTCGGACAACCAGTCTTTCCAAGGGATATCGTATTAACCAGTACTAACTGGGTTGTGGAGGTCAGATACGCAGTCGCTCCATGTAAAATACTGGTATTCAGCTGCATCCGGTTAGACTGGAAGCCGACCCCAATAAAGTTGGGAAAGGAAAAGGCTAGGCAGATGATGAATGACCGTGTCTGGAGATCCCAATCAGTGATACGTTGCATTTCGAATGATTCATGGGCTAAATCTTCCTCAATTTTGATCCTGGAAAGCATCCGGCGACATCGCAAACCCAGGCGAAGATCGTGCTAAGCCTACGAACAGAATTGGTCGACACAGAAAAGCGGAAAGGAAAAAGTGTGGCGGTTACCCGGCGTTGCTCTACTAGCAGCATGTAAAGCATGTAGTCTGTGAAGATATGTTTTTTTTTACACTAAGTAGGCTTGCGTTTGCGATGATGCGGCCTAGGGCGGAGCACGCTTGCCTAAAAGAAACCGATTCTCTCGAACTTTGAAGAGATTAGATTATACTGTTCAGGAAACGGAAGCCGGCAGTGAATTCCACAGACTGGCGGTTCGCACAATATATGTGGAAGCAAAGCGCTTTGTTCGGGTCCGTGGGACTTCAACCATATAACTTCGCCGTATCTCTGTTTTTCTGATGATAGAATGGGGATGAGGGAGCTTGTGAGTAGATTGTGTAATTCCACTCTCTCCGAAATGTCACCGATTAAAAACCGATAGGCAGGCTGGCAACCACCAGCGAAGGGTCAAATTTTGTAAGAGGTAAGCCGGAGTACATATCTTTAATGTGCGGGGGATCCGGCAGGAATCAAGTTGTATGGAACCATCGCCACTGCTGGCAACTTTGCTGCGATATTCAAGACTTAGGAGCTTAGCTTTGTAATGAGACATCTACCAACCCGCACTGGGCCAGCGTGGTGGATTACAGCCCACATCCTCTCATAGAGAAGCAATTTGTGGCCCAGCAATGGGAACTTAAAATGCTGTTGTGTTAAAATGTTGTGATGGCCCAGAGGTTAAGGCCTCGCCTCTCATGCATGAGGTTGTGGGTTCAAATCCGGGCAAGTACCAATGTGACTTTTTCAATTCATATGTACTTTCTAAGTTTATCTTGGACATCGCAGACATCGGTGAAGGAAAACATCGTGAGGAAACCTGGACTTATAATTAATATAAGTCTGAAATCGCCAACCCGTCTTGAGCAAGCGTGGTGATCAATGCTCGTGCCTTCTCTGTATGAGAAGAGGCCTTTGCCCAGCAGTGGGACAGTAACAGGCTGGTATTATTAATGGGAACTGTCATCTATTTACTAAACTTTAGGCTGATCCTTATCCTATGCGGGCTACATAAGCCAAAAACTAAATTAGGCAAATGATGAGTACAGGAAATCTGTCTGAACAAAATAGCACACATAAAGGGCGCACATGTGTGCGTATCCGAGGGTGTTCGAGTGCGTGAGCGCAGGTAGAGCGACCGACCTTCGGGTTCAACGCACTGCCGCCCTAAAATACACACGGATGTCGCCACGAGGCCGGGGGAGTGCGGGAGGGGACCAGTGTGCACAGGTGGCGTGTGTGTGTTCGACCATTTTTTTTTGCAGTACGGGTAGTACCAGGATGTTTCTAAGGATGGGTGAATAGGTACCCAGAGGGTTCTTTGAAAGTCCCTGGAGCATATGAATATTGTTGGGAAATATGGAATGCAGATGGTGTTAACAATTTGGCAGAGCTTGTGAGAGATTCTGCGTATAGCAGTGAGCGGCCATATTTAAAATAATTTGGTAGATTAGGCATTCGCTCCTGGTAAACGTTTGGTATTCAGCCGCATCCGGTTAGATGGGAGCCGACCCCAACATAGTTGGGAAAAGGCTAGGCAGATGATGCTCCGAAGACCAGCATCAGATCTTCACCAAATTTAAACGGGACCACCGCGGAATAATATCCGTCCAAACAAAAAAAGAATCATCAAAATCGGTTCTCAATTGGCGAAGAAATCGCTGAACATACACACAAAAAAAATCAGACGAATTGATAACCTCCTCCTTTTGGAAGTCGGTTAATAAAGCTCGCCATCTATCACTTGGGATTTAACGTTATCGGCGAAATGAGGGTCCCTCTGCTTAGCCCTTTGGGACTACGGGCGATATGTATGTCGCTACTTATACAGATACATGTGTGCGGTTCGATCTCTGTCAACGTTTCCCGGAAATCGACACAAGGAAAAAATATTTTTGTGTCAAACTCAAAGCATTTATTTCAATTAGACCATTACAGGCACTTTCGAATGTCAGAAAAACAAAGAAGGCGAAGCTACAGTCACAGACATAAGACATAATAACTTATGAAAGTACTGTAGTTGCCCATTCCAAGGCGTAGATCTCTATGGAGAAGAATGGGCAAGAAACTCCATGGACACTCTTTTCAATCAAACATTTTTACAAGTTAGCTTCAGTCTTCTGTCAGTTAACTTCCCAATTAAAATGATGTTAAAACCCCGCAACAGAAATGATAAAATTGGCAATTTGGGTGTAGGGTTTTCTCTGAAAGAAACCCAGGATGTCTTCGTTTTTGCAGTCAGAGGTTGGCGGTAAGTAAATAATGTGATGCCGATTTTTTTCTAAACAAAAATCAATGATCGGAAAATGTGACGGACAGGCATTGTTTTCATATTATACGTAATTATTAAAACTGCAATACTCGTTTGTGTGAAGTATTCCTGCTTTGATTACTTTTGGTACCAGCAAAATTTACATTAGCAACTTTCAATTATATTGCGATCCTTCCGTATGCGAACCAAAGATGTCCAAATCTAACATAGTTGGACAATTCATTCATCATCAATCTCCTGCCCTGATCCCAATTTATTTGCGATCGGCACAGCATGTCTTCTTCTTCCATACTTCTCCATTACTCGTCATCTCAGCAGTCACCTCATTCCTAGCCATATCATCCTTCACACAGTCCGTCCACCGTTATACCACATTCATACTCAAAATTTTCCTACACTACATGTGTCAAATTATGTATTGGCGTTTTTTCTCTTATAGTTAGACTATTATAAATGAGAAAATTTGTATGGATGGATATAGAGAATTATCATATCAAAGTTTACTCAAAGTAGTTTTAAAGAAGAAGGATCAAAATTAACCCACGTCCTACAGCAAAGAAAAGTATCTCAAAAAAATGATAAAAATGGGCATAAAAAGATGGCATACTTCTAAACTCCATCCTTACAGTCTAACATAAAAAAATGCTATGAAAATTCGTTCAGGGGCAGTCATATCTGCAATGAATTCAGGGTGTAAACGGACCCTACACGATGCCGTCAACCAAACAATCTGCATATCAAACTAAGTAACTTCACTGCAAAATTATTGCAGGGAAACAACTTATTTTTTTGGGAAAAAAAAAAATTCGATGGCGGAACTCAATGATTGAAGTCAAATCAAGATAGCCAAGTATTTCTCAAGATTGTAATATATCCATCGTAGATATTACTGCCCCTGAACAAATTTTTCCTTGCAATTTTTTTTTATGCTAGACTTTAATGATGGAGTTTGGAAGTATGCCATCTTTTTAAACCCATTTTTATCATTTTTTTGAGATACTTCTCTTTGCTGTAGGACGTGGGTTAATTTTGTATGGACCGTGCTCTTTCTTCTTTAATTCATTTATTTTGTTAAAAAAGGAGTAAATTCTTTTTGGCACATAAGTCGTTTCATTCCAAGCGCACGCACATTATAGCCATCTCTTCTTTTGCGCTTCAAAAGTAATTGCATCACTTTCTCTCGCTTAGTAGATCAGTCTATGATTTTTTTTCGAGGTAGCGCCTTAAAAACAAACCGTCCACAAGGATACCAGTTATGGCAATATTCCTTGCACACATCACATGATAATCTATACTATAATCTATACTAATATTATAAAGCTGCAGGGTTTGTTTGTTTGTTTGTTTGTTTGTTTGTTTGTTTGAACGCGCTAATCTCTGGAACTACTGGTCCGATTTGAATGATTCTTTCAGTGTTGGGTAGTCCATTTATCGAGGAAGGCTATAGGCTATATATCATCACGCTACGACTAATAGGAGCGTAGCAGCAATGAAAAATGTTGCAAAAACGGGGAAAATTTTATTTTTAATAACTTGACGCGGACGAAGGTCGCGGGGAACAGCTAGTATAATACTATAAAGCTGAAGTGTTTGTTTGTTTGTTTGTTTGTTTGTTTGTTTGAACGCGCTAATCTCTGGAACTACTGGTCCGATTTGAATGATTCTTTCAGTGTTGGGTAGTCCATTTATCGAGGAAGGCTATATATCATCACGCTACGACCAATAGGAGCGTAGCAGCAATGAAAAATGTTGCAAAAACGGGGAAAATTGTATTTTTAATAACTTGACGCGGACGAAGGTCGCGGGGAACAGCTAGTAAACTATATATCTCAGCATAAAAGGACGATCCTCACTCGCATTGTATGTATATTTCAACTAAGACACATCACAACCTTAGCACCAAGATATAAGATTGAAATTCGCTCAGCAATAAGTGCGGGGCAAAAAATGCCAGTCGTGTGGACAAAAAGTCGGTCCCCGCTGCTTACCCGCCTACCCTAGAGCTAAAATTTGTATGGAGGTTGAAGAATAAAGACTGATCTCACAATAGGGCCTAAAATTTTTAGGCTTTCGTGGCTGCCCTTTGAAAATATACAGTTTTCGTGAACCTAAAAACTTTTGCGAGTATAAAATTCCTTAGAAATGTAAATTCCTTTGTTTTTCTATACAAAAGAGATTTTAAGTAAAAGTTTTGGCTTTCGAAAAATGTACTGAATAGCTTTGAATTTTTGTAAAAGAAAATATCGGTAATGTGTTGGAGAATTTCAATGAGTTCGGTTTGGTTGAATAGTATGATCATTTGGAAAACCAAGACTGTCTCGATGGTCTAGTGGATGGAAAAGCGACAGCTGAGCACGAAGTCCTGGGTTCGATTCCCAGATCGGGCAACTGGATGGATGGATGATGGACTGAATGGATTGGATAACTGGAGAAATGTGTGTTGATGTGGGTGATAATATGACATCACGCCTGTAGTCCCGAAGGGTTTGGTACAGGTGTACCTAGTAGTACACCCACATTTCGCCAGTAATGTTTATGTCCCATCTACATTGGGGTCGGCTTCCAGTCTAACCGGATGCAGCTGAATACCAGTATTTTACATGGAGCGACTGCCTGCTTGACCTCCACAACCCAGTTAGCTCTGGGTAATACGATACCCCTTGGTAAGACTGCTTGTCAAACTTTCGGGCCACTGACTACCTATAACGACTGTCAAAGATCTACAAATGACAGCCGGGACCAATGTCTTACCGTGCTTTCCGAGGCACGGGGCAATGGGCGGTCACCCATCCACAGGCAAGTGTTATTATTTAGCCACGAGCTCCTCCATCGCCAGTGAATACTCTCAACATTTAACAGTTTATATTTATGTACAAGTTTATCTATCCGAGGTCAACATACACAATGATTGTTGAACTCTACCGTTTGTGTTGCATATCTTTGCTCTGTTATCGTTTTAAATACTACGAGAGTATGTGCATTGTTTTGTGTGCGGACAAGTAAATAAACTGGCTGTTGGCGAGTTCTTTCCATTAAAATAAATAAAATATACGCATCGAATTGCGAACTTTTCCGCCATTAGTTTAAATAGATAGATCTAGATTCTGGAAGATCAGATAGAAAATGCTCGTAATGTGTACAGTCACGAGCACCAATTTGTTAAGTGTTTATAAAGGGTGTAAAAAGACCCTTAACGAAGCTGAAAGGCACTTGTTCTCCTCGTCATTGTGATCATTTTTTTTGTTCTGGACCATAACTGGGAACCTTCTAGTTACGGATATTGGGGGTCAAAGTTCCAATTTTTTCACAAGTTTTTTTTTAATTACTACTTTTTAAGGTTCTAACTTTACTCCAATTACCTCCATGGTCCGTTTACTATTCAAAGCATCCATCAGCAATAAGTTTTGAGCGCATTATATTGAGTTTTACCGTAAAATGTGATTTTTGACCCCAAAAAAAAATTTCGTTTCCCTGCAAAAATTTTTGCGTAAAGTTACTTAGTTTGATGTACAGAATGCTTGGTTGACGGCTTGGTGAAGGGTCTGTTTACACCCCGTATTATCATAAGAACGTTATTGTTGTTTTCCTCGGGAACAGTACTTTTTTCGGGATGTAAGGTACCCTATGTCCGTTTCTGCACACCTGACAACGTATTTGCAAAATTTCAGGATGATCGCTTCAGTGGTTTAAGCGTGAAAATAATGGTTACAAATAGACTTACTTTCGCATTTATAATATTAGTAAGGAAAGGATAAGGATTATTAAAATGTCATAAATACCATTTTTTTTTATGAATGTTTATTATTCATTGGATACATGAAGTGGGCTGCCGTTGTAGGACGACTAAAAAGTTACGGTGTATTTCTTGTCACGGCGACACTTCCTGTTTAAACAGATGTTGACCTTTTTAAATCAGTAAATATTCGATTATCGGAAGGCCTTATCCGGAAACGGCTTATGGTCAGATCTGAGACATTTGCGCGAACGGAAATTTGCGGGCATGGACACTTGCGCGACTGGACTTACGGCGACTTAATGACCACTGCGGAGTGGTAACGCTACGAAGGACCACATGTAAATACAAACATATACATACATAGAAACATATTCAGATAACTGTTATATTTAAAATTATTAGAGGGATTATCGATGATCCTGATCTGCACAATGAAATCTGCAATCTTTTTGTCCCAGACAATTACTGTCGTGGCAGAAAACACCGGTTACTGGCTGTTCCAAGTAGCCGTATTATTGCACACTCCAAGTCACCTATTCCTCGGACAGTAGCCGCTATTAACGCTCTCCTGGACTTAAACACAAGTCTTGATATGTTTGCGGATGAATGGAAGGTGATACTGTCAGAATGTTTGATTTTCAAAATCTGGAAATAAATAAATAGAATGCTAAAATCATACCCCTTTCATTTTGCCTTCGACGTATTCGTGTAAAAAATACACATGTCTCTCATATCTGACTAACCGCTTTGTGTAACACAGGCGTGATGTTATGTTATCCAAAATACTTGGAGGTACATGCTCACAAAGCGTTTATTCATAATAAAAGAACCGCTGACCTTAACGACGCGTACGCAGGTAATCGGCACGTTTATACACGATTCAAGGTATATTTACACGAGAATTTGATACGCGTATCGAGAATGTGAGACTCGCCTGGTTATTTTCGATCTCAGACGAGAAAAGAACTTGTCAAGGATTATGTCATAGAAGACTTCCTTTCGGCGATTTTCCACAAGAACTGTCAATTGAGGAGTAACAGATCAAAGTGTATTAACTCCACCCACCATCATAAAAATAGTACAAACGGATTTTTTGTCTATTTCAAATTTTATTTTTTATGTATGTGGATTACATGATCAGATCGCAAACATGATCATCATCGCGATCTGATCATGTTTGCGGGGCTAACATGGCCGGAGATCGCACAAGATAGAGAGGTATGGAAGGAGAAAGGGGAGGCCTTTGCCCAGCAGTGGGACACCAAATAGTCTAGCAAAAAAAAAAAAATGTGGATTACAGTTTTATTTGTTGAATTGACTGCTAATAAACCCTATTATAGAAAAAAGTTGTTTGTTTGTGTGCTCTCTTTAAAGTGTTATGGATTATGCCTGTATCTTAAAGGTCTCTGCACACAGCCGGCGTGGCGTGGCGTCGAGCGGGACGGCTCTGTGTGGCGTCGTCCGTAATATCTAGTACATTACAACTGCTCAGTGTCGCGTCGCCGTCCCGTCCCGCCGCGCCGCGCCCGCTGTGTGCAGAGACCTTAAAAGTTACATTGATGGAGTTAAAACACTTTGATCTGTTACTCCTCATTTGTGACCACCCCACAAGTCTTCGGCTATGATATGCGTATTGAGATGCGAGAATGTCTATGTGAGACTCGCCTGGCTATTTCTGTTTCCTGGTTATGTCATAGAAGACTTCTTTTCGACGATTTTCCAGAAGAACTGTCATTTGTGACCTCCCCCGAAGTCTTTGGCTGGGCCGCGTCTGCTTAACTAAACGAGGACCCAGATGGTTCCAATTTTATAAAAATCTCGACGATCCCCGTCTTTTATCAAGTCAGAATCGCATAAACGTACTGTTTATACTACTTTACATCTCTTTTCACGTTCAGCCGTTGGTCCCGGCTGTCATTTGTAGATCTTTGACAGTCGTTAGGTAGTCAGTGGCCCAAAAATTCTGACAACCAGTCTTACCAAGGGGTAACGTATTACCCAGTATTAACTGGGTTGTGGAGGTCAGATAGGCAGTCGCTCCATGTAAAATACTGTATTCAGCTGCATCTGGTTAGACAGGAAGCCGACCCCAATATAGTTGAGAAAAGGCTAGGCAGATGATGATGACATCTCTTTGGATTCGAGGGTAGACCCCTTTTTAGGCGACCAAAGCCGAAAACGTGCTACGTCTCTGAAGTCTGTGATTGTGATCGGGCGACCTTGCCGCTGTGTTAAGCAGCTGCGCCTTCGGATGAGCTGCTTTACTTGTATAAAGCGCCAATAACGATAACTTCGGTTGTGTTCGAGGTTACCGAGACCCGGCAGTGGCGGCTGCATAATTGATGCGTGAAGCTAAGGCGTGCCTGCCCGAAACTACGCCGCTCAATGTTTTTTCATTTATAATAAAATAGCTTTTGCCCGCGGCTTCGTTCGCGTTAATTTTGAATTACACAGTCAATTCGTGGTTGTACTCTGCTTATAATAATATAATTCAATCATGATTCGAAAGACACGTGGCGCCATCTTTTACCATAAGAACGTTATTGTAGTTTTCCTCGGGAACAGTACTTTTTTTCGGGATGAAAGGTACCCTATGTCCGTTTCTGTACACCTGACAACGTATATGCAAAATTTCAGGATGATCGGTTCAATGGTTTAGGCGTGAAAAGGACTGAACTGATTGTCTGATTACCAAAAAACTTTAAGGTCATATTCAAATACGAGCCACAAAAACCCCATTTTCACTAATACTGAGAGTCCTTATTACAGACCGTCGACTTACGGCATTTCATACAAACTTTCAAGTCCTTTTTTTGAAATGACTGAACCGATTTTAATGAAACTTCTTACGCATAAGCATGATACTTAGGTCTAAAAACTTATCAGAGAAAATTTTACCTACACGGTCATAATGTATGGAACAGCTGTTTTTTTTATAACCGATGGAAAATTTCTATGTGGAGGGGTTCAAAATGATGTACTGAATACGTGGTAACCGTTTTTGCGTTGGTGTCCCTTCCACCCCGTATACCTGGCAAAAATGTGGGTGTAGCCACTTACCTCGTTGCTCCCTTCAGGGAATGCGGATGTTATTTGTTACATTATAATCAAAAACCCTCACGCAACCACGCCATTTAATTCCATACGCATGCCATGTATCAATGCGATTGTGTTCAGTTAACCTCTGGGGATATATTCTCTTGTGGCAGCACATAAACTATGAGCACTGCCATGTGCTGTGTGAGGGATGGCATTTTGTTCGAGTCGGCATGATAAAGCAGAGCTGGACGGTTAAATCGAGGAATTATCAGATACGTCCCGGAAAAAAACCTGACTTGTGCCGAGCCGATTTGCACCCCAATTGCCTAACACATTTTTAGCCGTTGGTCCCGACTGTCGTTTGTATGTCAAATATTTTTGACAGTCGTTACAGGTAGTTGGTGGCCCGAAAGTCTGTCCACCAGTCTTACCAAGGGGTATCGTATTATCCCGTATTAGTACTAACGGGGATGTGGAGGTCAGATAGACAGTCGCTGAGTGTAAAATACTGGTATTCACTTTTCAGCTGCATCCGGTTAGGCTGGAAGCTGACCCCGACATGAAAAATGTTAAAAGTTTGGGAAAAGGCTAGGCAGATGATGATTCCGAAGGATTTTGCACAAATTCGCAATACATTGCTTGATATGTTTGAAAAATTCGTCTGCTCGACGACTTCAAAATCACAATGAATGTTGTGGAATTGTTAGTTGAATAGCATTAGGAATGCGAGTTTTCTAAGCAATTACACCGCCGAACTTGATCCAGCAGTAGTAGACTGAACGGAGTTTGCTGACCGGCTCAAACCGATTATTTGCGGACTGCCTCGTTGGTCTAGTGGTCGCAAGCGCAACTGCTGAGCATAAGGTCCTGGGTCCGATTCCCGCGTCGGGCAAAGTGCTATTGGGTTTTTTCATCAGGAATTTCACAGTAGCAGCCATGGAGTCTGGATTTGTGCCCGGTTGATGGCATTACACTCGCTTCCTATTACATGGGACTTCAAACATTAATGGCCAAATGTGGGTGAACTATTCGGTACATCTCTGAAGGCGTGATGTTATGTTATTTACGGATTTTAATTGATCCGTGTCGGCTTTGATCCAATGTGAACCGAAGAAGTGTGTGCCACCCCTGAATTATATGCACCGATATGTGTTGTGTGACGCAGTGCAGAGTACACATTTGTTTTGTTTTCAGTCGTGTTATCTCGCCGAGATTAAACCGCTCGACGTGGTCGTTGCTCCATTAGCATATGACCTGTAAAATCTGGGGCAGAAGGTCCATTTTGTAACGAAACTCTTGGAATATGCATCATTGGCATCGTCATTTGGGAACTGCTCTCAAAATGGTGAAGGAATACATCGTGAGGAAACCGGCATGTCTTGAAACCAAAAATTTCGAAGATATGTGACATCTACCAACCCGTACCGGGCCCGAGTGGTGCATTACACGCGATTCCCATTCACAGAGAGGAAGCCCATCCCAGTCCCATCAGTGGGACAATGTTAGAAGCGGATTATGCATTATTGGTAGCCTTGTTCCACCCAGAGCTGAGAATAGACCTCTTACCATTGCCAAGCTTCCGTGCGTGATCAAAGTAATGAGCTCGCCCATGGAGTAATCAGAAAATAAAAATATCTGCTGATTATAAAAGCTAACTAGTTTTGGCGACTTTTTCCTCCTTTCTTTTCGTATTTGATCCTCATAACATGACGAATCTATTTTTTTCTCCAAAAAGGCCCTATAGAATGAAATTTAAAGTAACTTGCACGACGGCGAAAAAGTAATACATACGCCTCGCCGACTTTTTATTACCTGGCAAAATCGACCGTACAAAAACTCTTACTGTAATCGCGATCTGTGATCAACTGGTCGCAGGTAATGCGGGGATCCCTTTGTACAAATATTAAGAATTCTGTGCTCGCAATCGACCCTTAACGAAGCCGAAAGGCTCTTGTTCTCCCCGTCATTGCGATCATTTTTTGTTCTAGACCATACGTGGGAACCTTCTATTTACGGAGTTATTGGGGGTCAAAGTTGCAACTTTTTCACATTTTTTTTTACTTTAAACACCTTCACGAACCCCGTACTATTCAATTCATCCATCAGCACAATGTTTTGAGGGCGTTATATTGAGTCCTACCGTAAAACGTGATTTTTCACGCCAAAAAAAAGTAGTTACCCAGCAATAATTTTTGCTTAAAGTTGCTTAGTTTGATGTACAGAATACTTGGTTGACGGCTTCGTGAAGGGTCCGTTTACACCCTGTATAGCATGACGCATGGAGAGGCTATCCCTCCCCGCTACCCTCTACCATCTATACAGTATTCACGACCTATCTCGATTTCCAGCCATTCACAATCGAGTGTCCGCTTTCAGAATAGGACTTCTGTACTTCTATTTCATTGTGTGAGCGTGCAGGAAGGAAACGGTCCACATAAAGCATACTACGTATAGTGTTATTTATAACAAACACTAGCTGTTTCCCGTGGATTCATTTGCTGTTGCAGCTTCCCGTTTTGACTGGCTGGGGTTAGTAAAAAACTGTTTTAAGGCGCTACCTCAAATCGTAGCTCGACTGATCTCCTAACGAGCGAAAGTGATGCTATTACTTTTGGGTTGTGGAGATCAGATAGGCAGTCGCTCCATGTAAAATACTGGTATTCAGCTGCATCCGTTTCGACTGGGAGCCGACCCCAACATAGTTGGGAAAAGGCTAGGCAGATGATGACAGGATTATAGATGCAAAACGGGTTTTAAACCATTTGGTTTTAAACCGTATTTTTGGTTTAAAACGATTTAAAACCATAATTAGCGGTTTAATAATGGTTTAAAACGTTTTTGTTTTGTTTTTATTGTGTGCACTTGTGGCATGTGCCAAATAAATGTATTTTCTTCTTCTTTTTTCTTCTCTCTCCTCATACCCTACGTTACGATTTTGGTGGCAAATTGCAAAATAAAAATACGGCATTGCCGTTATATTTTAATAAACACGCATTTCATGATTGTTTTCAGTCTGTCTAATCCTAAAAAGTAGTATAAGTATGATATATGACTTCACATATTAATAAAAATGCTAGATGATTTCAATTAGCTTTTTAAAATAATTTATAATCAATGTACGGCCCACGTGGTCGTGGTTTTAAACCAATTTAAAACCGGTTTTAAACCACAGATTTTGGTTTAAAACGGTTTATTTACAACTATAGACAGGATATATACAGGATGAAACGTGCCTTCAAAGATCTATCAATGTATTTTGTTAAGGTACTTCCCCATTAATGACGTCCGTATTTCCCACCCAGCAGACCACAGTTCTCAGTATCTTCAAGGGTAATATAAAGCGTAGAAGAGGCGTCAGTCTTGCAATGACGTCGTACCGCGGAAGCGCTCGCAAGGCCGTGGCGCTTGCTCGTGAGAACAATGCAGCAGTAGCGCTTGAGAAACTTGCTATATTACGTGGAAAAGCAGAAGGTTTACTTCGATAAAAATGGAAATATCCCGTTCCGGGCCCAAATTGTGGGCTGCGGGACTGTTCGAAAGAGATACCGCGGCTCTGGAACACAAAGGGCAAAGAAGGAACATGCATGGGTTAGTCAGTAAAAGTTTGACACTCCCTCCCACTCCGCCGAGAGCGCGGGGGGGGGGGGGGTTATTTGATGATTTCCCATCCAAAAAAAAAGGCCCAAATCGTGAATTTGAATCCTAAAAAATGCGTTATTGACTTCAACGGGGGATGGAAGTGAAGTGTATATCATCATCTACCGTATGAAGGTGAATACCAGTATTTTACATGGAGCGACTGCCTATCTGACCTCCACAACCCAGTTAGTACTGGGTAATACGATACCCCTTGATAAGACTGGTTGTGTGACTTTTTGGGCCACTGACTGCCTGTAACGACCGTCAAAAATCTACAAATGACACCGGGGACCAAGGATTTAACGTGCTTTCCGAAGCACGGAGAAAACTCGGTATGTAATGGGTGGTCACCCGTTCACCGACCAACCTATGCAAGCACGGCTTAGCCTAAAGTTCGATCCGAGCGGCTGTTATTATTTAGCCACGAGCTCCTCAATTTTTTTGCTGTTTACCGTGCCTACACAAAGGGTAGACGAAGCCATATTCTCTAAAGAAAATTACTCCGTTCATTTCCCTGCATATGTGAGACTTCTTCATCATGCTATACGATGGCACTGCATGATCACGTCAGCACACTCTCGAGTTTTTACGCTGCTGAGCCAGTACGGGCGATGTCTTACAAACAAGACCCTTGTTTTTGGATTTTGTTCTTTCGTAGTTGGACAGCAGCGGTGGCTTAGTAGTGGCGGGACCGATTTACGTACAGTAAGTTGCGGGTTCGAACCAGACCATTGCAACGATGGTGAGACAATATCGTCGCACTGGCAGGGATACAGTGGACCAGAACGGCCCAAGATAGGTATAGATGGAAATAGATGGGGAGGCTTTCATCCAGAGATGGGTGATTAATAGGGTAAGCTTAAAAAAAATATATATAGGGAACTAGCTGTTGCCCGCGACTTCGTTCGCGTGGCCAAATTGATGAGTAAGAGTGAAAAAAAAAAAGATAGCCTAAGTCCTTCCCCGGGATATAATCTGTCTCCTCGCCAAATTTCATTACGATCCGATGAGCTGTTTAGTCGTGGAAAGGTAGCAAACTAACAGACTTACTTTCGCATTTATAATATTAGTAAGGATAAAGCCTATTTTTTTTTATTTTTTATAAGCCAGCCTCGTTCTAGCGACTAAAAAGACGTTTCCTGCACAGTATTGGCATAGGTTTCCGCCTAACATCAGATTGGCACCAAGCCAGTTCCGTCGCTTATCTATAAATTCGCGAAGCCAGCGCCTATTGTCAACCATATTTCCTTGAACTCGCTGAATTTATAGTGCTTCAATAACGTCTTTGATCTGAGACTTGTAAATTGCAAGCAAATTATATGTAGAAAAATATGTCTCACTAGCTTTTGCCCGAGGCTTCGCTCGCGTTAATTTAGAAGCTGACAATCAATTCGGGTTGTAATCTGCTTGTTATAATCTAATCATGATTCGAAAGACACGTGGCGCCATCTATTATCATAAGAACGTTATTGTTGTTTTCCTCGGGAACAGTACTTTTTTTCGGGATGAAAGTTACCCTATGTCCGTTTCTGTACACCTGTCAACGTATATGCAAAATTTCAGGATGATCGGTTCAGTGGTTTAGGCGTGTAAAGGTAACAAACAAACTTACGTTCGCTTTTATAATATTAGTAAGGATTTTCTATCAGATGTCATATTACGGAGAAATTGTCTGTTCCTTAACATCGACTCTGGGAGCCTTGGTTTTCTCTGAAATGTTTCTTTTCGTGGTATTAATACTTCTTCAGATTAACTACTCGCCAAGGGCTTTTCCGGTACCAAATAATCGCCATTGACTTTGTCGAAAATACATTTCCAAATGTATCTAGTTAGTTTCTGACTTTCACATTTTCAATAGGAGTTGTACAGGTTAAATCATCAGTACCCCAATTTATTTGGAGACGGCCTTTTTTACTCGTCATCTCAGCAGTCACCTCCTTTCTAGCTATATCCTTCTACACACAATCCATCCATAGTTTCTTTGGTCTTCCTCTACTCATATAGTCATCTACATTCATACTCAAAACTTGCCTCACGATATTTTCCTCATTCCTCCGCATCACATGTCCATACCACGATAACCGATTACTACACAACTTTTCAGTCACCGGCGCTACCAACTCCTTAGCATTCTTCTCTGTACAGAATAAATAAAGGGTGTAAAAAGCCCCTTCACGAAGCTGAAAGGCACTTGTTCTCCCCGTCATTGCGATCATTTTTTTGTTCTAGACCATACCAGGGAACCTTCTAGTTACGGAGATATTGGGAGTCAAAGTTCCAACTTTTTCATAAGTTTTTTTTTAAATACATGATTTTAATGTAAGATTTTTACTTTGAACACCTCCACGACCCCCCTACTATTCAATCCATCCTTCAGCACAATGTTTTGAGTTCGTTACATTGAGTCCTACCGTAAAACGTGATTTTTTACCCCAAAAAAAAAGTCGTTTCCCAGCAATAATTTTTGCGTAAAGTTACTTAGTTTGAGGTACAGAATGCTTGGTTAACGGCTTCGTGAAGGGTCTGTTTACACCCGGTATATCCTTTTTTATTTTCTGGAGCATACTTTAAAAAACGCCCCTTTTGAGAATACCAGTCTGAGGAGTGAGACTCTTACAATATAACTCAAGTAGTCACCTTCAATTCTTTCTAGGGGGCACCGTTTTCTTTTTGAAGATAACTCCGAAAACCGTCTCGGGTTCCGGAGCGGTCTTTTGCAGTCTTCTACTAAGATCAATAGACCCACCACACTTCGCAGTATTTCAAAGTTATTCGTAGCTGTACAAACATACGTTGTTTACAGCGAAAACTACTCGACACGTGATTGGAAACCAAACATAATAGGTTACAGTAAGGTTACCTAATACCTAACGCTCAGTCAGTGGCGTGCAGTGGTTCACCACGGAGGGTAGGCCACCGCCACGCACATATATCGCGGGTATCGGTAACCAAAAAAAAAAAAGAAAAAAAAAATTGAAAATGAAAAAAAAAAAAAAAAAAAAATTGAAAATCAGCCTGTAAAAACAAAAGTTATAAATACAAGAACTCACCACTTTATTCAAGGTTCAAATCACTATTTTCTGACGATGCAAACAGAAGAAAGATTCGGCCACCTCAAATATCTAATCCAAGTGGGTGGGTGATAGTTACAGAACACGTCACTTGCAAGATATCCGAAGCGGCCTGTTAAGGCCCTATTTCATGTGATTCGCATGTATAAATATATTTAATAAATTAATTACGGGTTTTAAATCAGTGAAAAATCAACTCATTTATAAGTTAAATCTGCGCGCCTACCGTTTTTTTTCAAATATGATTTTAAGACCTCGTCATAAAAATTAGTCTTGCGTCGTAGTTCGACCATTAATTCTTTCTCTATAGAAATTAAAGATAGATTTGTGAGTCGTTGCTGACTTTGTGTGTTTCTTAGATAGGTGTGGATTCGTTTTAAGGACGAAAATGAACGTTCTGCCGATGCGCTGCTTGCTGGGATAGTAACAATAAACTTCGCCAAACGTAAAACTTCTGAAAAAACTTTATCTAAATTACTTTTATACAAATTTTGAATGATACTGTATATGCTACAATTCGCAAATTCAGGCGATCTATAAATACAGCGCAATTCGTTTTTTAATCTATCAAAATTAAAATTTGCCTGATATGTATTAGTGAACTCTCTGATTTCCTTTTCAGGGAATTGTTCACTATATTTACTAAAATTCTCACAAGAAAGTAACTCAAAGAATTTCAAATTTTTAATATTCAGATAACGATTTCTTAATTCGCTGAGTACATTATCAATTATTTCGGTAAAAATTCGCCGATAGTGTATTTTTACATCATCGACATTGCGCTTTCTTTTGGGTGGTCCGGTTATGAGGGCAGTTGCATCATAATTGATCTCGAACCTGTCTCTGTAACGAGCTAAAAATGACTCGAATTGTTTTATCTTTTTAACACAATACGCGATGTCACAAGTTTTTTTCTGTATGATATCGTATAAAATATCGGTTTCAGCAAAAATATCCGCGAATGTATTTAAAAAAAAATTAAATTCAAATTCTTTCATGTTAAATAAAAATGAAGTGACTTGTGACAATGTATCACCATCCCAGTGTTGTGTATTTTCATTCATTTCCTCAAACAACTGAAGGAGGTGTGTGGACTCGTTATTAATTATATTTAACGTGCGCGAGTGATATGTCCACCTTGTTTCGGCGACACGAGGCAGCTTTTTCATAACGGCAAAGTCGTTATAGTACGCCATTCGTTTCGTACTAGTGTGAAAAAAAACCGCAATGGATTTTATTATACTAAAGAAGCGTTTTGTTTCAGGAACCCGTTCAAAAGATTTCGATAAAACTAAATTTAATACATGTGCGGAACACCAAACATACATAGCTTGCGGACATTTTTGCCTCACCAAAGCCTGCACGCCGTTAATTTCAGATGATAATACTGCTGCCCCGTCATAAGTTTGTGCAATTAATTTAGAATGACAATCTAAATCTCCTAAAGTTTCCAAAATTAGAGAACTTAAAGCTACAGCGGTGCGATCCGCGCTGACATCTACGTATTTAATAAATCGATCCACTACTTCGGAATCACGAAAATATCTTAAAATCAGAACTAATTGTTCTCGGCCGCTTATGTCCGGTGTTTCATCCACCATGACAGCAACATAATCGGACTTTTTAATTTCGTCTCTAACGTAATCAGTCATCACAGATGCAACGCTCGAGATCAAATCATTTTGCGTTCTGTTCGACATGCCCGTGAATGCGGTACTTGCATTTTGTAGGTGGGTTTCTAAAGCTCCATCATACTTTGCTAATAAATCTACTGTTTCTAAATAATTACCTCTATTCAGTGATGATGGTGATTCATCGTGGCCGCGAAAAGCTAATTCTTGTTTTCCCAGAAAGCATACAACATCGATCAGTCTTTGAAAAATATTTCTATTCCTATCTACTTTAGAATTATGCTTTTCTATATCTAACCTTAACTGGCCGTTAATACTAGTTTCAATACGTGATTTACCAAATGTATTTAACTTTAAGCAAGCCTCTAGATGTTTTTCTGATAGGTCATGCTTTTTTGCCGAGGAATGAAAATTATGCAAATCAATGTACCCCTCACTCCACTTACTGGAAGTATTAAACAAAATGCACGGAAAACAAAATAATTTATTTGTGTGTATACAACCACATAGCCAGCTGAATGTTGCATAATTTTGAGGTTTGAAATGGCGGGTACGAGCTGAATTATCAGATTTTTGGATTAATTCTCGTAATTCGGGTGTACATCTACCTTTCGACACCACAAGAATCTTATCATTAAACGATAATTGCGAAAACTTACTGCTTTTAACTTCTAACAAACACACATTTTCTGCGCAAGTATCACAACAGAACACCATTTTTAAGTAAATAAACAAATACTAAACAACATATAATATTTACATTAATGTTCGTTTCAAAACGAATAACTGATAAGGTTTAACTTGGTAAGATATGATAACATTCAAAATCGCATTTAAATTTGCTTGTCACATGAAATAATAATGGCGTGACTAGGAAAAAATTAATTCGTAATTTGTTAAAAAAAACACTTCCAAATTAAATTGCATCATTGTCATACCTAAATCATATGTAAAATCTGTTAACAAAATTTTGCCGGATAATACTGAGTCTGACAGCACGTGCTTGTCATACTTATTTTAAAAACTCCCCGAAAATCAAAGCGAAAAATAAAATTCATATAGTTTTTAATTATTTTTATAGGCCTTTTGCTATTTTTTAGGTATAAATTCAAAAATACCACCCTATTTTTTTAACTGGTTATAGTAGTCATTAAGAAAACTATCATGTTTGTGTGTAGTCTGTTTCTCGAATTCGCCGGAATTTCGGTTTAATTTCTACAAATGGCAACTCTGATCTTCATTCATGTTAATCTATTTAACCAATCACAGGCCGTCTCCTTTCCCGGGAGACACGCCTATTATCTAGACATGTGTGCCGTTTATACACACGAAAATATGCACCAGTGTGCGTAAATTTATGAATCAAAAATACTCTACAACCGATTTCGCCTTACAATTGACGACGCGAGGTTAGCTCACAGTATTGTGTTAGTGTTACGTCACACGGGCGCGACAAGTTGCTATAAGTGTTATAACAGGAGTTTTAACTTTTAAAATAATTTTTATTACAAAGGTATAATAATTGCACTTGAGTTGGCGTTTATGATAGGATTGATAAGGTAGGCTAGGCCTAATTGCCTCTATGGACGGCACGCCCCTGCGCTCAGTTACTTCAAGACCGGCGCCATTATGAACCGATAGCTGTATTAATTAGTATTCAATAGGTACTGTAACAGCGTTGGTTTTACAAAGATTTGTGGAGTAGTTTCACCATCTTTGAATTAGTTCCGGTTGTCTTATCCGAAGTGAAGGATTCTTCGTTCTGGAGGTCATCATGACCAAATAATAACGGACGGACGGATCAATGTTCCAGCTTTAGCCACGCTTTGCGAGGTCAGTCCGTGATGCATGACCGTCCATACCCAGATCCCTCCATCCCTCAGAAAGCACGCAAGGCAGTTGATCACGACTGCCATTTGACGGTCGTTAGAGATACTCAAAAGCCTGAAATTTTGGCAACCAGTCTTGCTAAGGGATATCGTGTTACCCAGCAGTACCTAGGAAGTCAGATAGACTGTACTTCGGAGAGTGTGCGCTGGGGGTCCACGACCTGATCCCACCATCACCTTTTTACCACCGGACTAGCAGACGTACTGCGGCGTACCATCTGCACTTGGTTGATATCCCGACGAGTCATACTCAGCGCTTCTCCTCCACGCGTATTATGCGCACAGCCAAAGTGTGGAACTCTGCTGTTCTGTGTTCCCTCCCAGATTTAACCCGTCTGCCTTCAAAGCAAGAGTGAACAGGCATCTTCCAGGCACGCTCGTCCGATCAGAGACCTCATCTATCGCTTTCCATCAGGCGTGATCGAGGTCAAGAGCAGGCCCATTTCGTAATAAAATGAGGTCTCCCAAATGTCCATCGAATTTAATCTTATGCATCGTCACTTTTACTACTCGTGGAGGCATTTAAAGCAGTACCTTTTAAAAGAATTTAATTGCGGAAGTACCTTTCCGTCGTCAAGCTACAATACCGTGTTCCGGTTCCAACGGTATCTGCCCTTAAACGAAGCCCTAGCATTTAAAATCTTGTCCTTAGGTGGCGGGCGCAATGCAGTGACGCATACCCGCATAGGACACTCCTACTTGAACGTCACTTATGTGCGAAGGTTGCAACTACATTCATCTGCCTAGCCTTTTCCCAAGTATATTGGGGTTTGCTTCCAGTTTAACCGGATGCATCTGAATACCAGTTTTACATGGAGCGACTGCCTATCAGACCTCCACAATCCACGTACTGGGTAATACGATACCCCTTGGTAAGACTGGTTGTCAGATCCTTTGGTCCACTGACTACCTAACGACTGTCAAAGTGACATCCGGGACCAACGGCTTAACGTGCTTTCCGAGGCACCGAGGAAACTCGGTATGTAATGGGTGGTCACCCATCCACGGATCAACCTAGGCAAGCACGGCTTAACCTAAAGATCGACCCGAGCGGCTGTTATTATTTAGCCACGAGCTCCTCTAATGTAAATAATTATAGACGTGATGTTTTGTTAAAAATAAAAACGACACCTTAACTCCCAAATTCGTTAAGCCAACTCTGCTTAACCTTGCGACCACCAATTTGCTTAGTATTCATTACACCAAGGCTTTCCGTCGAGATTACGCGCTACCTGACGTCATCACAGTAATTAACCATCTTATCATCGCCATCTTGATTGCACAGCAAAAGCCTTTAAGTTTTTATCAGCCTTACAAACTAAGGTCTACTATCAACTTCCGGGACGCCCCCTCCGTGTCACGGCATTTCTTAATGAGTAGATAATGCGTCTTGATATACTCGTTTCCTCGTTCTTTGGTGTTGGCGACATCGATCTTTGTTGGTTTAGTGTCCAGTCAAATATTTTTTTTGAAATTTTTTGTTGTTATAATTAAGTATTCCACGGTATGAATAATCCTGAGTTACCAGAGCCTATTAGCCATATTACATAAAAATAAAAAAGATATAATACCAGCCTGTTACTGTCCCACTGCTGGGCAAAGGCCTCTTCTCATACAGAGAAGGCACGAGCATTGATCACCACGCTTGCTCAAGACGGGTTGGCGATTTCAGACTTATATTAATTATAAGTCCAGGTTTCCTCACGATGTTTTCCTTCACCGATGTCTGTGATGTCCAAGATAAACTTAGAAAGTACATATGAATTGAAAAATTCACATTGGTACTTGCCCGGATTTGAACCCACAACCTCATGCATGAGAGGCGACTTAAATGCAACATCTGCCAAACTGCAAAGCAATTTCTCGCAGTAGGTTCTCGCGGAATCTTATTAATATTCTATCTAAGTTAAAGTATAAATGTTGTATTCTCATGTAGCCACTACAATCGTTTGGTCTTCCCTATCTTCAAAGAGAAAATGCATATTCTTTTTTGCTTCTGCTGCCAACCAAGGAATGCAGAACCAGCCTATAATGTTCTCAAGTCACTGGTAGAACACAGGCCTCTCGTTCGTGAGAGGAAGCGGGGTGCAATCCTCAACTGGCCAAGTAACGGTTTCTTCTTTTTTATCGTGTCAGAGTTTTCACCCCTATTGGGCCTAAGACTTGGATTTACATGCCGTCGAGAAATATCTGTCAGGCATGCTGGTTTCCTCACGATATTTTCCTTCACCGAAGCAAGTGATAATTATACAATACGCATATGAATCTCATGTACGGGTTGATAACCATGTATTCCACCCAATCTCAATACCCCTCTGACAGCATTTCCCCAACTTGCTGTCCCACAAAACTCTACACAACTGCCCTACTTTAAACCCATAATTGGGAAACACTCGACCAAGCAGCCGAGACCGAACCATTGTTAACGCAGCCTCCATTTTGTTTAGCCAAAAACCGACACGGTCCGCGCAACGCGGAAAAAGAAAGCGAGTCTTTTGTATCCATGCAAATTCACTGGCCTGAGTCATGGTCGCGGTTTTTGCAAGGTTTTAGTTATTGCGATTCTGTTGGTTGGCTAAGGATAAGGATTTGACGAGCATTGTTTTACGGTACACCGTACAAGGCCGTCAAATTGGCTGTTGAGTTTCGGAAGTTGAGGGCGTCGTATAGTGTGTCTTTTTTTAAAGATCATCTTTCTCTTGCCCTTATCCCAATTCATATGGGTTCTTCTTCCAAACTTCTCTATTACTCGTCTTTTCATCAGCCACCTTCTTTCTTGCCATATCATCCTTTACAATGTCCACCCATTGTTTCTTTGCTCTTGCTCTACTCTTATACCCATCCACATTCATACTCAAAACCTTCCTCACGACATTTACCTCATTGCTCCGCATCAAAAGCCAATAGCACGACAACCGATAACCACACGACTTTTCAGTCACCGGCGCCACTTTCAGACTTCCTCTTATGTACTCATTTCTTATTTTATTAAAGATCGATGTGTATTAACACCTGGGGTGCTGTACCTAAAAGTTTTGGGTAGCTCCTTCTCAATTAAATCTACTTGATATTTCTGATTTCCGATGCATTATCAGGTTTTTGTCTTCTGACTGCATCATAATATGGTTAGAGTTTACTGTCCCAAATATGCCAGAATTCGGGTCCCATGGTTGCAGAATGATCTCTTATCTAATGTAAAATCGCTAATAAGCTCACAGTTCACATCAGTGATGTCCCTGTTGAGCACAACTTAGTTTACTTCCAAACTTTTGTAATCGGTGGTTCTTAATGAACAGGTTTTAAACTACTGCCAATCAAAGACACATTATCACCTCATCATTTTCCGGCCCTGGTCCCACGTTACTTGGGTTCGGCGCAACACGTTTTTTTCTTCCATTCTCCCCTGTCAACCGTCACGCAATCATTTACACCTTTTTCCTTCACATCATTCCTCACACAATCCGTTCATCGTTCCCATGGTCTTCCTCTCCCTCTCCATCCAGATCAACAGTTATATTCTTCACTCTAAAGGGTGTAAAAAGACCCTTAACGAAACCGAAAGGTACCTGTTCTCCGCCTCAATGCGATCTTTTGTTCTAGACCATACCTGGGAACCGGTTACGGAGATATTGGGTGTCAAAGTTCCAACTTTTTCACATGTTTTTTTTTTAAATACATGTTTCTAATGTAAGATTTTTACTTTAAACACCTCCACGACCCCCGTACTATTCAAACCATCCATCAGCACAATGTTCTGTGTGCGTTACATTGAGTCCTACCGTAAAACGTGATTTTTCACCGCAAAAAATAAAGTTGTTTCCCAGCAATAATTTTTGCGTAAAGTTACTTAGTTTGATGTACAGATTGCTTGGTTGACGGCTTCGTGAAGGGTCCGTTTACACCCTGTATTATCACCTAAGTTCATTAATTCAAGTCTATCAATGGTGTAATTCACAAGCTCTTTCGGCTTGTGCATATAAACTCTATAGCTGCTGCGAATGTGTGTCAGCAGCGTATACAAAGTGTTACAAGGCTGTCGTCACAGAGCCGCCTACGAAACCCGCCTTTGTGTACCGTATTCTATACCATTGTTTGTAATTATGGAAGCTTAATTAATGTTTATGGTGGGTTGGAAGACGCGTCCATTCATTTTTGGTGTCTCCCGAAATGGGTGTTCAAAAAATTATTGCGGTAGATTTTTTATTTGCAATGTTTAGTTTCTTAGGAGCTCGTGGCTAAATAATAACTGCTGCTCGGCGTCGATCTTTAGGTTAAGCTGCGCTTGCCCAGGCTAGTCCGCTAGCTCGCCGTCCGGCCGTCTTATGACGACAAGCGCGCGCCTCAAAGAGATGTCAGCAACCAGGGAGCCTGCCGATGCCTGCCAGGGCTGTGGGACTTTTCGAAAGAGATACCGTAGCCCTGCATGCGTAGCATGACCACCGTAGAAACGGGTTTCTTTGTCGGAAGGATGGACAAAATGACAGATTGTGTCGACAAAATGACAGATTTCTTTTCACAATCTGTCATTTTATCGATTCTTCTGTCAAAGAAACCCGTTTCTACGGTGGTCACGCTACGCGAGCAGGGCCACAAAGGGCAAAGAAGGAACATGGATGGGTTTTAGTCAGTACGAGTCTGATACTCCCTCCCACTCTGCCCAGAGCAGGACAGGTCATTTGATGATTTCCCATCCGAAAAAAAAACTGTCCTTACTGCAATACAACCATTTCGTTACACTACACAGTCGTTTTGCTCCAAACCAACCTAGATATTTCGTAGCATCTACTGCTTCGTAGTATCGTAGCGCTACGCGTGGCTACGCAAGTGATCGTGTCTGGTATTGTCCTCGTAGCCCGGTCAGGGTCAGGTCACTGGCGAACCACTTGATGAATTGAGAAATACCGCGGCCTACTTACAGGCTCCGTTAGTCACAGATCTGATCGGTATTATTACTGTGGTTCGTGAGTAAATGTTCAATAAGGTCTTAAATGGAGTCAATGGTTTTTTATTTTCGGAGCTAGCCTTTTCCCAACTGTATTGGAGTCGGGTTCCAGTCTAACTGTATGCAGCTGAATACCAGTATTTTACATGGAGCGACTGCCTATCTGACCTCCACAATCCATTTAGTACTGGATAATACGATACCCCTTGGTAAGACTGGTTGTCAGACTTTCGGGCCACTGACTACCTGTAACGACTGTCAAAGATCTGCAAATGAAAGCCGGGACCAACGGTTTATCGTGCTTTCCGGGGCACGGACGAAACTCGGTGTGTAATGGGTGCTCACCTATCCACGGAACAACCTAGGCAAACGCGGCATTACCTGAAGATCGACCAGAGCGGCTGTTATTATTAAGCCACGGGCTCCTCCATATGCTGTAACGTAACATTATTATGTTGCCTGCCTTTAGTAGCAGAATATGTATAACTAACACGTCAAAATCTTTGGACGTGCTTTATATCATTACACGTGGAAGTGTTAGTACATAGTTACGTGTTAAAGTTATATTATATACTGATTGGCAGTTGGCTAAATAGCAAGTTTGGCGTGTAGGCGGAGGCCGGTATTATACAATTACTGTATGTCTGTTGTGTGTGATTCATATTGACATATTTCGCCAATGATATATCTTAAATATAAAATTCTCGTGTCACAATGTTAGTTACCATACTCCTCCGAAACGGCTTGACCGATTTTGATGAAATTTTTTGTGCTTATCCGGTATCTATGAGAATCGGCCAACATCTATTTTTCATACCCCTAAGTGACGCAGACGAAGTTGCCCGGGTCAGCTAGTAAACTATAGATACGTTGCCCGCGCTCTGTAGTGGCAACATGAATGCAGGGTAATTACCGGACCTTCATTTAGTCGCGTACCAACCAGTGCCGCGGCTGACATTAACTTGTGTGAATAACTTCCTCAAATAACAAAAAAATGCCATCCTATGTTTTTAGGAAATGTGAAAATTATACAGCAACTTTGAAAGAAAAAAAAAGTATCATTTCATGCGTAAATATCAAGAAAAATGTATTTTATTTTATTTTTTTCACAAAGTGATATTGAGATTTTCAATTAGGAATTTCTCAGTGGCAGTCACGGAGTCTAGATTTGTGTCCGGTTGATGTCAATAGTCACGCCCTATTACATGAGACTTCAAAACATAACTTGCATTGGAATCATCATCATTTCAGCTGAAAGACGTCCAATGCTGGACATAGGACCCTCCCCCAGGTGTCGCCACATTGACCGGTTATAACTTGCGAAATGTGGGTGTACTCAAATCTGTGTGCTTATTTCTTCAAAAGACCATCTCGGACATTAATCTGCATGGTCCTCATATGTCTTGATCAATGTCTGGACTTTAAAAGAGACAGTGACATCTCAGTTTTTGTTTCGGATGTTTCTTCTCAGAGTAGTCAGGTACGAAACACCGGCCCCATCTAGTTTTAAAACAACATGATGACATGTAAAAGTGTTTTGTAAAACCAATTTACAGAAATAAATATGATTTATGATTTATGATGATTTATTAGGTACGCCTCTGTCTAACCCTTCGGGGATTACAGGCATGATGTTATGTAAGGACTGCGTAATGATTGTAGCTGAAATCCGGCCCTAGAGCCTACTGTCTTTAAGGGTCATTGTCCCATAGACAACTCGACATTGCAGCGTACCATACAGAACAAACATCAAGAAAACAATGCCTTCGCTCCTTACACATTGCAACAAAGAAACATACATCTTAACCATACAAACACGATGATGACGTCACAGCTACAGACTCACAACAACGCGACAAGTAACATTCCCGAGTTCGAAAACTAAATATAAACTCAACAGTCAACATGAAGTTGTGTGACGTGTTTACTAGACTACAGACGGCTGTATACATGTGTTGTGTACATATCTATTGGTAGACATGTGTGTGTAAGTTTACAAACAGAACACACACATGTGTGAAGTACACACGTGCGAGCGTCGCGTGTTGTTGTACACATGTGCTGTTGTACACACTACTTTATATTTCTTACGTCAGTGTATCGGCTGTATGCGTTGTTGCCTTGCGTTTTTAAAAAGTTGAGAGTTTGTAACTATGGAACGTGTCGGCGGGAATACAAGATGGCGTTTTGGTATTGGTGTTGCTGTTTGTATTGCGCTTGCTGTTAAAAGGGTGTTAGCAGAAGTGTGTTGAAGTTCTATTGATTAGAGTACGAATCGGTTGCTATTAAGAGCGTTTACGACTTCGGTATTTCATATAAACTTTCAAGTCCTATTTTTTCGAAATGACTAAATCGATTTCAATGAAGCTTCATACGCATAAGCAGGATACATAGGTTTAAAAAGTTATCAGAGAACATTTTCGAAAAATAGTGTTAGAGCTAAATTAGATCGATTTTAGATTTTCCATAGAAATATAAATTTCCAATTATGTATCATTTTTTTAAAAGACTATTCGAAAATGTTCTTTGTTAACTTTTAAGACTTATGTATCCTGCTTATACTGCATATTTCACGGTATCACCACATCTATTGGCAGGGTATACACGCACCTCTGATTTTTCGAATTCATGTGCGTATTGTATAATTATCACTTGTTTCGGTGAAGGAAAACATCGTGAGGAAACCAGCATGCCTGAGAGATATTTCTCGACGGTATGTAAAGCCAAGCCGTGAGTTAATTTCCGTATATAACGAGAGCGAATCCGGGAGTAAAAGAACGTCTAATGCATATGAAAGTATATACGGTACTTATAACAAAAACACTTTTTTTTTTTCATTTGGGCAATTAGCAATTTATGACTACTTTTGTTAGCTTGGGTCCGACCTGTTAAAACAAATGTAGGTATGTGTTAATGAATGAAATAAATAAATAAATTTTGTCTGTCTGTCTGTTCCGGCTAATCTCCGAAATGGCTGAACCGATTTTGACGGGACTTTTACTGGCATGGCTGATGTCATAAGGAGAAATTTAGGCTAATTTTACTTCAGAAAAATAATAAATGTTCCGTGCAAAAAAAAACCCATGAAATTGTTAACAAAATTAATCTCGTGTCACGATGTTTGTGGTCCCATTCCTCCGAAACGGCTCGACCGATTTTTATGTTGTTTTTTTTTTGTATATTTGGGAGGTTGTATAGTATATTTCACACCGCTAGGTTGTCAAATTCTAAATTAACGCGAGCGAAAGCTAGTATTTTTATAATAATTTCACGCGGAGCAAGGTCGCGGGCAGCTGCACTAGTATACAATAAAGTCTACTAACCAAGCTATCTATCAACCGGTGTCTTGCAAAACTATGCGACCTTCGAGCCGCGACCTTCTTGAGTTCTTGATTTACTCGTTGTACTCTGTTTGGCGCACTTACCTAGTAACTTGGAGCCATTTGTTTCAAGTTCATTCTAAGTAATGCTGCCATTGGTTGGGGAGCTGTAGGCGTGACCCACTGATCAAGTACACGTAGCAAAAACTTACGATTTGTTGAACTTCGTCGTATTTTTGGGTCATTGGGCAATCGTTTTTGGAAATATACTAATAACACCCGCTCGGATCGATCTTTACGTTAAACCGTGCTTGCCTAGGTTGGTCTGTGGATGGGTGAGCATCCATTACATACCGAGTGTCTACCGTGTCTCGGAAAGCACGTTAAGTCGTTGGTCCCGGCTGTCATTTGTAGATCTTTGATAGTCGTTACAGAAGTCAAAAAATCTGACAACCAGTCTTACCAAGAACTGGGTTGTTGAGGTCAGATAAGCAGTCGCTCAGTGGAAGCCGACCCTGTCATGGTTTGGAAAGAGATAGGCAGATGATGACTGGATGTAAAAAGAAGCTAAACGAAGCCGAAAGGTACTTGTTCTCCCCGTCATTGCGATCATTTTTTTGTTCTAGACCATACCTGGGAACCTTCTAGTTACGGAGATATTGGAGGTCAAAGTTTTTCACAAGTTAAAAAAAACAAAAACAAGTTTTTAATGTTATAAAACGTTGCTTTAAATACCTCATGCATGACCCCTGTGCTATTCAATGCATCCATCAAAACAATGTTTTGAGTGCGTTACATTGAGTCTTAACGTAAATCGTGATTTCTTACCCCAAAATAGTCATTACCAAGCAATATTTTTTGCTTAAAGTTACTTAGTTTGATGTACAGAATGCTTCGTTGACGGCTTCGTGAAGGGTTCTTTTACACCATGTATTATACCGTGGTTTCTCTTGTACTGTAGAAGAGCAACTTCATAATCAAACCTCGCTTAAACTAACATTAAGCAACGCCTAACTTAATGCCAAAATAAACACACGGTCTTGGTCGAAAACGAGCATAAAAACCCCACATTTTTTATTTGAGACAGCATCGTTAATTGAGGCTTCAAGAACTTTCAGTTTTATTATATCAGCAAAAACTATAACGAAAGTAAACATCGCTTTTTTTAAGCCTGATTACTTTCTCTTTGATCTGCTGTCTTCCGTTCATCATCATTATCATTTTAGCTCATCATCTGCCTAGCCTTTTCCCATTTATGTTGGGGTCGGCTTCCACTCTAACCGGATGCAGCTGAATACCAGTATTTTACATGGAGCGACTGTCTATTTGACCTCCCTCCCTCCTCTAATACGATACCCCTTGGTAAGACTGGTTGTCAGTCTTTCGAGCCACTGACTACCTGTAACGACTGTCAAAGATCTACAAATGACAGCCGGGACCAATGACTTAACGTGCGTTCATCATTAACATTTTTGATGACTGCACGACTTTTTGCCGTGCCGTGCCTCCCTCATCCAGGTGATGAAGTGGTCAAATTCAAGCCTATGAAACTCCCCGCACCTCCCACCTTTCTCCCATAGGACTAGGCCGTAGCATAAAAAAATTACTAGTCCGCTACCGCCATCTTTTGGAGTCCGCCATATTAGATTTAGAATGACGTCACTTAGCTAACCATGCATTGTCATTCAAACTAAACGCGTATAAAAAATAACAGCTCAATCGGACACCGGGAAGTGGGTCAAAATTAACTTCTAAGATTTTTTTTGAAGGTGAAGTTAATTTAAGTTTCACGCAGACAGCACCGCGTGTACAATCTAGCCTGTTATAATTACATACAACACGATGATCGGAGCGTGTAAATTAAGTAGAAACTGAACGTTTCACAGTTTCTCTACAATTGGACACTTGTGTTGTTATGTAGTCACTGACATGTATAGTAGCTATGTATAAAGAAGAGAGAGGTTTGAGGCTGTCTCATTGACTTAGTGCAGGGGTGGCCAACAGTGGCGAAGGGTCCATACAACTCGATTCCTACCGGCTTCTCTTTGAAAAGCACAGTCAGTATTCTATAGACAAATAATATAATCAACTTAAAGACATGTACTCCGGCTTACCTCTTACGAAACTGACCCTTTGCTACTGGTGTCCAACTTAATTTTATGAGGGACCAAGTTTAGTATTTTTGTAACCGTAGCGGGTCAATAAAACAAGCTCCGCTGGACTAGACTGCAATGATGCGGTCTGCAGTCGAGGGTATCTGTGAGGTGGGGTAGGTATGTAAATAGGTATGGCATGGAACCTCAGTATTACGATGGCGTCGGTCGAGATAACTCTGCTTACGCACGTTTTTGATGCCGTGTTGATAACGCGCAGAGGACGCGCTAATCAAAAACGCGCTTCGCCAGCGCATAAAAAAACGTAGTGTGTGTCTTTTGGCACACCCATATTTCCGATGCGCACACGAAGATACTGCTGAGAATTCCCAAATGGAAAAAATAAAAAAACACGATACTTAACGTGTTCCTTATTCAAAAACCTGACACAACGCTATACATGCGGCTTTAAAAAAAAACTGACGAAATGTGGATGTTTTATCTAGCATTTATGAGTGTCTCACTACCTAGTATCATTTCCATATCGTGTCTGATAAGGGTCGGTGTGAAGAACACCGCGACCGCTGTCTGAACTACTAGAGCGAAGATAGAAAGAAAGAAAGAAACAATATTTATTTGTCGCAGGGACATGACGTGCATCATACAAAATGACAAAACAAATACAATAAACATACAACGCATCATCTGTCTAGCCACGGAACAGAAAACTGTTCCGTGTGTCTAGCCTTTTCCCAACTATATTGGGGTCGGCTTCCAGTCTGAACCGGATGCAGCTGAATACCAGTATTTTACATGGAGCGACTGCCTATCAGACCTCCACAACCCAGTTACTCCTAGGTAATACGATAACCCTTAGTAATTAGCATTTCTCTTCGTTTTACCTACCTCTTGGTCTTCAGACATTGCAGGGCCACATTCTGCATAATCAATGGTGTGGCACTACTATATTGGTCTAAGATCTGATTTGAGAGATAGGTCTGAGATTTCTGGCCTTTTCACCAGATTTCTGGCCTTTCCCGCCAGATTTCTGGCCTTTTCCGCCAGTTTTCTCGCTGTAAAATAATCTATACACTGCTCGTTCATGACAGTATGACCGTATAACGTTTAATGCTACAGCTGTACGACGTATAAAAGTATCACTACCTAGCTATCGCTATATCACACGCGTGTTTCTGATAACATACTGCCTGAAGTACACAGCACAGCCGGTATCGGAACATTCGGAGCGGGCGATAACAAAATATGGCGGTTGGCGGTGCGGCACGCGTCTGTGTATGATACCTTTATCGATGGATCCTCTCTTGAATGTGTGACAACCAGTCTTACCAAGGGGTACAGTATTATTACCCAATACTAACTGTGTTGTGGAGGTCAGATGGGCAGTCACTCCATGTAAAATACTGCTGTATCAAGTGAGGCTGGAAACCGACCCCTATAAATTTGGGTAAAGGTTAAGCAGATGATGGTTGATGGATCTTCTCTTGTTTTGGCAAGAACTGCATGAAAGTAGTTTTGCTACCACCCAGCAAGGTAAAGAGACCGACTGTTCTGTAGAATGTGACGTCTTTTTAAATCGAGAAAGTCATTTTGATATGGATGTTTTAAAGCTGATGTTTTGATAGACCCTGAACCATAAACGGTTTCTGAAAGCCAGTCTTTTATCTGTTAAGTCCTAAAAAATGATTTAGCCTGTAAATAGGATATCGGAATCACTTTTGCACGTCGTATTTTAAATCTGAGCTAGATGGAGCCGAAATTTCCTACTTCTTCTTTCTTCTTTATCGTGTGGTTAGTTCGTAACCTGGTGTCAGAGTTTTTAGGCCGCCCATGGGCCTCTGACTTGGCTTTACATGCCGTCAAGAAATATCTCCCAGACATGCTGGTTTCCTCACGATGTTTTCCTTCACCGAAAAGCAAGTGATAATTATACTATACGCACATGAATCCGAAAAATCAGAGGTGCGTGCCTTGGGATCGAACTCGAGACCTATGACTTGGCAGTCCGACGGTCACACCACTAGGCTATCACTGCCTTTTTTCCTACTTTATACAAGGTATTAAATACCCGAAGAAATGGCGGAACTCGGGGTCTCAGGATGTAACATGTAGTAGGAGGTAGACAGCTGATGTCGCAAGTTAAATAAGACCCAAGGCATAGGGACCAGCCTATGCCCAATGAGCTGGGATTCATTATCATCAACACTTCAGCCGAAAGACGTCCACTGCTGGAAATAGGCCTCCCCCAAGTGTCGCCACATTGACCGGTCCCGTGCGTCTCGCATCCAGCGGATACTCGCAACCTTCACCAGGTCATCGGTCCACCTAGTGGGAGGCCTTCCAACTGGCATTCGTATCGGCATTAACAAAATTAATCTAGACTTCACTTAGCAAATGCAAAGTTTATCAACAATAATATTAATCAGTGGAGTCATCGTCAGACTTCCGTGTTTATAATCTTCAAATAAAAAATGTTAATGACCTAATCAAATACTATTTATAATACCTACCCGTTGATAACGAACGCGTGCCCACAGTTAAAGGCCAACGCATATTTGAGGAGCTCGTGGCTAAATAATAACAGCCGCTCGGATCAGTCTAGCTTGGTCTGTGGATGGATGACCACCCATTACATACAGAAGTTTCCTTCGTGCCTCGGAAAGCACGTTAAGCCATTGGTCGCGGCTGTCATTTGTAGATCTTTGACAAGCGTTACAGGCAGTCAGTGGCCGGAAAGTCTGACAACTAGTCTTACCGATGTGTATCGTATTACCCATTACTATCTGGCTTGTGGAGGTCAGATAGGCAGTCGCTTCATGTAAAATACTGGTATTCAGCTGCATCCGGATAGACGGGAATCCGGCCAGGCAGATGATGCGTAGTCTTCTTCTTATCGTGTCTATGGCAATCTAAATTGTGTTGGCCCATAACTGAGTTACTAGTTTGGCGCTTTCGGTAGCGTCCATCAGTTCCTGTAGTGAACAAACAACAGGGCAGGCAGGCCACGATATTAAGTGCCCCATTGTTTGTGGAACAGCACCACCTTTACACTCCAGGGCAGAGTCTCCACCTGAGCAGGTATTCCTTGCTGCGGCCAACTTGGGTGCATAGTTATATTATTTCATCACCACTGCTCTCAAAATGGTGACGGAAAACATCGTTCGGGTGCTGACTGCGTTACTGTGCTATCCTATGGCTGCCTTGAGTGTAAGACCAGGGTGAAAGAAAAACTAAGGCTGCGAATCAGAGGAGAGTTGCTTGCACCGTGTAGCAGGGCGTTAATCAGCAGTTCCATTGATTGCCCCCTGCACGCGACTACACGGTAAGGGCACCAGCCCCGCTTAGAGCTCGCTTAGGTTGGCTTAGAGCGTCGCTGGGGGAGGACTAACGAGGCGATCAAAATCAAAATATTTTATTTCACACTAGCGGCCCGTCCCGGGGTGGACATTTATTTGCCCCTAATCCCCCCCCCCTTATTTTTTCTAGCAATAAATATAGCCTATGTTACTCAGGGTGAATGTAGCTTTCCAATGGTGAATTTTTTTTTGAAATCTGCACTGTAGTTTTTGAGTTTATTTATACACACAAAAGTACTAATCTTTGCTCTTTATATAGGCCTACATGGGCATTTATAAAACGTCGACAAAAAGGTGCACGGTTCGGGTTGGTCGTTTCCTATGGAGAAGAACCGGCAAGAAACTCCATGGTTACTCTTTTCAAATCAAAGATCTCGATGCTGTTCATGCATACACGTGTGCGTTATTCTTTATGCTCGCTTCGGTTCAAGATTCTCGATAAAAAAAAACATACGAACGTCGAACTATGACGGAATCTGCTACCTGAGTGACCTTCAGATTGAAAAGGTTACTGTTGTGTCAATACTTAATGCGTCTATATTGATATTTAGTTTTTGGGGTTAAAATAGCTTCCTTTAGAGGTGATACTTGAATGTTGGGTGGGGCACCCTGAGTCCTGGGCAGTCATCACCATACTGATTGGCACATCATCATTTTCCTGTCATAACTCCTCCCGCTCTGGGTGGAGTGGGAGGGAGTTTCAAACTTTTACTGACTAAAACCCTTCCATGTTCCTTCTTTGCCCTTTGTGTTCCAGGGCCGCGGTATCTCTTTCGAACAGTCCCGCAGCAGCCCGTCCTTGTCTCATGTTACGTGGGGTCGGCGCAACACAATTTTTTTTTGCAATTCTTCACTGTCAGATTGAGGATATTTTTTCTTTTCTAGACTGCTCTGTCCCACTCCTGGGCAAAGGCCTTCCTCGACTCTTTCCATTTCCTGCGAATCCGCGCGTCCTCCTTCCAGCTCTGATGGATCCTGTCAGGTTCGTGTTGTCGGAGGAACTCGGGAGCCTCCAATAAAGAGTAGAAAAGATCAAAAGACCCACCTTGTCATTAACTTCGTATTATGTACACACGGCGGCACATGAAGCTGTATATTTCAAGTATAACTTGGCCTCGCTTTGTTTAGATTTTCTATACATTGAGAGATACGCATAAACTGGATTTGTATAGCTTGATTGGCCGTCGTGCGTACATCAAACTAAGAAAAATTATACAAGAATATTGCTGGGAACACCTCTCTGAAAATCACTGAACATCGCCCTTAGAAAACTTACCCAGTAGGTTCCCACTTTCCCAGATATGGTATGAAAAACATTATAACAATGACGGTAAGATTAACTGCCTCTCGGCTCCGTCAAGCCGCAAGGTTCAATTTTCCACCAATGTTTTCGATCTCCGATCAACAAAGGAAGTACTTGATTGGAAAAAAATATACAGTGGTGCGTGCCAAACCAGTTTTTAAGATAGCGATTTCGTAAGCAGTCGGGCTACTTCGAGTCTTCGACATTTTCGATGGCTTTAGCGTAAGCGTCACGGCTGTTGCCCGAAGGGTTTGGCAGAGGTATACCTTATAGTCCTCCACATTTCCATTTAATAAGGCATTTGTTAGTTCCATGTAATAAGTAGCGAGCCTATAACCTGAATTAGCCAGTTATGTTTATAGTCCCATGTTATAGGGAGCGAGCCTAATACCATCAAAAGACTCAATTCTAGACTTCTGGTTGTTATTGTGACATCATACGACTTTTTTTCAAAACATGCTGCGATACGTAACACGCACGCAGATTGCGAAAGCTGATGAATAAACCTGGGAATCGAACCCAAGACGTCATGCTTAGAAGCGCTTGCCACCACTAGACTAAAGAGACAGTTGTTTTTCGATAATAACATAACATCACGCCTGTAATGCCCGAAGAGATAGGCAGAGGTGTACCTAATAGTACAGTCACGAGCACCAATACGTAAACACTTAACAACTTTTAAAAGTGTTTTTCTCCTGCTGTTCTAATTAAAATGTCATGTTGTTACGAACATAGTATTTTGGAACTCATATCTTTATGAAAACTATCCTATCTCCAAGTTAAAATCGTTATTTCTCGCGAAAATTGCTTTTAAATTTAGTAAAGTGTATACATATTGGTGCTCGTGGATGTACACCCACATTTCGCCAGTTATGTTTAAAGTCCCATATTGCAGGGAGCCAGTATGTTGACAATTGACATCAACTGAGCTCAAATCCAGACTCCGTGGCTGCTACTGAGAAAATCCTGATTGAAAAACCCAATAACACCTTGACCCACCTAGGAGGGCCAGGACCTCATACTCAGCAATCGCAATTGCGAACACTGCGCCCAACGACGCAGTTCCGATACATCGACCATCTTTATTGACATTACTCAGGGTTGCAAGCTTCGAATAATGCGTAGTTTGAAACAAGACCTTCGAAGGTACTACCGTGTTCATTGACAGTCGACTAATGGCAACCTTATGTCCAGAGCAGTAAGGTTGAAAATATATGGTAGTACCGAGTGGTGTTCGAAAGTCCCCACGTTTCTTATTCCGTACTAAAAAAACAGACTAAAAGAAAAACCTTTGCTGTTTTGTTCGCAACGCCACGTGTAGCCCTATCTCTCTCACACATTAACAACTACTGTAAGAGAGAAAGGGACAGCGTGCATCCACGAATTTCGTATTTATGTCAAACTTTGTCAACGACCGCTAAGTCCAGTCACTGGAAAATGAACTTTATTTCTTGTGTGTTAACGTTTTTTTTGTTAAAACACTACCAGACAATAAAGTATGATTTTTCATTATTCACACGCGATTATCATAAGAACGCCGTCTTATTGTGTATGAAATATGGTTCAAATTGCAATGGCTAGTTTTTATGCGAAACGCCATCGCTCTCGTACTTTGTTTGATGGTTTAACATGCGAATTGGTACTTTATGCTGTGGGTATAGGGGTGGTAATGGGTTTTGGGTGAACCAGGGTTCCCGAAAACATGCGGGGTCATCGACCGCCCCTTCTCAGCCTCTTTGGGTGGACTATTTGAGTGTTGCGCGCTCTCAACAGCCCATGGCTTGGCGTTACTCTGAACTATTTGGGATGAAATGGTGTTTCCTTTGACTCAAGATTGTTTTGAAGGCTTTTGATTACAAAAGTACCCAGTTTTGGAGTTATTTTTGAGTTAAAATGTACCCTTCCTAAGATATCCTACTTGATAAAAGATAAAGAAATCAGAAATCATTTATTTGCCAATAATGTAGGTATACAGATATGATGGTTATTTTTTTGATGAGCGTCCCGATACATTTTGCCTTACGGCATGCAAAATTATATAAAATAATATGTATACACAAAAAATAAAACATTCCATTCACTAAGCAACATTATTATCAGCATTAAAAAAAGAGAGAAAAAAAAAACATTCATTCATTATTATTAAAAAACACTCGGAATTAGCACAATGCCATTAATTTATATAAAAAATAACAAAAGATAACTTTATTTTGCAAATATGGGTATATAACCTCAAACGATGACAAAAAACATATAATAGTAAGTATAGTCATATTTTACCACGTAGCCATGCAAAAGATTTAAAATAACAATTTATAATTAAATACAATTTTAAAATATTATTATTAATTATACATAATTATGCACTAGCTTAAAAACTCTTTCTCAATTAGGAACTCCTTAATAGTATAATATGCTTTCGCCTTTAGTTTTTTTTTACGGATTGGAAATCATCAAATAACTCCTCCCGTTCTGGGCGGAGTGGGAGGGAGTGTCAGACTTGTACTGACTAAAACCCATCCATGTTCTTTCTTTGCCCTTTGTGTTCCAGGGCCGCGGTATCTCTTTCGAACAGTCCCGCAGCCCACTAAAAAGCTTCAGAGTCTCTTTTTAAATAATGAAAGCGGAAGCTCTTTCCTTGGTCCAGACAGACAGGAAGCAGTGGCAGTGCTTTCATAAGGGCTTGGCTTGCCCTTATAACCTGCTACTCTTCATGATGTTAGGGTTTCTGAACAGTCTGCTTGCCTTATGGGCTTGCCGTACTGTTGGCCCCTAGGCGCGCCACTGACAGGATGGATCCAGATTGACAGGCATCAGACTTTCTAAAAAGTTTTTAAGACACTCCGATGTCTGCCCGCTCCAAATCTTACATAATCTGTGGTTTAGAAAGTACCAATAAGAAACGACCCTTTAAAAAACAAGGAAACAAGTTCTCAGTGCTTGAAAAAACAACTTTCGTGATCGTATTTTGGGCAAAGGCGAACGGTTCACTGTTATATTGAACGAGTGACTGGTTTATGTAATCAAGGTAGAAACCAGACTTGGGTAAATACGGGTCAAGTTTTCGACAGGACGAAATTATGGCTTTTTTCTTGTCAGCCTGAGTTGTCCTACTCCTGGGCAAAGGCCTCCCCCCATTCCTTCCACTTTTTCCACTCAAAAACGACGATGATTTTTATACGATTTATTTACACCCCTACATACAGTATTTGTACTTATAAACAAATAAATAGATGAGGGGTCCAAAATAGGGCTCGGAATGGTTTGTGTAAATATTTAATAGCGCTTGGTTCGTGCTCTCCATATTATTCTTAGCGTGTCGAGGGCAATCAAAATTGTGTCGGCCCAGAACTGAGCTACTAGTTTGGCGCTTTCGGTAGCGTCCATCAGTTCCTGTAGTGACAAACAACAGGACAAGCAGGACACGATATTAAGTGCCCCATCGTTTGTGGAACAGCACCACATTTACACTCTAGGGCAAAGTCATTAATGAATCTCCACCTGAGCAGGTTTTCCTTCCGGTCCGGAGTCTATTTAAAGAGTTCCAGGTCAGCCATGGCAACTCATGTCCAGGTGGGAGATTTTCAGCAGGTGGAACGAATGGGTTAGGAGGATGCAGTACCTCGCCACCGCTCTCTGTGAAATTGTATTACATTGTAAAGTGCAGAAAATATAATACAATCTGAACGCATTGAGTGCTACACTGTATTTTGAAATGCATGCCTCTCTGTCAATAAAAATATAAACTCGTAATATTCGAACGGATATTTAGAATCCATAAGAGATGCTGGAACAGTATGGCAAACTTCATCATCATCATTTCAGCCGAAAGACGTCCTCTGCTGGACATAGGCCTCCCCCAAGTAACCGGACCCGTGCGTCTCGCATCCAGCGGATCCCCCAGAGGCGGATTATCCTTAAGGCAAACTAGGCATGTGCCTAGGGGCGCGAGGGTACAAAGGGGCGCACGGGCGGAATTGTAAAATAAAGAAAAAATATTTAATAGGTATAGCATAAAATTAATAAGAAGAATATATTACTTCGTCGCTATCTGGTCGGGAAACCTTCAGAGTGAGTTTTAGACAGACTTGTGGTTGAACTTCAAAAGAGACGAGAATCATACAGTATTTTTTCAGTAAATTTTCATTTTTAAACAAGTTAACCAATTTGAGCACTGAAGAAGTTCAAAATTGAGCAACTAGTACGTTAGTAACAATGTTTTCCTGTGACTTAGAAAAGTGTTATGTGGATGAATGTATCCTGCGTTCTTATCTAACAATGGTAGCTCTAGATGGAAAACTGCCCCGAACAACCAACGCAATTTTAAAGGTTCTGAGAAATGAAGAACTTGAATCAATTTATCCAAACGTTGACATAGCTTTAAGAATGTGTGTATCGGCGGCAGTCAGCAATTGCAGTGGTTAGCGGAGCTTTTCCTGTCTAAAGAGAGTGAAAAATTATCTTCGCTCAACTATGACAGTTATCAGATTAAATTCGTTAGCAATACTTAACATAGAATCAAACTTATTGCGATCTTTAAACTATGACGATGTTATTGTCAATTTCGCTAAACAAAAATGAGGGCGCCGAAATTTTTTATTTTTTTTTAGTTTGGCATTTAAGCTGTAACAAGTAAATCAAAATTAGCAACTTCAAAGGCGAGCGAAAAAGCTGCTTAATTTTACATACATACCATTATAATTTAATTTTTACTTTAAATAATTTCTGCAAACAATTAAATTATTTCAAATTATATCTAACTTTAAGTTTCAAGAGTGCTTTTAAGTTCACTTTAAGTATACATAAAAATTCAGACCGTGTTGAAAATTTTACCCTGTATCAGTGTTTAAATAAATAATTCGTAACATGATTTTTTTTTATTCACCAAGTATTAATAAATTCTTAAAATGAATAAAAGCGCCAGACAATTAACGACGACGTTCGTTTCCCAAATTTGCCCGATCTAGAAAGAAATCCGGGACCTTCCGCGCTTGCGGCAGACACCTAGGCCACTATCTACAGGGTGTAAACGGACCCTTCACGAAGCCATCAACCAAGCATTATGTACATCAAACTAAGTCACCCTAGGCAAAAATTATTGCTGCGAAACGACTTTTTTTTGGGGTGAAAAATCACGTTTTACGGTAAAATTCAATTTAACGCACTCAAAACTTGGTGCTGATGGATGCTTTGAATAGTAAACGGGTCATGGAGGTAATTAAAGTAAAGATAAAACCTCAAAAAGGAGTATTTTATAAAAAAAAAGACTATGGGTCTTTTTACATTTTTTTCACAACGAAGCCGAAAGGCACTTGTTTGTTCTCCCCGTCATTGCGATATTTTTTTTGTTCTGGACCATACCTGGGAACCTTCTTGTTACGGAGACATTGGAGGCCAAAGTTCTAATTTTTTCACATATTTTTTTTGCTTGGTTGACGGCTTCGTGAAGGGTTTGTTTACACCCTGTATAGGGGCGCCGATGAGATGCCTGCCTATGGCGCTCTCAACGTTTAATCCGCCTCTGGGATCCCCACAACCTTCACCAGGTCATCAGTCCACCGTGGCCTTCCAACTCAACGTCTCCGGGTCGCGGTCGCCACTCCAGAACGTTTCGGCCCCATCGGCCATCCGTTCTGCGAGCATTGCCGCTTAATATTGGCAATTCTTCGGGCTAGTAAAAAGCATACTTACTTGAGTCTTCTGTCAATCTACATTCCCACTATTATTTATTCTAGAAACGGGATATTTACTATGTTTACTGTTTGTGTTGAGTTCCCGATATTTCGGCGCTGTTGCAAGCACCATGATCACGGATAAACTGAAGTTATTGCGGGTGGGTGTTTATGAGCAGACAAATCGGTCTACCTACCATCTTTCTTGTTCGTTTTTTGTTAGATACATTAGCACTTTCCCACTATTGAGCGGGCCGTTAGCTGAATTTTTTTGATACTAGGAAATGTATTTCCTCACCAATTTTTTTTCACTGTTGTCTGAGGACTCATGACTTCCAGTTACTTTGATTCAGGGCAATGCAAGTCATAAGTAAACTAAGACATCAGAACATTCTAGAACTGCACTCTAAAGCCGAATTGCACTCGCATCTTCACGTACTTAGTATGAAGTAGTGTGATCAAGGCACGAGAGCGACAGTGCGTTTCGGGTACAAGGCGTGACTCTGACCACGCAGAGGTCGGACTGCAGACCTATCATTAGGTCTTCGTGCCAGAAGCGTAGCGTGCCTTGGCGGGGCCCCGTATAAAAATTTGTTTGGGGGCCCTTAGGAAGGGTAAAGATTTCTCACAAAAGAAAAAAAATTGCATAAAATTAAAAGACATATTTATTAATCACTAGCTGACCCGCGCAACTTCGTCTGCGTCACTTAGGGGTATGAAAAATAGATAGTAGCCTATTCTCAGACCTACTGAATATGGATATAAAATTTCATGAAAATCGGTCAAGCCGTTTCGGAGGATTATGGTAACTAACATTGTGACACGTGAATTTTATATATAAGATAATTATCTATCTGTCACTTTTTCCAAAATGTTTACAAACAATTCAAATTAAATATACACTATCCTTGCCTTTTTTCGGAAAACTGATTTATTAAATCATTTATGACTTTTGATGATGACTTTAGTTTTTCTAAGTTGGGGGCCCCCGTGGTCCGGGGGCCCCGTATAATTGATACGGCAGATACGGCGGTAGCTACGCCCCTGCTTCGTGCATAAAGCTCAGGTCACACCGCCAGCCAGCGAGCAAGCGAGCGAGGCGGGCGAGACATCGCTTCACCTCGTTTCATACCTTGGTTCGCACCCCAAACTATCGAAAGACGCCACGTTTGGTGCAGTGGCTGAGCGATTGACTGCTGTGCTTCTTGTCGCGCGGGTTCGATTCACAGAACAAATATTTGTATGGCCTACAGGTAGTTGTTCCGGGTCTGGCTGTTTGTGTATGTGAGTTTAAATGTTTGTAAACGCACCCACGATACAGGAGAAATTCCTAGTGTGGGGCAACATTTTTTTTAAAGAATAAAAAGAAAGAGCCAATTGTGCTTGTTGCAAACAATTTAAATAAAATGCTATAGTATTGTATTTTCGATTCAGAAATCGACGTATTTACGTTAAGTTTACACCACGCGCTCGTGCTAGGGTATCTGGTCTCTCATTATATATTTTTTTTAAATGATGGTCCAATGTATATTAGTTTCATCGTTTTCACATACGACTATAACCGGGCTTCAAATTGTAAAGGCTTTCCACGCACAGAGACCAGCATATATACTGGAAATCAATACCTTCATTCGAAAAAAAAACGAATCTTGAATCATTCGAATTCATGTGCGTATTGTATAATTATCACTTGCTGTGGTGAAGGAAAACATCGTGAGGAAACCAGCATGCCTGAGAGATATTTCTCGACGGCATGTAAAGCCAAGTCAGAGGCCCATGGGCGGCATAAAAACTCTGATACCAGGTTAGGCACTAACCACAGGAGAAAGAGAGAAGAATACCTTCATTCACCGCCGTGCGTAGAATCGTGCATGCCGAATCGAACTTGCCAGCAACCGAAAAAAATTAACATCCAAGATATCATCTACGCTTGTCAATAATGGGCTCTGTTGGTGCCAAGATAATCTCATTTGTTACTCGCGTTAAATTGCTGTATTCTGATTGGCTGGGCACTGCCAAATTGTCAAGACTGACTGTGTAGGAGAACCCTAGAATCTTCACTAGTAATATACAGGGTGTAAACAGACCCTTCACGAAGCCTTCAACTAAGCATTCTGTACATCAAACTAAGTAACTCTACGCAAAAATTATTGCTGGGAAACAACTTTTTTTTTTGGTGTGAAATATCACATTTCACGGTAAAACTCAATGTTACGCACTCAAAATTTTGTGCTGATGGATGCTTTGAATAGTTAACGGGTCATGGAGTTAATTAAAGTAAGTTAAAATCTTAAAAAGTGGTTTTAAAAAAAAACTTGTGAAAAAATTGGAACTTTCACCTTCAATATCTCCGGAACCTGTGGTTTCCCAGGTATTGTCTAGAAGAAAAAAATGATCCCAATGATGGGCAGAATATGTGGTTTTCGTTAAGGGTCTTTTTACACCCTTTATAGTTAGTGAGAACAATTCTTAAGTATTTTGGGTTCCAAATTCTTCGATCCAGAGCCAATGTAGACCACTGGTCGTTAGTTTTGTCCAGCTCGTCCTGCCATCTCCTGCGAGGTCTACCGCGTCGCCTTCTGGCTGTGTCAGGGCTCCACATCGTGGTTATTTTGGCCCACATCTCGTCGGGCATGCGGCAGACATGGCCAGCTGAGCGGCTTATGGTGATGATGATGACGTGATAACAACGTTCTACTTCATTGTGCCCTGTTTTTCTCTTATCACATTTATTTTACATACTTAATACCGATGCAGCTGGGCCGGGTAACTTGGCGCAATGGAAAGCGAGGTGAAAGCCGACTTGAACTGAACACCTCGACCTGACTTGACTCGCCTCTGATAGCATGCTACATTACCTGGTGTAGGTACCGAAACTAAACTATACACCGACCGAGTTTTATGAGTCCTCGCGAAGGTATCAATTTGAATTGAATAACACATAAAACATAGTACTGATGGATGGCTTGAATAGTACGGGGGTCGAGGAGGTGTTTAAAGTAAAAATCTTATATTAAAAACAAGTAAAAAAAACTTGTGAAAAAATTGGAACTTTGACCCCCAATATCTCCGTAACTAGAAGGTTCCCAGGTATGGTATAGAACAAAACAATTATCGCAATGACGGGGAGAACAAGTGCCTTTCGGCTTCGTTAAGGGTCTATTTACACCCTTTATACTGTTACCAAATTTTCCACATATTTTACAGGGATTAAAAAAAAATTGTTTTTTTTTTTTTTTTAATCTTAGAAATCATATAAATATACCATACATAATTTCGCTTTCCTACCACTTCCGGTTTTCTCTGACTTTTAAAGGGCTAATGAGTCCTCGCGAAGGTATCAATTTAAATGTTATATTCTGAAGGTTGATCACGTATTGGTTCACTTAGTATCGTAATACCTACGTGGATTATGGTTGTTTTGAAGCAAATAACCTGTGCGATATTGTTAGGACTTAGTGGACGCTTAATGTGCCTTTGATGGGGCAAGGCGGAGGACTCATTAAAGCGGTGGGTCTCTATACAACTTATTTTCTGACAAACTATTGACAGATAAGTTGACGATGTGTGTGAATCGTAAAATTGTATGATTTCTTCCTTACGTAACTTTTTATTTTATAAATTTTGCCTCATTCTTGGAATTTCTCCTGTATCGTGGTTGTCACATACACAAACAATCTGAAGGCTATACAAATATTTGTCCCGTTCCGTGCGGGGATCGAACCAGCGACATGCAACGCAGCAGTCACTGCGCCAACAGTGTCGTCAAAACTGCCATAAATTCATGCAAACCGGTGTTCTTTGTTATTTATTTGCGAGTCGTGTTTATCGGAATTAAAAAATTAAAAATGGTTGTACTGCAAAAATGCCTCAATTTTTAGGCCTCTTTTTTTCGGATGGGAAATCATCAAATGAGCCCTCCCGCTCTGGGCAGAGTGGGAGGGAGTATCAGACTTGTACTGACTAAAACCCATCCATGTTCCTTCTTTGCCCTTTGTGTTCCAGGGCCGCGGTATCTCTTTCGAACAGTCCCGCAGCCCTGACAGGATCATGAATCAAACTTAGGAAATGGTTTAAATAAATAAATTGAGCTTTTCTCTTTCAAAACAACTTTATCTACATCTACACTTATAAAGAGGAAATATTTGTATTTTTGTGTGTATTTTTGTAACGAATAAACTCAAAAAGTACTGCGCCGATTTCAAAAATTTTTTCACCATTAGAAAGCTACATTCACCCTGAGTAACATAGGCTATATTTATTGCTAGAAAAAAATAGGGGGGGGGGATTAGGGGAAAATAAATGTCCACCCGTGCGAAGTCGGGACGGGCCACTAGTAATAAAATAAAAAGAATAAAAATTTGGTTTATGTAACTCTACTTAATATTAATAATGATAGTAAAAATTAAAATTTACTAGTCTTTATTTCATTTTTTTTTACTAAAAAAAAAAAAAACTGTCCCGTAAATCCCGCAGGTCTGCGGGATCGAGTTCATCTATCCCGCGGGATTGGATTCCCTAGTCACAAGTAAACTATACGGCCGTCCGTACGGACTCCTAAACAAAGAGCTACGAGTGACGCGGCTATTGCGTCATAACCACCGAAGCATGCGACGTGTATTATGAAGGCTAGCATCTACACGTGCTGTGCTTGCGCAACTATGATCTGTTAATACGGAAAATATTATGGAGTTAATTGTGTCACGTCTTGGTTTTGGTGGCTAAATAATAACAGCCGCATAGTTCGTCTTTGAGGTTAAGCTGCGCTTGCCATGGTTGGTATGTGGATGGGTGACCATCTATAACATACCGTATTTCCTCCTTGACTCGGAAAGTTTAAGCGGTTGGTCTTGGCTGTCATTTGAAGAGCTTTGACAGTCAGGTAGTCAGTGACCTGAAAGTCTGATAACCATCTTACGTAGGGTTATTGTAAAACCCAGTATGAACTGGGTTGTGGAGGTCAGATAGGCAGTCGCTCCATGTAAAATGCTGGTATTCAGCTGCATCCGGTTAGTCTGGAAGCCGACCCCAATGTAATTGGCAACCAATTCGGATTGTACTCTGCTTTAATAATATAATTCAATCATGATTCAAAAGTCGCGTGGCGCCATCTATAAGAACGTTATTGTTGTTTTCCTCGGGAACAGTACTTTATTCGGGATGAAAGGTACCCTGTGTCCGTTTCTGTACACCTGACAACGTATATGCAAAATTACAGGATGATCGGTTCAGTGGTTTAGGCGTGAAAGGGTAACAAACAAACAAACTTACTTTCGCATTTATAATATTAGTAAGGAAGTAAGGATGAAAGTGGCTTTCTTTGTTAGTCACGCCTTTAAAGGCTGTGCGGATTTCGAAGAAATTTGGCACACAGGGAGACCATTTCTGTGGTATCACTTCCGACCTCTACGCCGACGAAGTTGGGGACAAAACTAGTCCATTATACATTGCGATAAAACCTCTAGAGACCTCCTTTATCAGCCCTACCGTTATCACAGTCTTTGTCCAGTTGTACAGCTAAAGTTAATCTTATGTATGGTCTTAACAACACAAAGCGCATTGTCAACAAGCGCCACTCGTTTTCAAAGACTACGTGACGTCATGCATAACGTAACATCACGCCTGTGATCCCCGAAGGGTTCGGCAGAGGTGTACCTAATAGTACACCCACTTTTCGCCAGTTATGTTTAAGTTCCATGTAATTGGGAGAGTCTGACAACCAGTCTTACCAAGGGGGAGTGTTGTATTACCCAGCACTAACTGGGTTGTGTAGGTCAGATCGGCAGTCGCTCCATGTAAAATACTGGTATTCTGCTGCACCCGGTTAGACTGGCAGCCGACCCCAATATAGTTGGGAAAAGGCTAGGCAGATGATGAAGATGAATAGTAGAGTGCCTGTTGCCGTCAACCGGGCAAAAATCCAGACTCCGTGCCTGCTACTGAGTAAATCTCGGGAATCGAACTCAGGACCTCATATTCAACAGTATCGCTTACGACCACTATACCAACGAGCCAGTCAGTGTATTCATACTCGTAGACGAAGGGAAATAAGTATGTAATGAGTATGTACGGATGGTGGCGCAGTGATAGCCTAGTGGTGTGACCGTCGGACTGCTAAGTCATAGGGCTCGAGTTCGAACCCAAGACACGCACCTCTGATTTTTCGGATTCATGTGCGTATTGTATAATTATCACTTGCTTCGGTGAAGGAAAACATCGTGAGGAAACCAAACCATGCCTAAGAAATACTCGACGGCATGTAAAGCCAAGTCAGAGGCCATAAAAACTCTGACACCATCACGCGTAGCATGACCACCATAGAAACGGGTTTCTTTGACGGAAGATTCGACAAAGTGACAGATTGTGAAAAGAAATCTGTCATTTTGTTGACACAATCTGTCATGTTCCCGAAACCCGTTTCTACGGTGGTCAAGTTACGCGTGCTGGCTAGGCTCTATCCTCTCGAGAAAGAAACAAAGAATGCTAGTTTCTGCGTACCCCCATGGGTAAAAGGCTTGAGGTTATGTATGCATGAAGACTTCAGTTAATCTTGTGCATGGATTTAACCGCACAAAGAACATTGTCAACGAGCGGCACTCGTGTTGAAAGACTACGTGACGTCACACACTTGCACGATAACTAAGGCAACTTGTTTGGCTTTGTCGTGTAAGCCGTCCGTGAAAAACGTAGAGCTAGTTCTTGAAACGAACATTTCATTAAAAAACCCGACTACAAAATTGTATTATGTACCTAAACAAGGTGTAAACGGACCCTTCACGAAGCCGTCAACCAAGCATTCTGTACATCAAACTAAAAAACTCTAGAAAAAATGATTGTTGGGAAACTACTTTACGTTTTACGGTAAAACTCAATATAAAACACTAAACAACACAACGAAAAACATAACTCTGCCTTGGCAGTCGGGTAAAAACACCACATATTTTAAATATACAATTTGTTAAAAAAAACCTGTCCGATCCGTGAGAGTTGTATCATGTATCGAGATTAGATTCTCTTTATGTAATCCTTTTTGGATAACAAGTAAATAACATACACCGATAATTTTTTTAAATGCACAAAAATCATGCCTTTTAAAATTCATTAATATGTTTTGAGAGATTGCGAATTTTGTGAGTTTGTATGAATGCGAAGGGTTATATTCGGAACGACGGCACATATTTGAAAAAATATTTATAGGCTACTTTTCATCCGGGAACACGCGGGAGAAGTCGCGCACAGAAGCTAGTTAAATAGATATTGACCTCCAAGTAACTAATAAGTACATCTTATTTTGCCCCAACGCAAGTTTTTCGTAAAAACTGTTTTTTACTATCAAAAACATAACTAACACCAAAATCTCCTTGTTCCAGTGATGGCAGTAGCGCCGGCAGTCCCAAAGAGGCATGCGTGGCAGCCTCGCCTCCACCAGCGCCCGCGCCGGTCAAGCGCGACGTGCGCCACCATCACCCGCATCAGCAACACGTGCCGCATCAGCAGCATCAGCCGCACGGCCCACACCCACAGCATCAGCAGCATATGCATCATGAGCAGCATTCTAGGCCGCTTAGTATAGGTATGTGTCCCTGAGAAGTGTTCTTGAGAAGGTATATTCCATCTGAGGGGACATCTGCATTAGCAGCTCGGCTCCCACCAACTGCATCAGCAGCATATGCTTCATGAGCAGCATTCTAGGCCTCTTAGTATAGGTATGGGTCCTTAAGAAGTGTTCTTGAAAAGGTATCTTTCATCTGAGGGGTCATCTGCATCAGCAGCACGGCCCCCACCAACTGCATCAGCAGCCTGAGCAGCATAGTATAGGTAAACTAAATATTTGTTTCCTGAAAAAAAATACGAATGCGAATGGAGTAATTTTCGTCGAAGGGGTTTTACCGTATGGTTAGTGCTTATATGAATGTCAGATCTGTCTTTAAAAACCTGTGTTCAGTATTCGAAGGTTGATTTTTTTGATCTCACTCTCAACGGGAAAAGATTTTGGAATCGGTCAGCGTAATAACTGAACTCCTTGAAAATTCCAACTGACTCTTTGCTGAGTTAGTATTTTTTTTTATTATGAGCTTGATGTGTCCCACGGCAGGGCAAAGGCCTCCCTTCCGTATTTACATTTATCTCTGTCTTTGGCTATTTGGGCCCAAACCTTTTGTTAAGAGTCCAGCTCGTCACGCCATCTCCTTCAGGGCCTACCGCGTCGCCGAGTTAGTAATTACTGTACTGAAAACCAAAAGAATTAAATCCTGGGATATTTCTGACTTATGAAACGCTTGTCCAAAGGCGGTGGAGCAGGCGGATCACGACGCGCCGAGCGTCGTGCCGCTGGACCCTCAGAGAGACGCCGCACAGGTACTACTTCTGAAACACCAGGGGCCGTATTATGGAGTATTCATTTTGTCATGATTCCAGTGCGTCAAAAAACCACACTGATTAATTGTGTTGAAGAGTTGAAAAATAATTGCGCGATAAAAAAATACCCGTGCGTACACGAGGCCTATGACTTCATAATACGGCCCCCATAACTTAGGGACGTCTACGGACCTAAGATCAGGGACACACCTTCAGACATCCGCATAGCTTAGTAGGGTTCCCAAGAGGGTGACTACAATGACACACACACTATGTCTACATCTCTTTTTTTAGCATCTCCTTTCGCAGGTATGCTGGAAGAGATTTCTTTAGAAATAAGCATCATCTTTGTACTATTTTCTGTTCCTTTCTTCTTTTCTGTGTTTAGTGTGTACATAAACAGTTAAATAAATAAATAAATGACGACTGTGTCAATACTCCCCAACAATGATACTACTGATATGTCTTTAACGCCGATTATGTCCCGTGATATCCGCCCAAAAAGAGGAGGAAGAAGTCATGCTGCACCGACCCCAAATAAATTAAGATATGAGCAAGAGAATGATGAAGACAGAGGGAAACACGTAAGTATAACTGTGTAATTTTACTTCGATTAAGGACCATATATTAATATCTATGTTTCTGTAATGTTACAGAGATGCGCGTCAGTCCAGGTGGAGCGGGGCCCTCGGCAGACCCGCCGCATATGATACATCATCATCACATGGTAAGATATATTACCTTATCCGTCCTTCACATGCTAGTGCAGAAGTAGAAAAGGACCGTTGAAGTGGTAGCGTCAGGGTTGCCCTCGAATATTTGAATTTCGATGCAATCTTAGCGCTTATTAATATTCTAATCTAAGTTGAAGTACATATCTAAGGTAAAACTAAGACTAAGATAATGGGTCAATCAAAGCCACTGTACTCGGCGCAATGATATTGTTGCAGACAAATTCAGACAATTGTCGTAATTTAAGTACTTCAAGCTCAATAGCTATCTCCTTCTGCATCATACGTTCCGTATTATCTATCGCAGTCATAACAACGCAACGATATTTAAACGCCGCTCAAACTGAACGTATATAGCGTTATGTATTATAATATCATTGACTCAGCGGTATCAGTGTCAACCAATGTTATGAGACCATCTCTTCGTCATAGTCATCAGTGTAGGTTAAGCAAGAATTAGACTCACGAAATGCTAATCTTCGCAGGATACGAACCCCCTCGAGGGTTCTGTGGAGTCCATGGTCAGCGGCGCCGGGTCGTCAGACGGCGAGCTGTCCTCGAAAGCTGGAGACAGCCCCAGCAGGAAACGGAGGCGCATATCCAGGCATTTGTCTTCAGGTAACAAAGTCAATTCTTAATTTTAACTGGCACTTTGAAATTCAGAAATTAAAAGCGAAAGGAATTGTCCTTTCAAAAATGTTGTTGGAGAACAATAGTAGAAAGAGTAATTAGAGCTATCACTCAGAGTTTCCTTTGAAAAAACACTCACCCACCCCACACCCACACACACCCACCCACCCACACACACACACACACACACACACACACACACACACACACACACACACACACACACACACACACACACACACACACACATACACACACACACACACACTCACATACACACACACACTCACACACACACATGACTTCCAGTTGTTTCTATCCAGGGCTAATGTGGGCCGCTGGTCGTTGGTTTTTGTAGCTCGTCCCGCTCCCTCCACGAGCTGGGTATGGGATAAATTAAAACACTAGCGGTTAAACGACAATAATATATTTATTTATCACAAAACACTTCTAACTCGAAACTTGGATACCGCACTTGAAACTTGAAGTTAACTTCGATTCGCTTCTTTGTATCGTCAAAATCAGACTGACTGCTCCAGCAAATACGACGGCTGTTTATATGCCGAACTATCCTTTCTGGAACTTTCTAGGATTATTCCCGAATCTACAGAGTTCCATAGTGGAACATTTTAGACTCGAACGTAATATAGAATGTTCACGTAAACCAACAGACGTAACAGTATCACCATCATCATCTTCCTGCCCTTATCCCATGTTACTTGGGGTCGGCGCAACACGTTTTTTTCTTCCATTCTCCTCTGTCAACCGTCACGCTATCATTTACTCCTCTTTCCTTCATATCGTTCCTCACTCAATCCATCAGTGGGCTGCGGGACTGTTCGAAAGAGATACCGCGGCCCTGGAACACAAAGGGCAAAGAAGGAACATGGATGGGTTTTAGTCAGTACAAGTCTGACACTTCCTTCCACTCCGCCCAGAGCGGGAGGGGTCATTTGATGATTTCCCATCCGAAAAAAATCAATGCATCCATCGTTTCTTTGGTCTTTCTCTTCTAACAAGTCTGTTGTTTGTCATTTCAGGAGAGAGTAATGTATCAGTGTCGGCACCAGCAGTCGAACGTCGTACACCTCGACATCACTATCAGCCACCGTGAGTATTACCTGCAATATTCTTCTTTATCGTGCGTTAGTGCCTAACCTGGTGTCAGAGTTATGCCGCCCATGGGCCTCTGACTTGGCTTTACATGCCGTCGAGAAATATCTCTCAGGCATGCTGGTTTCCTCACGATGTTTTCCTTCACCGAAGCAAGTGATAATTATACAATACGCATATGAATCCGAAGTCGTGTGGTGCGTGTCTTGGGTTCGAACTCCAGACCTATGGCTTGACAGTCTGACGGTCACACCATTAGGCTATCACTGCTATTAACCTGCAGATATTCAGATAAAAAACTTTATCAATCAAACACAGAACAACATCTTAGATGGATCGCTGAAGCAGTCTTTAGAGGGACAATCAAATCATCATCTGCCTGCCTTTTCCCAACTATGTTGGGATCGGCTTCCATTCTAACCGGATGCAGCTGAATACCAGTATTTTACATGGAGCGACTGCCTATCTCACCTTCACAACCCAGTTAGTACGTGGTTATACGATACCCCTTGGTAAGACTGGTTGTCAGACTTTCAGGCCACTGACTACCTGTAACGACTGTCAAAGATCTACAAATAATAGCCGGGACCAACGGCTTCACGTGCTTTCTGAGGCACGGAGGAAACTCGGTATGTTATGCGTGGTTACCCATTCACAGACTAACCTAGGCAAGCACAGCTTAACCCAAAGATCGACTCGAGCGGCTGTTATTATTTAGCCACGAGCTCCTCCCGAGTCCCTGTTCACTCTAAATAAGTAAAAACGTTTTTCTTCTCCACAGCCGGCGGGTGCGCTACGTGAACAACGGCGCCGGCCCCTGGACCGAGCGCCTGCTGGACCCGCACACGCACCCGTCCCACCCGGCGCATCCCGCCCACCCGGCGCACCCCGCGCACCCCGCTCACCCGGCACATCCTGCGCATCACACGCACCACACGCACCACGCTCATCCGCATCATACGCCGTTGTTGTTGGATATTAACCAGGTAAGATGCTTGGAAGGTACAGTACAGGTTAGGGAATCCAATCCCGCATCAAAACCGCGATCCCATAAGCCGGATTGAGGTAATCACTTTCCCAAAGCTTTTTTTTTTGAAACGGCTAACAGCTGATAGGTCACAGCAAAGGCGCGTGCGTGAGAATTTCATATATATAAAAAAATGAGTATTTGGGAAAGTTGTTTTTTATCATGACTACAATCACGTATTTAAGTATCGGTCACTAATTACCAGTCATCCTATATCGGTACTTACAACGAAAAAATCATTAGATAAAAATTTGGTCTGTCTGTGTGTTCGTTCCGGCTAATATCCGACACGGCTAGACCGATTTTGACGGGAGTTTTAGTGGCAGATAGCTGATGTTATAAGCAGTATCTTAGGCTTTCTACTTTTATTTTAGAAAAAGAATTAGGGTTCTGTCAAAAAAAAAGTGGTTTCATAAAAAGCTAGCCGTGGAAGGTCCACCAGTCGTGAAGAAGATTCCTGACAGTTTCCGAGTGCTGATCCCCCACGTGCCCCCTTGCAGATGGCGCGCGGCACCCGCCTGGGCGCGCTGGGCGGCGTGGGCTGGCACCCGCACGCGCACGCGCACCGCGACCACGCGCAGCGCACGCAGGTATGAGGGGGACCTGTAGAGGGGAGGGACACGACCACGAAATCCGTCACAATTTTCTATTGAGATCTGGGTGTGATTATAATTATTGATGAAATTAAAAAGTAATTTGAAACATTCCTTTTAAGGGTCAAAATACAAGTTGATCTGTGACAAATAGCTTGTGGAAGATTAGATATTTATCAAAGTTTTTTTAAATTAAAAATTTTGACATAATGTCAAGCGTTTGCGAGAAATAATTATTTGTTGTTAGCCTGTATTGGTCCTACTATCGGATAGAAGGACGTACTATTATTTTTTATTGACATACTTTAATGACTAAAATTACAAACTGTTAAGAGCGCGAGGTGAGCAAAAATTACAAAAAAAAAAAAAAACTTACTCTGCTCCTCGATTACACAAATACCTCTGATAATATTTTGATCTAAATTAATGATGTATTCGTGGCGTGTCCCAAAACAAAACAATTTAATCATACAATTTATTTCAGTTACCAAATAATTTAAATATAAGAAAATTTTCAAACCGAGCATATGTATAGGTACGAAAAAAATACCGAAGAGCTAGCGTTACACGACAAGTTTTTAATTTTCACACACATACATATTATGACAAACATTCCAACATAAAGTACAACGTAGTAACACTTTGGGTCAAACATTTGTGTCCAAAAACAAATGTTTGGCCCAACATCTACAATTACACACAAATACTTTTTAAACTTTAAGAAACATACAACAAAATATGACTTATTTTTACAGAACAATACGATATCAAAATTTCAATTTATAGGTATTAAAATTCTATTATTAATTCGATGTCCTGGGTACTGTATATCAGGCGTTACTTCACCAAGTTTGACGTCAAAAAACATATGAGGGCTGCTGGATGCTATACATGTTGTTCGAGTCACATTCGGTTCGGCACAATAAAGCCGACCCGAAGCAAATACAACTTATACACATTCGGCTTGTGCCGATCGGCATTCTTCGTTCGGCATTTATCGTCACTGCATCATGTTCGGGTCGGCTCGGCTGAAGCGGTTTTTTTTTTCCAAAAGTACACATGATTTTACCGCCCGGCTGTGCCGACCCGAATATGAGTATAGCATCCCTTAAAATTCACGTCTATTTTATCGATTGATAAGTTCTATGTTAATTGTCTTATCTGGGCATAGCATATAATATAATGAAGATCTAGGTATATAAATAAATATATAGGCACACTCGTTTTCGGTCAGAATTTATTGTATAATCAACTATTATTATGTATGTTAGTATTAAGTTAAGTTAAGTTACGATACGGCGATCGAACCGAGCGGCACGTTTTTGTGAAGTTATTTAAGATGGCGTCGTTATTTGAGTGTTACAGTGTGTGCTTTCAATCATTTTGTTGAACTCCGTTGAGAATTTTGAGAATGAGAGCTTGTTTTCCATTTGACCGTCTTATTATAGGCAATATTTATATAATTTTTAGGGTTCCGTACCCGAAGGGTAACCAACGGGACCCTTTTACTAAACCTCCGCTGTCCGCCCGTCTGTCTGTCAGCTGTATCTCATGATCCCTAATAGGTAGACAGTTGAAATGCTCACAGAATGTGTATTTCTGTTGCCGCTAAAACAACAAATAAATAAAAAATAAAGGGGGCTCCCCTACTGGGGGTTTCGTCACTTCTCCGCAGTTACAAGCCTAGGAAGTGGCGAAGGGCGGGCATTTTTCAGGATTGTGTATGTAATTTAGACATTCAGAGAGAGACTGATTCTCCGAGACCCAATCTTTCTTTATCGTGTGGTTAGTTCGTAACCTGGTGTCAGAGTTTTTAGGCCGCCCATGGGCCTCTGACTTGGCTTTACATGCCGTCCAGAAATATCTCTCAGGCATGCTGGTTTCCTCACGATGTTTTCCTTCACCGAAAAGCAAGTGATAATTATACAATACGCACACGAATCCGAAAAATCAGAGGTGCGTGCCTTGGGTTCGAACTCGAGACCTATGACTTGGCAGTTCGACGGTCACACCACTAGGCTATCACTGCTTTTTTACCCAATTAAATATGGATTCTGACACAGAGAGCAATAAAATAATATTAATATGTAGTGGAAAACTGGAAATAAGCTTTTCATTTCTTAGTCGAAACAGAAACATAATTCCAAAAACTGTTTATCGCTCTGTAACTCTCACGTCACGACATCAGCACGTACGCACGGTTCCTTCGCCTCCATGCTGAGGGTCCGGGTCGCACCTAGGTGCCGGCGGGCGCAGTCCCAGCGCCCGAGCTGTGGGGCGCCGCCGTCCTGCCCTCTCTGCCACACCTGCGCTACCAGGTATACACCCGAACTGCGCAACAACTGTGCAAGAACTGCTCAAATATTGCGCAAAAAGGATCGGTCAATATTGGTGTGGAAAAATTGTGGATTGGCTACCGATACTGGATGCTGGCAGATATAGAGTAGCGTGGCTCTTCTGACGCCAAAAAAACTCGACATTAAATAAGATGTACGCACAACGACCAAACAAGCTATGCAAAACCAAATTAAGCTGATCTCTCAGCGTACGAGAACCTCATACAAAGCGAGGTCAGATTACACTGGTTATCTATACCTTGATGTGTCGCCGTGTGTATAATAGATCATGAGATTCTCTGACTCATGCGGTAGTTCACGCTGTGTTGCAAGAGGCTGTGTCCACCCGTTTGAATGGTTTTGGGAAAAAACAGGCGTTAGTTTCGACTATGGCGACTATTCTTCAGTACAGTATCTGTCAATGTCCATTGTCCGGAGGCGAGTCCGCAATTTGTCTATAACCATTTGACCGGACCTTGAGTTTTGGTACAGGGTTTTGGTGGCTCCGATACGATTGGACGCTTGTTTTTGGATGAAATCAGCTTTTTATTGTACTTTGTCTGCTATTTAATGATTTGAATCGTCTGGTGTCTGGTTTAATCCCTTCAACTTAAAAAATGGGCTATTTTAAGCAATTTTAGGCTAACACAGCTACTACACTTGCTTGTGTCTAAGTTCATCAAAATTGTATGAAAATCATTTAGCATTATAAACTCATATTCATAATTAATTTTCTGTACATTTGTGTGCTTGAAGTATTAAACAATTAAATCATATGAATCTTGTGTGAATGCTAATAGTAAGTATCACAGCTATTCGTTAATAATATTGCTTGAATTAAACTAATATATTAAATAAAAAGCAAAGAATCACAGCTTGCATCCGTAAAGTCATAAGTGTCAATGAAAAAAACGCTTTTAACAAATTCGCATAGTTGAAGGGGTTAAAAAATACTAAGTCCTACCCGCATTTCCAGTCGAAATTTTTCTCAAACTACCCTCTAAATGTGTTGTAAATAATTCAAATCGTATCGGAGTCGGTTTCAACGTTTCTTACCGTCGTAACTTTTGGACGCGTGCATGTTCCTAACACAGTACATTAGCATATCGTCCAGGTATACCAACGTTGTATCACAACATAGAGGCTTTTTAAAATAGTTTTTTACGTTTTCAGCTCCATTTAATGCCATTTCTGTGTCTCCTAAGTATTTTGTTTAGAATTTTAATAAATGCAATAATATGCCACTCAGAAATTCATGTAACATGCATCTGATAGAATCCTTGATGCAAGTCCAATCACGCAATTTTTCAAAAAACGTCTTTATTTTTCGTTTTATCTTTACTGTTGTCTTAATTAGTGGCTATGGTTTTACGTTTATTATTTAATGTGCTTCAAGTTTTGCCAATTAGTTTATTTTTATTAGTTTTTTAAATTATTTTGCCTTCTGTGTTTGTGATGTATCGTTGGTATAGTCGTCTTGTGGGCACGAATTGTCTCCGTTCCGCTGCGTGATGGTCCCTGCGATGGCGCCGTGGCTGCCAGCCCCGCTTTACCACTGTATCTTTAGTGATGTCACGTGGATTAACATATACACACACATAAAGAAGTGTCTATACTTTTTAAAAAGTTTAGCGATCAGAGACAAGGACATGTACTATAATTGTCTCCAAGCTTTTATAATGTAACTGTTACTGGACAAGAAAAACCCCATTTTGCTCATTTTCAATAGTTTTGCACTCAAGGCTTCTCTCTACCAAAACATTTGTTTTATGACACACTTACAAAATAATTGGCGAAGAATCTATTTAGGAAGATTCTTGTTTTCTTTCCTATCAAATCTAACTTCCTTATGTCCACTTGCTTAGCCCTGTATGTGTCTATATTTTAAAGACTGTCTATTCACCTACATTATCCTAAATCAAGTCTTAATTTTTCAGGTCAAATGCTTTTGAACCTAAGTCTCTCAGCTCAATTTTCTTAATTATCATATCACCGTCTATCTCTTGTCTTCAACATCTAGTCATCCACAAAATAATGTGTTTGTGTGTGTTGGTCCCGTGTCGATGGTTTGGTACTATTTCTAAGCTTCAGGTTGTTGGTCCGTCAGCTTGACGACGCGCTCGTCTTGTTAACTCTTACCATAGTGTTCATTATATAAATACTTTCTATTTGCTGCTGTGAGGCTGGTTAGATTGACACTGTATTAAATGTTGTGGATTTGTGTCTGAGAAACTTCTACGGAGAGATTTCAATGTTTAGATCAAAAGATAGGAAGGAACCGAACAGTCGGAGCGCAGAATAAGCTCCCAGAAGATGTAGTCTCAGTACAAAAATCGACTAGATAAACATATATCATTCTGCAAGAAGGAACTCTAGTGAGGAACAGCAGGATACAGGCAGCTAACAGTTGTCTCAATTGCCTGCCTAAAAAAAAAATACAAATCTTTCCTCTTTATAATATTAGTAAGATGTCATACTGTTGTAATTCCAAGAAAAATAAATTAATTCAAAAAAAAATAGAAGAAACATACTTTGATCTAAACGTTCATGTGCCTATGCTGATTTACAATAAATGGATGAGCGCAGTTATGCACATGACTAAATAGAAGCTGACTATAACTACCTCACTATTTGAGGGATTTTGACTTAAAAGGGATAGCTGACGATGGTCATCGCTTGACAAAGACCTAGAGCATCTCATAAAGTCATATTTTAAAAGTTTAATTCTTCTTCTTCTTTTTCGTGTGGTTAGTGCCTAACCTGGTGTCGAGGCTTTTATGCCGCCCATGGGCCTCTGACAAGGTTTTACATGTCTCTCAGGCATGCTGGTTTCCTCACGATGTTTTATTTAATGTAAACAGAATTCAACTTCTGTTGAAGTTTAAGTCCCACATTTAATACAAAGCGTCCCAAAATCACTAATCCATTGATCACACATTCGGCCATCTAAAAATACTATCTTGATCTCGTATCTAGACTTTATTAATACCTAAGTCAGTGTATTCTACACAGCGCCTCAGCACTATAACTATAATTGTAAGCATTCGAATCCACCGCGCTTGGTTTGACAAAATAGTATGTTACTACTCTCTCGATGTTACGTCTGTCCGTCGTAGAGGAGATACCCTGTGGTCGCCACTCTTTTTTTGCTAACTACCTTCTAAAAAGGAAAAAAAAAACTCAGAAAAATTAGGTGGCTCTACTTTACCCAATTTTCACACAAGTGTATAAATTGACTTATTTACCAACACAAACATCATAAATTGATAATTTGTTTTAAAAGTATTCGAGTCGTCAAATTAAGTGTGCAAAGTACTTACTTACAAAAATAGGTACTTCTATTTGTCTGAATCGTAATAGCTCTCGACAGATATCATTTTCATAAAAAAAATATTTTGAAAAAATCTCAAAGATTGATTTAACATGTGGTCACACTTAAATAGTTTTCATAAATAATCTAATCTGATTGCTTTGACCGTCAAATAAAATGTATCGTTTAGTATAGTATACAGAGTGCTAAAAATTAATCTCCTCGAGTGGCGTATACAGGGTGTTTCCAGTCGGACGCCACGACAACTGTACATGTGTTCGCACATATGCATGCCCAGATGGTCCAGTGTTCTAGGGAGCTAGCCAGCGTTAGTGGCTTGTATCGTGTCGCTTAGACCTAACTATATAGCCTTCGGGACTCTTTGTAAGAACCTTTTCTATGTACCGGACGATGCTCTGACAAAACCTTGATAAAAATGTATATGATACTGCTGAGGTCTTGGGTTTGATGTTTCCCTGGTCGGGCAAAGTGTTAGTCGGTAATTTGTGCCTGTTTGTCGGCATAAGGCTCGCCCCTATTATTAGATAGGACTACATTAATGGTAAAATGTTGCCATTGGCTTCCAGCCATAAACCGACTGCCTATTTAACCTCTAAAACCCCGTTTCTGGGAGAAACATTCAAAATTAAATAAATAATATAGATTTGAGAGTAGTCAGAGCATCGTCTGAGCGAAATAGCGCGGGTGCGGTACTAACTATCGTTTGCAGGCTTACCATTGATAATAAAAACTTTTTCTTAAAGTTGATAGTAAGCCTATATACTGTCGCGCTCACACGACACACACTTGACGCTTTCACACTTTTATAACAATTTTATTCTTACTCTGGCTTATTGACACTTGCGTTTTAGACACTAAAAGTTATTGGTTGTCTTTTGTATAAAAATAAAAAATAAAAGTTTATAAAAATAAAAGTGGTTTAATAAAAATAAAAAATAAAACTTGGGGGCCTAAAATGTCCCGCAAGCAGTATCATAAAAGGATAATAATATTAATTACGTTGCAATTCGTAAAATGAGTGACAATTCATAATATTAATTGCGACTGTGACCATTTTAAGAATTTTAACGTGATTCATATTATTATTCTATTATGATATGATTTTAGACCCCTGTTCCTTACATTTTGTCGAGTTCGGCAAACATCAATGTATGGAGCAACTGATTATTATTATAATATCTTTCTTAAAAACAGGATTTATGCTAAAAACAATCAATAGCTTTAACAATATGTGATCTATAGTGGTTATTGTGTAAGTCTTTAAGTTTTTATTTAAGGCTGCGTACAAATGCTCGCGATTTTTTAAAACATTGAATGTCATAAGAAATGCGACCATCTGTAACTAGCTTAAGCTGCGTATCATTAGGCGATATATTTAAAAAACTGTTGTCAAGATAATAATCCTAAACTTTATTCAGAATCGTATAAAAAAGCTGTAAAAAACTTTTAGCAATTTTTTTTTTTAACTAGATGAGCCCGGTTTTTTGGTCTTGACTACTCTGAGAAGAAAATACCTAAAAAAACTCACGAGGTCATGGCCTCTTTTAAGGTCCAGACAAAATCTTGGTCAGCTCACATGAGGACTATGCAGATTTGTGTCTGAGATGGTCTTTTGAAGAAAGAACCACACAGATTTGAGTGGACCTGTCCAGTCAGTGCAAGCATTTGTCAGTTATTGCGTAGCTCGACTCAATGAGCTATTAAAATTATTTCAAACTTTGAAAAATCTATCGCGATACACTTTCACTGGTATACCGGCCACATTTAAGATGATAGGTGTCTACCTTACATTGACATCTGTATGTCAGTACTACACCAAGTTTATTTTGACCCATTTAATATTCATTTTTCGCCTAATGAACACAACTTCTTAAAAAAAAAACCTACTTAAAATGTTTCACAATATAATTATAAATAAATAAATAAAAACGTGTAAAATCAAGTGTTTGTTTGTGGGCGTGTCTGCTCTTATAGTGCGATGTGATATGAATGGCGTGACACGGCCAGGGCACTTGTTAGTGAAGCCGCTTTGGACCTACGAACGATGCGCGACTGATGATATATGTGATTAGGGGGTGACCCTGCCGGGGCTGCGGGACTGTTCGAAAGAGATACCGTGGCCCTGGAACACAAAGGGCAATGAAGGAACATGGATGGGTTTTAGTCAGTCAGAGTCTGACACTCCCTCCCACTCCACCCAGAGCGGGAGAAGTCATTTGATGATTTCCCATGCGTAAAAAAAAAAAAAAAAATGGGTGATGGGAGGGGTCATAATTAACTTCAACTTTTTGACTGAATTGACGGAGTCCTGGACTATTCAAAAAGTGTTTTTTAATTTTGAATACGTTTATGTTTAAATTTGGTTTCCAACAAAAAAACACTCTGTATAATCATTTGAAAGAAAAAAAAACACCCTGTATAATTATGCGTCACATTAGAATTCTTATACAGGGTGTTTTTTCTTCTTCTTTCAAATGATTATACAGGGTGTTTTTTTATTGGAAAAATTATACTAGGTAATGTAACGTTTGCTTACAACCTAACGTATTGTTCAATATAATCATGTGTGTTTGAAGTCGCGTATCGTGAGGTCGCTGCTAAAGTAAAATATCTAATAGTAGTGTTACTGCTATTATGTATTCTCCTTTACAAGTTAGCAAGGTGGCGGTGCCTGTTAGACGGTGTGCAACACTCTTAATACATAGACGTGCACAGTGCTTGATTATGTAGGTGTGCTGACGTGGTTATACTGTGGGGACGGTTTTGTAAAACAACTATTTGGTTACGTATAAACTTAAATCCTGTGGATAGGCAAAAGTTACTGAATAGCAGGGGATTTTTGTATCGTCAATTTGTTGATAAAAGAGATATGTACTTCAAAAAGTAGTATTGACAGCGAAATTTGGTCGTGTTTATTAAATAATTGTATTGTCATCGGTTCCTGGCATTTAAAGTAAATTACGACTTATAAAATCGTAGCAGAATTTAAAAAAAACCAATCTCATTAAAGTTTCAACAAAACGTGGGTGCTTGCACAAATCCTCACCCATTTAGTTTACAATACAGGCTGTTACAAAAAAATCTTTATAATTTTTTCAACAAATTGACCATCTGTATTGTCCAATCTTAAAAAGGCTAAATCAATTTTGATACAATAGTTTTTACAGAACCGTCCTCATCGCACCTCGTCAGCAAAAACGCTCTAACTTACATTAAAATCTCGATGTTTTGATTCATGCCACACTCCCAATTGTTACTTATTATTCTTAAAAACACACAATAACAGCGCCGAAGTAAGACCACACGCTATTCCTAACACGGGTGTAGCGAAAAACAGGCTTTAACACATGCAGAGAAAGTTTAAATTTGCACGCACGAATCGGCTAAAGCTGTATGTGTGTCTCTTTCTATCACTTTGAGTCGTCATTGGTTAAAGCGAGAAAGCTGCTTGCAAACATCCGCACTCATACGCTTTGTAGTTTTCTCGCTCTAGTTAATGGCACTTGTAAATGATAGACAAGGATAGAAATACAGAAGAATGACGATCAGTGCGTGTCAATTTGATTTTGTCTCTAAAACCACGTATTCATGGTGAATAAAAGTCGCCTAACATGTTGCAGCAACATGTTGTATAACAAAAAAACATGTTATGCAACAATGTTGCGTAGTTTTTGTTTTCTATGAATATGAGGCTTTAAAATATCTCTTATTAATATAAGAATGATTCAATTTATTATGTGTTTTAATGTGGGGTATGTTACGGTTACGGTACACATGTAAAAGAGGTGGATTTTGAATGTTAAGATAGATTTCATACAAAGATGTTTGATTTACGTAGCAAGAGTCTTCATGGCACGAAGCTACGCCGTAGCTTGGCGCTGGCTAATTGAGTATAACCCTTTTTATTAGTTGTCGATAAAGTTCAAAATCGCTTGTTCAGTAAATCTGTCTTAAAATTCAATACACCACTCTGCATTGTCGTAAGTTAACACGTCCGTGTGAGCTACACCCTTAGCGCGCATGACTTCACTCGGTGCGCATGCACTCAGGGGACCTACCGCCTCTTACACCAGTATTATTTCAGTCTTAGTGAGCGAAAGAGAGAGTTATACGTCTTGTATAGCTTCATTTCTTTCTCTCGCTGAAGATTAAAGTAATGCTGCTATGAAAAGTGGTACAACCTCCAGCTCATATCTGTACATACGTACTGCAAGGTCTAGTCGCTGCATAACACATGTTTAGTCAACGAGCCCCCCACCTCAACAGGGATTGGTACATTCTGCCCCACCATTTTGTTCTAATGGGACAAAGTGCCCCACAAACTTGTCCCACTAGTCGGTTATGCTATGGTTAGTTATACATATAGAAATGTACAGAATTTATTAAAAAATAACTAAAAAATTTAGAAGAGGTTATCAGTTGTGAAGGCACTGACCTGGAGGTCTAAAATATGACCGCTTTAGCAGAATCAAACTCGAACTCTAAGCATTTATTTCAATTAGACCATTACAGTCACTTTTGAATGTCACAAAAAACAAAGAAAGCGAAGCTACAGTCACAGACACAAGGCATAATAACTTGTGTAAGTACTGAAGTTGCCCATTCCAAGGCGTAGATCTCTATGGAGAAGAATGGGCAAGAAACTCAATGGCACTCTTTTCAATCAAAATATTGTAATTACAATAGGATACTGATAAAAACGATTACTGGGACAAAAGTGGCAATAAAGTTATTACTTTGCCCAAGATGGGACAAATAAGAAGGGCGGAGTGGGACGTTCCCGCCGAGGTGAGGGGCTCATCATACTCCCTCGGTCCAAACGACCTTCCCAAATATTTTTTTTTTTCAACAACTAACCCCCGTCTATTTTAAATTTACTATTCCGTGTACCGCATGCAACGACTTTCCTCACTTTTGGGTACCTTGTGTATGTGTTACGTGTTTTACGTGTTTAATTTTTGGAGTTTAAATATTCTGCCTTCGGATTTCATCCCATGTGTGGCAACGCCGGTCGTATTCTAGCCGTGGTGAGTTACCATTAAAAAAAGTCATTACCTAAAAAAAGTACGGAAGTTTCCAAAAAAGTACAGAATTTTCTAAAAAAAAAATTTTTTTTTTCGATCGTTACTTTTTACTTTTTTTATACCCCTTCAAGTTGAAAAGTCCAGACAAATGACAAGGCCGCATAAAGTCAGGATGGAGGCCCAAAAAGTCGGATGAATGGTAACCCTAGCCGCGGCCCACACGGGGTGAAACCGTCGACAGTATTGCCACACTGTTTATTTAAGATTTTTGCCGCTAGCAACTCAAGCTTTGGTATTTCGTAGAGAATAAATTAAAAAAAAAATATTTGGCTGGTCGCTTTGATTATTAGAACTTGGCTGTTTCCTAAGATATGCTCTTTTTAATGTCAACAATTCAATTAACACTTGTATATGGCGTTTAGAGAGGTATTTTGTGTTCAGGACACTAGCAGCAATAAGTTTTTCTCTCGTTCTTATATATTTATCTTTATATACTCATTGTTTTATTTATTTTCTTTATATATTGCCAACTATCTATGTATGGAATCATAATAGTTCAGTTATAGCCCACCGTAGCGTAGCTGTACCCTTAAAAATATCACTTTTTTACATTGTTTTTTTTTTTAAATATTTTTATACAGCATGTATCGGAAAGTTGTGGTTATATTTAAGGGTGTGGTACAAACCATTTATCTGTACAACTTTCCGTATGGAACCAATTTCGTAATTGCGAAAAAATTATCAGCTTGCCCATAAAAAATTTCAATTCAATCAAAATGTATGGGACAGACGATTAGTTTTTCGCGATAACATATTGGTCCCTTGGAGGAAGTTGTTCAGTTTGATGGTCTTATACCACACCATTAAATAAGACCACACCTGTCTGGGGGTCTAAAATGGCCTTTAGTAGAATCACAATAGTACGATCATATGAATCACGTTAAAATTCTTAAAATGGTCACAGACGCAGTGAATATTATGAATTATGACTTTGTGACCATTTTACGAATAGGGTATTTGACTAAAAAAAAAAACTATTTAGTCCGTCAGTAAGATTATCAAAAAATATTCGACAGGAATTTTGTCTTTTGTCATGTAGACGATAAATGACCACGATACAGCGCGTTAAAATCTCGCGTGACGTCACAATTTCTGTTACTTTTTACTGTCCAGTGACGTCACAAGCCCCCTCTCTTGAACTTTGATGCGCTGTATCGTCGTAATTTTTTGATTATGTGACAAAAGAAAAAATACGTGTCCAACATTTTTTGGTGATCTAAGTGACGGACTAAATATTTTTGTTTTTTTCGGTGTTGTCAAATAGTCTATTGTAACGTAATTCATATTGATATCCTATTATGATTCTGCTAAACCGGCCAATTTAGACCCCCTGATACATGCTGTATTATTATTTATTTATTTATTTAAATATAAAAATGTGAATAGTTCTCTGGCACTTAATTTTAATATTATTCTCATAGTTCTGACACTTGTGTGATTATTATGTATGTATTTGCGATAGGACGAGTAGAGAACCTTTATGCTTCAAGTTGATACCGGCCGCTGTTTCTTGTTCCCTGGTACTTTGGGCTCCTCTATCATTTTAAAATGGACGATTATTTCTGGAATTGATGGCTGGAAAATTGGACAAACTCCTTTTTTAATCTTTGATATTGTCCTTTTGAGTGCGCCTAGTTCAGTCACCAGATTTTTTTGTCCGTTTTTCCGCATCAATTCAGGATGTTATCGTTTCGAAATACCTTTTGATTGAATGTAACACGAATATTAACAAACTCTGGATTTTAACTTCATAAATCTGGTACATAGGCTAACATTTGAGCTTCTCTCATTTAAAGTCATTAAACTAACGATTGGTGGAAATTAAATGTTAATTCCTCGCATGTTTGACATCGCATCGAAAATATCGTTGAATTTGGTCAATTATGGTTATTAATATTCATGTTACATTCAATCTTTTGACAATTTAAGGTGGATTACAGATCGTGAGGTGCACGCAATGACATTTTTATTAAAAAAAAAAAAACATTAAATGGTACGTGACTGGTTTTCTAAACTGCAATTTTATTACTCCTTGTCAATGGTGAATCATCATCATCAGCCTACAGCAGTCCACTACTGGACATAGGCTTCCTCAATCGCACGCCACTCAACTCGATTCTCAGCAACTCTCATTCAATTGCTACCAGCTACCTCTATGGTGTATATGTTAGAGTCAAAACTGTTAATTGGTCAAAACCAGTTTTGACTGGTGTCTGTAATCAATCAAACTTTGTTAGTCAACGCGATCAAAAGATATGACCGTTTTGTCGTATATTTTTTGATTTCACAAAGGAATCAAAACCTTTACGGTACTTCCCATTGACCTCATATCATGAAATTTGGCAAGAAGCAATCTCTTACAGCACATATAAAGGAAAAAATCTGAAAACCGCAAATATGTAGTTTAAATAACAAAATTCCTACAAAGTTTATACGTAACCTTCGGTGCGCGAATCCAAGTCGCACTTGGCCGGTTTTTTCTCTATTGGGATATGAGTTTCTTGGCTTAAGTGGTTTAATATGACGGGTATTCACTTCCTTGAAGGATGCAGGTCGTCATCACCATCCTGTATAAGTAAAGTCTAGCTACGTAAGTCATGTCATTGCGTGCCCCTCCCGCTCAGTATTTCCCCCTGCCCCCCGCCCCTTGCTGACGTGTCGTCACCTCAGATGGGCGGCGTGTACGCGGGGCTGCAGTACCACGGGAGCTTCGCCCCGCCGCCGCCGCCGCGAGGGCCCTTCGCCTCGCCGCCGCACCCGCATACACACTATATTGCTAACTCGCAGGTTTGTACTTTTGATGAAATTGATGAAATTATGCAGAAATTACAAATACTGCACGAGGTGGGGAATATTTATTAAAAAAAACACCTTGTATAATATATATAAAAATATATTTAAAAAACACACCTTGTATATTTGTTATACAAGGTGTTTTTTTTTCAAATATACTAGGTGTTTTTTTATATCCCATAACTCTAGGGTATGAATGAGACCATATTAAAGAATCAATTGGCTTATGAATTATTTTTCAATTATCTTTTTTTTTGTTTTCGTTTTTCATACAAAATAATTCGACAAAGTCACGATTATTAATGTAAAACACCCTTATGTGAAATATGACAACGTCGCATTTTCTTAGCTTTAAATATGAATGATTGGTCTGAACGAAAATGAATTACTCGTATTTATCAATGAAACTTGAATTAATTATGATTGATGATATCTTAGAAACTATGCATTTTTGGACCACATATTCTAGGAATTTTTGTATTATTATTACTTATAGAATATAAGTAGATCTAGAATTATGAGATATAAAAAAACACGTTGTATAAAGGCCTCTCAAAATAGAACTAACGGTATTTTGTTTGCTCCACAGCGCGCAGAAGGCGGTCGCCTGGAGATGGTGGGCGGTGGTGAAGGCACCCTGTCCCCACTGCAACCTGCCACGGATCTACATCACGCGCCGCTGTTGCTCGCCACTGAGGTAAGTTATTTGGATGACAATGTATGGTTAGCTAAGTGACGTCATTCTAAATCCAATATGGCGGACTCCTAAAGATGGCGGACTGGTTATTTTTTATGCATTCCCTTGATATGGGTATCAAAATAGAAGAAAACGAAAAATAAAAGGGTTTGACGCAGAATGTGCACTTCGCAAAATGTGCACTTGACGCAAAATGTGCACTTCTCAAAATGAGCACAAAGAAACTACTGTTATTGTGCTAAAAATCGTGCAAAAAAAATAAAATAGCAAATGTTTATTATTTTGACCCATTGTGATAAAATTCACAGGCATTTTGATAAGAGCTCATTTTGAGAAGTGGACATTTTGCCAATCGTACATTTTGCGAAGTGCACATTCTGCGTCAAACCCAAATAAAATAACGTCACTCTAAAGCGTTCTTTTAGTTTTTTCAGATATTTAAATTTTAGTTTCTGCTAGATTTGCATACAACCGTTGTAGTATTACAGCTACTTAGAAATATGGATATGAATGTATGTTGTGGTCCCCAGGCGCGCGGAGCCCCACTGGAGCTGATGGCGCCGCACCACGCGCGACACGCACTTTCGCACCACCACCACGTGAGTTTTTACTATAACATTTGTTCAGTCATAAACACAATGGGTATTTGCTTGAAAAAATCTATTTAGTCCGTCAGATAGATTATCAAAAAATATTGGACACGTATTTTTTCTTTTGTCATGTAAACGAAAAATGACCACGATACAGCGCGTTGAAATCTCGCGTGACGTCATTGTTATAAAAAGAAGAAGAAAGAAAAAATACGTGTTCAACATTTTTTGGTGATCTAACTGACGGACTAAATATTTTTGATGTTGTCAAAAAGCCTGTTGTATTTTTTTGGAATTCAGTATTTCATTTTTAAGTATTAGGTTACAAAAAACTCCTTAGAATTGAGGGAGCCGCTAAGGAGAAGACTATAAAATTTCTGATGAGTAACGATATTTGTTTCCCCAGCGTCGCAGCGGCGGCGGTGTGGGCGTGGGCGTGGGCGGCGGGGTCGGCGTGGGCGTGGTGGGCGGCGGGTCGCGCGCGCGGCCCTACGTGCGCCACGCCGCGCGCTGGCCGCACCACCCCATACACCATATACATACGCAGGTAAAATCATCTGTCTAGCCTTTTCCCAAGTATCTTGGGGTCGGCTTCCAGTCTAAATGGATGTAGCTGGATACCAGTATTTTATATCGAGCGACTGCTTATCTGACCTCCACAACCCAGTTAGTAAGACTGGTTGTCAGACTTTCAGACATTTTAACGTTTTCTTGATCATTATAATCATTTAGCCGTCCACTAGATTTAGCCCCCCCCCCCCCCCCTTCCCCGGACGTAGTATCACAAAAAGCAACAAATTTCAATGAACTTCAAGCTAACCTCGTATCTGTTATTCCGCAGGGTGGCGGCGGGCTGGTGGGCGCGGCGCTGCCGGCGCATGTGCAGGCGCAGCTACACGTTGCGCAGCCGCTGTCGCTGCCGCCTCCACCGCCTACTTACCAGGTAATTACTAATAAAAATACACACGATACATGTATAAGTTACTAACACACATAATTAAACACACAGATCGATTATATATAATAATAATAATACCAGCCTGTTACTGTCCCACTGCTGGGCAAAGGCCTCTTCTCATACAGAGAAGGCACGAGCATTGATCACCACGCTTGCTCAAGACGGGTTGGCGATTTCAGACTTATATTAATTATAAGTTTAGGTTTCCTCACGATGTTTTCCTTCACTGATGTCTGTGGTGTCCAAGATAAACTTAGAAAGTACATATGAATTGAAAAAGTCACATTGGTACTTGCCCGGATTTGAACCCACAACCTCATGCATGAGAGGCGAGGCCTTAACCTCTGGGCCATCACAACATTTCACATTTCACAGATCGATTAATCAGACGAAATCTCCTAGTTTAAATTGCGAGAAGCCATTCACACAAAAAATAAAGTACACTGAACACAACGCCCATTGAGCATGGGACGATGCCTGCCGGGGCTGCGGGACTGTTCGAAAGAGATACCGCGGCCCTGGAACACAAACGGCAAAGAAGGAACATGCATGGGTTTTAGTCAGTAAAAGTCTGACACTCCCTCCCACTCCGCCCAGAGTGGGGGGGGGGGGGGTTGTTTGATGATTTCCCATCCGAAAATAAAAGCATGGGACGTTACATACACACAACACAACATATCCATGAACTGGGCGTATATCTTTATCCCGCGTCTGCAATTTTATTTGCGAAAATGTGTTTTTGGAAAACTGCTCATTATTTTTTTCAATAAAACTTTATTTTCTCTAATCTATTTAATTAACACCCACATAAAGTTAATTTTTCTTTCAAAAAAAATAACATCGATTTGAAAAAAAAAAAGGATTTTTTCATGGAATAGACTATTTGACACAAATTTTTTCACACATTACCCATCCACATTAGTACCTTTTTACATCGAAAATTTTTACATTGATTCCCGCGTCGTTCGTTAGACTATTTCAACATCCATTGTTGGATTTTTTATTTTAGCCCTATTATTTACATAAATGGAGTGCTGCGTACAGGAAATGTAATTTTACATTGAAATAAAGGAATAGTAACTGAAAAAAAATCCGGTGGAATATGATTCAAAATAAGGAGCTGAATGCACCCTGTCAGTTTGTGGAGGGCTGTCCCTTACATCCTGTATTTGTGTGGCTTTGAGTCTAAAAAAACTTGTGAACCTGATATTTGTGTGTTTGTAAAGATGGCTAGTAAACCATATAGTTGTATTTCCAGTCGGCAACAGCAGAGCCTCTACTGCAAGGCATGTTGTCACAGGCCACAAGGGTCATATCCCATCAGGTAGGAACTGAACTAACGGCATATTATAGCTGGGGGGCTTTTTAGCAGGAATCTGTACAAATTAATAAAATTGAAGTGTCTGTTTGTAATGTCAAAATAACAGCTTTTTTACTTAATGCATATGAAACTATATAGGGTACTTATAACAGTTAAAAAAATAACTGGTCCGGCTTATCTCCAAAACGGCGGGACAGATTTTGACGGGACTGGCAGATAGCTGATATTATAAGGAGTAACTTAGGCTACTTTTTATTAAATTTAGAAAAAGTATTAAAAATAAAATGACGAGATTCAAAAGGCTAATCTCCGAATTGGCTGGACTGTTTTTGACGGGCCAGTACCCGATTCAAGTATCGTAGACAAGGCACTTAAAAAAAAAGTCTGTCTGTTTGTTCGGGTTAATCTCTGAAACGGCTGGACCGATTTTTACTGGCAGATAGCTGATGTTATAAAGAGTAACTTTAGCTCCTTTTCTTTTGAAAAATCTTTAGGGTTCCATGCAAAAAATAAAACTTATGAAATTGTTAACAAAATCCGATTCTAATAGGGAACAGTGGCGAAGGTTCCATACAACTCGATTCCTACCGGCTTCCCTTAGAAAAATGGCACAGTCAGTATTCTATAAACAAATAATATAATCACATTAAAGATATGTACTCCGGCCTACCTCTTAGAAAAATTGACCCTTCGCTACTGATAGGGAAATTATATTTTTACAATAATTTCACGCAGACGAAGGTCGCTGGCAACAGCTAGCTATCAATATAATAGCCGTATTACTCGCCATTGATAGTTCCCTGTTATAAACTTGTCCTAACTAGCTTGCTATCGTTTGTTAAACAAAGCTTTGCGGGTACAAAACATGTTTTGGTGATGGTCCTAATTCCATTTGCTTCTCATTTTGTGTCTTTATTGACTACTATGTCTCATTATACAGGGTGGTAGGGACACCGACGCGAAAACGGTTACCATGTATTCAGTACATCATTCTGAGCATCCCCACAGCGAAAGTTTTCATTGGTTATTGAAAAAATCAGCTGTTCCATACATTTTGACAGTATACAAGGTGTAAACAGACTCTTCACGAAGCCGTCAACCAAGCATTCTGTACATCAAACTAAGTAACTGTATGCAAAAATTATTGCTGGGAAACGACTTTTTTTTTTGGGGTGAAAAATCACGTTTTACCGAAAAACTCAATGTAACGCACTCAAAACTTAGTGCTGATGGATACTTTTAATAGTAAACGGGTCATGGAGTTAATTAAAGTAAAGTTAAAACCTTTAAAAGTGGTATTTTAAAAAAACTTGAACTTTGACCTCCAATATCTCAGTAACTAGAAGGTTCCCAGATATGGCTCAGAACAAAAAAAATATCGCAATGACTGGGAGAACAAGTGCCTTTCGGCTTCGTTAAGGGTCTATTTACATCCTTTAAGAATTGCACTTTTGTAGGAAACAGTTGATTTTTTTAAATAACCAATGAAAAATGTCTGTGTTGGGGGGGGGGGGGGGTTCAGAATGATGTACTGAATACGTGTTAACCGTTTTTGCGTCGGTGTACCTTCCACTCTGTATGTTGCTTTTGTGTTTTTATGGTCGTGTAGGCATTTTTTTAATTGCCAGGCATGGTATTTAACAATCATTGAATAACCTTGATCAATGGTCTTGATTTTCCTGTACATTATGTTCTGTGATCGTGCACCAGTTTTTCTTCATAAGAACATCTAATTCCAAAGAAATATTATTGTATTTTCATCAGAACTACGCGACAACCGTGCAACATTTCAACTCTATTGGATTTCGAGAAGTAAGTTCAAAATTGATCGACAGATTCAACCTTAACGGGTACCACTTAAATACGTGTCTCTGTTCTATGTCCTTCGTCGGTTTCCGGTATTATACACCGTGATTTTTTAGTCGACTTACAACGGCAGCCCACTTCATGTATCCAATGACAACTAAACACTAATATAAAAAAAATGAGATTTGAATATTAATTTTAAAATAAGAATATTATTCATTATTATGACGCATGACGTAGTTGAAACACCCTGTTGCGAGTGATGATCTACTTGACTCGTGCGCTGGGTAGGTATATTCTACCGTTTGACACGTAAACATTATTAACAGAATGTTTCAGAATTCTAATGTATTATTAATTTTTATTTGTACCCTCTTATCTCAATTAATGGTAAAATTGAAATGGTCGCGCCTAGAGGTATTTTATTTCGGATACATTGAGTGGATCACCTTTGTAAGACGACTACAAAGTCACGGTGTATAGGGTGACTGGTAATTAGTGACCGATACTTAAACACGTGATTGTACTCATGATAACAAACAACTTTCCCGAAGAAACATTTTTTTAATACTCATTCACTTTTATCACAATAACACAACAGCGGGCCGTATGAACTTCGCGCGCGCGCGCCTGAGACCTATCAGCTGTTAGCCGCATGACGACGTTCTGTCTCATTACTATCATACCGTGCAACAGTGGGTAGGCAGAGCACCCGCGCGGCTCGCAAGCCCTCTTCGTAATGCACCGCTGTTGTGTTATTGTGATAAAAGTGAATGAGTATTAAAAAAAAATGTTTCTTTGGGAAAGTTGTTTGTTATCATGGGTACAATCACGTGTTTAAGTATCGGCCACTAATTATCAGTCACCCTATATATCATTCCGTAGTCTGAATTTTTTCATACATATCCTTGTGTATGTTCCTTTATTTATATCGTCAGTATACTAGCTTGTAGGCGCTCGTGGAGCTTGTGGCTTAATAATAATAGCCGCTCGGGTCGATCTTTAGGTTAAGCCGTGCTTGCCTAGGTTGGTCTGTGGATGGGTGACCACCCATTACATACCGAGTTTCATTCGTGCCTCGGAAAGCACGTTAAGCAGTTGGTCCCGGCTGTCATTTGCAGATCTTTGACAGTCGTTAGGTAGTTAGTGGCCCAAAAAAGTCTGACAACCAGTCTTACCAAGGGGTATCGTATTACCCAGTACTAACTGGGTCGTGGAGGTCAGACAGGCAGTCGCTCCATGTAAAATACTGGTATTCAGCTGCATCCGGTTAAGACTGGAAGCCGACCCCAATATAGTTGGGAAAAGGCAGGCAGATGATGATGACTAGCTTGTAGGCAAATGTCTTGAGTATGAAAGTGGATGGGTTTAAGAGTAGAGGAAGACCAAAGAAACGATGGATGCACTGTGTGAAGGATGATATGGCTAGAAAAGAAAACTATTTTTACTGAAACAGGTTTTCTTCATAAGTTAAGTTCATAAACAGCCGGTAGGTCCTCTTTTGCTTCGTTGGTCTAGTGGTCATAATCGCGACTGTTGAGCATGAGGTCGTGGGTTCGATTCCCGGATCGGGCAAATTGATTGTTGACATTTTTAGGAATTTCTCAGTATCAGCCACGGAGTTTGGACTTGTGCCCGGTTGATGGCAACAGGCTCGCTCCTATTACATGGGACTTAAACATAACTGGCGAAATGTGGGTGTACTATTAGGGACACCTCTGCCTAACTCTTCGGGGATTACAGGCGTGATGTTATGTTATGTGTGTGTTCTTGTCAATTGTACTGAGGTTTGGATTTCGAACTCTCGCGATTTAATTGACATTGACACTGATCTGCTAACGTTATAAAATAGCATTTACAAAGAATGATGGGCAATTTTCTATGAAATGTGGGCGTTACACCAACAGATTCTGAAATAGTAGCTTACAATTAGGGCTTCACTTCCAAGTACGGCAGGTCTTTGGCAACTTCGGTATTTGTTGTAATAGAATAAATAAATAAAATATGTAAAAGCCTTAATTTTTCCTTAAAAAAAAACAATAAATACAAGATAAATATAAATCTTCGTAAGATCAATTAAGGACCCCTCTTTGAGTAAAGGCCTCCTCCATTTGTTGCCATTTCTTTCTGTGTCCTGCCCGTTTTGGCTCGCCGTTTTTTTAATTTCATTGGCCTATCTATTGGGGCCGATACTATACCTTCTTTTTTGTTTTGTAAAAAAGTGTTGCGTGAGCAGCGTGTTGGCAACATGTGTTTAGTGTTTATACCGTCGCGGGGGTCGTTAACCCGTCGGTGCTATAAGACTGTTATAGAACGACCGCTTTAATGAGTCCTCGCGAAGTTATCAATTTAAATGGAATATTCTGAAGGTTGATCACGTATTGGTTCAATTAGTATCGTAATACCTACGTGGATTATGGTTATTTTAAAGCAAATAACCTGTGGGAGATTATTAGGACTTTGTGGACGCTTAATGTGCCTTTGAAGGGCAAGGCGAAGGACTCATTAAAGCGGTCGGTCTATAATTTACATCATTTAGAAAATGCTGATAATTAAAAATAATGTCCTGTGACTAAACTACTGGATATATCCGATAGAATGTTTGTATGCAGACTGGGAGTCATGAGGCGTACGCAGTTTAAATTATTTTATTTTTGTCTGTTTAAGCCGAAAACGAATTATTTCTAATAAATAAATACTTTGAGAAATATGTATTTCAATTCTGTTGGACTAACGTCGATTTTACCATCATTCTTTTTTATTTTTATTTATGAATGTAATTAAAAATGAAATGTCTCTTTGTCACAGGTGTTCCTAAACCTCCTCGCGATGTTCCCCCTCTCCCCGTACGCGGAAGCACGCACCAACACCGGCGAAGACGGCGCCGATACCACAGAACCAGAAAACTACGAAGCCCTACTCTCCCTCGCGGAGCGCCTGGGCGAGGCGAAGCCCCGGGGGCTCGCGCGGCACGAGATCGACGCGTTACCGAGCTACAAGTTCGCGAGCGCCACGCACCGCGGCCAGCAGACGAGCTGCGTCGTGTGCATGTGCGAGTTCGAGGCGCGCCAGACGCTCCGAGTTCTGCCGTGTGCGCACGAGTTCCACGCTAAGTGCGTCGACAAGTGGCTCCGGGTAAGTTTCTCTAAATTACTTACTAGTTTCTGTCTGCGGCTTCGCCCGTGTGTAGGTCGGAAATTATCCCACGGGTAAGTTCTACCGGGATGGATTATGTCCTAACCCAGATGATGTGAGCCAATGATCTACACTTACGCTAGTTCCTCCAAATCCGTTATGTCCGTCAGAGGAAGAGTTAGTTTCGCATTTATATTGTCAGTATGGATTTTTAGACGGTAAACTTTGAGCTATTTTTAAATCCTCGGGCCTTGTCCTAATATAAGCGATTGTCGTGCGAATAAGCGGTCATTTGTTATTTTTATTCTGAAAACCGGAAGGTTGTCGGCGCGACGACGATGCGTTTCGAATGCGACAATCGGTTATAGAATTTTATTGTATTTTATGAATTGACTTATGACATTTTTTTTTCTTTTTGGTTATTAAAATAAAAATAAAAAATACCAGCCTGTTACTGTCCCACTGCTGGGCAAAGGCCTCTTCTCATACAGAGAAGGCGCGAGCATTGATCACCACGCTTGCTCAAGACGGGTTGGCGATTTCAGACTTATATTCATTATAAGTCCAGGTTTCCTCACGATGTTTTCCTTCACCGATGTTTTGGTTATTATTCTGATTATAATTTAATTTTAATAACTGTATTGATTTAAATATGGATTGCATGGTATGATGTTTCTTATTAAATATATTTAGTTATAGGAATTCAGATACGATGTAAAAATCGTTATTTAATAAATTAATTGAATTGACTTTGCATATCGCGATTTTAAAGAAGAATTTCGCTTGGACATCATGATTACGGGCTAATCATTTTACACAACAATAGCAAAAATAGTTTCTTTCGCATTAAAAATACTAGTTTGACTGAGTCACACCAATATTTTTTGTTATCAGCATGTCTAAAAAATACGTAACTCGAGAAAAATAATGTTTTTTTTTTTACATAATTATCTTCAAAAATTACCGAGATATTAAACGTTAAAGTACGGCCTCCGCGGCGAAATCTGATTAACGTGTGATGTCACGCTGCAAGATGCGAGTCCAAATACTAAGTGCAAACCACTTTACAAATCAAATTTCATGAACGTAAACACTCCGCATCACCCGCAATCGGACATGACACTCGCAGCGTGACGTCATCGCAGTAGCGCGCGAAGGAACGCAAATTAAAAAAAGCGGTGAAACTTTACATCGCTGTAACTTTGGAAATCCGGGCCCGATTTCGATGAAACAAAAACTATTATTATTTGCACTTTTAAAGTAATATGTTGATGTTGGTAAGACAAATTATCTAATGTTACCTCTTTCCTTGTTCCAGTCAAACCGAACATGTCCAATATGCCGCGGCAACGCGTCCGAGTACTTCAACAACGCCGAGTGACTTCACACTCGCACACACACACACAACCGTCGTGCCAGACGCACACAGACACACTGTGTCCTTCAGTGTGTGTTCAGTGTCACACCTGGGTACTACGTTATTTGTAGAATTTAACAAACAGCTAATGGAATTTGGAACTCAGAACAATGTTTTTTTAATGTTTTCAGAGGGATAACTAATATATACTGGGTGTAAAAGTATTCTTAACGAAGCCGAAAGGCATTTGTTCTCCCCGTCATTGCGATCATTTTTTTGTTCTAGACCATACCTGGGAAACTTCTAGTTACGGAGATATTGGGGGTCAAAGTTCCAACATTTTTTTAATCCAGGTTTTTAATGTTATACCTTTACTTAAAACACCTCCACGACCCCCGTACTTATTCAATCTATCCACCAGCACAATGTTTTGAGTGCGTTACATTGAGTCCTACCGTAAAACGTGATTTTTCATAGTATGTTTCGTAAAGAAATGAGGACCATATTGCAGTGTTTATATTATCTTTTCTCTCAGTTTCTCTATGTTAGTTGTTTCTCTGAAAACTAGTTATAACGTAATATTTGTAACCGTACTATTAATATTTTCAAGAAAGACACGAAATAGAAGTTGCATCGGTAAGTAATTACAAAGACTTTGAAAATTACTTATTACAAGAACATCACTAAAAAATCTTAACTATTATATCTGTCACTTCAATTTCGCGTCTCTCTACGTCTCAACATAAAAAACATTACCCATCTTTTTTCCTAGTCGGCTAAAAAAATGTATTTGACACTAGTGTCAGAGTGTGTTAACAAAGTTGTGTCGTGTGTGCCAGACGCTTGTGTCGGGTGTGGCAGACGCTGTGTGTCAAGAGCTAAGTACTCTACATTAATACATTATTACTAATTGTGTGGACTTATAGATGCTGGCCATGTTAGATTGTCAGAATGGTCTTCAAAGATATCCGTAGCGTACTAAAAACAAATTCGTCTTATACCCCCTGAACGTTTTTTTTTGGTGAACGGTACTAAGGTTTTTTTTTAAACATACGTGGGTACATCTCTGCGTAACCTTTTATGGATTCTAGGCGTGAAGTTTGGGATCTCTGCCGCACACTTCGGTGATTAAAGGCGTGATGTTATGTTATGTGTTACTAAGATTTTATCCTGTATAATAGTTATATACAGGTGTAGCTTTTCAACCTGCATGATGCTAACAGGGTGTTGTTTTTCTCCATGTATAACACTATTATACAAGGTGATGTTTTTCTCCATGTATAACACTATCATACAGGGTGAAGTTTTTTTAGCCTGTATTTTCATAATAATTATACAGGCTGATGTTTTCCCTCTACATTAAAGTTATACCTACAGTATGTTCAAAAAAAGCCTTAGCACCATTCCCAAAGCGTGAATACCTAGTTACCGTGTGGTAGATGATTCTAACCACGACGTATACATAATAATGAATAAAAAAAAAACATATTATAGTTTTTTCGTTTAGTATTTACTTTGCGGCACTAGAACGATTGTCGGTGCCTGTATATAAATTTAAATATAGGTAATTTTAGGGCGTGTTTCTTTGTCTGTGGGCGTGTGAGTGAGGTTGCTTAGGTAATTAATTGTTAATTAAGGTATTTGTTTTTATTTTTTTTGTCTTTTTTCTCATGTATTTCTGAGACGCTGGTGTGTGGGTCGAGGTTTTGTGCTCTGTGTGTGGTCGCCATTCAATTAAAGAAATTCTTTATCGTGTGGTTAGTTCGTAACCTGGTGTCAGAGTTTTTATGCCGCCCATGGGCCTCTGACTTGGCTTTACATGCCGTCAAGAAATATCTCTCAGGCATGCTGGTTTCCTCACGATGTTTTTCCTTCACCGAAAAGCAAGTGATAATTATACAATAGAAAGAAAGAATTAAAGAAATATGAATTTTTCAAATCTTATTCAATAATAAATGGATTTTCTGTGATTACATGTATGGGTATGTGACTTTAGATACGTATCAATGGTTTCTTATGATTGTGTGCACTGTACCGCCATTTTGAATTTTCTTGTAATGTCATTTATTTTGACATAATATGAGCTTAGATCCATTTACGTGTCAATAAAAAATCAACGAAATATTAATAATAAAACTAATAGTGATCATTTAAAGACTGCAATTCTTGACTACCAGAGACTTAAATAAAAATAATAACCTTACAGTCTCAGGGCGTATGATACGCCCAATCTTATTTCTCAAAACCGGCAACAGAGCACTCGTATCATACCTGAGTAGGTTTTTTCCCAATTATTTCGGGGTCGGCTTCCAGTCTAACCGGATGCAGCGACTGGAGCGACTGCCTATCTGAGCTCCACAACCCAGTTAGCACTGGGTAATACGATACCCCTTGGTAAGACTGGCTGGCAGACTTTCGGGCCACTGACTACCTGTAACGACTGTCAAAGATCTACAAATGACAGCCGGGACCAACGGCTTGACGCGCTATGACACACACATACACACAGAGTACATACATCTCTTTATCTAAGTTTAATATATAGCAAGGCATGCATTTGTTAAGTTACTAACACTTCCTCAAGTCCCTATCAGCTAAGCATAATCAGTTCCCCACTGCTGGGACGCAGGCCCACTCTATGAGGGCTGGGCTGTACTCCACCTCGCGGGCCCAGTGCCGGTTGGTAGATGTCACATGTCTTCGAATTTTTGGTTCTAGGGCATGCTGGTTTCCTCATGTATGCTTGTTTAATCATAATAGCACTTTTCAATGCATTCAGTTTTTTTTTTTTTTTTACTTTTTTGGAATTATCGATTCTGTGAAGAGTTTGGACGGGCATAGAGGTTATGTGTAGAAAATATATGTTTATAAAGTACCATTACAATAGATGGACAAATTTTAACTCTGCGTTCAGTACGTCTAACCAAAGATATCTAAGCAAAAAAACACTGATTAATGTGTTATTATTTTGTCCTAAAATAATAAATTGCCATTCAATTGGCACTCTAGAATAAACACATCCATCATGGGTAGGTACTTGCACTCGCTCCCCGCCGCGCGCGTTCTCGTAAGTAGGTGCCCAGTCAGTTCTGTTAATATCATTCTGTATTTAACCATAGTAACTTTCAGTTTACTAACATTTTTAGTGTATTTTCGTTTCGTAAGTATCTAATGCGTTTTTCTTATATATTTTTTTACCATTGTCCTTATTTTGGTGGTCTGAATGATTTCTAAAAGTTTGTCCATCTATTTTAATAGGACCTTATATATACGTAATATGTAATAGTTCTGGATTCTTTTACATGGCTAGCATTGACTGCCTCGATGGTCTAGTGGTCGCCAGCTCTACCTCTGAGCTTGATATCTTGGGTTCGATTCTCAGTTTGGGCAAAGTGTTATTGGGTTTTTCCGTCAAAGAGTTTCCCAGAACTTAAATTCTGGTCCTTTCTCCCTTCTCTATCGTGTGGTTAGTGCCTAACCTGCTGTCAGAATTTTTATGCCGCCCATGGGCCTCTGACTTGGCTTTCCATGCCGTCGAGAAATATCTCTCAGGCATGCTGGTTTCCTCACGATGTTTTCCTTCACCGAGGCAAGTGATAATTATACAATACGCACATGAATCCGAAAAATCAGAGTTGCGGGTCTTGGGTTCGAACTCGAGACCTATGACTTGGTAGTCTGACGGTCACACCACTAGGCTATCACTGGTATTTATGCTATTTGGGCCCTGTTAAATGTTCTATATATAACCTCTGTGCTCTGTGGGGCGCTTTCGGTCTGCTTGTGCAATATGCTACTCTATAACTATTAAAATAAAATACATTATAGCTCGAATAGAGTCCTTCTGTTATGTACACACTATGAACAAAAGAAAATCGTTGAAAATAAATGAAATTTTACATATTTTAACGCCATTTTTAATGTGATTATCAATTTAATCTTCTGGGTCGTAAATTATCCCATGGAAACGTCATGGTCTATCCAAATCCGTTCAGCCATGGATGGCGTGACAAACAAACTCCATTTTCATAATTATAATTTTTAGTATGATTGTTTTGCTAGTAAATACCATCACAGAAGGACAAAATTAGACACAATGAATTGTTGATTTTGAATCCACAATAATGATTAAATTAATGCTTTTTGTTGATATGTACCGCGTACAACACGACACTGTATAGATGAGTGTATTTTCTGTAGTTGTCCGATTTTGTGACCAAATTTGGCACTATAATATAAATTTCCTTTTTATTTTCCACTTAATTCTTATGTGTGCAATGTTGATATTTCTTTGGCAGTGTTACACGGCGGTTTTAGTTACAAATTTGTTTTTAAAGAAACATTTATACGGCAATAGGCTCGCCCCCTATTACATGGGACTTGAACATAACTGGCGAAGTGTAGATGCACAGTCACGGGCATCAATATGTACTTATACACTTTCCTAAATTTAAAAGAAATTTTCGCGACAAAAAACGATTGTAACTTGGAGATAGGAACTTTTCCATAAAAATATGAGTTCCAGAATACTATGTTCGTAACAACATGACATTTTAATCAGAACAGTAGGAGAAAAACACTTTTAAAAGTTGTTAAGTGTTTACATATTGGTGCTCGTGAGTGTACTATAAGGTGTTTGTGGTTTCTTGCCCATTCTTCTCCATGAGATCTACTATTTTCGAATGGGCAACTACAGTCCATTCACAGTTATTATGCCTGTGGCGGGACTGTAGGTAGCTTATATATAGCTTATTTTTGACTATGCAAAAGTGCCTGTCATGGGTCTATTTGAAATAAATGCTTTGAGTTTGAGTTTGAGGTACACCTCTGCGTAACTCTTCGGTGATTACAAGCATCATGTTATATTATGTTATTTATACGGAACTAATTACATCAAAAACTGCATTTCAAAGTCGCCATATTTGATTACCAAATCGGACAAGTAAATAAAGGGTGTAAAAAGACCCTTAACGAAGCCGAAAGGCACTTGTTCTCCTCGTCATTGTGATCATTTTTTTGTTCTGGACCATACCTGGGAACCTTCTAGTTACTGAGATATTGGGGGTCAAAGTTCCAATTTTTTCACAAGTTTTTTTTTTAAATACTACTTTTTAAGGTTCTAACTTTACTCCAATTACCTCCATGGTCCGTTTACTATTCAAAGCATCCATCAGCAATAAGTTTTGAGCGCATTATATTGAGTTTTACCGTAAAATGTGATTTTTGACCCCAAAAAAAAATTACGTTGCCCAGCAAAAATTTTTGCGTAAAGTTACTTAGTTTGATGTACAGAATGCTTGGTTGACGGCTTAGTGAAGGGTCTGTTTACACCCCGTATAAATACGAAGTAGGAGTGAACGCTTTTGTATAATGTCTTCCATTTTATTATGAGTTGAGTGATAAATCTGGCGTGTGAGTTTAAAAGATGTGTTTTTGAGCTGGTTCCATTACTCCTATCTTAAAAATAACTTATAATATGGCTATTACAATAACCATGTAGTGTCGTGTTGTTCATTCGCTCTAGTGTCAGGACTTTGCTTTTGTTGAGTGTGCCGTGCATGTGCGCGTGCGTTGACTCCGATACGAATATTTATAATTGTGGCGATTTTAATTAAATCTATGAATTTATCGATTTATAATTTTCTTTGAATGGATTCAAGTGTTTAACATGAGTTTTTGTTTTTATTTTTAATATTACCAGCGTTCAATTGGCTGTCAATTTTGTCAAATTTGTGAAGCAATTAATTAGGAATTTTATAAAAACATTCGGATTATGAAAAAAAATGTGTTATTGTGTAATGAGTTTGCTTAAATAATGTAGTAATTACACAGAGATTTTAATCTTATTGACATCTCCTAATTGTGTTTTGTTGATTTTACCAGAATATGCACTTTACTCTGTGGAGATCCGTAGATATACATCTTAATTACAAGTATATTTTCGTATCGGAGCATCGCCGCGATGTTTTATTAGTGTTGCTAGCCAAGTTTGTTATTAACAGAATGTACTTACGTTTATTTGGGGTTACCAGGTAATTTTGCAAATTATGTAAAAAGAAAAACTGAGAATAATTTCTATAAGTTCGTTAGATTGCGTGATGTTATATTTTTTGCAAGATTACTGTCCCTCAATTTAAAACGAAGTAGCGTAGTTTTTGGTTGTTCATTCCATATAGGGTTTTCAAGAATTTGCAAGACACTAACACAAATATTATTCCATACTAACATAAATGTACAATAAAGTTGGTTCTATAGGCAGTGGTCCCACTGCTAGCGAGAAGCGGGTGGAAACAAATTGTTTTCAAACTCGATGCGTTTATTTAAAACTATTTTATGACCGCGGCTTCACCCTCTTGGAGTTCGGTAATTGTTCCACAGGATTACAGGACTCCTTTTTTTTAAACAATTTTTAATGTTATAATTTACTTTTAATATATCCACGACCCCTGTACTATTCAATGCGTCCATCAGCACAATATTTTGAGTGCGTTACATTGAGTCCTACCGTAAACATTGATTATTCACACCAAAAAAAAAGTCGTTTCCTAACAATTATTTTTGCGCAGTATTATTTAGTTTGATGTACAGAATGCTTGGTTGACGGCTTCGTGAAGTATCCGTTTACACCTTGTATGTATATCTTTTACTGACACGGGAACTAAATTCTTTTGTACAGACACATCAAGCTACCCGAAACCTAATGCTTTAGTGATAAAGTTGAAAATCTATTAACCGATTCGTTGCGATGCCTAATTTCACTAACTTCTTCATGGCACTGAAACGTGCCATCCGCAACGAATCGGTTAAAGAAATTTGACAGATTGTACTGCCTTGCCTGCCTACTACAATCTGTCAAATTTCTTTAATAGATTTTCAACTTTATCACTAAAGCATTAGGTTCAATGTTGATTGGGAAAATTTGACAGTTTACGCGTTTACAGTACTTCTTCTTCATCGTCGTGTCGATGATTTCCCAGTAAAAAAAAAAAAATTTGTTTTATCCAAAACTCTGCCACCTCGACGGCGTTGGTGGTGGCCTCGGACAGGTCCCTCAAAGTGCACGTGGAACCACACATAGTGCATGATAGGAGGTGAGCCATAGTTTGCTCTGAGGCACCGCAGTCACACATGGCTTCATCGGAATACCCCCACCGGACCAGGTTGTATCTGCAGCGCCCCACCTGGCTTCGCAATCGGTTTAGGGTCTTCCAGGTGGGCCATGGCAGCAGGTGTCCCGGTGGGAGTCTTTCCGCAACTTCAATATAATGTGTCGGAGGGGGATTACAGTTACGTTTCTTGAATAATGGTTGAAAGCTAACCGCTTCACGCTAGCAGTGGGACCTGTGCCTTACCAACTTCAATTGTTGTTCCATTGAAATTATTAATTTGTTGTTATAACTAGTTTTTTTTTAAACATACCATATTGTTGTGTCCGTGAATGCTTGTGTGTTTTCGTACGATTTTCTATTAAACTAGTGTGCAATTTTTGTTAAGTTTAATATTTGGTTTCGAGGTGAAATTTCTAAATCTCAATCGCAGGTTATAGTCGTGTTGTCGCAACGTTTTTTCTACACCCTTAAGGTACGATTGTGAAGTCGAAGGTAGTCAGCGGCAGTGGCGTTGCGGTTGACAGTGACCGCAAGCGACAGTTCTATTTCTGTTTTAATTACAAAAAAATATGTGAGGCTGTCAGTAACGGACACTAATAGCACTCTAGCCGTCGTTCGTCTGCGGCTACCACTCGACCGCAGCAGCAGGCGACAATGTCACTTACGGAAGCATTCTTAGAGTTACATAGAAAGTAGTGTCGCTGTGGACTGTTGTTGCGGTCGGGCGGCACTGCCGCTGCGGTCGGTCTTCGGCTTCAGTATTGTACCGTTATCTTTACATATCGCTTGTAATATACTTGTTTATAGTTGAAATGCAATAATTACTTGTAATTTTATATGTTATATGAGAGCGATGGACAGATGACTGAGAATAACAAAAAAAAATTGATAGTCTAAGAGCTGGTATCTAATTTTGAAAAGTTATTTATATTAGGCGATTTCTTCACCGCCCTATACGAACTAAAGATAACAGAAATTCGACAACAACTGACCACAACACTCTTTTTCTATGGAAGATAAGAAACTATAACTTCTCAAAATTCGATGCCATATCTCTGCGACTATAATATCATAAACTAAAGTTACTGCACGTTACGAGCGCGTATAATGTGACACTTATGTCATTGGTATAAGATTCAAATTGCGTGCTTGTAAAATGCAATAACTTGTTGTTTTAAATAGAACTATTATAACAGTCTATCCGTTCGTCGTTGTGTGCCATGTACGCTCGCTTCCGATACAGCCTTTATGTGCTGTTTGTAGTTATTTTAAATCTGTTATATACAAACACGAGTACATTATGTATATTAGACTCAGAATGAAAGAAATAACGATTGACAAAACAATCTGAAAGCAGTAGTTACACCAGAAAAAGTATGCGCTCCGAAAGGAACCCGAAAATGAACGATGATTGTCGAAGCGCACAGTTTACTTGGTAGAACTGTACAATATGGAATTAAACTGTATCGATCAAAGAGTTTCTTTTTGCACAATTTAATTTGCCATTTCATCTAACATTAAAATAATTGTTGATATTGGTTAATCTCTATAAAGGGTGTAAAAGGACCCTTAATGAAGCCGTAAGTCACTTTGTTCTCCCCGTCATCGCGATCATTTTTTTGTTCTAGACCATACCTGGGAACCTTCTAGTTTCGGAGATATTGGGGGTCAAAGTTCAATTTTTTTTTAAATTCCACTTTTATTAACTTACTTTAATTAACTCCATGACCCGTTTACTATTCAAAGCATCCATCAGCACTACGTTTTGAGTGCGTTACATTGAGTTTTACCGTAAAACGTGATTTTCCATCCCCAAAAAAGGAATAATTTTTGCGTAGAGTTACTTAGTTTGTTGTACTGAATGCTTGGTTGACGGCTTCGTGAAGGGTCTGTTTACACCATGTATCAAAAAAAACATCATAGTTCTATATGCTTGAGCTATTTAAATATTATGTACTTGTGTGTGTAAATACGAGGCTAGAGGCAGATTTAGGAATCCAATAACAAAATGATTATAACGAATACCAAAAAGGAAATGTCATAAATACCATTTTATACCAATTTTATTATGAAATTCAGTTCTTATTCAAATAGACTGGGCATTAAGATTCGATTTTCATAGCAACGTAACTATGAAATCTTATGTTAAGTCGGGGAAATTTATTTTTTGTCAAATTGACTACCAAAATTGTTCCAATCAAAACTCGTTGTGACGAGTAGAGTCGCAGTAACCAATTAATTTTCCCTGACTATACAACATAATACTGTCGAGAATCTACTTCACAGTGTGACTGGTAATTAGGGACCGATACTTTCCCATTTTTTAATACTCTTTTATCAAAATAACTACACTATGCTCTGCCTACCCACTGTTGCACGGTACGATAGTAATGAAACAGTTTCACGCGGCTAACAGCTGATAGGTCACAGGCGTGCGCGCGCGAACTTCATACATCATGGTGATAAATGTGAATGAGTATAAAAAATGTTTCTTTGGGAAAGTTGTTTGTTATCATGAGTACAATCACGTGTTTAAGTATCGGTCACTAATTACCAATCACCCTGTATATTTTTAAAATGCCTTACTTTTTGCTGCCCTTGCCTCGCCTTTCTATATTTAGTTAGTATATACTTTTATCTGTTTAGTTTAGTTTCGTTAGTGTTAATTTTTAACGTGCATTTTTCTATACGTTAAGGCATAGCGCACTGTTGGAACAGTGGCGCGACGAAAAGTTGTACAACTGTTGCCCGTTTATAACTTCGGAGCTTTTTGTTGGGCCAAAGAATTGCGCAAATTTTTGGTTGGGTCACAGAGGCAACTTTTAGATGAGAAACTGTTGGGCAGCTGTGGTCCAACAAAAAATTGCACAGGTTTTTATTGATAACTGTAGCTTCACTCAACTTTTTGGCAACTGGTGCTCAACAAAAAGTAGGGCGGTTGTCGGGCAGCTGTGGCGCCACTGTTGCTGGTGCCGCTGTAAGGCTTCTTCCATAATCGTGTCGCGTTTTGTTCACTAGCCTGGTTTTTTTTGTATCTTTCTGGTTATGTTTGATATTTGTTAACTGAAGGACCGACAGTCTTAGATAAAATAATTAGAAATATAACAACTATATTAAAATAGGCATGATTTTGTAATAAGTTGAGTAAAGGAAGACGTACCTCTTAGCGTGCCGATGACAATTCAAATTGAGTCAACATAAAATTTTGGCACTTTCCATAGCGTCCGTCAGCTCCAGTGTTGTGCAAACAACAGGACAGGCAGGACACGATATCAAGTGTCCCATCGTTTGTGGGGCAACACCATATTAATACGTACTAAAAGAATACGATTTCTCACACTACCAGGCATGGGGCATTAAGTTTACTACGCAAACAACACTAGTCCGTTTTAACTTACATTGATCGGCCACAAAAGCGCATTGTTGGATTTTCAACTCTAGGCTCTGGGCTGAATTGGGCATTCAATATACAATGCATATCTTAACAAAACGACAAGTGTTCTGCTTGTCGTTCTGTTAAGATATGCATAATACTTGTAAGGATGTTGAATGTTGATTGCGTAGGAAACTCATAAACTACCACTATTCTAGAGTTGGTTAGAAAGAGATGCCGGAATGTGTGAGCTATCTCTCTCTAACACCTGGTTTTAATACTTTCAATAATCATAGAATACTGTCGGTCCACATTTTCGTTGCTCAATATGTATTTCTTTATTTTTTATATTTACAACTCGTATATTACTACTTTTTATTATTTGTCTGTAATCTATCGATTTATAACCGTTTTCACCGCTTGACCTTACCAAGCTTGCATGTGTTGACAGCTGTCATATCTGACAGTTACAAGATACAACCTTTTTTTAAACTTGAAAATCCGTTTTCCAACTTTTTTATAAAGTGACAGCTGTCAGTGATATCAAAGTGACGTTGACATGTGTCACTTATGTCTTAGTGACATTGACAGGTGTTGCTATTTGCAAAATTGTCACGTTCCGTGGTGAGGGGTGCGTTCCGTGACCGCGGGCGTCCGCCAGCCATTTTACCAAAGCATTGTAATACATACATAGACATGTAAATACTGATGATCGACCGAGACGTAACTGTACATAGACAACTAAGAGAATCGGGGTCGTAGCAACTGAAATAATATTGTTTGAGTGTATACTTGTTTAATTATGTAATGCAAAAAAAATCTACCATTTAAGTTTAATTTTAGTCTAATGGCAACCCCGTTTTAACTGTCATGTGTCAGTGACGTCTCGGCGGCGTCTCAGTCCGCCTTGATGTGCTCAGTCGTTTTATTTTATTAAATGCACTGCTAATGTATTTTCTGTTCTTTTATTTTTTTTTTACTTTCCTTGGGTTTTTTACGCATTTTACTTATGATTTTCGTAGTAAGCTGTCCTTTCACCTGCCAGTGTTGGCATACTCAATGAAGATGAACTGTACCAAAGAATCTCAATGCGATCATTACAATAAAACTGTTCAAGAGCTGGAAGAGCTGGCAGTGTCATCATTGTTGTGGAATTTGGACTACTACAGTCCTTACAGAGTTATGATACCACTGCTGGGTATAGGCCTCTCAGTGCTTGTGCTAAGCTCCACGTTCTTGTGCCATCCTCATCCAGGATATTGCCATGGTAACAATGTCGTCTGCCCACAATCAACAAGAGTAATCTTAAGGTCACGAAAAAATAGATCACAATAATTTTGGCAGAATTGTTAGTGTAATCTAAAAACAATAACTTAAGAGCATATAAAGACCTATGTATGCAAGGGCGAAGCTGAAATAGCTATAAAAAGAATGTAGTTGTGCTCGTCGTTTACAGCTGTCATTGGTAAAATTCGCCCTAAGACGTGACCAGTGGCGGTACTTTCATACAAGTCTAGAAGCTTGGCTTGCCCTTATAACCTACTTCTCTTCATGATGTGAGGGTTTCTGAACAGTCTGCTAGCCTTATGGGCTTGCCCTATTGTTGGCCCCTAGACTCATAGACGTAACATTACAATACAACACACCAATGCCTCAGCCAATCAGAGTTTAGTAACAGTTTAAAAAATACCTCTTCCGAATCTGACAGTTATCATAATCGACTCAAATAGTAAAGCAAGTAACCGTTTTAGTAAGAATGGTATCGCTCAACGTTATATCGAAATTTTTCTTTTAATTCTCTCTTAAATCGAGCTTATAAACAATTTTTGCTCAGATTGAGGCTATGGGTTAAAGCCTCAGCAATCTTAACGTGGAAACTCGCAATATACAAAGCTAGGTAAAACACCGAGTGATTCTAAAATGGATGCCGTAATATTATTCTGCTGTTGGAATTCTAACCGTCGCGGCGTCGACGCTGAGTTGAGGATTGAAAAACCAACTACGCGTTACTATTTTGGCATTCATTTCGTTTTTGCTCTGTGTGAAAACGGGCGAGTATTTGAATGTAAGGATAAACGCTTTATTATACAAATTGGTTGACAGTCTAAAGTATTATAAGTCGTATGTTGTGAAAGTATTTTAGAAGCACTGTGTGAAATAGCAACATATCACTGTCCTTCCCTTCGTTCATAGGTATTAATGTAAAACAAACTATCCCTGTCTGACTCCCATTTCACTAAAACGCTTTAATATTCTCGCAAAAACGAATTTATAAAAAGTCCTATTGAGACTCACCCCTTATTGGCGCCAATTTTCTTTCGAAATGGGAATCAGACAAACTGCTCTCTCTTATTATTAAAAAAGTCGAAAATATACTATAGTCGGTGCCTAGACTTGGATTTGTACTGTGTAAAGTATTGTTTCACAAAAATGTCTATGAAATTATATATATATTACAAAATGTCCGGTAATAATGACGTTTATAAAGGCGCCATTTGCAATTTAAGCTGCTGTTCCACTAACAAGTGTTGTGGACCAACTAATTAATATGTTTTAGAATGTAGTTAGTATTAAAGGGTTTAATTATAGATTAACGAAAGCAATGTTTCGATATATAATTTGCTTATACGTCATTATTTTACGCGGACGAGATTTCACAAAATGTTTGTATCGTTCCATACGTAAAAGTCAATTGCGACGTCCTAACCGTAAAATTACGTAGATTATAAAAAAGTGTACCTATAAATTCTAATCGTTGTTCCGTTACGCTTTTGTAAAATTGTATAAAGTCGAATGTATTGTAAAAAACATATTTTTTCCATTTCATTATTGAAAAAAAAAAACTTGCCAAATATTAGTGTTACCAGCTCGAAACGTGAAAAAACTGCTATTTAACGTTCGAGCGTCACTTTGCCATCGCTTCTGTATACACCAGTCCAATATATGTAGTGTAGCAGCATGTACATAGCCCGTGTATGTACAATATATTATATACATACATAGTGAATATTATAAAAGTATTTTTGCATGATTAATTATTGTAAAAGTGTCCGATTGTGTGTAGAAACGTGTGGTTTACTTATCACGTGTCTTGTGTTCGTACTTTATCCGAGTGTGTCTTAGGTTTAGCCAGCTAATGTTGGAAATATCCCTCTTAACACGCTAAATCCTACTCGCTGTGTTTTCAAACAGTCGGCTGGTATAGATGACTTAAGTGTTTTTTCTTAGTTATAGCTTAAAAAATCATTGTTATAATCTGTTGATAAAAAGAGTGATTTAAATAAATTGCCAACGTTGTTAGTAAACCACGCTGTATTAAAAAGTCATAAATATTATATAAATATTAACGTTTGTGAGTAGGCACGCGTTCGGCGCCGCGAGACGGCGCCTCTTTGCAATAACTTTTCTATACGACAAATTAAATTTACAAAATTGTAAAGGGAGGTTATGGAATTATGAATAGCGACGGTAGTGTGCGCAGGAAAGCATTACGTGCCCCGCATAAGACAGCAACAGTACAGAAAGACTAAAGTCCTAAGTTTCGTTTGTTAGTACACTTTGCAAATACCTAGAAGAATTTCACGTCATATTATTATGCGCCTTGCCTTTTCCCAACTATGTTGAGCTCGGCTTCCAGTCTAACCGGGTGCTCCTGAATATCAATTTTCTAATAGTTTCAGTAAATTCTATTTAGTATTTGCGAAGTAAGCACTCAGGTAAAAATCGACAAACAAACGTAAACATTAAACCTACTTTTATATATTTTTTACAAAAAAAAAATTGCCTGAAATTAAACATAGAGAAAGAAATATAAATTTACACAATTATTGTAAAAACATCCAAAAAACTTTCATTTCTTGTGCTTAAACTACGATACTGCTAAAACCTTATAAGCTTAACTTTCTAATTTACAAATTGATGTAGAGGCAAGTTTCTCGATAGCCATACGTGCCGTGTATAAAAAGGCCTTATCAGACTGTATAGCGTGTTTTCAGTGAATAAATCTCGCCGTGGGAGAGCAACATGTTTACTATATGTGTATAACAAGAGCAAACGAGATGAGAATTAACAATGTTTTAAGAAAAAATCGCTGAGTCAAGGAGGACTACATTAATCGATCTGAAATCTGCTTGAGCTGGTCACAATAAAGCCACTGTCACTAATATTCGGACTAAGTAGATTCCGCGCCGAAAATTTTTGTCACTCCCTCATTGACTGCACTCACGGTGATCGTGTCTAAAGCAGGCATTTCTAATGTGATTCTTCCCACAGCGGACTTAACCTTTAAGTAATGACGTGGGTGTCTCACAGACGGCTGTCGAACAGATTTGAGTCTTATTTCGTCATGTTTAAAGATACCCATCTATGACCTGGCTAGACCACATCAGAACTTAAAGGTCATTAGTCTGGCTGTAAACACGCTCGTACATCTTCAGTATGATATAGCTCTAATGTTTGTGTAAAACCCACTGTTTCCCCTTATAGCGCTGTAGCGGGCACTGTATTGTAAGCTCAGTGTGTTCGTGATTGCTGAATGTTGTAAAAACCTTTGGTGTTGTGAAATGTGAGCCTCCTACTGCTACAAGAGTTAAAGTATTTGAAAACATGACATCTTCTCTGATGATTCTTTTCAAGAGATTCTGCTGATCTATCTGTTTCTTGACAATATTCTTTATATTTGCCAGCATTTGTCTTGTGTGTAGACTTTATGCGCAGCCAAAGATTCTCTATAACTTGAGAAAACGCAGTGAATTAACAATCATCTGCCTGACTATGTCCATGGGGTCCTAAGTCAGCCACCAGTCTGCAGCTAAATTCTATTATGGAGCGACTCCTTATCTGGCCTCCAGAACCCAGTTACTGTTACTGGGTAATACGAAACCCCTTGATGAATATGAGGTGTTATATTATTAGAATCTTAACTATACATCTAAGGGTCAGGCAGGTTTTTGCGCCGTTTTACTTTCGAAGAAATATAACTCAAGCTCCTCTCAAATCCAACGAAAATGTACTTTTCAAATACTTTAACACAGTTACGAGTAATTAGCCTACTATCCTTTCGAACTGCATTTTAGATCCTAAAAATGTTCGACAGAGAGATTTGTAGTAATGATTAGTATATAGACAATAGCGGGAAAGCTGCGTGCAATACATTTAACTACCTCTACGCAGAAGCGTTGAACACCAAGATATATGAATTTATTAATATTGTGTATTGTATTATAGTTTTTAATCTGAATTTCATTGTTTTTATTTTAGTTTGTAATATAAAGAATGGTCCACAAAAAAGCTACAGAACAGTCAATCGCATATCAGTGATATAGGTCCCGTCACGTAAAAAGAACGCTGACCGCTCAAACAAACTTTCACATTTTTTTTATTCCAGCCTTTTCCAAAGTACTAAGTAGCTAGTAAAGTACCTATTACGATTCTACAATGAAACAATTATACTTATGTTATAAAACAACAGCTTAGTTCTTTAGGACGCGACTGTATAACGTGCGCAAACACATCCGCTCCACTGTCGCTCAGCGTTCTTTTACGTGACGGAACCTATACTATTGGCAGTGACAGTGAGTTTATATCGTAGCAGCAAGGGTGGTTTTCGCAGTGCAAATGCTATCACTGATGTGCAGTTGGCTGTACTAAATCCTAAGTGAAGACTGCTAATGCATTTAACAATGCTTAAAGCACGTCTGTCTGTCTATAACAAGACTTTTGGCAAAGGATCAATCAAGTATTGAAACAGAATATCATCAAAGAAAGATCCAATTTTACAAAATTATTTTGACTATGTAAAGTAATCGTTACGTACAAAAGTTTAGATGACTCGTTATGTAAGTAAAAATTATGTGTTTTCACAATAATTACATAAAATTAGTTGTTACAAATAATTGAAATGAAAGATCTGAGCAATATTAAAATTAAAAAAAAATCTCCGAATTTAATCTGTGCATTACATTTTTAATACAGCGCTACCAACATTAATGTTTTAATGACAGCAAAGTGCCTGTGTTGCCAATTTAAAAATTAATCTACCAATTTGGTAATATTTTGTGTGTTGTACTTTGCTTGCTTGGATTTTGGGACGGCTAAGATTGTGGGTTACCATCGAGTGTGATTGATAAGAACGCTTACAGAATGTTACATGTTCGTGTAAGCCGAATAACGGCGTGGTACCACACTACTGCAAATAAAGTCATTTTGAATAGCGATACGTTGTTTTAATTGCTACATCTCATTTTATTACTATGCATAATATATAATCAGCCTTTCCAACTACTGGGACACAGCTTTCTCTCTATGGAGGGGGTGTGGTCTCTGCGGGTTCTTCGGATTTTTAGAGTTTACTCCTTGAGAGTACACAAGTCGGCGGCACGAACTAGGTGGTGGGCGGGGTTAAAATGCATGCTATCTCATCCGACATCACGTTGCCCGACGCACGGATTAGACGCAGTGATGAGCAGTAAGAAGCTAGTGCGCGTACACATACACTCTCCTAACGCTGAGTAACGCTATATGATGATTTACAACAAAACGAACGCGCAATTTTTTTATACAGACCTTTGGGAATATGGATGTCATGAAAAATCTTTTGAATGAATCAGTTCAAAATAAAATTATTTGCATTTTTGAACAACTGATCTATCTCTGTATGGTAACTATATTTTAAGTTTCCTTCTTCTTATGGTATTTATTTTCGCCCAAAGATGCGTTAAAATTAGTGTTGAAATATGGAATTTTCGATGCTCATAACTTTCATTTATTTATAATTATATCTTTTTACTTTTTTTGTTTCCATACAGGACTAGATAATAATGAGACAAATTGATATTATTTTTTATTTTGAACGTAAACCATCAAACAGTGGAGTAATCGCCATACTTTTGTATGGAAGTATGAGAATGAGAGGAGAACTTATTATTGTTTATGGGAATACTTAATCATTAAAGGATGATAATATGGCCAGAATGGAGGTGTCCGATGAGATGACGAGTAATAGAGAAGTATGGAAGAAGAAGACATGCTGCGCCGACCACAAATGAATCGGAATAAGGACAAAAGAATGATGAATGATGATAGGAATACTGAATTAGTTTCTACAGTAGACCATACGACTGTGCAGCAGTGGTAACATAAGCAATAAAAGCTGGCCTCTTACTCTATTGAAACTTCGTATTACAGGCCAGCTCCAAGGTGTAAGGGTCCCGCTTATTGACCAAGAGTAAACGAAGCTACTGGTTCGAATCCAGCAAATGAAAACGTGACTATTATTTTTATTATTAAATTTTTAATTTCAGACAACATGACCCATATAGTGTTGGTGTGTGTTAGTACATACAATTGCTTAAAACTATGTTAGTAAACACTATTATAAGCACAATATTAAACATTATTATTTTTGGTAAGTTTATGCATGACATGTATCTTGACAAACCTACCGATTTTCGGCCCATTCAACCTTTCCGCAAGTACCTTCAGAAAATGCCATTCGTGCTTCCCCCCATTCTGCGAGGCAACTTTCTTCCGCATTATCGCAAAATAATCATCTGTATGCGCATCCGCGACCATACCTGATGCACTGCAGTAAGGTGGAAGCCTGAACAACACCCTGAAGATATTATTATATTGGATACGTAAGGTACTGTCCTGTGTACCTACTGGTATGATGAGCCCACAAGCTGCTGGTAGAAAATGCTTAAGTCGGCTACGGAACCCTAAAAAGGACCAAGGAAGTGAAAGTTTTTTGTTTATTATAGCGGCCTGGCGCTACAAGCTGGAATAATAAAATATACTTTTTTTTTTTGGGATGGTAAATCATCAAATAATCCCGCCCGCTCTGGGTGGAGTGGGAGGGAGTTTCAGACTCTTACTGACTAAAACCCATCCCTGTTCCTTCTTTGCCATTTGTGTTTCAGGGCCGCGGTATCTCTTTCAAACAGTCCCACAGCCCCGGGTAATAAAATATACCTTAATTACCTTACGGTGCAGAGGCCAGATTCAAGTTTAGGTGACTGTAGGTACCTAGTTATTCAAAAAAACATTCTGAAACCATTTAATTATCCAAACAGATTTCAATAAAGATTGGTTATTGTAATCAAGAACGGCTACATGCCTCCACCACACTCACTGATTTCAGCAACATGTAATTCAGCCTTTAGCCTTCAGTACCACTCCGACCGCGACGGGGATAGCGCGCGTTGCATTTTGTGAAAATATACGAACAATATTTTACGTAAAATAGTTTTGTAGATAAGAGTGCTGCTTAAATAATAAATCTGGATATATTTAACAAGGTATGTCTATTTAGAATTTGTTAGATTATTTTTAATAAATAATAGTAATTCAAAAAACAAAAAAAAACAAAAATAACTTTACTTACGGAAGTCAGTGACTTTGTTTGTTTCTTTGACTTTTTTACCGATTGAAACATACGAACCGATTTTGATGAAATTTCCATCGGACCAATCGGGAAGTATACCTTTCACATAAAAAAAGGTTTTTCAAATCGGTTCATAAATGATGGAGAAATGAAGTTACAAACATAAAAAAATACAACCGAATTGAGAACCTCCTTTTTTTGAAGTCGGTTTAAAATATTTTTATTTGTTAAACTTTGCATTTTGGCGGGAAATAATAATAAATAACTAAAAACTTTTCTTTATCTTGTGGTTAGTATTTAATCCTCAAATATTTTCTCTTTAAGTCCATTCTGTTACATACCATCACGCTTGTAATATCCGACAGGTTAGGTTAGGCAGAGGCGAACCTACGGGGTGTAAACAAACCCTTCACCAAGCCGTCAACCAAGCATTCTGTACATCAAACTAAGTAACTTTACGCAAAAATTATTGCTGGGAAACGACTTTTTTTTTTAGGGTGAAAAATCCCGTTTTACGGTAAAACTCAGTGTAACGAACTCAAAACATTGTGCTGATGGATGAATTGAATAATACGGGGGTCGTGAAGGTGTTTAAAGTAAAAAAAATACATTAGAAACATGTATTTAAAAAAAAACTTGTGAAAAAGTTGGAACTTTGACCCCCAATATCTCCAAAACTAGAAGGTTCCCAGGTATGGTCTAGAACAAAAAAATGATCGCAATGACGGGGAGAACAAGTACCTTTCGGCTTCGTTAAGGGTCTTTTTACACCCTTTATATTTCTCACTCACATTTTGCCAGTTCTTTTCTAGTCGCATTATAATAGGGGGCGAGCCTATTGCCATCCGCCCGGAGGCTACTATAAATAATCCTTTTGGAATAACCAATAACCCTGCCCAACTTTGGAATCGAACCCAGATCCTCATGTTCTGCTGCTAGCTAGACCAGAGAAAGTCACTTCAACTTTTCTGTTAAACAATATGTTATAAAGTAGATAAAATTGGAAATTCTATAATAACACGACGATAAGTCGTATCAAGATTTAGTTTTGCGTCAATGAGCGCGAAAATAATACTTGAGGAAAGTAATATTTAACATTATTTAAATACTTAGTCATCGTGAATTCTCTTGGGGCTGCGGGACTGTTCGAAAGAGATACCGCGGCCCTGGAACACAAAGGGCAAAGAAGGAACATGGATGGGTTTTAGTCAGTACGAGTCTGACACTCCCTTCCACTCCGCCCAGAGCGGGAGGGTACATTTGATGATTTCCCATCCCAAAAAAAAAGAAAAAAAAGTGAATTCTCCTGGTCAAAATAATGATAGGACTGCTAAACGGGGGGCCGGGGTTCGGTTCCCAAGTCGTTCAGTGTACGGGGTTTTTCTATTAGGACATTCTTAGTTCCATTTCGATGTCTGAATGTATTACAAGTTACTAGCTTTCGCCCGCGGCTTCGCTGACGTTAATTTAGATTTGACAATCAATTCGGGTTGTACTCTGCGTGTAATAATATAATTCAATCATGATTCGAAAGACACGTGGCGCCATCTATTATCATAAGAACGTTATTGTTTGTTGTTTGTTTTTTTCTCGAGAACAGTATTTTTTTTTCGGGATGGTACCCTATGTCCGTTTCTGTACACTTGACAACGTATACAAGGTGTAAACAAACCCTTCACAAAGCCGTCAACCAAGCATTCTGTACATCAAACTAAGTAACCCTACGCAAAAATTATTGCTGGGAAACGACTTTTTTTTGTGGTGAAAAATCATGTTTTACGGTAAAACTCAAAGTAACGCACTCAAAACATTGTGAAGGTGGATGCATTGAATAGTACGGGGGTCGTGGAGCTATGTAAAGTAAAGTTTCAACATTAAAGCCTTGTATTTAAAAAAAAAACTTGTGAAAAAGTTGGAACTTTGACCCCCAATATCTCCGTAACTAGAAGGTTCCCTGGTATGGTCTAGAACAAAAAAATGATCGCAATGACGGGGAGAACAAGTGCCTTTCGGCTTCGTTAAGGGTCTATTTACACCCTTTATGCAAAATTTCAGGATGATCGGTTTTGTGGTTTAGGCGCGAAAAGGTTTCAAACAAACTTACTTTCGCATTTATAACACTGTTCGATTGCAGGGCGAAAGCGTGCCTTGTCTCTTTATAATTTCCTCGATGCAATATCTATATTCTAATCCGGGGTTCCCAAACTTTTTCAGTTCGCGGCATGCGACAGACATGTCCTGCCCAGTCCCATTTAAGTTGGGCAGCCTTTTGAGCCACGTCAACGATTTGCGTTTTGGAGCGCAGTGTAGCATTTCGTACCTACATGATCTGTTAATTTTACACCTAAGATAAAAAAGATAGGTACATAATAAAAGTAAAAACAGATACATAAGTAATAGAATTGTCCAACTTTACGGATAAAAGGGAGGATAATTGACTATAATGGACTTACCACAGTCGCCCCTTGGGAACTGCGCCCTGGCTAATATTTAATTCAATTGTGGATTCCCGCTACTAGGGGTCAGTCAACTCGGTGTCAAATTAACGTCACGCTTCTGTTCCTTATGGAAGTAAATAAAGGTGTTTCAATGGCCCATTTAAATTAGCTTCACAAGCGGTTTTGTGATTCTTTCTTTATCGTGTGGTTAGTGCCTAACCTGGTGTCAGAGTTGTTACGCCGCCCATTGAGCTCTGACTTGGCTTTACGTGCCGTCGAGAAATATCTCTCAGGCATGCTGGTTTCCTTACGATGTTTTCCTTCACCGAAGCAAGTGATAGATTACAATACGCACATGAATCCGAAAAATCGAGGTGCGTGTCTTGGGTTCGAACTTGCGACCTATGACTTGGCAGTCTTTCATTTAATGTATATAAAACAAAAAACTCTTACTCGTTACTCGATAGGAAAAAATACACGCTTTGACGTGGAGTTGCGGAAACCAGCCCGTTATACAATACAATACTCGATAGGACAACTTTTTATCGTTTGTTCCCAACGAGTCACACTATAACATGTCACAGTGTGACTCGTTGGGAAGAATTGTTAATAAAAATCCCAACCAGTCACACTGTTTCTCGATAGGACAACTTTTTGTGTTTATTCCCAACGGATCACACACGATGTGAAGAGTGAGACTCGCAGATAACGTGGCCCTGGAACACAAAGGGCAATGAAGGAACATGGATGGGTTTTAGTCAGTAAGAGTCTGACACTCCCTCCCACTACACCCAGAGCGGGAGAAGTCATTTGATGATTTCCTATCCGTAAAAAAAAAAAAAAAAAGAGTGAGACTCGTAGGGAACAAAATATTCTCATGCGGTAACACTGTGACATATTGGAACTACTACCCAATCACACTGTGACATGTTACAGTCGTTGGGAACAATCGGAATAAACAAATAATTAGAGCTGATAATCTGTCGTCTGAAGTTTTTCCAGCTAATTCAATATGACGTTGTTGTTTGTCAAAAACAGAAACTATACTGTATGTATAGAACAAAATGTCTCTTTCACAATAGTTTCGACCAAATTATAATAAACGCCACCGTGTCCCAGTTTCCTAATGATATTTGGATATCTATCTAAATGCGATTACTATTAAAGCTTAGGATCTAGGTTAAATTCACTTGATAAAAGCTATTACTGCTATTAGTGAATTACTGAATGTTTATAATTATTGTAATGGGTGGTGCATTAAAAAAGTTTTTACAAAGTGTAAACGGAACCTTCACGAAGCCGTCAACGTCAACCAACCATTCTGTACATCGGGGTATTGCTCAAAGCGCAACTACATATTTTTAAGCGCAACCAACTTAGCGCAACTAAATTATTCCTCGAAGCGCAACAATTAGTTGCGCTCACAAATTCAAATTAAAAATATTATATGTTTATTCCTCAAAGCGCAACTATGATGACATATGAAATAGAGATGGGTACATGATGGATTCATTAACGACATTTTTATATTTTTATAATAGTTGCGCTTTGAGGAATACCCCGTACATCAAATTAAGTAACTCTACGCAAAAATTATTGCTGGGAAACGACTTTTTTTACTGGGGTGAAAAATCACGGTTTACGGTAGGAGTCAATGTAACGCACTCAAAACATTGTGCTGATGGATGGATTGAATAGTTAACGGGTCATGGAGGTGTTTAAAGTAAAGTTATAACCTAAAAAACTAGTATTCAAATAAAAACTTTGACCTCCGATATCTCCGTAACTATGTATAAGGTTCCCATGTATGGTCCAGAACAAAAAACTGATCGCAATGACGGGCAGAACAAGTGCCTTTGGGGTCTTCCCTCGTCATTTATTTTAATTTTAAAATGAGATTAATTTCATGAAATGTTTCAGTTATAAAATGGACAAGACTACCACTAAAACTTCAAAAGTTGCTGCGTGGATATTGTGGATCGTCAACTTCATTGTCATGGTAAGTTTGCCATTTATTACTTAGGTGACATCCTATAATCACGTGAGGTGTTATAGGCCACTTTTATAGACCCCTCTCCCCCTTGGTGATACGTCGTGACGTTTTAGGCTGTACCAGCATCACGTGTTTTTTTTATTATTGAAAAGATCAGATAGTTTCAGAATCCGTTTTAATTTCTTTTTTTTTTCGAATTTCTTAGACACAAATTCCAATTGTTTTTAATTCATTATTGGTAAAAAGATTTTTACACGTTACAAAATTATCATTATTTTTCTTTTTCGTACCACAAAAAAAAATACAAGTCAGTGACACTTTATGCCCCACCACCATCGTAATTCTTTTCTGACACCCTCCCCCCTCTTCGGACCTCACGTGGTTACAGGACGACCCCTTACTAGCTTTTGCGCGCTACTTCGCTAGCACGGACGTCGGGTATTATGCCACGCGAATTTGCTACCGCTTTTTCCGAATTAATCGAAACTCAGGGCACCTTGCACTGCATTCAGTGTGACATCGTGACGTGGCACATACTTTTAGCATGTTTCCACCGGGATTGAAATTCAGGTTAAGCCCTGCTTGCCTAGGTTGGTCCCTGGATGGACCACACATTATGAACCGAGTTTCCTCCATGCCTCGGAAAGCACGCCGGCTGTCATTTTTAGATCTTTGACTTTCGCTACAAGTAGTCAGTGGCCCGAATGTCTGTCAACCAGTCTTACCAAGGGGTATCGTATTACCCAGTACTAACTGGGTTGTGGAGGTCAGATAGGCAGTCGCTCCATGGAACATACTGGTATTCAGCTGCGTTCTTTTAGATGGAAGCCGACTCCAACATAGTTGGGAAAAAGCTAGGCAGATGATGATTATTGTAATTTTTCGACAGCTAATAAAATAATTGTCCCATAAATTATGTCCGTCTGAGTTTTGCACTTTTGAATGGAACTGCTAACGTATTTTCTTGTATACTCCTGGGGTGTCTACAATTATGTACTGTGTATCCTTGGTAAAGTTAGTCTCATGAAGGCCATATGCAGGTACTTAATTACACCATAGAGTTCATTTAAAGGTTTTATTTAACTTACCTTGTTAGTTTGTTAGTATGTATTGGTCAAATCTTGCAACTGAATTTCAAACCAGTTCCCCACAACCAATTGAGCTGAAATTTAGCACACACCTTTGGTTCTGGTGACAATACATTTTTATGACAGACATGACTTGATCCTGCAACTAGGATCGCGTCCTTACGGGCGAACTCCTCAACGGTTAATAGCACTGAAAGTTGATAGATTGAACAAAAGCTTGTTTTAAAAAAGAATTGTTTTTAAAAAGAAGTTTCCCAAGTTTGTTTCATGAAGGTAATTATATTCCTAAGACCCTGAATGTCATTGCCAACAGCTGGCCTTGATTGAGGCCTCGGTTTTACTGACCGAAACACTAAACTTGACCTTCATACGTAAAGTGGACTAAGAAATTGAGGTGTCCTTCACGAAGTACTAAGGATGTCTGTTGATTTATGTAGTTATGATTAGCTGTTGCCCGACCTTCGACCGCGTGAAGTTAGTATAAAAACATTACTTCCGTATTTGAATCGGATTTTGTTAACATGAGTTTTTTTTTTTTTGACACAGAATCCTAATCCTTTTTAACCGACTTTATTCAAAAAGGAGGAGGTTCTCAATTCGGATGTTTATATATATATTTTTTTTTTAATGTATGTTCGGGCATAACTCCGTCATTATAGACGGATTTGCAAAATTCTTTTTTTGTTCGAAAGGGGTTTATTCCGAAACGGTCCCATTTAAATTTCATATAGATCTGATGATGAGTTTCGGAGACAGACACCGGAACTCTTTAAAAAATGACAGCAAATCAACCGCGATTTCTACTATCTCATAAATATGCATTGTTTACGCAGGGGTTTTTGATTTTTTTATTACAACTAAAAATGGAAAAATAAAAAACTTTTTTGCAAGTCGGTGACAAAAAAACTAAGTCAAACAAACAAAAGTCACCTACTTCTGAAGCTAAAGTTATTTTTCACTTTTTTGTGTTTTTGAAGTCGGTTTTATTTTTTGCAAAAAAGTTTTTTATTCTAATAAAAGTAGCCTAAGTTACTCCCGTCAGTAAAAGTCCCGTCAAAATTTTCCAGCCGTTTCGGAGATTAGACAGAACAAACCGAAATAGACAGACAGACATAAATTTAAAAAAGGTTTTTTTTTGTTATAATTACCGTAAGTACCGTGTATACTTTCTTAAGAGTGTGTGGTAATCGGTTATAATGGTGTGGACATGTGATGCGGAGGAATGAGGAAAATGTTGAGTATGAATGTAGATGGTCTTCTTCTTCTTCTTTATCGTGTGGTTAGTTCGTAACCTGGTGTCAGAGTTTTTATGCCGCCCATGGGCCTCTGACTTGGCTTTACATGCCGTCAAGAAATATCTCTCAGGCATGCTGGTTTCCTCACGATGTTTTCCTTCACCGAAAAGCAAGTGATGATTATACTATACGCACATGAATCCGAAAAATCAGAGGTGCGTGCCTTGGGTTCGAACTCGAGACCTATGACTTGGCAGTCCGACGGTCACACCACTAGGCTATCACTGCTCAGAGTAGAGAAAGACCAAAACAAGGATGGACGGATTGTGTGAAGGATGATATGGCTAGAAAGGAGGTGACTGCTGAGATGTCGACTAACAGAGAAATTTGGAAGAAGAAGACATGCTGCGCCGACCCCAAATAAATTAGAATAAGGGCAGGAGCATAATCATATAATTACTTTGATATGCATTCAGTAAAAGCTGTTATTTTGAAATTGCATACAGACACTTCAATTTTATTTATTTGTGTAGATGTGTAAATGTAGATGAATTAGTTTGGTGGTTAGTGAATAACACAGGGGATCTTGACCTCGTGGCTAAATAATAACAGCCGCCATGCATCGATCTTCAAGGTAAACCAACGCTTGCTAAGGATTTTCATTTTTTTTAATTATTTATTTATACAGAGTGTAAACAGACCCTTCACGAAGCCGTTAACCAAGCATTCTGTACATCAAACTAAGTAACTTTACGCAATTTTTTTTTGCTGGGAAACGACTTCTTTTTTTGGGTAAAAAATTACGTTTTACGGTAGGACTCAATGTAACATACTCAAAACATTGTGCTGATGGATGGATTGAATAGTACGGGGGTCGTAGAGGTGTTTAAAGTAAAAATCTTACATTAAAAACATGTATTTAAAAAAAAACTTGTGAAAAAGTTGGAACTTTGACCCCCAACATCTCCGTAACTAGAAGGTTCCCAGGTCTAGAACAAAAAAATGATCGCAATGACGAGGAGAACAAGTGCCTTTCGGCTTCGTTAAGGGTCTTTTTACACCCTTTAGATAGGAGAACCAACAGCAAAAAAAATACAATTTTATTGTTATTACAATTGTATAGGCAACAAAGAGCCAATTAAGGTTCTCACGAATAAACACAGAAAAGGTAGTAGAAATCTTAGGATCACTAGATAACAAGCACGACAAAAATATTATTCAATTCAATTTATTTATTTCAGCCACAACGATCCATAATTTTGTTAGTAGGTACACTTAAAAATAATGTTAGTAATTGAATAATCACAAACAAATCACACCACACTATACTGCACAAAATAATCCATCCAATAATTATGATATGATTTTTAGGATGGTTTACCATCAAAATTTTCTCGGTAGCACCCCGAAATCTGATTTTGTGCTCTGGTGACGGCTTGATGGGTACGTAGCGAGTTTATTACTCGCCACTTATTACACTTAATATGACTTATTAATTGAAGAAAAAAAGGGTGTAACAAGACCCTTAACGAAACCGAAAGGCACTTGTTCTCCCCGTCATTGCGATCATTTTTTTGTTCTAGACCATACCTGGGAACCTCCTAGTTACGGAGATATTGGGGGTCAAAGTTCCAACTTTTTCACAAGTTTTTAATGTTGTAAAACTGTAAATACGTCCACGTCCTCCGTACAATTAATTAATTTACAATGTTTGCGTTACACTGAGTCCTACCGTAAAACGAAATTTTTCGCCCGAAAAAAGATGTCGTTTCCCAGCAATAGTTTTTGCGTACAGTAACTTAGTTTGATGTACAGAATGCTTGGTTGACGGCTTCGTGAAGGGTCCGCTTACTCCCTGTATATGGGTTGAGTTTAACAAGGGCACGCATTGGTGAAGGTATTTGTAAGGTAGGTACCACACTTTTCGCCGGTATGGTTTAAGTCCATTGTAACCTGCGCGCCTCATCATTTTCATCTACCTAGACTTTTCCCATCTATGTTGGGGTCGGCTTTGAGTCTATCCGGATACCTTTGACGGCTTCGTGGAGGGTACGTAAGGGTGTCTTGTATACCTAACTAAGTTTACAGCTCTGCCAGAGGCGGGAGGGCTATGTTAATGTTATAATGATTATTATTTAAACAAGTTTCTTTTATTTTCAGATGGTCTGTTTATTAACGGCGGCATTTGGCTTATGGATAATTTCGTCTCCTGCCACCATTTCTACTGTCATAGACGCTTCTGGGAGCTCAACTATGAAGGTAATAAGTTGTTATTTTTGTAGCATAACATCACGCCTGTAATACCCGAAGGATTAGGCAGACGTGTACCTAATAGTACACCCACATTTCGCCAGTTATGTTTAAGTCCCATGTAATAGGGGGCGAGCCTATTGCAATCAACCGGGCAGAAATCTTCACGTCGCATGAGAAAAAGGTATGAATTTATGTATGTAGTAGTATTATTATAATGGACTCAGCGATCACTGTGCCGATAGTCGTATCAGCCCATGGCTTAATTGCCAAGAGCCTCGACCAATACCTGAGGAGGCTCTCGATAGGCAGCTGGATCAAGGGCTTGATTCAGAAAGCGGTACTCCTGGACACGGCTCGTATTGTTAGGAGGTTCCTCTCTCTAGAGCCCTGACCGCCGGTAGCGTGGACCCTGTTCCCGATACCGGTGGGCTACTAATTTTTATATTTTTTAATGTTTTTTTTTATTAATTTTTGGTGATAAAAATATTTAAAAATGTAACTAGTAGGTAAGTAAGAAAAATTAATAAACGAATGGCATTATTAGTCCTTCACTAAATAATCTTTAAATCCATACAATGCCTTTCACTAAACAAATCTGTTTGCTCATAAAAATAGCATGTCAAATGTCATTACTTTCGTGATAGGACAAGCATGGCGGTGTCTGCATGAATTATATATCAGTTGGCAGAACGCAAGCCATAACTAGGCCGCGGTTTACCTCGTCAATAATAAAATTACAGGCATTTTTTTTCTTCTTTATAAAAAAAGTTTGTAAAATGTTCGGGCGATGTGTTATTGCATTTTTCCTTCAGGTTTTTCTCAGTAGCAATCACGGAGTTTGGATTTGTGCCCGGTTGATGGGAATAGGCTCGCCTTCTATTACATGGGACTTAAACATAACTGGCGAAATGGCGAAACTATTAGGTACACCTTTGTATAATTCTTCTGGGATTACACATTATGTAAAAAGTTTGTTTCGCGAAAAAAACATCTACCTACGATTTTTTAAAGGCTTTCTATGTATAGAAAAAGATCTTTCTTTTATTTTTGCTCGTGGCTAAATAATAACAGCCGCTCGGGGTCGATCTTTAGATTAAGCCGTGCTTGCCTAGGTTGGTCTGTGGATGGGTGACCACCCATTACATACCGAGTTTCCTCCGTGCCTCAGAAAGCACGTTAAGCCGTTGGTCCCGGGTGTCATTTGTAGATCTTTGACAGTCGTTAGGGAGTCACTGGCACAAAAAGTCTGATAACCAGTCTTACCAAGCGGTATCCTATTACTTACCTAATACTAACTGGGTTGTGGAGTTCAGATAGGCAGCCGCTCCATTTAAAATACTGGTATTCAGCTGCATCCGGTTAGACTGGAAGCTATATATAGTTGGGAAAAGGCTAGGCAGATGGTACGTGATCGGTCAAGACATCTTCTTACTGAACTAGGGCATCGATATCCTCGAAAGTGCAGTTGAATCGAAACCTATGGCAGTCTAGTCTTATACTTAAGTGGGTCATTTCCTGTAAACAATCTAAATTAGTATGTCAACTAGTGATATATTTTTGATTTCCGTTATCTATTGAGTCCATTTTGTCCCCTCTAATACTCTAGCCATCGTGAGTATATATATATCTAGTAATTGATACACAATACAACCAATAGTGTGCACGACACGATCGGTATCAGCTATATCCAGGTCATCGGGTAATTGCTGACAATAACCGGTTGTAGGGTGGTGTGGAGTGTGGCCAAAGTTTGGTTAAAGTTTTTTAGGGCAGGTAAGGGGGTAGACAATGCAATTTGAGGCCGACTCGACATGACAGCAACTAAGTATTCTTATTATTTACTAACTGTTGCCCGCGCCCTTCGTTCACTTGAAATTATTTAAAAAAAATAAAGGGTGTAAAAAGACCCTTAACGAAGCCGAAAGGCACTTGTTCTCTCCGTCATTGCGATCATTTTTTTGTTCTGCACCATACCTGGGAACCTTCTAGTTACGGAGATATTGGAGGTCAAAGTTCCAATTTTTTCACAAGTTTTTTTTTTTAAACCACTTTTTAAGGTTTTAACTTTACTTTAATTATCTCCATGACCTGTTTACTTTTCAAAGCATCCATCAGCACTAAGTTTCGAGTGCGTAACATTGAGTTTTAACGTAAAACGTGATTTTTCACCCCAAAAAAAAAAAGGCGTTTCCCAGCAATAATTTTTGCGTAGAGATACTTAGTTTGATGTACAGCATGCTTGGTTGACGGCTTCGTGAAGGGTCCGTTTACACCCTGTATAAAAAAAAGGGTGTAAAAAGACCCTTAACGAAGCCGAAAGGCACTTGTTCTCCCTGTCACTGCGATCATTTTTTTGTTCTGCACCATACCTGGGAACCTTCTAGCTACGGAGATATTGGAGGTTAAAGTTCAATTTTTTCACAATTTCTTTTTTAAATACCACTTTTAAAGGTTTTTACTTTACTTTGATTAACTCCATCATCCGTTTACTATTCAAAGCATTCATCAGCACTAAGTTGTGAGTGCGTTACATTGAGTTTTACCGTAAAACGTGATATTTCACCCCAAAAAAAAAAAAGTCGTTTCCCAGCAATAATGTTTACGTAGAGTTACTTAGTTTGGTGTACAGAATGCTTGGTTGACGGCTTCGTGAAGGGTCTGTTTACACCTTGAATTATTTCATAGCTATATAGGGTCTAACTTTTTAAACACGAAATATTTCAAGAGTAACTTCTACAAGTCGTAAAGTCGCCATAGCAACGAAAAAAAAATTTTTTTCTGAATGTTTTTATTTTTACGAAATTATTATAGTTCTAAATATTCTTGCGACATTTTGCATAAAACCTTTACAAACTTTAAACTTACTTACTTACTTTTACTTTTTTAAACTTTTTAAACCTTTAGACATTAGTTATTAGTATTTATTTTGTGGGTCAAGTAAGTTTTTTTTTTATTTTTTTTAAAAATACATTTAGATAAAAAAAAAATTTTCGTTGCTATGGTGACTTTACGACCTATAGAAGTTACTCTTGAAATATTTCGTGTTTAAAAAGTTAGACCTTATATTACAAACATATTAGCAGTAGCACAGTTTACATAATAGCTGTAGTAGGGCGATTCGGAGAGTGACTGGGCAAAATTAAGTGGGCCAGCGAACGGGGTAGACAATGCAATTGTGATTTGGAGTGGAGTAAGCTTCGCAAATAAAGTTTGCTGATCAAAGCATGATATGTGATTCTCATACAACATTTTTTTTATAGTCATTCACTTTTATCACAATAACACAACGGCCGTATGAAATTCGCGCGCGCCTGTGACCTATAAGCTGTTAGCTACGTGACGCCGTTCTGTCTCATTATTATAGTACCATGCAACAGTGGGTAGGCTTTGACCCCCAATATCTCCGTAACTAGAAGGTTCCCAGGTATGGTCTAGAACAAAAAAATAATCGCAATGACGGGGAGAACAAGTGCCTTTCGGCTTCGTTAACGGTCTTTTTACACCATTTATTTCATCCAATAATTACCTTAATCTAAAGACTAACATTGTGGTCTTAAAATTAAATTTAAAAAAATGGCTTCACCGATTTTGATAAAACATCTCTAATTTTAATATACACATCATGCGCTTTCATTAATTGATACCCCACTTGGGTATATTTGAAAATATTCGATTTTTCATACCCGCTTTCATCCCCCATATCTAGTAAATGGCTGCACCGATTTTGATAAAACGTATCTAAGAACCATCGCCAAGAAACTAGTTTTCAAATAAAAAAAACTGCATTCAAATCGGTTCGCTCGTTTAAGAGCTACCGTGCCAGAGACAGACACACACACACACATTGCGGAAAAACTTATAACACCCCTCTTTTTGCGTCGGGGGTTAAAAACGCATTTTTGACCGTAAAATAAGTCCTGTTCTATAAAACTAGATTGTTAGTATTGTAACTAGCATACTTATTGACAGTAAAGCTATTTATAACCGAAGCTTGAGTGAAATTCAATAGAAGTGCATGTCACTGCGTGGCACCGACACGACCGGGTCACCGACTACCATGCTGTGTAATTATGTCATAGCAGGTACCGATGGCTGATAATATAACGTTATGTATGTGTTTTATGCAAGTGACCCAAATATGTTTTATGAAGGGTACTTCATTGTTTGATTTTTTATGGTTGTGCTCGTGGATAAATAATAACAGCCGCTCGGGTCTATCTTTAGGTTAAGCCCTGCTTGCCTAGGTTGGTCTGTGGATGTGTGACATAACATACCGAGTTTCCTCCGTGTCTCGGAAGGCACGTTAAAACGTTGTTACCGGCTGTCATTTGTATATCTTTGACAGTCGTTACAGGTAGTCAGTGGCCCGAAAGTCTGACAACCAGTCTTATTATAATTATTATAGTACTAACTGGGTTGTGGAGGTCAGATTGGCAGTCGCTCCATGTAAAATACTGGTATTCAGCTGCATCCAGTTAGACTGGAAGCCGACAAACAACTTAAAATTTTGTACCTAAAAAACTTGTGAAATATTTGAAACTTTGACCCCCAATATCTCCGTAACTAGAAGGTTCCCAGGTATGGTCCAGAACAAAAAAATGATCGCAATGACGAGGAGAACAAGTGCCTTTCGTCTTCGTTAAGGGTACTTTTACACCCATTATTTTAATGTTGATTTAGAATGATATGTTTGTTCACAGGCTTTACTTCAAGACACGCTGACTCTGCAAGTGGGGATCGCTCTGACTGCCATCGCCGTGTTCCTCTTCTTCGTCTGTTTTATGGGATTCTATGGTGCCATCACCAGATCACCATTCTTACTGTTTATGGTAAGTTCTAAATCAGCCCGAGGAGTATGGTGTTACCAAGTATCTGATAATAGGCAGTTCAGGCAGGCTTTCCTCACAGTCAGCTATGCACTCTTAACAAGGGGTATCATCGTATTACATAACATTACGCCTGTAATCCCGCGGTTAACGGTTAGGCAGAGTTATGTAAGTACCTGTCAGATTTAATACTCGCCCTTCGATCACATAGAAAAACATGTACAGACATAATATTAAAATCTAGGTCAATGTTAAACAAATAAGTAGGGTTGTTTGTGTATTTTAGTATCTATCGATTCGTATGATGCGCGTGTGACACAATTTTTATTCGTTTTAGTTCAAGGTGACTTCAAATTCTAAGTATAAAGTATGAAATTGCCGATTTGTATGAATGATTTCGTGAAAAGTGATGTGAGAATTTTTGCCGTATAATGATTAAACAAGGTCTGAAAATTAGCCATGACGTCCTTCACCATACCACCAGTCCATATATCGTTTCTTTGGTCTTCCTCTATTATACCTCTGACCAACCATCCACATTCATACTCAAAACTTTCCTCACGACATTTTCCTCATTCCTCCGCATCACTTGCCCATACCACGATAACCGAATACCACACAACTTTTCAGTCACCAGCGCCACTTTAAGACTTCCTCCAGACATAGGGGCCATCCATTAATCACGTGATGTTTTTTTTGGCATTTTTTGACCCCCCCTCCCCCTTGGTGATACGTGGTGAGGTTTAAGACTACCCCTCCCCCCTCCCCCCTATATCACGTGTATTTTTTCGTACCTGCAAAGAATCTATTTTTTATTTATAAAAAAATACTGGTATAAGTATCATCTAATTTTATTATAGAAAATTAAAGACTACTATAATAAACGTTCAGAGGTAGACAGAAAGGTTGCAGTTTGTTTTTGGCTGACATAAAAATAATGAAAGAAATGCGAAAAAGTTTTTTGTACTAGTACATGAACATTATTTAATGTACAATATTTTCGGACCACGGATTAGCAAGACTTTCTTCAACATCTTAACAACAACATTTTGTACGCGTTTGACTAAAAATAAATACATGTAACGCCGCTTTTCGGTTGAGTATCGCGCGCTTGCCGAAAAAATAAGTACACGTGATATAATACTTTACCCCCCCTCCCCCCTTGTGATATTTCGTGATTTTTTATGGACCCCTCCCCCCCCCTTTCGAGCCTCACATGATTAATGGACAGCCCCATAGCTCCATGTAAAAACCTGGTGTTCAGCTGCATCCGGTTAGACTGACGTCTGAAAATTCTCTTAAAGCTAAACGAGCCTGGCTCACCCACCAGGCATTATATATGACTTAAAATAATGGTTTTAGGTAATTTATCTTGTGGTCGCAAGCGCGACTACTGAGCAATAGGTCTTGGTTCGATTCCCAGGTCGAGCAAATTGTTATTGGGTTTTTCCATCAGGAATTTCTAAGTAGCACCCACGACGGAGTCTGGATCTGTGCCCGGTTGCCGGTGCAACCTATTGCGGGACTGAAAACAGAACTGGCGAAATGTGGGTGTATTAAATTAGATACACTTTTGCCTTATGCCTAACCCTTTGGGGATTACAGGCGTGATGTTATGTATGTTATATTTAAATTCCGCAATAAAGATCCAGGTCCGCAACAATATGCCCATGTAGGAAGTGCGAAAATTAGCATGCCATGCAGCCAAATCCATACATACTCTACACGTGTTTCGCCCCTCCACGGGACATCTCCAGGACATGCTCACTCAACTTCTAATTCATGGATTTCCGCAAAGCAACGTCCTATTCCATAACTTACTATGCCATTTGTTTTGACTATAGCCGCATTACAAAAAGTACTAGCTACAGTAACATAGTACAAAAGTACTAGAGCGCCATCTATGACACAACTGAAGAACTAACATTAATACAATGAATCGCGCTATTAAAGTTATCCGCGACTTAAAACCGTATAGAAAAATCTGACAACAACTGTCGCCATGTCGGGCAGTAGCCCACCAGACCCGTCTGGTCGGAAGATCCTCCCTTTTCTTTGGGGGATGAAGAACTTTACACCCTTTTTTTATAAGAAATCATCAAATAACCCCCCCCGCTCTGGGCGGAGTGGGAGGGAGTGTCAGACTTTTACTGACTAAAACCCATCCATGTTTCTTCTTTGCCCTTTGTATTCCAGGGCCTCGGTGTCTCTTTCGAACAGTCCCGCAGTCAACTTTACACCCTGATCCTCAGTAAAAGACTGTCAGTTTAAGATCTGTCTCAATTCATAACTAACTCCAAATATTCTGTTCCAGTACTCCGCGTTGGTGTTACTGCTCCTACTACTGGAATGCGCGCTACTCTACTACTTTTCCAGCAATCTTGTTGAGGTAAACATGTTTGTTTTATTATTCAAAGGACGCTGGGGTATTTTGTATCTCCACCCGCCAACAGTCATTGGATACTATAATTATGTCAATATGCTTAAAAGAATCTAGAAAAAGACTTACTGTCTTTCTCAATTGGATTCGATGGCTTTTTTTTTGTAATTAAAAAAAAATGTTTTTTTTGTAGGTTAGGTTAGGTTAGAAACTTAGTACTATTAATAAATTAAGGACTAATAATATTTCTAATGTAATTTTGAATAACGATGTATTTTATATTGGAATTTGGTGCCTTTTTGAATAAATAAACATAAAAATAAATAAAAGACCATGTCGTCATAGTACTTATGATTTATTCCTTTTTTTACAGAAAGGTCTCCAAGATGATGGCCAGTGGACGCACGCTATGAGACTGGCTTTTAAATGCTGCGAACATAAGTAAGTCGAAGTGCAGGCCGTTTTGCACGGCACGCGAACTTAAACGACATCATCCGACGAGCTCTTGTCACCGTCGGCGTTCCAGCTTTATTAGAACCCAATGGTTTGGTACGCGACGATGGCAAGAGACCGGACGGCATGTCTTTGTTTCCATGGAAGATGGGTAAGCCCTTAGTGTGGGACGCAACATGTGTCGATACACTTGCGCCATCCCATCTTCCTAGCTCGTCGTGCTGTGCTGGGGCTGCCGCTGCGGCTGCAGAGAACCTCAAGCGGCGTAAATATAGTAACCTTATTGGTAACTATATTTTCGAGCCGTTTGGGGTTGAAACTCTAGGACCGTGGGGTCCGAGTGCTCACAGCCTTTTTAAGGAAATATCAAATCGCTTAGTTGACACTTCCCGTGACCCAAGGGCTGGCTTTTACTTTGGCCAAAGGCTTAGCGTTGCCATACAACGTGGCAACGCCGCCAGTCTCTTGGGTACATTACCAGTTGACAGCGTTGAGGAGGAGTTTTTTGACGCCATTTTTTAAGTTAGTTAGTTACTTTAGTTTATTTTAATTTATTAATGTATATATATAAACTGAATAATACGTACAATAAAATTATATCATATAGTAAGTCTTTATCCTCCCGTTTGGTAACACATCTTATGAGTGAAGGTTTATATCGGTAGTTGTGTAGTATTTGGTCACAGTAGACACTATGTAGAGTGCCTTGTTCTCGAGGGCAAGCCGGCAGGAATCGGCTTCTTAGGTGCCTGCGCGCCTGATGCCCTCAGCCAACTTAAGTCGCGCGAAGAAGTGTTCACACAGTTTATATACAAGGTGTAAATGGACCCTTCACGAAGCAGTCAGCCAAGCATTCAGTACATCAAATTAAGTAACTTTACGCAAAAATTTTTGCTGGGAAACGACTTTTTTTTTCGTGTGAAAAATCACGTTTTACGGTAAAACTCAATGTAAAGCACTCAAAACTTAGTGCTGATGGATGCTTTGAATAGTAAACGGGTCATGTAGTTAATTAAAGTAAAATTAAAACCTTTAAAAGTGGTATTTAAAAAAAACTTGTGAAAAAATTGGGACTTTGATCTCCAATATCTCCGTAACTAGAAGGTTCCCAGGTGTGCTTCGTAACAAAAAATGTTCGCAATGATGAGGAGAACAAGTGCCTTTCGGCTTCGTTAAGGGTCTTTTTACACCCTTTATGTAACGTGATATTATGTCAATTATTCTTGCCACAGCACCTCAATACCAGAAACAAAGAAGCCTCCGTGGTCTTGCTGCGGCCCCGACGCGTATCCTGACAACTGTACATCATCACAGATGTTTAAAAAGGTAAGGATGCATCATAGTTACCAGTTCATGAGCTTCTAATTCTGAAAATAGGCTAAATACCTGCTAGCTGTATTACCTGTAAGCTGAAGTATTTTCAGTCGAGCAAGACATTCGATTGGTGCACAGACTTGGTCTTTGCATCATCCGAAATCCAGAAGTCCAAACTCAAGGTTTGCCAACGAGCAATGGAGCGCAGTATACTAGGAGCTAAATTAACGGATCGTGTTCGAAACACAAAACTGCGTTCCAAAACAAATATAGCCGACGTGGCTCAAAAGGCTGCCCAACTCAAATGGGACTGGACAGGACATGTTTGCCGCATGGCGTACAAACTGTGGGCCAAAATAGCAGGAAACTGGTGCCCTGACACAGTGAGGTGGGGTCGCGGCAGGCCACGAAGTAGATGGTGGGACGAACTAGACAGATCTTTGAAAGTCGTTAGGTATAGTCAGTGGCCTAAAAAGTCTGACAACCATTCTCACCAAGGGGTATCGTATTACCCAGTACTAACTGGGTTGTTCAGATCAGATAGGCAGTCGCTCCATGTAAAATACTGGTATTCAGTTGCATCCGGTTAGACTGGAAGCCGGCCCCAATATAGTTGGGAAAAGGCAGGCAGTTCAGTAAGTAAATTTTCTTCTTTTCTAGGATTGCCACGCGACCATAGTGAGCTGGTTGGATCGCTACCAGTTGCCAATATACACATCTTTAGCGGTGCTACACGTAGTATTGTCGTCCTGCTCTTTCATACGACGGTCGTCCCAAACGTCTCGCTCTTACAGCTAGCGTTCGCTGAGGCGCGTGAGCGGTAAGTTCATCATTTATCCATATAATGATCTTAGGCCTGTTCCCTTCTATTTTGGACTAAGCATTTAGAAAAGGGATGCCCTTGTCCCATGTCACTTGAGGTCGGCGCAACACGTTTTTTTTTCTTCCATTCTCCTCTGTCAACTGTCACGATATCATCTACTCCTTTATCTTTCAATATTATAATGAACGCCTTTGATTCTTTCAGCAATACCACATCCTCCTCCAGTTCCCCCAGAGGCACCCGAGCCTCCAAGAGTGCGACCTGCATGGAGCAGCAGCGTCACGCCAACAGTGGAGCCATCTAGCGAAGACGTCATCATGCTGGTTGTGGGCAGGGCTAGGATCGGCTGGGTCGATAAGTGAACCTTGTAAGTGGTCTGAGTAGGGAACCATTGGACCAGTCCAAAGACACGAGTGAATGACTTGACTGGGCTGGGTAGACCAGTGAAACCAGAAGATGTACTGGGTACGGAAGTGAACCACGGAACTGAACTTGATTGATAAGTGAAGTTGTACTTGCGTTATCTAGGTATATCTACAGGGTGTAAACAGACCCTTCACGAAGCCGTTAACCTAGCATTCTGTGCCTCAAACTAAGTAACCCTACACAAAAATTATTGCTGGGAAAAGACTTTTTTTTGGGGTGAAAAATAACCTTTTACGGTAAAACTCAAAGTAACGCATTCAAAACATTTTGCTTATGGATGCATTGAATAGTAAACGGGTCATGGAGGTATTAAAATTAAAATTATAACCTTAAAAATTAGAATAAAAAAAAAAACTTGTGAAAAAGTTGGAACTTTGACCCCCAATATCTCCATAACTAGAAGGTTCCCAGGTATGGTCTAGAACAAAAAAGTGATCGCAATGACGGGGAAAACAAGTGCCTTTCGGCTTCGTTAAGGGTCTATTTACACCCTTTATATCTGTGATAAATAAGAAAGACTTTTAACCGCGGGCCATACGGCGACGTGAGGCGATGGAAACTATATAAACTAAACTAAGCTTTGACGAGCTACGCTCTACGGCTAGTCTGGGTAGGGAAGTGAAACTAGTGACTGGTGAGCATGAGGTCCTGGGTTCGATTCCCGGGTCGGGAAAATTGTTATTGGATTTTTCCATCGGGAATTTCTCAGTAGCAGCCACAGAGTCTGAATTTGTGCCCGGTTGATGGCATTAGGCTCGCCCCATTGTATTGTATTGTATAAGGGCTGGTTTCCGCAACTCTACGTCAAAGCGCGTATTTTGCGTGCGGGTCTATTCGATCCACCCTAACTCAACGATAGGCTCGCTCCATATTACATGGGTCTTAAACATAACAGGTACAATATTAGGTACACGTCTGCCTAACCCTTCGGGGATTACAGGCGTGATGTTATGATATATTTAAGAATGTACATAACAAACAATAAGTACAATCTTTTGTAAATACACTAAATTAATGTAAATAGATAAGTTTGAATAGTTATCACTTATGTAATAAGTACCTAATATAAAAAGGTGTAATATGTTTATAAATGCAACAATATGTACGAGCTCAAAAGAGGAGCTCGTGGCTAAATAATAACAGCCGCTCGGATCAATCTTCTGGTTAAGCCGCGCTTGTCTAGGCTGGTCTGTGTATGGTGACCACCCATTTCAAACCGAGTTTCCTCCGTGCCTCGGAAAGCAAGTTAAGCCGTTGGTCCCGGGTGTCATTTGTAGAACTTTGACAGTCGTTACAGGTAATCACTGGCCCGAAAGTGTGACAACCAGTCTTACCAAGGAGTATCGTATTATCCAGTACTAACTGGGGTGTGGAGGTCAGATAGGCAGCCGCTCCATGTAGAATACTGGTATTCAGCTGCATCCGGTTAGACTGGAGGCCGACCCCAACATAGTTGGGAAAAGGCTAAGCAGGTGATGATAATGTTCGTAGCTCAAAACATAAGCAAAGCAATTGAATTTAATAGATTCACTCAATGTATAAAAAATCGCAGACACCATGATCGTAGCGAAGTGCTACGCCGAAACATGACCCGTAGCAAAGTGCTACGCCGTAGCATGACGCGTAGCGAAGCAATACGTGTAGAAATGTTTTTGTAAATAATATACTTTGTAAGAAAAGTTGTATTTTGTGTACATATAATATTATTCAGTGATTAATTTTAACATCGCTTGCTCAGTTACTTTCATATTTGTATTTAATGTTCAATAAAAAGTTTTTACTTTTAACCCGAAGTTTTTTTTAAACCTACTTTTTTAAGTGTTTTATTACTATCCAAACAATGATATTTTCTTAATCATTTCGTCAGAAAATCGGTTTTCAGTTACCATTAAATAAAAACAGTTACTATCTGAAAGTGGCGCCGGTGACTGAAGAGTTGCGTGGTAATCGGTTGTAGTGGTATGTATGGGCATGTGATGCGGAGGAATGAGGAAAATGTCGTGAGGAAAGTTTTGAGTATGAATGTGGATGGGTATAAGAGTAGAGGAAGACCAAAGAAACGATGGATGGACTGTGTGAAGGATGATATGGCAAGAAAGGAGGTGACTGCTGAGATGACGAGTAATGGAGAAGTATGGAAGAGGAAGACATGCTACGCCGACACCAAATAAATTGGTATAAACCCAAGAGAATGAGTTATTACAAAAATTAATATGAATCACTCGGAAATTACAAACAAAAAATACTATTTTAGTTACTCCAACTGCATTTAAAACGTAATCATAACTCGACCCCACCAAAGACGGTTACAAAAGTTTTACTTTCATCAAAACTTTTGCTCGTATTTACCCCCTTGTGTAGCCACCCCCGTGTCCTGGTTCCCACGACTTGCTGCATTACTTGCCCCACAGCACACGCAAACGTGCCAACAAATAATTGGGTCAAATTGAAATCGATAGCTTTAAAAAGACTTGCTTTTACCCGCGTCTGCGTCCACATAACGCTTCCTGTTATACGTAAAATATCCTAGGACACTGGGAAATAGCGTAGTTTAATATTCAAATTCAAATTCATTTATTTGTAAGAATATGGTACATTATTTATGGTCTTAAGTTTAATCAGTGGTCTCATCACATTCTGCCACGTGTGGCGTGCAAATGTTAGGTACATGAATATAATTTTTACAAGACAAAATATTAGTTTGGTACGAATTAAAATTACATTTTGTGGTATGTCAGTTAAAAATATTGTCCGGATATCATTCAATATATTATTCAATGTCAAACTATTACAGAGATATGTCAAAGTTAACAAGATTATAGTTCAATTAACATGTAAGTATCATTCAAATAGTCGTTTAAATTATAATAACATTTTTTACATAATAAGTCTTTTAATTCTTTTTTAAACGCATTTAAATTTAGCTCTTTTATTTGTCTTGGGATTTTGTTAAAGACTTGCGGGGCTATGCAGAATATGATTTTCCACATTAAAGTTGTTTTGGCTCTACGTCCGCGTAGCATATCATACCGCCTGTTACGTTTAACAGTATCTGACAAGTTAGGAAACAGGTGTGGATTTGACTTAACAAATAAGGCAGTTTCATAGATGTGTACAGAGACGGTAGTGTTAAAACTTTGTATTTCTTGAAAAATGGTTCACAACTGTCCGTTACTTGTAGTCTGAACATGGCTCTGATCGATCGCTTTTGCGCTTTAAAAGCAGTTTCTCTACTTATCATCTATATATATCAAGCAAAGATTTTTTAAATCAGTTCTGTGGTTTCGGGTATTACTTATTTTGAACTGCAGTGGCCAATCCGGCAATCTCTTAACCGATTGTGATCCCAGGTTGGCCGCTGTAGATATAATCTGGCCAAATGGGGTATCCTCGATTCATCCCAAATAGAATGCCATTGTGGAGCCAATCTGCAGGATGTGCTCCACCTCCTGTCCTGCCCATCTTGCACTGCCACCTGCAGCTTTCAGGATTTGATCGAAGCGTATGTTAGAGCTGAGCTACATACTGGTCTAACATCATCAGAGTTTCCTCGACGCTTAAAGAAGAAAAATCATTTACATAATGCACATAATTCATAAGTCGTGATGGCCCAGAGGTTAAGGCCTCGCCTCTCATGCATGAGGTTGTGGGTTCAAATCCGGGCAAGTACCAATGTGACTTTTTCAATTCATATGTACTTTTCTAAGTTTATCTTGGACATCACAGACATCGGTGAAGGAAAACATCGTGAGGAAACCTGGACTTATAAGTAATATAAGTCTGAAATCGCCAACCCGTCTTGAGCAAGCGTGGTGATCAATGCTCGTGCCTTCTCTGTATGAGGAGAGGCCTTTGCCCAGCAGTGGGACAGTAACAGGCTGGTATTATTATTATTAATGTACATAATTTTAGTAAACATGCTAGTGTTAACTCTAACCACTATTTTGCTCGAGTGAAAGAAACATTCTATGGTGTATCATGTAGTAGCTTCACACAAGTGAAAAAAAAAAAAAGTTCTGATGTAATTTCAGAGATTGCCTCGGACAGTCAAACTTTACCTTTTTATTATTATAAAGAATTTATCTTAGAAGATGTCGTTTAAGTTGGAAACGCCAGGGTAGCCTGCGTTCTTACGTTTTTTCATATTTTAATCAACATACAACCTGACACTGACCGGCAAATTGCAAAAAACGAGAAAATTTCGCAGACTACCCTGGCGCTTCCTACTTAAGTAGGAATAGGTTAACACTTTCAGAACTGAGTTTTTCTATTTTCTCGTACGTTTTAAGTAAATATTCAGTGTAATAATAGGCAAAAAGAACTAGGAAAAATAATAAAATAAATACCTGGGTGGCAAGTTTTTCAGAAAAACTTTTTTTTTAATGTGCACAAATGTGGCCATCCGGCTTTAATTATAATAATAGAGGTTTTATTATTTTTTTATGTCCTCAATTGTGGACACCAGGTCTAAAAGGGTTAATAACAATATTCGGTTCCCGCAACCTGCTGATGCATTATTTACCCCACAGTTCACGCAAACGTGCCAACAGTAATTGGGTCATAGTGAAATCGATAGATCTTTGTTAACAATATAATATAACTAAAGTGGGTTTTTTCCCCCAAACTACTGCAACTCCTGTGCGCCAGAATCAACAGTGGCGCCCACCAGAGAAGCGCCGAAATATTGAAGCTCGACGAAGTCCCAGAGAAACAATTTAACTGTCTTGGATCCCGCAACGAAATTAATCAGAAAAGTATAGCGGAGGAGTAGGAAAAACACACCTAATAACTATAGATAGCGGAATGCAAAAAAATTACAAAGTCGGCAATTTTAAATAGATTTAATTTTTAATAGCTTTGTTTAAGTCAAATCTTACAAGCAAAATTAGAACCACTTCATCTTAATCCTACGGAGCTGTTCATGTTGGTTCAGTTTCACCGACAATACATTTTTAACACGCTTTTACTGGACCGATTTCAAAAATTCTTTCACCATCAAAATGCTACATTATCCCTGAGTAAAATAGATACCCGTGCAAAGCCAGAACGGGCCGCTTGTGTAAAATAAATAAATGCAAAGCACAGTAATTACAATAAGATTCAATCAACGAAGCGTATTTTTTTCAGTAATCATATCCTGGCGTAATCTCATATTTGTTCTGTGCATCAAGTATGGCCGTCAAATGTTTGATTCTCAGCGTTTCGTGAGACGGAGCGACGTCTTTAACCTGAAAACAGTAAAACGAAAAGGTTTTAATCGCTGCGAGCTACGTGTAAAGATTACAAACTTTCTTATGTACCCAACAAACAAAATAACAAACAACAAATAGGTTATCAGGGTAGGCCGATTTGGCTGCTCATAAACACCCACCCGCAATAACTTCAGTCTAAGATGATGCCTAATAGGGAAGTATGGAAGAAGACATGCTGCAGCGATCCTAAATAAATGCGAATAAGGGCTGGAGAATGACTTTAATTGATTTTTGTTTTCGTTTTTGCTCTCTTACCTTAATTACCACTGTAGTCTTGTTAATAGTTTTCTTCTCTTCCGTCTTTCCTCTGACGATAGTCCTAAAGAGTCTGGCCAGCAAGAAATACAGGATCTCTACGAAACTGATGAAGCTTGCGCCGAGGAAGAGGCCGGCTGCTCCACCAAATGATACTATGGGAATGATTTATTATTCTCATTTTGTAATTTTATCACTTAATCAACAAATCTTCAAAAAATCAACTGAATCATATGTAAATACCGATGCAGTAATTTGTACCCTCTATGAATGTTTCTCGTAAATATTGTTTACTTTTATAATGGCGCCCAACTAATATTTCTCGGTCCCACCTGGGCGCCAATAAGCTTAATGGCGCCCAACCCAACTTGATCTTCGTAGACTCGGTTGGGCGCTATTTGTCAGTTACGTAGTGGCGGAGAGATTGCTGTGCTGCGTGTTTCGGGTTTCATTCCCGCACGGAACATTTATTTGTTTGGCCTACAAGTAGTTGTTCCAGGTCTGGATATTTGTGTATGTGTGTAAGTCTACATGTTTGTAAACGCACCCACAATACAAGAGAAGTGTGGGACAAACTTTTTAGAAATTAAAAAAAAAGCTTATTGGCGCCCAGTTGGGCCTAGAACATTAATCATTCTTGATCGCTTTGTGCCTGGTTTTATTCATTCGTATCCAGCAATTATAATGAACCGTTATCGGTCATCTTCCCGTTTGACTGTTTGGCAAGGCCAAAACTTTATCGAATCATCTCTTGGACTCTGATTTTTTTTTAAAAGACAGTGGGGTTCCAATAACTTTGCTATGGAGAATTTCAAGGATGACCTGTTTCGTCTACTTACCAACAAGATCCTGGAAGTGGAACACAATCTCCCTGGTGTACCTGGTCCTGGGCGCTTGGACTGTGAACTTGACGGAACCATGCAGATTGAAGGGGTGACGATCCCTGGATGAAGTTTATCAATTTAAACTGGGCTACCTATACTTTTTTGAAGGCTTATCAAATAGAATAAAAGAAATTGAATTGTGGTTCTAGAAACAATGAGTCGTGTCCCATTATTTCTACTACAGGAATTGATGGATGCTACTAATAGCGCCAAATTCGTAGATAAGAGGCCCTTACAAGAACGCGCGGTGCAAACAAAACGTAAGTACGTCGGTTTTAAAATTTAAAATACTCGTTTCACATATAAATATTATAATGTTTTCATAATTTATTTTATTTTATGTTAAGTTAGGTAAGGCACATAAACTCATTATTCTCTTCCTTTTCTCACACACTATTGTCTACATTTCTTTTTCATTTCTCCTTTTGCAGGTCTGCTGGCAGAAATTTCGTATGAAATAAGCAGTACCTATGTTGTGAACGAGAAAATATTTTTAAAGCCCAAAAACGCTGTCTAAGAGCAATATTTAAATTAAAAGTTACAGACAGCTGTAAAACCGTTTTCATTGACAATAAACTACTTACTTTTCCCTGTCTTTACATATTAGAGCTTTCCATTTTTGTTAAAAGTAATAGTGACTTATTCCCTACTTTAAAGGACACAACAAAGCGAAGTACAACTATCAGGTCTCAATATAAATATAAGTTATGTACCGGTGCTCACAAAACATCTTTATTAAAAAAAAGTGTTTTAGGCATGGCGCCTATAATCTATAATAAGGTTCCAAATAGCATCAAGGAGCAACCTTTGAGAATTTTTAAAAAACAGTTTACATCGTTATTAATACAAAAATGTTATTATTCTGTATCAGACTTCCTAACAGATAAATTATAGCTGTATTATTATGTTACTCTATTTTGATCTGATTTTTTTATTACAAGATAATTTGTTGAATTGTTGTGAAAGTTTTTAAATTGAAGTTATATGTTTTATTGTTTAAAAGTATAAATTTTTGCATGCCTAATGGTAGAATGTACCAGGAACAAATAATTACTACTGTAACAACTCATGTATGTACCTACATTCAATGCAAATAAATTATTTCTATTCTATTCTATTTCTATTCTATTCTATTCTATGTACTCATGTATTATAATGTTATTTTCCTGTGTTGTCTACTGTGTGTACATAAATAGTAAAATAAATAAATAAATAATTTTAAGAATTCATTTATATCTACGGATGATACTGATAGTGCTCGTCGCAAACAATTTAACTAAAATCCTACAGGATAATGGTATTTTAGATCAAAAATCGACGAATTTACGTTACACCGCGTACTTGTACTAGGGCCTAAGTTCTACATACGTCCGCCGGCACCCCATATAACTGGACCCGAGGCAGTGGCGCGTAGTTTAACGCACGCGCGCCTATTGGACGTCGCGGGAGGAGTACAACTCACTCCCCCCGCGGACTTGAGGAGGCAGATGCGTGTCGGCACTAGCCTGGGATCGTGGAAGGCGCACTTATTCCCATGATCCCCGGTGCAAGTTTGGGAAGGGAACTCCGGGGTGGTTTTTAGTCAGTTAGAGTCAGACAGACCCCCCCGCCCCAGGGCTGAGGACATTCATGAGGATTCTTCACCCCAGAACAAAAAAAAAAGGCCTAAGTTCTGGGCCGACGCATTATAGATTGCTGACACGCTAAGAAGAGGTGTACAGTCGAAGTACAACAAATCTACGAGTAACTTAAAAAAATAGTAAAATAATGCAAACTTTTCTAGTTTAAGTATTACAGGACAGGTACCTCTCACACTTGCTGTTCACAAAGATTTATCTGCTCATCTTACATGAATGACTCACCAGATCTGATCAGAAGTGGATATCTCCTTGTAATTGCTGTCGATACACTGCGGTGCGCACGGGCATTTCTGTCCGTTATTGTTGGATAACTTATGTTTGTAGTTGTCTAGGCATGACATGCCTGCAGGAGTGCATTGTGGACCCTCTGAAAGAATAGGGCAAATTTTAGTTCTATATCATCATCTTCCTGCCCTTGTCCCATGTTACTCGGGGTCGGCGCTACATGTTTTTTTCTCTATTCTCCTCTGACAACCGTCACGCTATCATTTACTCCTTTTTCCTTCATATCATTCTTCACACAATCCATCGATCTTTTCTATGGTCTTCCTCTCTCTCTCTCCATCCATATCAAAATTTATATTCATTGCTCTTTTAGTAACATACGATTCATCCCTCCTCATCACATCATTTAGTTCTACGTAGGACGCAATTGTAGGTATTAGTTGCAGTAAACGTTTGGTTCGAATCGAACTCCCTCGGAAGATCGCATCATCATCACAACGTCACGTGTAATCCCCGTACGGTTAAGCAAAGGGGTACCTAATAGTACACCCTCATTTCGCCAGTTATGTTTAAGTCCCATGTAATAGGGAGTGAGCCTATTGCCTTCAACCGGGCACGAATCAGGACTCTGTGGATGCTACTGAGAAAATTTCTGATGGAAAAACGCAAGATTGAGCTTAATATGCATTGTTTTTTTTTATTTTGATGTTAGGATTTATTTGATAGTTTAAAAATATTCCTATACACTAGTATTACGAGTATTTATACTAGCGTACCAGCTAATTTCCGAGCCGCCAAAAAGTTTGAACGGAACTATTTATTTATCTAATTACAATGGTTGCGTTTAAAACCAATTACAGTAACTAAAATTATAATAAAAATAAAAGAGACAATTGCAACACAATATTAAACTATACAAAATAACAAAGTAAAGTAAAATTTGAAAAGAAAACTAAAATAAAAGAAGGCTAACAACACTTTCATAAATTCCTCTCACAGTACTTCTGACATACCAATAAAATCTTCATACTATAAAGGGTGTAAATAGACCCTTAACGAAGCCGAAACGTACTCGTCCTCCCCGCTACTGCGATCATTTTTTTGTTCTAGACCATACCTGGGAACCTTCTAGTTACGGAGTTATTGGGGGTCAAAGTTCCAACTTTTTCACAAGTTTTTTTTTAATACATGTTTCTATGTAAGATTTTTACACGTTTACGACCCCCGTACTATTCAATTCATCCACCAGCACAATGTTTTGAGTGCGTTATATTGAGTCCTACCGCAAAACGTGATTCTTCAACACCAAAAAAAGGCGTTTCCCAGTAATAATTTTTGCGTAAAGTTACTTAGTTAGATGTACATAATGATTGGTTGACGGCTTCGTGAAGGGTCTTGTTACACCCTCTATGTGACGATCGTAGTAGGTGGCGTTCAGTATTTTTTTTAGTTCTGTTCAAACTTTGTGGCGGCTCGGAACATCTAACGTAAGGCTACGCAAACACAATTTTAGAGATCGTCTTGACTTTACAATGCGCAGACCGAAACTCGCACCTAACTTCAGCTTAAAGTTTAAACAGAACTATCACTACCTTGGGAAAAGGCATGGTTTTACGGATGTATGTCTCCAAAAGAAGATTAAGTAGTTACCTTCATAGAAGTAGTAGAAAGGCACGCAGCCACAGAACTCCTTTGCTAACTTACTTCTGCACGCCAGGCGGCATGTGTTCGTGCTGTGCACCTGAATAAAAGTAGCAATCTTTCTTTAGACATATCTTATATATTTTTAGATTAGCAGTTGCCCGCGATCTTCGTTCTCAAGAAATTATTATAAAAATATTCCTTCCCTATTTGAATAGGATTTTGTTAGCAATTTCAAGGGTTTTAATTATTTTTTTGCACGGAACCCCAATATTCTTTTTCTAAAATGAAAGTATATATAACATCAGCTATCTGCCAGTAAAACTCCCGTCAAAATCGGTCCAGCCGTTTCGGAGATTAGTCGGAATAAACAGACAGACAGAAACAAAATTTAAAAATAAATGTTTCTTTTGTTATAAGTATGTACCGTATATACTTTCATATGCATTCAGTAAAAAGCTGTTATTTTGAAATTATAAACAGACACTTCAATTTTATTTATTTGTGTTAAGATAAGCATTTAATATTCTCTTGATTTCTCATGAAATAGCTGCATATATGAGAAGATAATATATGAGAAGCTCGTGGCTAAATATTAACAGCCGCTCGGGTCGATCTTTAGGTTAAGCCGTGCTTGCCTAGTTTGGTCTGTGGATGGGTGACCACCCATTACATACCGAGTTACGTCCGTGCCTCGGAAAGCACGTTAAGCCGTTGGTCTCGGGTGTCATTTGTAGATCTTTGACAGTCGTTAGGTAGTCAGTGGCCCAAATAGTCTGACAACCAGTCTTACCGAGGCGTATCGTATTACCCAGTTCTAACTGGGTTGTGGAGGTCAGATAGGCAGTCGCTCCATGTAAAATACTGGTATTCAGCTGCATCCGGTTCGACTGGAAGCCGACCCCAATATAGTTGGGAAAAGGCTGGCTGATGATGCTGGTGTCTCATGAAAACCAACCTTCCTCCCAGTAGAAGCCGGCTCATCAGTATACGAGCACCCTCGTCTCGTCGGCTGCAGATCCTTAACTCCTCGACCACATCGTGACTCCATGACGCTCAGCTCTGTGTTCCTAACAAGGGTCAGGATGACTTCTGATGGGGTGTGCGTGAGATCCATTACGTCGTACGGCGAGTGGACATAGAACTGAAAGGGTCAAATTAAATCAGAAAAAAAACAGAAAAGTATTTTTTAAACATAAAGGGTGTAAACAGACCCTTAACGAAGCCGAAAGGCACTTGTTCTCCCCGCTATTGCGATCATTTTTTTGTTCTAGACCATACCTGGGAACCTTCTAGTTACGGAGTTATTGGGGGTCAAAGTTCCAACTTTTCACAAGTTTTTTTTTTAATACAAATTTTTAGTGTTATAACTTTACTTTAAATACCTCCATGACCCGTTTACTATTCAATGCATCCATAAAAGCACAATGTTTTGAATGAATTTTAATTGAGTTTTACCATAAAAGGTTATTTTTCACCCCAAAAAAAAAAGTTGTTTCCCAGCAATCATTTTTGTGTAGGGTTACTTAGTTTGATGTACAGAATGCTTGGTTAACGGCTTCGTGAAGGGTCTGTTTACACCCTGTATATTTATTTTACTATATGTACACACAGTAGACAACACAGGAAAATAACATTATAATATATGAGTACATAGGTACTGCTTATTTCTTAAGAAAGTTCTGCCAGCAGACCTGCAAAAGGAGAAATGAAAAAGAAATGTAGACAATAGTGCGTAAGAAAAGGAAGAGGATTATGTCCTTTATACATATTATGTAATTGTGACGTAAATTCTTTTTCGTCTTCTACTCAGCAAGCCCTTTTAATTGATACCCATATCATGGAAATGTATTAAAAGTAATTAGTCCGCCTTCTTTGTGAGTCGGCCATGTTGGATTTAGAATGACGTCAGTCAGTTGACCTAATGCATTGTCATCCAAACTAAACATGTCATACCAGCTGAATCGGAACGTGGAAACGTGGGTCAAAGGTAAATTTTATGATCATCATAATCTGCCTAGCCTTTTCCCAACTATGTTGTGGTCGGCTTCCAATCGAACCGGATGCAGCTGAATACCAGTATTTTATATAGAGCGACTGCCTATCTGACCTCCAAAACCCAGTCACCACTGGGTAATACGATACCCCTTGGTAAGACTGGTTTTCAGACTTTTTGGGCCACTGACTACTTAACGACTGTCAAAGCCACGAGCTCTTCAAAATCCTAAAAAATACTTACATGAGCATTAGCAGGAATGTCCATGATGATATAGCAACTTAGAGAGGAGTATTTACATGTCTCTGGCCAACGAACGGTATCATTCGGGTTTATAGTCCTGAAACAAAGCGTAAAAACTCGCAATATTTTTTAAAGACCTATCCAACGACATACCACTATGGGGTACGAGAGAAAAAAAAAATCCCCACTTTACGTGTAGATACAGGAGATTTCCTAAGAAAAAATACTTTTCGAGATTTAATTTTACCACTTTGTCGGCGTAACTAATCTATATATTCATGCCAAATTATAGCTTTCTAGTACTAAGAGTCTTTGAGCTAAGCTACGGACAGACAGACGGACATTGGGAAACTATAAAGGTTTCTTTCCTTGTTGATACGGAACTCTAATAAATCAGCTAAGTTGTCATTTACTCTAATATTGGTTCAGAATGAGATGGCTGTAAGAGTAGAGAAAGGTCTTCCTCATTTTTGGACAAAGATACGATGGTTGAAAGAAAGGAATAAGTATATTAGAGGAAGTCTGAAAGTGGCGCCAGTTACAGAAAAGTTGAAAGGGAATCGACTGTCTTGACATGCGCATATGATGAGGAGGGACGAATCGCATTTAAGTGACTAAAAGAGTGATGAATATAAAATAATGTTGACGGATGGAGAGGGAGAGGAAGACCACCAAGAAAACGATGGATGGATTGCGTGAGGAATGATATGAAAGAAAAAGGATTAAATGATAGCGTGACGGTTGACAGAAGAGAATGGAAGAAAAAAACATATTGCGCCGACCCCAAGTAACATGGGACAAGGGCAGGAAGATGATGAAACGATGGATGAACTGTGTGAAGGATGATATGTCTAGAAAGGAGGTGACTGCTGAGATGATGATTATAACGGTATCGGAAGATATATTTGGGCAAAACCTGCCGACATTTGTTCAAAAGGCACAAATGAAAATTGAAAAAGGTATGCAACTATAAACTTGGTCATGATTAACTATAGCTATTAATATTTTACTGGGTGTGATTTTACTTTTTTTTCTATATTGTTTTATTTTATGTCTTATAGCATCGTATTGGACTTGGTCTGTAATGTTGCTATAATTAGTTGTAAATAAATAAATAAATAATAATAATAAATGACGAGTAATAGAGAAGTATGGAAGAAGAAGATATGTAGCATGCAGGAGAATGATGATATTGATTGATTCAGAAGGAGCTCATGAATTCTATAATTATTAACTTCGATCTTTTATAAAAGTCAGTTTTTGCATTCTTATTCCTAAAAATCACATTCCTACGTGTGATATCCGTATATAACCATCAAGTCCATCAGGTCGTATGTTCGATTACCGCTCGGGCATATTGTTATTGGGTTTTTCAATCAGGAATTTCTCAGTAGCAGCCACGGAGTCTGGATTTGTACTCGGTTGGTGGAATAGACTCGCCCCCTATTACATGAGACTTAAAAATAACTGGAGAAATGTGGTGTACTATTCTACTATGCCTTCGATCTTCGGGGATTACAAGCGTGGTGATCCAGTTCCAAGTTTGGCAGCAGTATACTCCTTAAATTGAAGATGAACTCACTCTATAGCGACGTCTCCTAACGCGAGAGAATTGGTGACGTAACAGGCACCGGCCTCCGTCATCACTGGGATCCATTTGTAGACGGCTTCCTCCGAAGATCTGGTCTTGAGATCTGAATCCGGCATTACCTGTAGAAGACTATCAGTGTTTAGAGCTGATACAGACGGAAGAGTATGCTTATGTACCCACTACTACTTATTGTCACTACAAAAAATGACGGCGTTTGTATTTTTTTTTTATGCAATGTATAAGTAATGTCTGAGAAAATGGGTTTCCATAAAAAATTGAAATGTTTTTTTTTTTGTTTTCATGATTTTTTTTTGTTTCCGGTTTTGGTTTCGCCTGGGAGTCTTTAAGACGGAAGTCTGAAGTGACTAATATGTTAACCTTTAATAACTTTCTTGCGGTGTAAAAACAACAAAAAAAAGCTGTTCCATACATTTTGAATTTTTGACCATGTAGGTATTTCCCTTTCGTAAGAAACAGCAGTTTTTTTTTAAATACCCGATGAAAAATTTCCGTGGGCCGGCAGAATGATGAACTGAGTACGTGGTAACCGTTTGTGCGTCGGTGTCCCTTGCACCCTGGATGTTAATCGCGTGGATAAACTTTAATATCGTGATATAGGTTACCAATGAATCATTGATTTAATTTAATTCAATGTCATCAATTAAGTATTTACATTATAAAGGGTGTAAAAAGATCCTTAACGAAGCCGAAAGGCACTTGTTCTCCCCGTCATTGCGATCATTTTTTTGTTCTGGACCATACCTGGGAACCTTCTAGTTACGGAGATATTTAAGGTCAAAGTTCCAATTTTTTCACAAGTTTTTTTTTAAAAACCACTTTTTTAGGTTTTAAAATTACTTTAATTAACTCCATGACCCGTTTACTATTCAAAGCATCCACCACCACTAAGTTTTGAGTGCGTAACATTGAGTTTTACCGTAAAACGTGATTTACCCCAAAAAAAAAAATCGTTTCCCAGCAATAATTTTTGCGTAAAGTTACTTAGTTTGATGTACAGAATGCTTGGTTGACGGCTTCGTGAAGAGTCTGTTTACACCCTGTATACAAACTACAAATCAATAATAGTAAGAAAAAATAAAAATGTACAAGTATCAAAAGGGTCACAGGGCGTCAAAAAATTCGTCCACATCGCTATCAACAGGAAAAGTGCCCAGAAGGCTGGCAGCATTGCCACGTTGGATGGCAATGCTGATTCTTTGGCCAAAGAATAGGCCCGCCCTCTGGTCACGTGAAGAGTCGACCAACCGCTTGGCGATTTCCCGAAATACTAGGTGGGCACTCGGACCCCATGGCCCTAATGTTTCAACCCCAAATCATTGATTCATATGTAGCGGCATATATCACCACAGGCGATTTACTACTTTGATTCAATATTGGTAAGGTGCCAAGTCTACTCACATCAACAGCAATCCCAAACATGTCCACCTTCGTCTCCAAATCGCTGAACTCCTGGAACCTCTCAAGATGGAACAGGTCGGAGTCGGTGATAGCTTCCACTAGACGCGCGTAGTAGTCATACTTGTTGTCAGAAGGGTCGATGTCGAAGTGTTTTTTGATGACCGACGGGAGCTTGGCTTTGTTCAGACGTTTCTGGGTGATGTTAAAACGAAGAATGTTTAGGCTTTAGTTTAAGGTGCGAATTATACAGAAACGGCGTAAGGTGACGGTGCGGCGCAGACGCAGCGCAGGCGTGGAATTTATAAGGAAGCGAAAGAACGGCGTGCTCGCGCCGCTTGAGTGTAATTCACGACACGTCGCCTACGTACATTTTGTATGAAAACGTTTAGAAGCGGCATCATGCCTGCGCCGCGCCTTCACCTTACGCTGTTTCTGTGTAATTCGCGCCTTAGAGGTATTGGTGTAGGTTAATGTAATAGGACTTGCTAATAGTTTTTCTTTTTATCGAAATACATAAATTTCAGTAAAAAAAACAGGCAGGCAGTGATAGCTGATACATCCAAGTCATAGGTCTCGAGTTCGAACCCAAGACATGCACCTCTGATTTTTCGGATTCATGTGCGTATTGTATAATTATCACTTGCTTCGGTGAAGGAAAACATCGTGAGGAAACCAGCATGCCTGAGAGATATTTCTCGACGGCATGTAAAGCCAAGTCAGAGGCCCATGGGCGGCATTAAAACTCTGACACCAGCTAAGGGACTAACCACACGATAAAAAAGAACAGTAAAAATCTTGTGAAAATAGGATGAAACTTTGGATAATGTTTGGGTTGGGATCGAGTTTTTTTCCGCCATTTTTCTCACTAGGGCGATTCTCACACGGCACCGCTCGTCTCCGCGGTTGAGTGGTGACGCGGCTTGCATGAAATCCGTTCTTGGCTAACACACGTGCAGTCACAAGCACCAATCATGTAAACACTTAACAACTTTTAAAAGTGTTTTTCTCCTACTGTTCTGATTAAAATGTCATGTTGTTACGAACATAGTATTCTGGAACTCATATTTTTATGAAAAAGATCCTATCTCCAAGTTACAATCGTTATTTCTCGCGAAAATTACTTTTATATTTAGGAAAGTGTATACATATTGGTGCTCGTGACTACACGTGTCGTGTGAGAACCGCTCATCCATCGATCCATAGAGAGAGACCTTGCATTAGATTTTAGGCCATTTTTTTTTTCGGATCGGGTGAGAGGGTGTGTAAGACTTTTACTGACTAAAACCCATCCATGTTCCTTCTTTGCCCTTTGTGTTCCAGGGCCGCGGTATCTCTTTCGAACAGTCTCGCAGCCCCGGCAGGCATCGGCCCTTGCGGACCCCTTCCTGTTGCTGACATCTCTTTGAGGCGCGCATGGAACTTAGGCCTTTATCTTATTAAGGTTTAAAAAACAAAAGCCTACGGACAATATAGCACATAGTGATAGCTGGCACACTGAACCGCCACGATCGGAAGTCTTTCTCCAGGGTCACGACTGTTGGCGACTCGTTGTATCGCTGGAGTTGACCCAGAGATACGTCCACTGCTCCCCACGCGGCTAAGGCTGTCGCTGCTACCCATAGGATCCTATAAAATGAAAGTACTGTTACGGATAGCCTGTTTCATCCAACTACTGGACAAAGGCCTCTCTCCATGTCTTCCAGCTCTTTCGATGCAGGATTAATGTAGACTAAATGTCTCGCTGATGATGGCGGGTGTGTCGGATTATTTCGTTCCCTTCAAAATGGTTGAATGGTGCTGATCCAAGCGTCATGTTCGTGAACGGGCGCTGTCAGTAGGGACTCAAACTCAAACTCAAAGCATTTATTTCAATTAGACCATTACAGGCACTTTTGAATGTCATAAAAAAACAAAGAGCGAAGCTACAGTCCCAGACATAAGGCATAATAACTTGTGAAAGTACTGTAGTTGCCCATTCCAAGGCGTAGATTTCTATGGAGAAGAATGGGTAAGAAACTCCATGGACACTCTTTTAAATCAAAATTTTGTTACAAAAACTTGTTTACCATCATTCATGTGGATACTATACATTTATGTGAGAACGATGCATAAAGAAGTGCAAAGTAAAAAGATCTGTACAGTTCAAAAATAAACATAAACTTCTCTGACTGGTCATCTCTTTTTCGTTGCCTTCGTACTTTTTGTAGTGTCGCTCTAAGATCATTGGAAGACGAAGTTAAAATTCAGTTAACCTCAAATCTACCACTTTAAGTGGTGCAAGCAGAACACACTTTAGACACGGAGCCGATTCAGAGTGATGATTGACGAAAACCGTAAAGTCATCATCTGCCTAGCCTTTTCCCAACTATATTGGGGTCGGCTTCCAGTCTAACCGGAAGCAGCTGCAATACTAGTATTTTACACGGAGCGACTGCCTATCTGACCTCCACAACCCAGTTAGTACTGGGTGATACCCCTTGGTAAGACTGGTTGTCAGACTTTTTGAGCCACTGACTACCTAACGACTGTCAAAGATCTACAAATGACACCCGGGACCAACGGCTTAACGTGCTTTCCGAGGCTCTTAGGAAACTCGGTATGTAATGACTGGTCACCCAACCACAGACCAACCTAGGCAAGCACGGCTTAACCTAAAGATCGACCCGAGCGGCTGTTATTATTAAGCCACGAGCTCCTCAGTAAAACAGTAAAGTCTTACCGCTCAATCCAGTGCCTTCGTGGTGCAGCGATGTGATTGAACCCATGAATGCTGGTCTCCTTGCAGAAGTCTCTCCCACCCTTGACCACAGACTTCATCATAGAGGTAACGCATCTAGTGATGCACAATGGTTTCTCTTCTGCATATATTGGATAGTCTGTGGTGTACATTGCTTGAAAAGTGTCTTTATAAGCCGTGTGGAGTCAGTAACAAAGTTTTTAACCAATGCGTCTTCTGTCGGCTAGAATCTACTGAAATTCAATTCAATTTATTTACTTCAAACACAACGACCCATAATATTGTTATTAGGTACTCAATATTTAATATAAAGGGTGTAAATAGATCCTTAATGAAGCCGAAAGGCACTTGTTCTCCCCGCTATTGCGATCATTATTTGTTCTAGACCATACCTTCTATTTACGGAGTTATTAAGTGTCAAAGTTCTAACTTTTTCACAAGTGTTTTTTAAAGACTATTTTTTAAGTTTATAACTTTACTTTAAATGCCTCCATGACCCGTATACTATTCTATGCATTCATAAGCACAATGTTTTGAATGCGTTACATTAAGTTTTACCGTAAAAGGTTATTTTTCACCCCAAAAAAAGAAGTCATTTCCCAGCAATAATTTTTGCGTAGAGTTACTTAGTTTGATGTACAGAATGCTTGGTTGACGGCTTCGTGAAGGGTCCGTTTACACCTTGTATTACCTAAGAAAAACTATGTTTTTAGGATCAGACACTATGTTCAGTAAAACACTGCCGTAGATATATGAAAAGAATTCAGTGTGAACTAAAATAATGCTGATAGATATTGCATTAAGCATTACTGTATTAAATTACTCAAACGTGTCACGAATACTTAACATGAAAAATCCATTAGTTTTTATAATTTAAATTGTGAATTCATACTGCACTGATTACCTAAATGAAATAAAATGTATTTCATTTGGTGTTTCACACGCAAATACATACATATAGGGTGACTGGTAATTAGTGACCGATACTTAAACACGTGATTGTACTCATGATAACAAACAACTTTCCCAAAGAATTTTTTTTTTATACTCGTTCAGTTTTATCACAATAATACAACAGCCGTATGAAACTCGCGCGCCTGTGACCTATCAGCTGTTAGTCGCGTGAGGCCGTTCTAGGAGGTATAAAGAAAATGTTTCTTTGAGAAAGTTGTTTGTTATCATGAGCACAATCACGTGTTTAAGTATCGGTCACTAATTACCATTCAACTATAAAGTGACTGCCTCGTTGGTCGCAAGCGCTACATCTGAGTATGAGATTCTGGGTTCGATTCCCAGGTCGGGCAAAGTGTTATTGGGTTTTTCATCAGGCATTATCACAGGAGCGGCCTCGGAGCGTGGGTTTGCGCCCTATTAATAAATAGGCTCGTCCCCATTTACATGGAAGTTATTTAAGTCCGAAGTAAGATCAGTTTACTTTATATACTAGAAAGAAAGAAAGAAGAAAGAAAATACATTTATTTGGCACATGCCACAAGTGCACACAATATAAAACAAAAATAATACAAGACAAAAAAAAAAACTTAAAACTAAACAAACAAAACAAAAAAATTAACAGTGTACTAAACTAGCAGCCGCGCGGCTCGAAATCCGTGGATAGGTGACCATCGTTACATACAGAGTTTCCTCCGTGCCTCGGAAAGCACGTTAAGCCGTTGGTCCCGGCTGTCATTTGTAGATCTTTGACAGTCGTTACGAGTAGTCAGAAGCTCGCAAGTCTGACAGCCAGTCTTACCAAGGGGTTTCATGTTACTGGTAGGTACTGACTGGGTTGTGGAGGTCAGATAGACAGGCTCTGTGTAAAATATTGGTATTCATCAGCAGTCGGGTAAAAATCACAAGAAATAAACTTTTAAAATGCAAGCATGTTATTTAATTACAATTTATTTAGATAGGTACCCACAGGACCTACTTATGACTAAAATATAAATTTTATTATTGATGAATAACAGTATTAGCCTAAAAAATATTTACTCTGAAGCCTTCTCTTGAAGATAAAAATGGGCCGTCCGAATCCACAATACACGCCGACGACTTGTATGGGGGCGTCCATTAATTACGTGAGGCACTTATGCCGATTTTTCGACCCCACCCTGCCCCCTTGGTGAGATGTCGTGAGATTTGGCTTGACCCCCTTACCCCTCTCCTAATCTCACGTGAGATTTATCAAAATGCCTAGTTTAGTATAAATACGGTTATGTGTGCTTGATTGGTTGAATTTATTTTAAAAAAAATATTTGTAACTATTTCCTTTTTTTTCCATATTCGGCCAAATTTTAGAAGAGAAACATGTTTACTTACTTAAACCCAGTTTTCTCGCAATTTTACAGTATCTTGCGGGGAAAAAATTACGTGATATTTGCCAAGATTCCCCTCTCTCCCTCGTGAGATTCGGCGCGACCCCCTCACGCTAACTAAACGCCTCACGTAATTAATGGACGCCCTCTATTATTAAAAGTATTATTTCAAATGACGTAATAAATACAACTTCTTTATTACAACAGAATTATTGACCATCCCACATAAACCCGCTCACTTTGAATTTCCCCAAAAATACTGATTCGAACATTCTCTTGCCCGGGCGCGTTCCACCCGCTCCCGCATTTACAATCAATGGCATTAAATGATCAGCCTGTCCTAGCGGATGACTGTCTAAACCTCCTTTCTGTTGATCCCAAAATATTATCTTCTTACGATTCTCTGCATCCCCAGTACAAACGTCATTCAAAAAGTTATCAAAGTCTTCGTTAGCAATTACTTTTACAATTTCTAGTCTTGATTTTGTAAACTCTTCCATATTGTGATATGACAACCCCGAACCAAAGATGGCGACGGCTTCTTTTCGAAATTCGTACAGAACTTTTCCAATTTCGTAGTGCTGGGCCGCATTTTGGTTGTTTAAAATTGATATTTGTATTATTGGGATGTCTGCTTTCGGATTTATCAGCATCATTGGTATGAATACTCCGTGGTCCCAGCCTCTTTTGTCGTCTAAAGCAGACTTGATTCCCGCGTTTTTGAACGCTTCGTGTATTCTTGCCGCCAAAACGGGATCGCCTGAAAAAAAAAACAAAATGTACATGGATCTCTTGGCGCGTGGCCCTACATTACAACACATTAATGATTGTAGTATTACCCATTGAAAATTATATAGGTACCCATTACTACAAAAATGCCGTCTCCATTCTTTCATCGTAGATTGATGAAAAGATTTGTATCTCGCAATGAATTTCCCTAACACTAGGTGTCACTCAAGTGAACACCCAAATAACGGCGCTCTGCAATTTTACAAGATGGAAGGCCCTGACCCACAAATGGTTACCACGTATTCAGTACATCATTCTAAACCCATCCGTATAGAAACTTTTCATCGGTAATTTAAAAAAAAAATCTGTTGTTTCTTACAAAAGTAAGTACATACACGCTTACACTGTCAAAATGTATGGAACTGCTGCTTTTTTTTTAAATTTCCACTCTGTATAATGGCCACACAAAAATCCATTGTTGATTTTTCAATCTCAAAGATTCTAAAAAAAAAATGTTCGGCGCAATTTCGGGATTCTATTTACGTGTTGGTATTAATGAAAACGGCTCTGCGTAAAGACCCTCACATTTGACATTTGGTAACTAGTTATCTCGAATCATTTCTTCCATATCTTAATCTATCTTGGGTCTGAAGTCTCAAATCTCGCAATATTACTTTACAAGATAAAGAGTAAGCACGTAAATAGGAACTTAACATACCTGGAGCATCATATTTAAACTCATAACTCTCCGGAGGAAAGTTAGAATAATCATATAACAACGAATGGCGTTCTCCATTGGAAATAGTCACTACATCTTCTTCCCGATGAGCAGTAACGATCACTATCGCCTTCAATCGATCCAATTCGACATAATTCGACACATTTTTCAACGAATCTCCAATTTCCACATTATTTTTTTCACGTAAAACGGGATACGGACCGCCGCCATGATTTAAAAACACGGATGGCGCGAAATACACGTCCGCCATTATCGAATGTGTTATGAAAGTTGACAGTAATATTGTTGAAATAAAGATTAATTTCATTATGATAAAATGAGTTTACTTTACGACATGGCGGGGCGCGTTTATATCATTAAATGCGTAAATAAATATGTACTGTCATCCTACACAATATGTGCTCGCGATGGAATTTAAATAAATGATAGGATTTGTCATACGACTTTGCTTTGCAGGCAGTATTAATTAATTGCTGATTGGTATTTTCCTTGTTCATATTCCTTGTATTGTATCGTATTACCCAGTACTAACTGGGTTTTGGAGGTCAGATAGGCAGTCGCTCCATGTAAAATACTGGTATTCAGCTGCATCCGGTTAGACTGGAAGCCGTGCGAGCAGTTGGGAAAAGGCTAGCTAGGCAGATGATGATGGTATTTTCCTTGTTTAAAACCGTTTTTTTATGGAGCGTGACGCGCAACAGCCTCCTATTATGAACTAGTAAAAGTCCATCATTTTTCACAGTCGCAGATTACATATTATCTCTATTCCCTCAAAAATCAGGCAGCACAGTTTGAAACTAATATAATAAATGCGAAAGTAAGTTTGTTTGTTACCTTTTCACGCCTAAACCACCGAACCGATCATCCGTAAATTTTGCAAATAAGTTGTGTCAGGTGTACAGAAACGGACAAAGGTACCTTTCATCCCGAAAAAAGTACTGTTCCCGAGGAAAATAACAATATATAACGTTCTTATGATAATAGAAGGCGCCACGTGTCTTTCGAATCATGATTGAATTATATTATTATAGAATCTTTAGTAGTGCGTTAAGAGTTTAAAATTCTAAATTAACGCGCGCGGAAGCCGCGGGCAATAACTAGTTAGTATTTATTTATTTATTATTTAGTTTATGAGCGTACTGAAATCTAGGTTCGTAGTAAAAAAATGACTAATATGAGGATAAGCGATCACAATAACAAAAACAAATGTAGGTATTTAGTAGCTAATTAAGTTGCTAGCTAGCTTACCTAATTGGGAAATCGTAGGTAAGTAGTACCTACGTATACCTGTAGGTACCTACACATTTTTTTTTTCGGATGTTTAATCATCAAATGACGGGGTCCCGCTCTGGGCGGAGCTGAAGGGAGTGTCAGACTCGTACTGACTAAAACCCATCCATGTTCCTTCTTTGCCCTTTGTGTTCCAGGGCCGCGGTATCTCTTTCGAACAGTCCCGCAGCATGTAGGTACAGTCCGCGAGGTCTAAGCTGAGCTTTGCATTTGTGTGAGTGCACATAGATAGTGTAGGTGTGACGTCGGCCTAAAGCGCGGCGCATCTTTTGCCTGGTTTAAACCGGTTTAAACAACCGGCCTGAGGCGCGGTGCATCCCCCGCGCGACAGATCTCCGCCGCGCACTTTCCACACTTCACCCCTTGTACTGTCAGCAGCGTGACGTTTTTAATTCTTAATATTATTTTGTTTTTGTGTTCGATTATATAGATACTAGGAAAAGAAATGTCTGCCAACACAAATAAACGAATAATAAGAAAACCGTTAAATAGCCAAGTAAAAGAAATATTGTGTAATTTAAATACTTATTTTAAAGACATAAACGACAAAGACATGTCTAGTGTCACTACATCAGCCCAATTGGTAGCGACATCGACGGGAATCGCGCTGTCTACTGTCAAAAGAGTTTTATTGGAAGGCAAACGTCTTTTGGAGGACGAAAGCAAAGGAGAATGGGCATCCTGGTCTACCTACTCAACAGTAATGTAACATACGTCGTTGAAAAGGTTATTGTGTGTACTTCATTTTGTTATATGGCCGTTAAGGTGTAGGCAGTGGGGTTCCAGAGATATTTGCCAAAAACAAGGTAAAGCAAAATAATTACGCCGAATAGAACAATAATGCAATTTTTCATTAACTATAGCTACATAAGTGACCAGCGACCGTGTCGAACTGACGGAGCATTATTAATTAGGGCAATTTTTTATTATAATAATAAATAAAAAATATACACCGTGATTTTTTAGTCGTCTTACAACGGCAGCCCACTTCATGTATATGTATACAATGACTACTAAACATTAATTTAAAAAAATAAGTATTTATGAGATTGAATATATAAAGGGTGTAAAAAGACCCTTAACGAAGCCGAAAGGCACTTGTTTTCGCCGTCATTGCGATCATTTTTTTGTTCTGGACCATACCTGGGAACCTTCTAGTTACGGAGATATTGGAGGTCAAAGTTCCAATTTTTTCACAAGTTTTTTTTTAAATACTACTTTTTAAGGTTATAACTTTAATTACCTCCATGACCCGTTTACTATTCAAAGCATCCATCAGCACCAAGTTTTGAGTGCGTTTTTTTTTTTTTTGTTTTGGGCCCGGTATCAAAATGGTTTTACACCGCCTGCGGCCCATCTCACTCAGGTCATACTAGACGACAGTCTTCTATAAATGTAAAGAATAGTAAATAAATAGGTTTTGTATAAATATCTTTGTTATTTAATTTTGGTAAATCTCCCATAGATATCGGCATAAAAGTTATCCGTAATTTGATCAACTACTTATTAACTACTAATACCCATAGATGGCGTTAGTGTTGAGTAGGTAGACCAGCTCCCATACATTTTTGCCCATTCTCCTTTAAATCTCCGAAAAAGACCAGATGCAGGAAAAATATAATTATCATTGACGATTTTGATAAAGCGGTAATCCGAAGAACTATTCATAATTTTCACATTACTGATAAAGAGGTGCCAACTATGAAACGAATACATGAAAAGTTGAAGACAGAAATAAACTATCCAGGTTCAATTTGGTCATTGCGTAAAGAAGTGTCTCTTTTAGGATTTAAATGGAAAAGGACAGAAGATAATAGAAAAATTCTAATGGAAAAACATGAGATACGTTATCTACGTATCAATTTTTTGATCAAAATTTCTGAATAATTATCGCATTCAGGGCAGGCCAGTCGTTTATACCGACGAAACATATATAGACACGACTCACATTTCTTCGAAATCTTATTCAGATGGCAGCACTTCTGGTTTGAAGAAACCAATTTCTAAAGGAAATCGTTTAATAATAGTTCATGCCGGCGGAGAGGACGGTTTCATACCAAATGCACTGCTGATGTTCAAAGCAAATCAAAAAAGTGGTGATTACCATAACAATATGAATGCTGAAAACTACACGAAATGGTTACAAACGCAATTAATTCCAAATTTAAAGCCCAATAGCGTTGTGTTGGTAGACAATGCATCTTACCACAATTCGTTAGAAAATCCCGCTCCCAACTCAAATAGTCGTAAACAAGATATGATTGACTGGCTCAAGTTTCGCAATATAGATCACTCTACATCGATGCTTAAACCACAACTCTATCAATTGATACTGCAAAACAAACAAAGATTTATTGAATATAAAATTGACACTTTACTTAGAGAACATGGTCACAGCGTCCTTCGTCTACCACCCTACCACCCGGATTTCAACCCAATTGAAAATATATGGGCAATGATAAAAGGATACGTGGCGAAAAAAAACGTATCAATGAATATGGATACAATAATGAGGTTAGCGAAAGAAAAAGTTGACACTATCAGTGTCGAAGTATGGAAAAATGTGTGTGATCACGCAATAAAAGAAGAAACAAAGTTTCGTGGTCACGACGCAGCTCTTGATGATATAACGGAACGATTTATTATTAACACAAACGACACATCAGACGAGAGTGAAAATGATGACGAGAATGATAATGAAATTGATGAAGATGCAATGTCCGGTGGAGAAGAATAATTGTTATAGTTTTTTTTTATATTTGAATTTTATTTAATGATCTCTGACTTCTCAGTCACACTTACATATGTAGGTACTCATCAGTCATACATAATTATAATAGCTAGCCTTCATTTTAAAAAATTTTGCTTATTTAGTTTTATTTTATTTTTAAACTTGTATACCTCTCCCACTTATGTTATATACCTACTACCTAAAACATAAAAATATATTTTTTAAAGTTTTTTTTCTGACTCTACTTTTGGTAATCACTCACACAAATGCAAAGCTCAGCTTAGATCTCGCGGACTGTACCTACTTAGAACAAACATACAAAACCTCGTTATTTAATTGTATGTACTTCCATAAATAATTACTCTGCGGTCTAGATAACGCAGTGACCGCGGTCGGGACCCGACCCCGATAAATAAAACAAAATAAACAGTATCTATATCCTTTGTTTAACTACAAAGTTTACATCGCAGGCGCACTTTGTCCCGTACATTAGATAATAATGATATGGTCTACTCATATCTGCTGACTAATAATTATTATTGCTGCATTTTGTTTTCACATATTTATGGATACATCATCTGCCTAGCCTTTTCCCAAGTTCATTGGGGTCGGCTTCTTACCGGATGCAGCTGAATACCAGTATTTTACATGGAGCGATTGCCTATCTGACGTCCACAACCCAGTTAGTACTGGGTAATGCGAAGCTTGTTAAGATTGGTTGTCAAACTTTTTGGGCCACTGACTTCCTGTAACGACTGTCAAAGATCTACAAATAACAGCCGGGACCAACGGCTTAACGCACTTTCCGAGGCACGGAGGAAACTCGGTTTGTAATGGGTGGTCACCCATCCACATACCAACGGAGGCAAGCGCGGTAACCTGAAGATTGATCCGAGCGGCTGTTATTATTTAGCCACGAGCTCCTCTGGAAGGACCTATAACGTTAAGGTTTAGTTCTGGTGATTGTGTTATTAAAAGTGCATCGCAGAAACTTAGAAAGAAAGAAAGAAAAAATAACTATTTGTCGCAGGGACATGACGTGCATCATACAAAATGACAAAAAAGACAATAAACATACAACGCATAACAAATATTTATAATTTCAACAGGACGGGACAAAGAAAAAAATACGTTAACATCTTGCACGTCGTGACTGCGACAAGCAGGTTACCACTCAGCATGATGCTGTGCTATGGGGAGCCCACAGCACAGCGCTGGTTTTCAGTTCTTAGCTAATTTACAGACTCGTTGGTCCAGTGCTCGCAAGCTCTACTGCTAAGCATGAGATCCCGGGTTTGATTCCCAGGTCGGGCAGTGTTATTGGGTTTTCCATCAGGAATTTCTCAGTAGCAGCCACGGAATCTGGATTTGTACCCGGGTTGATGGCGGTAGGCTCGCCCCTGTTACATGTGAATTACCTAAACGCTGGCGAAATGCGGGTGTAGGTATCTTACGTACCTCTGCCTAACCCTTCAGGGATTACAGGCGTGCTGTTAAGTATTTATTTAATAGATCATGCTTTTTTTTTCGGATGTGTAATCATCAAATGACTCCTCCCGCTCTGGGCGGAGTGAAAGGGAGTGTCAGACTCGTACTGACTAAAACCCATCCATGTTCCTTCTTTGCCCTTTGTGTTCCAGGGCCGCGGTATCTCTTTCGAACAGTCCCGCAGCCCAATAGTTCATGCTTCGGTTACTAAGTATGTAGTACAAAAATAGTCTACATCCGTTTGACTTAAAGGCTCATCACTAATCAGCCGAGATAATTCTAGATTGATTAGGTATAACATAAGGTCATAATCTGTCTAGCCTTTTCCCAATTATGATGAGGTCGGCTTCTAGTCTAACCGGATGCAGCTGAATACCAGTACTTTACATGGAGCGACTGCCTATCTGACCCCCACAACCCAGTTAGTACTGGGTAATACTGTACCCCTTTACTTAGGTAACTATTTATTGAGACACTGAAAAATTATATGGCTAGAAGTCGCCATCTCATGATGCACTGGGTGGGCACGGGGTGGTGGGGGTGAGTTTATTAACGGGTTTAACTAGGGATCGAAACCGTGTTCCGCATACCCAAGGTGTGAGTGTGACGTATCCTGTTGGGGCTATAATCCCTGAAGAGTTAAGCAAAGATTTCACCAGTTATGTTTAAGTCATTGCCATCAACCGCCCAAGTAGCACAGAAGCGCTGAATAGTAGCTGAATCACTGTTCACAATGAAATCTTCAGCTGAATAAACCTGCTGAATAAGAGCGTTAGAGGCGCCTACTCAGCTGATATAACTCTGATTTGGGCACAAATTAATCAGCTGTTAGCTGAATAATGTAGCTGGTTGCACTATATCAGCGTTATTTGAGCATTATTAAAGGTAACAGTCGCCCCAAGAGCTGAATAATGACTGATTATCTGGATATGTGTTACCTTTTATACACCACAAGGGCTGAATAATAGAGTACTTGTTACCTATTTTTCAGCACAAAATACACTCCAGGATATTAGTAACTCTTTTATGGAGCTGACAATTCACAAGTGGCAAAATTGTGAATTTTTTTCACCCTACTACTTAATATTATTTTGATATGATTTGTGTGAACCATTTTGTAAAGTGTTTGTGGGAAATAGGCAAATGTTTATCGATAAGTAAAACTTTGTTTTTCCTCCATGTGCATGAAATTCGAATGGGAAAGAGAGTTTATTGTCGAATACTATATAATTATAGACGAATATTTTAACGCGCTCTCAAAATATCACTGTTTACTTGAAAATTATAGTATAAAATAGGTTGATGATATTATTATAAAAAATTAAGTCTTTTTATTTTTCCTGTGTAATTTGACAATAAGCTGTTTACGTATAAAATCATTACATTTTCTATTCAAATTCTGTTGTTATTTTCGTTGACTAAAGAAAAACAAATTGTTATTATATTGTATACATAGGTTAGAATCTAAAAATGGCAGACAAGCAATGTGTACCGTATTAACCACAATCAAACGGCATGAGCTGTTTAAGTGTCCACTCGTGGTACATGAATCAGTAACGAGCTGTTACGAGTGGTTCTTGTGTTACACAAGTCAGCTACAGATTCATGTAAAGCTTTATAGTGGGTAACATGTACGCAAATAACTGTAGGTAATCATCAGTGAACCGATAAACTCTGCAGGAATTTTAGGGATCCGCGGATTAAGCCTCATCATCATCATCCTATATTTTTTGGATTAGTGTATGTTAATCATATACCTAGTAAGTATCAAAGTTTTCTCGACCAAAGTAGACATAATTAGGTAAAACTTTTTAAAAGCTCAGGCTTTTAAACAGTGTGGTCATTGTGAAATGAAAAACTTAGGTAAGGTACCTAAGTACCTACAGTATGCGCGCGATCTAAGTGCAGTCAGAGTATGAGTCTATGGCGAACATTACACGATAAGTTTTGCCACAGACAAAATTTTGATTGACGAAAAACCTACCGTCTAATGCGATGATTGACGAAAATTGTAGGCGATAAAATTCCGTCATTCAACCATCATTCATGATTGATGGAAATGATTGACGCTTGCATGACCGTGTAATGTTCGCCTGTGAGGTGAGGCGCGGGAGCACCCCCCCTCCTCGCCTCTGACACACCTCGCCTCGCTATTCTATCAGTTGACGTGCGACTGACCGCAGTCGGGTGTGTATCGCGGATTGGACTTTTCAATGGCCCATTTTCTTATATTTTCTCGAAATTTTTCTTTTTTATCATAATAACTACATACACTACTGTCACTGTCTGAACTTGCAGAAAAGTTAGATCTATCTGCCCATCTATATTCATTGTCATTACTGCACAATACTTTACCACTATCTTTTACCATTCGCTGTATACTTGAAGAGTTTTGTCCATCTAAATCTGCACATGCTTTTACACCAACATTTTCGAATACGGAACCCTCCCATTCTAAAATTTCATTCACACTTGGACCTTTATTTACAAAACGTGAAGCCTGTTCAATGTTCACTGTATCATCTGTATTTCTGTTCAGAATCCTCAAATATTCTGCATGAATTTTTCGGCGTATTCCGCCAGTCCTTTTTTCTATATTTCCACATATCACAATATCTTAAACGACGCGATTAGCTACTTACCTACGAAGCGCTGAATAAAGAAGTCTTCAAGGTCTTATTTAACGGCATTAGTAGATTAATTGTCAACTATAGTACAAGTATTCAGCTCTCACTGAGATTATGGATAACATGTGAGCTAATATAGAGCAGTTTGCTTTAACTTAGCATCATATAATGTTCACCCATAGTAATCATGTAGGCTTTATAAGAGCTATTATACGATTGCGTGTAACAAGCTGATTAACATTACACAATTTCCATTGTGTGCAGCAAAAGGCATTATATCTTTGTTATTTGAAGCCACAGAATAACTGATTACATTATAGTAGCTCACGTGATCTTTCTTAAAATGCAAGTGGTCTAAGGGTACAGTTGTGGTCTTCAATTCAGAATATAGCTTAGTTAAAGTCCACAAAAATCCTTTAAATTGCTTAAAGCTGTATAATACTGAACTTGTTACCTATATTAACGCTGCAAGCGTTACAGTGTGGTCTCCGTGACGCATAATAACGTTCTTATTCAGGTGAAAGCTCACTTTTCACTTATTGCAGGTCGAGTGTTCTGTAATAACTCTTCATAAGTGCTAAAGTTACCGATGTTACCTCTTGTCCCCGTCTACCGTCTTATAATGCAGTTTTGTGCTACTTGGGCGGTCGCAAATCCAGACTCCGTGGTTGCTACTGAGAAATTCCTCATGTTGGGGCTCCACACTCATATTGTGTTCGAGATGGGTCGATTATACTTACCCATCATGGATAAGAGAATTTGCAAAGTTTAAATCGAACTGGAGAAAAAACAGCCAGTCTGAAGTGGGAGTGAGCAGGCACCGTCGCACGGATGTACCCGGAGAGATGGGCAAAGATCATCACATACTGGAATCTCGAGGAAAGACAGCGCTGTCGAAGTCGACCGCAGCGAAGGTGGCGTGACGAGCTAATCATGTTTGCGGGGCTACCATAACATGGCCAGAGATCGCACAGAATGAGGAGAGGTATGGAAGGAAAAAGGGGAGGCCTTTGCCCAGTACCTACAGGTGTAGTGTAAGCAAGTAAAAAAAAAACCGTGTACCTTTACAAATTTCTTTATACAATTTACTTACAAATAAGCAACTCTTAAAGCTAAAATTAATAAAATAATTTAATTACAATGGTCCCTTAGCATTTAAATACTTTTATCAAAAAAATGGAAATGCTGTATAGTGCATCATGGTTCTTTTAGCGATTGGATGAAGTTACAAAAAGGCGCTGTAGGAACATATTTGTTAAAATTGTTTAATGGAGGATGGCAACTGTGGCAACTGTCAGCATAGCTGGTTTTTTTCATATTGTTTGAAAATTGGCTGGTTATGTCATTTCATACAAGGTAGGGAGGAGGGACACCGAAGCTATAACGGGTACCACGTATTCAGTACATCATTCTGAACAGGGATTCAGATATAATTTTCCTTCGGTTATTAAAATAATAACAGCAGTTTCCTACAAAATTGCAATAATTACACGGTCAAAATGTATGGAATAGCTGATTTTTTGTGAGCCTGATGTGTCTCACTTCTGGGCAAAGTCGCCCCTTCCCTCTTTCTATTTATCCCTGTCTTTGGCTATCACGCTGTTACATTAAATTACTGATGAAAAATTTCTATGTGTAACCAATTTAACGTCATCGGTGTGCGTTCCACTTTGTATTTCAAAATAGCTTGACCTCATTGGTCAGATTGAGACCAAGCTACAGTGGCGCCATCTACAATTAGTTTTTAACGGTCTTACTCATTAAAAAAAAAAAGATGGCGGCGTTGGTTAGCTGTGGCCGTGCGCCAGAACCATGTAGCATTATACGCATTATTTTATTTATTGCTTTCTTACTTCATAAGACAATGGAAAAGATGGTCATGCTTTTCACATTGCAGACTGGCTAGTAAAACTTGATATTTCAAGTGGAGCTGATTATTGAGGAAAATTTTAAAAAATACTGTAAAATTCTGGTTGAAGATCTTTTGACGCTGACAAAGGGGTGCTGTTAGTGAACAGCTCACAGCATCACGTGGCAAAGATCAGATAGTTTTAGATGATATAAAACTGTAATCATTAAAAAAAATCGTTTTTTTGTTTTACACAAATTCGCTTGCTCGAGTTTTCAATTAACTATTGAATTGGAAAAAAAATTGTGACAGTCATCAACTCGTCACTCATCAAATTATTTTATTTTCTTCCCGCGAAAAATACACGTGTTGGTCACAAACACAATATCCCCCCATCGTGATAAACCGTGATTTTTTCTGACCCCCTGCCCGCCTCTTAGAACCCCACGTAAATAAAGGAGGACCCCGTAACTGTGATTAGTGCCGCGCGTACATTATCCATGTACATTGTACAGCTTTATATAAAAAAAAAAAACCGTTTTTACCACGTTATGTAAAAATGTACTCTTGATATTAAGGGTGTAAAAGTACCCTTAACGAAGTCGAAAGGCACTTGTTCTCCCCGTGATTGCGATATTTTTTTTGTACCGGGCCATACCTGGGAAACTTCTAGTTCTAGGTTCTAGTTACAGAGATATTGGAGGTCAAAGTTTCAAATTTTTCACAAGTTTAAAAAAAATACTAGTTTCACCCCAAAAAAAGTCGTTTCCCAGAAATCATTTTTGCGTAGGGTTACTTAGTTGGATGTACATAATGCTTGGTTGGCGGCTTCGTGAAGGGTCCGTTTACACCCTGTCTAAAAACTAAAAAAGCAGATAAACTTGTGGTACAGACGCCAGCACATCAATCTACCTGATACTGTCAAATTTTCCCAATCAACCTTGAACCGGATGCTTTAGCGAAAAAGTTGAAAATCTATTAAAGACATTGTAATTTTTATTTTGACATTGAGTTTTTGTTTTTTGTTTTATTTTAACATTATGATTTATATTTTTGACATTGTGATTTATATTTTTTAACATTGAGTTTTTTTTTTACATTATGATTTAATAATAAAAATGACGCATATAAATATAAATGACGCATTTTTAATCTTAATTCATATCTTTATATAAAATTCTTTAAATGTAATATTTGATTTGCATGTATGTACCTAACTTATTATTTAATATTTCTACACCAGCAATGGTAGTATGTGTGAAACAAAGTTTAATGTAAGATCTCTATGTACCATATACTGAGAAATAAATAAATACAAATACAATACAAAGAAATTGACAGCTTGTAGTAGCTTGATGTGCTGGCGTCTACACAAATTAGAACTAAGATTTGTGAATAGGACGATATAATTAAAATAAATTAATACAAAAAAAATATTCGAAAAAATTGTTAAATTGCTAAAATATTGTACTAGCAAATTGCATATTACTTAATATTTTAACTTAGTGTTTATTATTAGTAAAAAATATTACCTTCACAAGATTGTTATATTATGTATTTAAAAATAAATACCTGGCTTAATAAATAAAAAAAGCATCTTATAAGGTATTCACAACATTGCGTAGCCCTTGAAGCAATCCCATAGATTTTATTTTTGTTCATTATAATTATTCTAGATTGTAACACCCCAGTCCACTCCCATTGTTAATGATATAACGCAACTTGTGGTGAAAATAAATGTTTTTTCTTCTTGTAAAATTGGCATAAGGACAACACAGGATCAACATTGCAGCATCACCTCACTTCATCCACCCAAGTAGGCCGATGCAAACATAATCTAGCAAAATGGGGTATTATTGGTTCCTCCAACACTGAGTGTGAGTGCAGCGCTCCGGATCAAACTATGCCCCACCTGCTGGAGTGTCCCAGGTGTCCGCTTACCCGGCACTCTTGACGATCTGAATAGCGCCTCTGTTGCTGCAAAACCGTGGCCACCTACTGGGCCCTCTTGAACTTGTATGTGGAGATCAGATAGGCAGTCGCTCCATGTGAGACACTGGTATTCAGCGGCATCTGGTTAGACTGGAAGCCGACCCCAACATAGTTGGATAAGGCTAGGCAGATGATAATGGGCTGTGGAGACCAGATCAGTCGCTCTATGTGGTACACTGGTATTCAGGTGCATCCGGTTAGACTGGAAGCCGACCCCATCATGGGAAAAGCTTCAGCATATAATGTTGATGAAGAAAAATGAGAGAATATTCAACCACATTATTATTCACCTTTCCATACAAAAGCGCTAAGTTTGAATGTGCCGCTCATATCCCAATTGAAGATCCGTTCACCAGGCTTCGAGCCGCCCGCACCCGCAATCACTATCAACGGCATAAAATGTTCCGCAGCCCTCATCGGATGAGCTTCTGTAGCTCCTTTCTGCTGCCTCCAGGCAACTAGGCCTTCTTTCCTAGCTTCCTCGCTCTCTGCAGTACAAACTTTGTTTAAATATTCATCAAATTCTTTGTTCACTACTGCGGTTTGGTATCTGTTCGTCATAAATTCTCTCATGTTGTGATAGGACATTCCGGAGCCTAAAATGGCTATTCCTTCTTTCCTGAACTCATATAATGCTTGTCCAAGCTTATAATGTTGTTCCGCATCCTGGTTTGAAAGTACAGAAATTTGCACTATAGGAACACTGGCTGATGGATTTATTAACATCATAGGAACAAAAACTCCATGGTCCCAACCTCTATTCGGATCCAATTTTGAATTTATTCCCGCCTTTTTCAGCGTTTCGTGTATCCGTTCGGCCAGTGCTGGGTCTCCTGGCGCGTCGTACTTGTACTTGTAAGATTCGGGCGGGAAACCGTAGTAATCGAAGTACAAATCGTGATGTTTTGCTGAAGATATTGTCACCACCTTTTCTTCCCAATGTGCAGTCACTAATATTATGGCTTTGACCTCTTTCAAGTTCAGATGTTTTTGAACGCCGTCCCGTAAGAAATTTGTGAGCCCTGCGTGCTCTTTGTCTCCGAGGAGAGGTAGAGGACCTCCTCCGTGGTTAACGAACATTGCAGGAGCGAATAAAGCCATCGTTTTAGCACCACTATAAAAATACCGAATTAAATTCATAGAAATCAATGACATAGACACTATGAAGGCCACTTGAAGTAAAATCGTGAGTGTATTGAGCACAAGCATGAAAACTGGTTTTGTATGACCTTATCGCACATAAAACAATTACAATTAACCTCGAAGGTTATTGTTTTCAACTATAAAAAACTCACAGAAAAAATCTGTAATTATTTTGACGTTTATCAAAGTCACGATGGTTTAGAAGTTTTGATGGTTGCGTTCCAGAGCAATTTTGTACACATTTTTTCCAAAAGTTTTAAACGTTTAAAATTAAATTAAATCTCAAATCGTTTATTGCCATATGAATTACTCGCATTCACAAGCCAACTGCTGTCTCGTTCTGGTTACAAACATGATGCCAGTTTTTTCAATAGACTAGTTTGGCAAAAAGCTGTTTTGGATTTTCAAAACTTGGGTGATGTTGGACGATTCTATGATGATTAGTTGGTTTACGAACGAAACAGGTCTGGGGGAAAGGGATGCCACGACTGCAAGAAAGAGAAAAGAATTTCCATCCATTTAAAAATGGCGTCTCTCTGAGTTGTCCTTTTCGCACTAGCATAATTTTAAAATTATCTCAGCCAACTGCTTACAAAACAATTAAATATCTTGTTTATTTACTATATTTGACGTCATTACTTATCTCAGAATATAATTTTAGTCAAAAATAAGCTTAGTTTAGTATAAAATAAGTTAAAAATGTTGTATGGGCGAGGCGGTTTGACCGAAAATCTATCACAATATTTAGCGTTGAACCGCTCGTTTTAGTGTAAAAATTAACAAACAAAGTGTAAAAATGGACAAGAAAAACAAAAAGAAAACTGTGATCAAACGCAAAAGTGACGATACAGGTGACAGTGAGAAGAAACAAAAAATAATGGTGAATCGTAAAAATGAGGAGAAAGAAAAAGTCGAAGTCGTAAATCAAGTTGTGGAAGTGCCAGTGGAACAGGGACAGCAGATTGTACACACGGGGCAGCTGGTTGAGGGTAACTTCGAGCAGCCTGTCTTTGTAAACATGAAAGGGGAGCCCGTACAGTTGGGCCCAAACACGGTGATCCTCTATGAACAAAGCGGGAACCCCTCAAACTTCGCTTTCGGCGGGATGTGGACGATGGATTCTTCTGGAAGGATCGTGATGGCAGAGACAATCTATGACGTGAAAGGAGAACCAGAGGAAGAAGGTGCCAACTTTGTGCAGAGTAACACAGAGGTTACCACGGTGAGTTTAGTTTCAATTTGTGTTTAATTTGACCAGAAACTATAAAGTCAAGTCTGTAGGCGGCGCACCTTACCTTGTAGAAAGCCTGGATGCTATACTTGGGTTGGTCCGTGTGTAGACAAAGAACCGTGCCTTTGTGAAGGCAGTACAAGAAACCACATACTGCTAAAAATTTAAACTATGCTTGGGTGATGGGATAAGGCTACTCAGACTCCCTCTCAGACATCCTTAGGATCTTGTTGAGGCCTGCAATGTTATAAAAAAGACTTATTATTTTATGTACATGCATAACAACCACTGGGCGAAGGTTTCAATATGATGCCTGAGGGTGGACAGTGCCGCCGAGGCCAGCTTAGAAAGAGGTGGCGAGATGATCTAGACGCGCATCACGAAGGCTGGTACAAGGTGGCGCAGGAGAAAAGTACCTGGTAGGATATGGGGGAGGCCTTTGCCAGCAGTGGGATACATTTTATGGAAAATGAGCCATAGCACACAGGCCTGCTGTGTTGTTTAACATGAAGGACGCTGTAATGTGGATCCGCGATCTAAACTAAAAATATCTCAAAAAAATTTGTTATGTTGCTTTGTTTTCGATTTGCATTCTGACAGTATAATAGGATTATGCGGATCCACATTCTAGGCAAATCAAAGGTTAATAATACAAGGTGTAAACAGACCCTTCACGAAGCCGTCAACCAAGCATTCTGTACATAAAACTAAGTAACCCTACGCAGAAATGATTGCTAAAACAACTTTTATTTTTGGGGTGAAAAAATCATGTTTTATGGTAAAACTCAATGTTATGCGGGGGTCATGGAAGTATTTTAAGTAAAGTTACACACTGTATTTAAAAAAAAAACTTATGAAAAAGTTGGAACTTTGACCCCCAATATCTCTATCTCTATCTAACTAGAAGGTTCCCAGGTATGGTCCAGAACAAAAAATTATCACAATGACGGGGAGAACAAGTGCCTTTCTGCTTCGTTAAGGGTCGTTACACCCTTTATAATGTGAAAAATAGCCCTTAGTACATGGGCCTTGAACATAACTGGTGAAATGTAAATGAACTGTAGGTACATCTCTGCCCAACCCTTTGGGGATTACTGGTCTGGTGATATAATTTGTTTCCTTTACAAAACGAACAGTCAAATAATGCATATTGTGCTGATTTTAAAAACAACAACCTTATAATAAATGGTCACTATAACAAGTTTTCTCAGCAGTTTCATATTTGGGCATTTGTAATGAGTTCTAAGCACATTAAATAGAAAGAAAGAATAAAGACTATTTGACGTCAGTTCATTAAGCACACAAAAAAAAAAAGAAAAATGACAAATTAAATTTTAAAAAAATGAGCAAATACGTTGTATGTGCTGTGTATCTCACGTGCAAATAGTCAAAAGTATACAGGGTGGAAGGGACTTTGAAGCACAAATGATAACCTTGTATTCAGTACATCATTTTGAACCCCCACCTGCATAGAAATATTTAATCGGAAATTTAAAAAAAAAACTATTTTCCATACATCTTAATATAAAACTCTTGTGGTCGCACTCCTCTGATATGGCTCGACCGATTTGTATTTATATTTGGTAGGTATGAGAATAGGTTGGAAAGAATATTTCACAACGCTAGGTTGTCGAATTCTAAAATCACTCCGATCTTTATTGCTGCCTACAAATATTAAAACAGATTATATTTTCTAATTTCAGCAACAAGTAGAAGAACAACAGAACACATATCAGCAGTTTGAGATCAGCAGCGGTACTCAGGTGGACGGCCAGCAAGAGTATGAAGTGGCTATCATTGAGAATCCACCGGCAGAGACTACAGAGAGGTATGGAAACTGGATTCTATCATATGTTGGTCCCGGCTGTCATTTGTAGATCTTTGAGGAGGTAGTCAGTGGCCCAAAAAGCCTGACAACCAGTCTTACCAGGGGGTATTGTATTACCCAGTACTAACTGGGTTGTGGAGGTCAGATAGGCAGTCGCTCTATGTAGAATACTGGTATTCAGCTGCATCCGATTAGACTGGAAGCCGACCCCAATATAGTTGGGAAAAGGCTAGGCAGATGATGATGACTTTGTATTTTTAGTTTTAAAATAATAAGAGTATAAAATCAACACACCCTTATTGTTTCCAGCCCTGAACCACAAGTGGTGACAAATGAGGATCAGCTGGTGGCCACAGGAACTGGTGCTGTGCGCTGGCTCAATCAGAAGTATGACTTTGTTGTTAGAAAGCTGCAGTTGAACTATGGTAAGTGTTATTTTTTTCTTAGCCACTATTATCCCACTGCTGGGCAAAGGCCTCCCCCATAGCCTTCTCTCCGTCCGGTTTTTTCTGGCCAATCTCTCAAATACGCGTCTAGGTCGTCACGCCAGCGTTTTCTAGGCCTCCCTCGGCGACGACGCCCGTCTTCTGGCACCCACTGCGTGACGACTCTGGCCCATCGGTCCTGATGCATTCTATAGACATGGCCCGCCCAATCCCACTTCAACCCAGCAGTCTTGTTCCCCATATCAGCGATTCCAGTTTTGGAGCAATAGAGTATTAGCCTGAAAAATCTATTTAGTCCGTCAGTTAGATTATCAAAAAATATTGGACACGTATTTTTTATTTTGCCGTGTAAACGAAAAATGACCACGATACAGCGTGTTGAAATCTCGCGTGACGTCACAATTTCTGTTACTTTTTACTGTCCAGTGATGTCACAAGTCTATAGAACTTTGATGCGCTGTTTCATCGTAATTTTTTGATTATGTGACAAAACAAAAAATATGTATCCAAAATTTTTTGGTGATCTATCTGACGGACTAAATATACCTATGTATATATATTTTTTATATTCGTATGGACTATGGAGTTTCTTGCCCGTTTATATCCATAGATCTACACTTTGGAATGGGCAACTGCAGTACTTTCACAGTCCCAGTACCTTGTGATTGGACATTTTATTGTTACCTTTATTTCGACAATTCAAAAGTGCCTGTAACTGGCCTACTTGAAATAAATGCCTTGATTTTGAATCCTTAAGAATATTGTCTCTCTCAAGCTAAAAAAAGCTCCTCCAGTCCGAATTTCGGCCAATCACGGTGAAACATAACCATTGTCACGCAAAAACATAGTCCTCGTGCACTCTCTCTCAATCTCAGTATAGAGAATATACTCTGACACTCAAAATCTATTCCTATTACAGATGCAGGTGTGAAACTCCTGCATTCACCGTCAGGCTGCATTCAGTGTGTCTACCTGACTACACCAAGCATGCAGCTGGCTTTCAACGCAGTGCCACAGTTCTTATGTATTGAGACTGGTAAGTTAGTGTCATATCTTTTCTAGAACAATATGACTTCTAATCTTTACTAATATTATAAAGCTGAAAATTTTGTTTGGTTGAACGTGCTAATCTCAGGAACTACTGGTTCGAATAGAATAAATCTTTTAGTGTTAGATTGCCCATTTATCGAGGAAGGCTATAGGCATCACGCTATGACCAATAGGAGCGGAGCAGCAATGAAAAATATTGTAAAAACGGGGAAAATTGTATTTTTAATAATTTTACGCGGACGAAGGTCGCGGGGAACAGCTAGTATTCTATATTATACAGATACACCCAAAGAAAACACATACAAAGCAGGGTTTATATATACAGGGTGGAAGGGATACCGAAAACGGGTACCACGTATTCAGTACATCATTCTGAGCCCTCCCATAGAAATTTTCCATCAGTTATTTAAAAAAAAAATCAGCTTGTCCTTACAATTTGACCGTGTAGGTATTGCACTTTTGTAGGAAACAGCAAATCTTTTGTTTCGCGTCGGTGTCCTTTCCACCCTGTATATACACGTTAACCAATGAAAAATGAAAGAAAGTCTTCTTCAAAAAAAAATTTCTAAATGTTGGTTTAAAACCACATTTTGCGGGTATATGTTTTTTCCCCACATTTTGCGGGTATATGTTTTTTCCTAGCCTGCTCTGTCCCCCTCCTGGGCAAAGGCCTCCCTCCACTCTTTCCATTTCTCTCGAACCCGCGCGTCCTTCTTCCAGCTCTGACAGGACCTGTCCAGTACGTCCCGTTAGATTGACAATTTTACTGGTATAAGTGAACTTATACTGTCACTTACGGGATATCTTCCGTGATTAAGAAAGAGGGTAGAGAGATTTGTCTGCATCTAACAATTTATTTTCCATCCACCCGCATTCTCCAGTCATCCCGCGATCATGGCGCTTGCAACAGCGTCGAAATATTGGGAACTCAAAAAAATTAATAATCACGGGTGATATCCCGTTAGTGACAGTATAAGTTCACTTCTTTCATTGGAATGTTTTTTACTCTTCTACAGACAGAAGCTTTTATTAAAATTAAAAGAAAAAAATATATAGATAGACTAGCTTCTGCCTGCGGCCTCGCCCGCCTGGCCTACATGAAACGAATGAAAGTTTTTTTTATTTAGAAACATACATTATAAGCGCTCTCACTCTCTCTTTGACTCTGTTGGGGGATGATTTTGGAAAAACTGTGTTACACGTGTCTCATAAATTCAATTTTCGAGTCATTTGACCCAGAGAAAATAAAGTTACACAGAAAATTCAACCCTAAGAGGGTGAAATGGGTTCACCCTCTTAGGAGTGGAATTTCGAAAAATCCTTTCTTAGTGGATACCTACTCTTCACAAAGAAAACACCCTCCAAATTTCATGACTCTAGGACCAGCGGTTTGGGCTGTGCGTTGATATATCAGTCAGTCAGGACTTTGAATTTTATATGTACAGATAGATTACCATTTATTTAGTGCACACAAAAGACATAGTACAACACACAGAACTATATTAAGACAAGGTGCCAATATACAAAAAGAAAAACATATTTACGAAAGAAGTATAGTAACACCATGACAAACTTCACAATTAGGTTTATCTATCAACATTGACTCCATATACAAAGTTTCGTGTCCGTGCTACTAACCGTTGAGGAGTTCTCTCGTGAGGAGGCGATCCTGGCTGCGGGATCAAGTCATGTCTGTCATAAAAATGTATTGTCACCAGAACCAAAGGTGTGTGCAAAATTTCAGCTCAATCCGGTGGGGGGAACTGGTTCGAAATTCAGTTGCAAGATTCGACCACAGCGAACTCACTCACCGAAAAACCACGCTAAACTCCACCTTATTGTTTCAGGCATAGAGTTCAACAGCACGATACCGACAGTCGGAGGCACTGGAACGCCGGCTCTCAAACATAATGTGACGCTGTTCTTGGCTGAAGATGGCAACGGGAAGTCTGTGATTGTTAGTGCTGGTAAGTGAAAACATTGGTTTTAGGGTTCCATGGGTTCATATATGTATTATCTCAACATGAATGATGTAACCAAGATCTTGTAAAAATATTTTGATTGAAAAGAGTGTCCATGGAGTTTCTTGCCCATTCTTCTCCATAGAGATCTACGCTTTGGAATGGGCAACTACAGTACTTTCACAAGTTATTATGCCTTGTGTCTGGGACTGTAGCTTCGCCTTCTTTGTTTTTCTGACATTCAAAAGTGCCTGTTATGGTCTAATTGAAATAAATACTTTGAGTTTGAGTTTGAGTTTCATGCCTCAAAAGGAAAAAGGAACCCTTACAGGACCACTTTGTTGCCTGTCTGTCAAGACCCGCAGATAGGATCGCCAAGATGTATCAAGTTGAAATTTATATCAAACTAGCTTTTGCCCGCGGCTTCGCTCGCGTTAATTTAGAATTTGACAATCAATTCGGGTTGTACTCTGCTTGTAATAATATAATTCAATCATGATTCGAAAGACACGTGGCGCCATCTATTATCATAAGAACGTTATTGTTGTTTTCCTCGGGAACAGTCTTTTTTTAGGGATGAAAGGTACCCTATGTCCGTTTCTGTACACCTGACAACGTATATGCAAAATTTCAGGATGATCGGTTCAGTGGTTTAGACGTGAAAAGGTAACAAACAAACATACTTTCGCATTTATAATATTAGTTAGGATTAGGACTAGTTAGGATCCTCGGTTTTATAGGCCATTCGGCAGGCTTAACCTGAGTATGTTTACCACAAATCAACGTTAAAATAGACACAAATAAACATAATTTATTTTTGTCTTCTACAGGTATTTCAACCCTGATCGGTGAAGATCTAACATGGCTGTTGGAGACCTTCAAATCCTGCAATCCTGCGTGGAGGCAAGTCAGATGCGTGGTCTGTGATCCTACTAAATGTCAACAGGTAAGTTTATCTGTTTATCTCTACCAAGTCAAAAAATGTTCCTGTATGTTTATTTGACAGTGACATTTAAAAAGTATGGTGCCACGAACCATCGCTTATTTAATACCTACTCTAATTAATGGTTTTCCAACAAAAATTCAATCGGAAATAACAAATAGTAATTATAAAAATAAATACAAACAATTCTTTGACTCTCTCTGAAAATGCATCATCCTGTTTAAATTTCATTCAATTTGAAATTAGCATCGACGCGATGTCTGACCCGCGCCGCCGTTGTTTTTGTAATCTTATATTTACTTACTAGCCTATGCCCGTGGCTACGCCCGCGTAAAGCGTGCCATGTGCCCGTCTACGTGAGTTTCGAAGCCTTGTTTGACTCTGTTGGGGTATGATTTTAGAAAAACTGTGATACACGTGTCTCATAATGTTAATTGAAGATTGTCTCATAAAGTATGTGCACAAATTTTCAAGTCAATCGACACCGAGAATGAAAAGTTTCACAGAAAATCCAATCCCCTATTTCACCCTCTTAGGGGTGGAATTTCGAAAAATCCTTTCTTTGTGGACATCTACTCTTCACAACGAATACACTCTCCAAATTTCATGTCTCTAGGACGGGCGGTTTGGGCTGTGCGTTGATATATCAGTCAGTCAGGACTTTGAATTTTATATGTATAGATTATTAACCAACTACTTCACAATTTCAAAAACTATAATAATGACAATACGCGGTGGAAGGGACACCGACGCGAAAACGGTTACCACGTATTCAGTACATCATTCTGAGCCCCCCACATAGAAAATTTTCATCGGTTATTTAAAAAAGTGCAATACCTACACGGTCAAAATGTATGGAACAGCGGATTTTTTTTAATAACCGATGAAAAATATCTATGTGGGTGGGGCTCAGAATGATGTACGGGGTAACCGTTTTCGCGTCGTTACCCTACCACGCTGAATACTGTTTAATGTTAGAGATGTTTCGAAAAAAAGTGTTACAGTTCAATTAGATCGTTTAGAAGTTATTTAGTTTGATGTACAAAATGCTTGGTTAAACCGGGTGTAAACAGACCCTTCACGAAGCCATTAGGCTTCGTGAAGGGTCTGTTTACACCCGGTATGTTCCGTATAGGTTACGCCGTAGCTACCGGTTACGCAGTTGTCACATACGCCGTAGCTACCGGTTAAGAAGCTGTCACTACGCCGTAGCTACCGGTTACGCAGTTGTCACTACGCCGTAGCTACCGGTTACGCAGTTGTCACATACGCCGTAGCTACCGGTTACGCAGTTGTCACTACGCCGTAGCTACCGGTTACGCAGTTGTCACTACGCCGTAGCTACCGGTTACGCAGTTGTTAATACTGTTTAATGTTAGAGATGTTTCGAAAAAAAGTGTTACAGTTAAATTAGATCGATTTTAGATTTTCCATAGAAACAGAAATTTCCAATCTTTTTTTTTATAAGACATTTCGAAAATGTTCTTGATAACTTTTTTGAACTATGTATCCTGCTTATCCGTGTGAAGTTTCATTAAAATCGGCTCAGTCATTACGAAAAAAAAGGACTTGAAAGTTTGTATGAAAAGCTGTAAGTCGTAAACGCTTTGAACTATTGTATACTTCATTAACTAATCCTTATGTTCTTGTCCACCAGTCAGTCCGCGCCGCCTTCCCGTCAGCCCACGTGACGTGTTCAGTGTGGCAGGCGTCCCTGGCCAGCGCGCGGCTGTGCCTGGAGTCCACCCGGCGCGTGGACACCACGCTGTCGCTCGTAGAGCTGGCCGCCAGGTGCAAGACGTACGCGCTGGCGCTACTGAGAGGAGAGCACACTCATACGCAGTTACAGGTACATATTATGAAGGTTACATTACATCACGCAGGTATACTCACATTTCGCCAGTTATGGTAATGAGGGTCGAGTCTATTACCATCAACCGGGCACAAATCCAGACTCCGCGGCTGCTACTGAGAAATTCTTGATGGAAAACCAGGGAATCGAACCCAGGATCTAAGTAAAATTATCTTTGCACCCATCTTCTGATGTGGCCTAGGTACCCATGCTGGTAAAAGTAAAATAAAAATATATTACATAACATAACATCATGCCTGTAATCCCCGAAGGATTAGGCAGAGGTGTACCTAATAAAACACCCACATTTCGCCAGTTACGTTTAAATCTCATGTAATAGGGGGTGAGCCTTTTGCCATCAACCGGACGCAAGCCCAGACTCCGTGGCTGCTACTGAGAAATTCCTGATGGAAGAACCCAATGACACTTCGCCCGACCCGGGAATTGAAGTCAGGACATCATGCTCAGCGATCGCGCCAACGAGGCAGTCGTTTATGAAGAGAAGATTTATTATGATGAATATTTAGAAGTTAATATGAGGTCGTTGACTGACAATGCTGTTGCCAAATCATATTTTAGTCTCAGACCAGTCGAAAAGTCCTGATCTCTCTCTCCAGAAACCTTAATTATTTGAGTATACTTTTACGCCATGTTAAATAACTATTTATCTAGTCTTAGTGAAGTAGATAATCCGAATAAAATCAGCTGGCAATGTCCCTTTGGGCGGCAAGAAATTTCTTGTGTCTACTTTTAGGCGCTGCTAGGCCGCGCCCGCGCGCGTCATGGTCACCTATCTGGTTCTCTTCCGTTTAGGCTCATATATGTTCCGTATAGGTTACGCCGTAGCTACCGGTTATGCAGTTGTCACTATGCCGTAGCTACCGGTTACGCAGTTGTCACTATGCCGGAGCTATTGGTTACGCAGTTGTTGCTACGCCGTAGCTACCGATTACGCAGTTTTCACTACGCCGTAGCTACCGGTTACGCAGTTGTCACTATGCCGGAGCTATTGGTTACGCAGTTGTTGCTACGCCGTAGCTACCGATTACGCAGTTTTCACTACGCCGTAGCTAATATGAGGTCATTGACTGACAGTGCTGTTGCCAAATCATATTTTAGTCCCAGACCAGTCGAAAAGTCTTGATCTCTTGCGTAAAATTAATAAAATTCACTCTTTACATCTGTACTCTCTCTCCAGAAACCTTAATTATATGAGTTAACTTTTACCTCATGTTAAATAACTATTTATCTTTACATCAGGTCCTAAAACGCGGCATCATCGGCACGGGCGCCGGCACGCTGGGCCTGTGGGAGATACTGACGCGGCCCAGCGGAGCCATCCCCAAGCTGGACTCCTGGCTGGAAGCTGATAACTACACTAATATACTGCACAAGGTAAAAACACCCTAACAACATCAGATAGGGCTCCTCACGACTGTCAAACATCGATAGTTAAATAAACCCCAACGAAAAATGAAGATGAAAGATAAATACCCACTTTCATCCCCCATATCTAGTAAATGGCTGCACCGATTTTGATAAAACGTGTCTAATTTTAATATACACATGATGAGCTTTCATTTGATACCCCACTTGGGTATATTTGAACATATTCGATTTTTCATACCCACTGTCATCCCCCATATCTAGTAAATGGCTGCACCGACTTTGATAAAACGTATCTAAGAACCATCGCCAAGAAACTAGCTTTCAAATAAAAAAAACTGCATCCAAATCGGTTCACTCGTTTAAGAGCTACGGTGCCAGAGACAGACGCACACACACACACATTGCGGCCAAACTTATAACACCCTTCTTTTTGGGGGTTAAAAATAGAGCTGGTTCTTCACCGCGGAATCATTAATTCTCATTAACTTAGATATTCTCGTTTCCAGGGTCTAGAACGCCTGGTAACGAAGTTCCAGAACCTTTTGCGCAACCAGCTGCAGCTGGACGAGTTCGTCTCCATCTTCTTCAACGTTGCCAACCAGCTGGAGAACGACAGGAGGACCTTCGCGCTTAGCAGGTTACGAGTAAGTGCACAGTAGTATACTGATACTGTTAGGGTGTAGCCTGTCTCATCCCACTGCTGGACATAGGCAAGGTTTTCTATCCAGGGCTAATGTGGACCGCTGGTCGTTGGTTTTGTCCAGCTCGTCCCGCCATCTTCTACGAGGTCTGCCGCGACGTCTCATTGACCATGCGCCAGACGTGGCCAGCCCAGTACCACAATATTTATTTATATATTTAAACTTCATGTACAAAAGTGGTACATGTACAAAGATGGACTTAATGCCACAAGGCATTCTCTACCAGTCAACCTTGGGGTCAAATAGGACAGCATAGTGATAGAGTACAAAAAAATTGAAGAAAAAGTGAATTTCAAGGAGTATGTTTTTAGAAGCTCGAAGGTTACGATTGTGTGAACTGCCCAACACTTTGAAATATTCTTTTAGGTAATCGGGAGCACGAGGATCCGCCAAAATAGTGAAGAGCATACAGAGAGATCTGAAGGACCTCCATCTGCCTGCCTTTTCCCAACTATGTTGGGGTCGGCTTCCAGTCTAACCAGTCAGTACCTAACCTGGTGTCAGAGTTTTTATGCCGCCCATGGGCCTCTGACTTGGCTTTACATGCCATCGAGAAATATCTAACGATATTTTCTTTCACTGAAGCAAGTGATAATTATACGATAAATTTATTATTGTGTATTTTTACTAATTTCAGGACACAGAAACCTTGAAGCAGTCTCCGACGGATACAATCACTCAATACGCTTACAACTTGATGTCACATCAGACGAAACTCGCACAAAAATGTCTGGACGACCGAGCTGGCAGGTAAGATCGAAATTTGTTGTAAACTCTGTCAAATAGGGGCTTAAATTATAACAGCCGCATGGAGCTGGACAGGACCCTTAAAACAACCAGTCTATCATAATTTTAATATAATTTTCAGAAAACACAGCAGCGCCGCCATTTGCAAATACGGCACATCGACGCAAGAGTGTTCGTGTTTGTTCAGCAAAGTGTTCCGGCTGCCCTGCAGACATATACTCATGTTGACTACTGAGCTCAAGGTACGTGATGCTCATAGTATCCTCTCGACTGAAATTTGGAACAGAGACTAACCAACAATAGGGCAAGCCCATAAGGCTAGCGGACTGTTCAGAAACCCTTACATCATGAAGAGTAGCAGATTATAAGGGCAAGCCAAATAGCCTTTTAGGCTTGCTATTTTCTTTACAAAATGACAATTAAGAGCCCCTATCAATTTCGCGGTCTAAAAACAGAAAATACTACTTTTTTCAGCGCAAATTTGATTTGCTTATAATACGGTTACGGACCAAGACTGAGACTGCGCACAATACGATCGTTAGCGATATTTTGAACGCTCACACGCACACTTTTCACCGAAACTAACTAAACTAGTACTGCGACGAAATTGATGGGGCTCTTAATAAACTGTTTGTATTATTATTTGCAGGTGAAAACACACATCCCGTTCGAGCCTCGCTGGACGGTTCAACATTGTTTATTTGGCTGCGAGAGTCTCAATTCTACCACAACTAATAATGCAGGTTAGGAATACATAATATAGCGGTTTTACATAAAAATAAAACCGATATTATGTGCCGAGAGGGAAAACATACAGCATTGTTTATGAAGAAGCAGTGTATACTTAGCCTTTTACGCGGTCAATCGTACGGACACTTTAGTTTAACTTAATAATACTAGATGGCGTAACTATCGCAGGTGTTGTATTTAATCTGTGCCAGCAAGGACGCGGGAACCGATGTCACTTTTCGAATTCATAGTCTTCACCAGGAAGAACTTCCTACAATGCTGTATGTTTTCCCTCTCGGCACATAATATCGGTTTTATTTTTATGTAAAACCGCTATATTGATGTGCCTCCGGAAAACATACAGCATTGTTTATGAAGACGTGTTTGTTATCTGCTGGTGAAATATTATAGGTAAAACACAACGCTATGATGATTATCAAATGTTTATTCTGAGAATTAAGTAGTTACAGTTATTCATTAAAGAAAAAATAAAAACAAACAGAATCTGATCTTTACAGATAAAGGTATCAATAATCACGGTTTTGATGTTCCACAAATAAATTAAATTCTTGTTATTTAAGTAGACGTAAATGTATTGAAAAATGAATTACGACACTCTTTAGGCAATTCTATTTCGCGACAATAATGATTAAAGAAGGTATTGGATGATTTCCAATTACCCCGTGATAAAATATCATCAATTGGTTGATTATCTAACCAATTTAAGGAAGCTACTGCTGACCTACAGCTTCCCGGAGATGCATGAATGCCACTATCTCTGAGAACTGTGCGTACCCAGTTCCCAATTACAGTTCGTGAGGCAGCTTTTGTGTTACTAAATATAGTGATAAAAAGATTGTCTAAATTGGTAACTTCAGATCTCCTTGTTTCAGTTTTTTCTATTAGAAGCCTAACTAAAGTGACAGGACATATGTTTTTATCATTATGTTGTGAAAGTTTCCACGCGGACTGACGATAATAATGTGTATCGGTTTTAGACCCAAATGCAGGTATTAAATAGATATTGTCACCGTCATCCAAAAAGCTGTCATTTGAAATCTTCAGCAAGGTTAGGTCGTGAACCCTACGGCCAGATGCCAGCAATAAAACTGTGGCTGTGCGACGTGCTAAATCGAACAATGTGTCTTTAGGTATAGTTGATGAAAGCCAATTTAGTACGATCCGCGGATCCCACGTGAATGAAGGTCGTATTTCTTTTGGTTTAGCTACTCCTATCGCCTTAAGGGTTTGTTTAATAATAAAATTAGAAAAAGTTTGAGCACCATCTCAACCACCGCTTAAGTGGCGGCAAATAGGTTGACAAAGTCGAGCGTCGCCAGCTCTTCTTTAGTAGATCTTTTTCCTGTGTGGACCAGTCTTTTATTTGGGCACCCCACCCCCAATTTTCCAGACTTTCAGGGTCAATGTCTGTACCTGTGGGGGAGGCTGCGATGTTGTAACATCTATCATGGTCTCCGACAGGTTCAGAAGTTCGTGTGGGTGGTCTAGAGCTCTGGATTTCAGGTCTTGAAGCCAGAAAGCTCGAGGCCACTCTGGAGCCACTACTAAGTAAATTCCCGTGGCGTTGTTCAGTTGTGCCAGAACTCTGGGCAGCAAGCTGGGAGGTGGGAACACCCACGCTAGCCCATGGTTCCATGGTCTGCTGAAGGCATCTATATAACTTGCCGATCGATCTCTGCAGTCTAGTGATACGTAGTTTTTTACCACCGCGGTTGCTTGAGTCGCAAACAAGTCGATTTCTGGAAGCCCCCACTTCCGAAAGACTTCCGCTGTTGCTCGAGATAGAAGATGCCATTCCGCGGGTTGTTTTCCTCGTGATAGCCTGTCCGCTATTATATTGTATCTCCCCGGCAGATAATGGGCTGATAGGGTTATGTTGAACTTGTCCGTAAGATGTAACAGTTTGAAGGTTAGGGCTAGTAACCCCAACGATCTGGTGCCTCCCTCTTTTCGGATATATGCAATCAAGGTCCGGTTGTCTGATTGGATCAGCACGTGAGAATTCTGTAACGCTTTCGCATTCACTCTGATTGCCGCTATGACTGCATATAGCTCCTTCTTGTTGCAGTGCCATCTTTTTTGGTTTGTTGCCCATGCACCTGACATTAGATTTCCGTCCATGTGGGCACCCCAACCCCAATCCGAAGCGTCCGTCGCAAGGAAATGGGTGGCAGGTTTTTTGTGTATAGGCAATGTGTGACTTGTGGCTCCGCGCCACCACATTATCTCTTGAAACACAACTTGAGGCATCGGATGTTTTTGACGGGGTCGTGTTTTGCTGAAGTGTCGTAAGAATATTTGCATTTTTCGACAGTGCAGTCTTCCTAGGGGGACAACAAAGTTTGCGAAGTTTAACTGACCCAGCAGACTTTGTAGCTCCCGGAGATTGATGCGACATTTCAACAACGACCGGTCTAATGTGTAGTTTATGCCTTGCCTCCTTTTTATCGGCAGGGACATTGTATTTACGTCTGTTTGCCAACGTATGCCAAGATATTCCAAATCTTGAGTTGGTACCAAAACAGATTTTTGGCGGTTGATTTGCCAGCCCAGGTGTTCCAAGTGCCTCACGGCTTCCGCAGCCTGAAGACATAACTTGGATTGGTCTTGGTTGACCAAAAGGAAGTCGTCTAAGTAGACTAGCACTCGACATCCCTTCGCCCGCAAGGTCTCCGCGACCCAGCAAGTTACGGCGGAAAATAGGTGTGGCGCTGAAGCCAGCCCAAACGGTAGACATGTCATCTCGTATAACAGGTCTTTGTAACTGATTCTTAAGAACGCCCGGTGCGATTTTGCTGCCCGTAGGTGAAAATAAGCCTGGGAAATATCTATTTTTATCATCCAGTCTCCAGGTTGGAGAAAATCTGGGACCGAGGCGTGAGAAATCAGGCGAAAACGTTTCGTTTTGACGAACTTGTTCAATTCCCGAAGGTCGAAAATTGGGCGCATCGATCCGTCGCTTTTCTTCCGCAAAAAAAGCTTGGAGATAAAACTGGGCGTTTTCTTGGAAACTAGTCGCAAAACATCTTGATCCGATAGATCTTTGATTATCCGAGACATTGCAGGGGTTGGTTTGGTTGCATATTGCGTCATGATCTTTCTTGTTGGCAGTAACAGAGGAGGTTTTTTGTAAAGGGGTATGCGGAACCCCGAAATTGCTGAGATTATGAATTTGTTTGCACCAAGTGCTCGCCAACGGTTTTTGAAAAGAGTTAAATGACCTCCCCTGAAACGTGTCGGGTAGTCACTGTTTTCCATCTTTGCTTCGAAATGAATAATTTTTAGTTTGTTTGTAACCTTCGCTTTTCCCTTTGTACGTTTGTCGTTTTTTGTAGGTATCACGAAAATTATTATTTTTATTATTTTGTGCCTGAGGTCTGTATTTGGAGGTAGACGGTGTTGGTTCATTGTATTTCGATTTGAGTTGTTCCTTAGTTTTGCGAGCCTGTGGTGGTGATAACCATAAATGAGGCCCTCCGAGGGATTGGATAAGAGACATAAGTTTTGTCTTGTCAAATAAAAACTCTTCACTAGGAGGTATATTACTAAGCGCAGCTTGCACACTTTTGTTTGGAATTTCGGAAATTATTCTTTTACGTCTAGTTTCTATACATTCGGCTCTTTTACCGCAAATTATTTGTAAGGTTTGTTCCGACAATTTATAAGACGACGACTCGTTACCGAATGTTTCAAATATTTTATTAAAAAGGTTATCTGATTTTAACTCGGCAGGGTTATTGTGAGCCCAATCAATAATACCCTGTAAACCGGATTGTAAAAGCTCCCTTTGATGTAGCAAGGCGTTAGTAGTTGCAGCCATGATTTCCTCGGTCGGGGCCAAGAAATCTTTCCCCTTGTTCAGACAACACAATTCGTCGTTAATTTTTAAATTGCAAAAGCCCGGGTACGCGAGCATTTCTACCAAAGCCTTCTTATAACGGATATGTTGCCACGTGGGGGTATTAAAATGCTGCAAATTTATTAACTGGCGTAACCGTTTTTCATCAGCTGATTTAAGAACTTTTTTCTCATCGAAACTAGTTTTACAGGCTCCCAAATCTAACGACCTATGTGTTTCTGTTGATGGATTAGTCACAAAATCAGTGTAGCTAACATCCGCTTGTTCTATGTCACTTGTATTCACATTCGTATGCGGCACGTAATTTTGGTGCATTATAAAGTTTGTAAGAAAACTGACCTGGTTGTATAACGCGTCGATCCGAGGATCGACCGTTACCTGTGAATCCCGCTTTTGTTTCTTGCGTGGAGGTTCCTCTCGTTCGGCTTCGCTGTCCGATGAACTGCTAGCGCACGAGGAGTCCTCCTTTTCTTGATCCCTCTCGGAAGTCGGCGAGTTCGAAACGATCGACCGATTGGCCCCGACGGTGGTGGGCTCTTCGGGATCGTTACTCGGCCCGGGATTCATAACGATAAATCCGTTATTTCAAAGTTAATATTGAAAATATAACGAACAATTAATGCACTAATAAAATGTCTAACACAATGTTAAATAGTTAAGGTTATACGATTACGGATTAACCAAATATTTTTGGATTTCGACCGCACGCGGCGAAAGTACACAACGCTATGAATTCGAAAAGTGACATCGGTTCCCGCGTCCTTGCTGGCACAGATTAAATACAACACCTGCGATAGTTACGCCATCTAGTATTATTAAGTTAAACTAAAGTGTCCGTACGATTGACCGCGTAAAAGGCTAAGTATACACTGCTTCTTCATAAACAATGCTGTATGTTTTCCGGAGGCACATCAATAATCTATACATATAAAATTCAAAGTCCTGACTGACTGACTGACTGATATATCAACGCACAGCTCAAACCGCTGATCCTAGAAACATGAAATTTGAAAGGTGTATTCTTTGCAAAGAGTAGGTATCCACTAAGAAAGGGTTTTTCGAAATTCCACCCCTAAGAGGGTGAAATGGGGTGTTGAATTTTCTGTGAAACTTTTTATTCTCTGTGTCGATTGACTTGAAAATTTGTGTACATACTCTTCAGTTAAAATTATGAGATACGTGTATCACAATTTTTCCAAAATCATCCCCCAATTTAAAATTCAATGTCCTGATTGGCTAACTGGTATATCAACGCACAGCCCAAACCGCTGGTCCTAGAGACATGAAATTTGGAGGGTGTATTCTTTGTAAAGAGTACATAACCACTAAGAAAAGGTTTTTCGAAACTCCACCCCTAAGAGGGTGAAATGGGATGTAGAATTTTCTGTGAAACTTTTTGTTTTCTGAGACGATTGACTTGAAAATTTGCGTACATGCTCTTCAATTAAAATTATGAGACACATGTATCACAGTTTTGCCAAAATCATCCCCCAATTTAAAATTCAATGTCCTGACTGGCTGCCTGATATATCAACGCACAGTCCAAATCGCTGGTCCTAGAGACATGAAATTTGAAGGGTAGTATTCTTTGTGAAGAGTAGGTATCCACTAAGAAAGGGTTTTTCGAAATTCCACCCCTAAGAGGGTGAAATGGGGTGTTGAATTTTCTGTAAAACTTTTTATTCTCTGAGTCGATTGGCTTGAAACTTGCCCGGGTGTGAGGACCTAGTGGCTAAATAATAACAGCCGCTCGGGTCGATCTTTAGGTTAAGCCGTGCTTGCCTAGGTTTGTCTGTGGGTGGGTGTCCACCCATTACATACCGAGTTTCTTCCGTGTATCGCAAATCACGTTAAGCCGTTGGCCCCGGTTGTCATTTGTAGATCTTTGACAGTCGTTAGGTAGTCAGTGGCCCAAAAGGTTTAACAACCAGTCTTACCAAGGGGTATCGTATTACCCAGTACTAACTGAGCAGTGGAGGTCAGATAGGCAGTCGCTCCATGTAAAATACTGGTATTCAGCTGCATCCGGTTAGACTGGAAGCCGACTCCAATATAGTTGAAAAACGGCTAAGCAGATGATGAGTCGATTGACTTGAAATTATGAGACAAGGGTATTACAGTTTTTCCAAAAACATCCTCCAATATTAAATTCAAAGTCCTGACTGACTGACTGATATATCAACGATTCTACGCACAGCCTAAACTGCTGTTCTTAAAGACATGAAATTTGATGGGTGTACTCTTTGTTAATATTGGATATCCACTACGAAAGAGTTTTTCGAAATTCCACCCCTAAGAGGGTGAAATGGGATTTATGAATGAATGATGAATTTGCTGTGAAACTGTTTGTTATCCGAGTCGTCTCTGTATTTAATATACATACATAGATTACTTATTATCCCAAAAGTAAGATCCCGTGGGCAATTCCCGAACTCCACGCGGGCGAAGCCGCGGGCATAAGCTAGTATGATATATATGTTTCTTTGATTTTATTCTAAATGTCAGTTATGCTAACAAATATTGTTTTTACAAAGTTAAAACTGGCTTGCCAGCAACTAGTTAGTTGCATGAACAGGGAGCTAGGACCTTCTGCAGTCATAGGATCCGGCTCGAAGGACCAATGTTCGACTTGATGCTGTTGACTGTATTACAATTTTTTTTTATTTTAGTTTAAAGCATTTAACATTACAACTGTCCTGGACAAACATACAATGTATTGAACGTTCGAGTGCAGCGCAGGTCGGTCACGTGGCCTGCGCGTGCGATTGCCAACATCGTCTGAACTCCAACTCAGGACGCGATCAATCCATTTTTCTCGCTGACACTAATGATCTTTACATTATAATTTTTATATTTGAACGTAATGCTAATAGTTATTTAATTCTCCCGCTAGGTGGCGCCTCGTTCATGGAGCAGGTGGTCGTGGAGACAGACGACCAGCATCGGCAGACCATACAGCAGCAACCGCAGCAAGTGCATCAGGTGCGTTAGATATCATCTCCGTGCCTCGGAAAGCACGTTAAGCCGTTGGTCCCGGCTGTCTTTTGTAGATCTTTGACAGTCGTTACAGGTAGTCAGTGGCCTGAAAGTCTGACCACCAGTCTTACCAAGGGGTATCGTATTACCCAGTACTAACTGGGTTGTGGAAGTCAGATAGGCAGTTGCTCCATGTAAAATACTACCTGACTGACACTAGTCAAAATTGATTTTGAGCGATTAACAGTTTTAACTGTAACATATACAGGGTCTAAACGGACCTCTCACGAAGCCGTCAAACAAGCATTCTGTACATCAAACTAAGTAACTCTACGCAAAAATTATTGCTGGGAGACGACTTTTTTTTTTTTGGGGTGAAAAATCACGTTTTACGGTAGAACTCGAATGTAACGCACTCACAACTTAGTGCTGATGGATGCTTTGAATAGTAAACGGGTCATGGAGTTAATTAAATTAAAGTTAAAACCTTTAAAAGTGGTATTTAAAAAAAAAACTTGTGAAAAAATTGGAATTTGACCTCCAATATCTCCTTAACTAGAAGTTTTCCAGGTATGGTCCAGAACAAAAAAAATGATCGCAATGACGGGGAGAACAAGTGCCTTTTGGCTTCGTTAAGGGTCTTTTTACACCCTTTATAGTCTTTGGTTTACACCTTGTATTTTAAGATCCTTGTTATCAGTGTAGTGTACATATCGATAAGAAATAATGATACAAGCACGTGTTCCAGGTAGGCGGCGTCAGGCAACAGCAGTATGTATTAGCGACGCCCGGCCAGCCCGCCACGCCCGTCTCACAGGTAATGTTACTAACCTATACCCATTGACTAATAATACGCTGTGGAACTTGGAAGGGACATCCACACGAAAATGGTTACCACGTATTCAGTACATCATTCTGAGCCACACATATAGATAGACCTAGATAACGTAAGTATCACGATCTGTATGAAAACCAAGCGTGCCATTTTTTGACTACCTCTTATGACGTCACAAGCACTATTTCTAAGCCGCAATGTAATACGAATGTTTTGTTTTTCTCAAATTTGTACAGATATACAGTTTTTACAATTTATATCAGCACAATTACCCATTCAACATGTTATACACCGATGCAGACTGAGCGCGAAAGTCGCCACTTACGATTTTTGTACGTAAGCTAGGCACGCCAAGCAGCACGCGAAGCAGTTGCTCTTGCGTTATCTAGGTTTATCTATATCTGTGTTCTGAGCCCCCCCACATAGAACTTCTTCATTGGTTATTTAAAAAAATGAGTTGTTCCATACATTTGACCGTGTAGGTATTGCACTTTTGTAGGAAACTGCTGTTTTTTTTTTAATAACCGATGAAAAATTTTATATGGGGGCTCAGAATGATGTATTAAAGTAGTGATAGCCTAGTGGTGTGACCGTCGGAATGCCAAGTCATAAGTCTCGAGTTCGAACCCAAGACACGCACCTCTGATTTTTCGGATTCATGTGCGTATTGTATAATTATCACTTGCTTCAGTGAAGGAAAACATCGTGAGGAAACCAGCATGCCTGAGAGATATTTCTCGACGGCATGTAAAGCCAAGGCAGAGGCCCATGGGCGGCGTAAAAACTCTTGATACCCACCTTCACGACCCCGTACTATCCATCAGCACAATGTTTTGATTGTGTTACATTGAATCCTACCGTAAAATGTGATATTGCACTCCAAACGAAAGTTTTTTTTCAATACCAATAACTTTTGCGTAGTGTTACTCAGAATGCTTGGTTGGCGGCCTCGTGAAGGGTCCGTTTACACCTTGTATATGTATACCTTGTATGTAAGTCTAATCTACGAACCATCTAATCTCAGGTGATATTCTGCGGCGGCGGCGTGTCCGGCGTGGGCGGCGTCAGTGGCGTGGGCGCCGCGCCCGTCATCACGTCCGTGCTGCCCGCGGGAGGTGCAGTACTCACGCCGCACCACATGACGCAGCACTGACTGCCGCACTGCTGACGGAGCGCGGGCGGGGCGGGACGGGGCGTGCGCGGGACGGGAGCCGCGATGTAGTCCCCGGCAGGCATTCACACTGACGCGGCTACGGGTCAGGTGCGACCATCAGAGAAGCGCCGACACAATGAAGCTCGACGAAGTCCCACAGAACGAAATTAATCAGAAAAGAATAGCGGAGGAGTAGGACAAACATAATTTCCACATCCCTCCATATCAGCAGGAGACAGAACAGACAAGGCCAATAGGCACAAAGGGATGTTTACAACAGGGATAAGCCTAATTGCCTACCACCACGGATCAATATTATCATTAATGGGTCCTAAGTTGTGAGCTGTTATATTTGATTCCAATAATAGGTACGGCAACAACGTTCTAGTTTCTACAAGGTCCGTATAACAAATAACGTAATGTTAATAAAATGCTCGTAAATATACTTGATTTTACGAACTTAATAACAAAAACGATAAAAATGCAGTTTGACAGTTGCAAAATGTAAATTCGTCGTAGCAACCGGTGCCGCTACCAAGTCGCCCGACCCGCGCCCGCGTTTTTTGAAGGCAATGATCAACGCGACGGATACGACCCGACCCGCGCCCGCTTTTGTGTGGAGGCAATGATCAACGCGACAGACACGACACGACCCGACCCGCGCCCGTTTTCTGTGTAATTCACGCTTTAAGTGGATTTAGTGCGTGTCGAGAAGAACTGGAGCTGAGTCACTAAGAATATCAGTACGAGTCATCATCAGCCTAGCCTCGTCGGCTCCCAGTCTTACCGGATACAGCCGAATACCAGTATTTTAAAGTCTGACAACCAGTCTTACCAAGAGGTATCGTATTCTCAGTACTAACTGGGTTGTGGCGGTCAGATAGGCAGTCGCTCTATGTAAAATATTCAGCTGCATCCAGTTAGACTGGAAGCCGACCCCAATATAGGCAGATGATGATGACTTAGGCTTCCGAATAGCTTTAGATATTACTGTTGTAGCAATATGGAAGGTCACCGAGGTGTCTGATGAGATGACGAGTAATAGAGAAGTATGGAAGAAGAAGACATGCTGCGTCGACCCCAAATGAATAGGGTATTTGCCTGAAAAAATCTATTTAGTCCGTCAGTTAGATTATCAAAAAATATTGGACACGTATTTTTTCTTTTGTCATGTAAACGAAAAATGACCACGATACAGCGCGTTGAAATGTCGCGTGACGTCACAATTTCTGTTACTTTTTACTGTCGAGTGACGTCACAAGCCCCCTCTCTTGGACGTTGATGCGCTGTATTTTCGTCATTTTTTGATTATGTGATAAAAGAAAAAATACGTGTCCAATATTTTTTGGTGATCTAACTGACGGACTAAATAAAGGGTGTAAAAAGACCTTTAACGAAGCCCAAAGCCACTTGTTCTCCCCGTCATTGCGATATTTTTTTTGTTCTGGACCATACCTGGGAACCTTCTAGTTACGGAGATATTGGGGTCAAAGTTCCAATTTTTTAACAAGTTTTTTTTTTTTTTAATACTACTTTTTAATGTTTTAACTTTACTTCAATTACCTCCATGACCCGTTTACTATTCAAAGCATCCATCACCACCAAGTTTTGAGGGCATTACATTGAGTTTTGCCGTAAAACGCGTTTCCCAGCAATAATTTTTGCGTAGAGTTACTAGTTTGATGTACAGAATGCTTGGTTGACAGCTTCGTGAAGGGTCCGTTTATACCCTGTATATATTATTTTTTTCAATGTTGTCAAATAGCCTATCCTATTGGTATAAGGGCAAGAGAATGATGATGTAGTAATACAAGATGAACTTCACTCTAAACACATACTTATGACTGTTGTATAATCTCTGAAATGACATAAGAATGAAATAAAAAGTTTTTTTAAACTAAAATCTATAAAAACTAGGCTATTAGTATAAGAATGTAAATAATTTAGCAATAAATAAATGTATGAAGGGTGCGTTGTTAGCGGTTTACTTTTTATTTAATTTTTAGTTTAATTAATGCTCGGTTTCACTAAGGCTAGGCGTCACCTAAGTGAACATCTAAGTTTACTCACCTACATACTACAAAGAGGTGAGTTTATTCGTTATATTAACCTTTCACAGTCACATATACGTGACAAGCAAGCGCGTGCCCTGTACGCCAACGACACAAAAATGTGGTGCACTATGACTACGAAAAAAACGATTAAATAATTTTGGAATCCCTATTTTTTTTTGTAGGTATTTGCGGTTAAATTGTGCCTTGGCGTGTAGGGCACGCGCGTGCGTTTATAATCGTTCAAATCGTCGTTCAAAAGATCAAACGATATGAGTTTCTTTGGAAAAGATGGTAGTCCGCGAAATTCCAATTTTCTTATGTTTTATGTGATTTGCAAGTCAGTGTCAGGATGTATGTATGTAAATATGATACGCGTCCTTAACAAATATTATATGGTATAAAGGGTGTAAAAAGACCCTTAACGAAGCCGAAAGGCACTTGTTCTCCCCATCATTGCGATCATTTTTTTGTTCTAGACCATACCTGGGAACCTTCTAGTTACGGAGATATTGGGGGTCAAAGTTCCAACTTTTTCACAAGTTTTTTTTTTTTAAATACATGTTTTTAATGTAAGATTTTTACTTTAAACACCTTCACGACCCCCGTACTATTCAATCCATCCATCAGCACAATGTTTTGAGTGCGTTACATTGAGTTTTACCGTAAAAGGTAATTTTTCACCCAAAAAAAAAAGTCGTTTCTCAGTCTCAGTCGTTTCTCAGTCTTTTAATTTTTGCGTAAAGTCACTTAGTTTGATGTACAGAATGCTTGGTGCTGTATGATTCACAACCGTAACAAATATGGGTGTACTGAGTTATAATCATTAAAATCATCAATACAACCCTCTATGTTCATTTAATCCCATTTAAAGTCATTTTTAAAGTCATTCAATGGGATAAAATGACTCGGTACACCTGAGCTCGTGGCTAAATAATAACAGCCGCTCGGGTCGATCTTTAGGTTAAGCCGTGCTTGCCTAGGTAGGTCTGTGGATGTGTGACCACCCATTACATACTGAGTTTCCTCCGTGCCTCGGAAAGCACTTTAAGCTGTTGGTCCAGGTAGTCATTTGTAGATCTTTGACAGTCAGTACAGGTAGTCAGTGATCAGAAAGTCTGACAACCAGTCTTACCAAGGGGTATCGTATTACCCAGTACTAACTGGGTTGTGGAGGTCCGATAGGCAGTCGCTCCATGTAAAATACTGGTATTCAGCTGCATCCGGTTAGCCTGGAAGCCGACCCCAATATAGTTGGGAAAAGGCTAGGTAGATGATAACACCCATATTTGTTACGGTTGCGAATCATATTTCAACTGCCCTGCAAATTGCAAAAATCGTAAGAAAACTTGAATTTGGCGGACTACCCTGGTGCTTCCCCCTTCATATGACTGGTACCCTCACCTCCTTGAATGCTGTAGGTGACTGAACCGTCTCCTTGTATAGATGGCGCCTGGTGTCGGTGGAGACGGTCAAGTCATGTTTGGCTTACATGCTGGTTTTACGTCAATACCGAATAGGCTGGTTCAGAGGCCCTAGCGTGTTGTAAACGTTACGTAAATACGTTGATTTTGAAATTAAAAATACTCGTTTCACATACATCGTGGAACACCGTCGCGAAAACGGTTAACACGTATTCAGTACAGTCCCGAGCACCAATATGTATACACTTTCCTAAATTTGAAAGCAATTTTCGCGAGAAATAACGATTGTAACTTGGAGATAGGATCTTTTTCATAAAAATATGAGTTCCAGAATACTATGTTCGTAACAACATGAAATTTTAATCAGAACAGTAGGAGAAAAATACGTTTAAAAGTTGTTAAGTGTTTACATATTGGTGCTCGTGACTGTACATCATGACATAGAAATTATTCGTCGGTTATTAACAAAAAACAGCTGTTTCCTACAAAAGTAATACACACGGTCAAAATGTATGGAACAGCTGATTTAAAAAAAAAATACCGATGAAATATTCCTACGTGGGGGGCTCAGAATGATGTACTGAATACGTGTTAACCGTTTTCGTGTCGGTGTCCCTTACACCTTGTATAATATTATCAATATTTATGTTTATCTGTACGCCAACGAACAAGAAATTCGGTGCATTATAACACGAAATAAATAGGTGGTAATTAGTGCGAGGTAAATAAAATTTCAATGTCATTAGTAGTATTGTTTTATCGATAAAGTTTTGGAATCCCTACTCTTTTGTAGGTATTTGCGGTGAAAAGGTGGCTCGGCGTGGAGGGCACGCGCGTGCGTTCATGCTCTGGCGTTAAAATGCTATAGGATAATTGTTTTTTTTTTTCGAAAATCTACGTATTTTACGTTACGGGCCTCGGAACTACAGATCTGTCACGGTGACGTCTGTCAGCCGTACACGAAAAGCAACCTTATGTACACGAAGATAAAGATCTCTAAAGGGTGTAAAAAGACCCTTAACGAAGCCGAAAGGCACTTGTTCTCCCCGTCAATGCGATCATTTTTTTGTTCTACACCATACCTGGGAACCTTCTAGTTACGGAGATATTGGGGGTCAAAGTTCCAACTTTTTCTCAAGTTTTTTTTTTTAATAAGTACATGTTTTTAAAGTAACATTTTTACTTTAAACACCTCCACGACCCCCTTACTTTTCAATCCATCCATCAGCACAATGTTTTGAGTACGTTACATTGAGTCCTACCCGTAAAACGTGATTTTTCACCCCAAAAAAAATCGTTTCCCAGTAAATTTTTTTGCTTAAAGTTACTTAGTTTGATGTACAGAATTCTCGGTTGACGGCTTCGTGAAAGGTCCGTTTACACCCTGTATAATTTGGACGGACTTGTCAGTGATAGCAACGTAATAACGACTTTATTGCTACTAGCATAAAGATTGGAAAGGACTGTAGTTGATGGCGGTCGCAAACGCTCTTTTAATATCAAATCTTAGCACATTACAATGTAACTTATTACTAGCGGCGTATTTTATAAATATTGTATGAAATAAACCAATGGAGGTACATTTATTTTGTCGTTTTATTTAATACTAGCTGTTCCCCGCGACCTTCGTCCGCGTCAAGTTATTAAAAATACAATTTTCCCCGTTATTGCAACATTTTTCATTGCTGCTACGCTCCTATTGGTCGAAGCGTGATGATATATAGCCTATAGCCTTCCTCAATAAATGGACTACCCAACACTGAAAGATTCATTCAAATCGGACCAGTAGTTCCAGAGATTAGCGCGTTCAAACAAACAAACAAACAAACACTGCAGCTTTATAATATTAGTATAGACTAGCGGCCCGTCCCGGCTTCGCACGGGTGCACATTTATTTTCCCTAATCCCCCCCCCCCCCCATTTGTTTTTCTAGTAATAAATATAGCCTATGTTACTCAGGGTGAATGTAGCTTTCTAATGGTGAAAATTTTTTGAAATCGGGACTGTAGTTTTTGAGTTTATTCATTACAAACATACACACACAAAAATACAAATCTTTCCTCTTTATAATATTAGTGTAGACTTATGCTAACAGACCAGAGCAGTGCTACGCTAAGGTACTGCCGAAAAGTGTGAGGAAGATGACTCCTCTTTTTCTTAGCAGCTTGGTGTGGCTGACTCTGGCTTGCCCACCATCACGGATTTCAATTTTGATAACACAAAAAATTAGTCGCTAATTAGTCGAAATTTGTCGCCAAATATCAGAATTTGTCGCTCACTGGTTCAAAAGATATAAGGGTTTATAGGTGGCCGATCTGGAGAGAGTCTCCCCAGCTTGGCCACATTTATATCTCAAAAACTAGGGCACCTAGGGAAGATCTGTTTTCTCCCATATTTAGTCGCCAATTAGTCGGAATCAGTCGCCAAATATCAGAATCTGTCGGTCACTGGTTCAAAACTTATAAGGGTTTATATGTGGCCGATCTGGAGACACTCTCCCCAGCTTGGCCACATTTAGATCTCAAAAACTAGGGCACCTAGCGAAGATCTGTTTTCTCCCATATTTAGTCGCCAATTAGTCGGAATTAGTCGCCGAGTCACAGATTTAGTCGGTGTATAATTAAAAAGATATTAAAGACTCAATTTCCCCATACAGTGGTACAAGCAAGTACAAAATACTTTAAGTAGTTTCTAGAAAGTATCTATGACGTCTTATGGAGGAACGTTTGTTTCGAAATATATAAATTTAAACTTATTCTATGATTTCAACCCACCAAATAAAAGCTGGATTCATTACCTATAAACAGATCTACAATAAATAAGTAATTATTTATCGAACACAATGTGCACTTAGTCGCTGGCAGATAGATCGCTGCGCTCCTTTTCATTTACGGTAAGTTAGAAAGAGATAGATGCGCGTGTACCACAGACGAGCTACTTAGAACGAGTTGCTCGTGACGTAAGTTATAGTCAGCCAGTTTAAAGTGGGACTTATTTTGAATAGTTTGGAACTCGAGTGTTTTATATTTTTTTCCTTATAGGTATATCTGTGTAAAGCAACATTAACAAAAAACATAAACAGAGGAAGCCTTTGGATAACTTTGAAATGATACGCTTAGTGTGCATTGATATTTAAAAAGGAAATTTTAAATCAATGTTAGTGTGTTAATCTCTGAACGCAAAAAAATAAAGTAAGTAAAATAATCTAGGTTATTAGGTACCTAATTTGAAAAATGCCCTTTGATGAGATATTTTTATTCCAAAAATAGCTATTTACCTAGATAAATCTCACATTCGTACATAGCTTTGTTTAAGTAGTAGTGCTGCGGCTGACCTACGTAAACATGGCTACGTATTAATAAATTCTGTATCTATTTACGAAGCTTAAAATTCCACTCAAATTACATAGAATCCTACTAGGTAATTTGAGTGGAATTTTAAGTTTCGTATTTCGCTATTACTGTTTTTTTTTATTATTATAAAATCGATCTCGCCTGATGGAAAGCGATAGGCAGATGAGAACTAGGATGGAACGAGCTTACCCAGGTGCTTGTTAAGGCAAGGTTAACCCGAGCGCACGTAGGCATTATCGCTTACCTCAGCCCGCGCAAAGAGACTCGATACGTAACAAATTACGCTGCGCGGAAAGCAGAGTAGAACAATGCAGTAAATCAACTTGAATTGATAAGTATACGTTCATTTTGTTTTGTTTTTCTAGGAAGTATTGGTTATACATAGATTAGGAACCTACGTACTGTATGAACTTAAACCTAATTACTAATAATTAAAAATAAGTTCTTAGGTAGACTTATTTATTTTTGTGAATAAGGTAAATTTAAAATCTGATTGACACTAAGATCATGAATACGGGTATGATTCAAACCTACACGCCGCGCGCCATTCGATTTTTCATAAGGGTGCGAAATCTTCGTGTCCTGGTATAAAACATGAAGCAGTAGGTAGGCACACTTTCTTTAGGCGAATATTGTATTACAATTCTTGAATTATTAATTATTTAATTAATGAAATAATATCAATAGTATAATTCAAGAAGGGTTAGAGGTACCTATAAATGGTTATTTTGTGTAAAATATAATATGAAGCGTCGCCCGCCTAGCCTTTTCCCAACTGTATTGGGGTCGGCTTCCAGTCTTAACCGGATGCAGCTGTATACCAGTATTTTACATGGAGCGATTGCCTATCAGACCTCCACAACCCAGTTAGTACTGGGTAATACGATACCCCTTGGTAAGACTGGTTGTTAGACTTTTTTGGGCCACTGACTACCTAACGACTGTCAAAGATCTACAAATGACACCCGGGACCACCGGCTTAACGTCCTTTCCGAGGCACGGAGGAAACTCGGTATGTGATGGGTAGTCACCAATCCACAGACCAACCTAGGCAAGCACGGCTTAACCTAAAGATCGACCCGAGCGGCTGTTATTATTTAGCCACGAGCTCCTCGCGTGGGTTGTTAATAAATAAATAAAACGTTTTGTTTTGTTTTTAGTCAAATAGTTACACTTACTAATAAAAGTAAACACTTTCCAAAATCAAAACATTTATTGAGATAAGTGTTTTGATTTAAGTACGCCAGTTACAGGCACTTTTGAACTGTCGAAACAAAGATAACAATAAAATGAAGCTACAGTCCCAGTCAAAAGGCATAATAACTGTGAAAGAACTGTAGTTGCCCATTCCAAAGCTACCGAAAATTATAAATAATATTTGTACGAAATGGTCATACTGTCACATTTCTACACTACGGCCACAGAATACACAATAGTACAGAAGATTCAAAATTCAAATGCGAAATCATAAATAGCGGTCGCGGTCGTGACGGTGGCGAAATGAAGAATGTAGCTGTCGGTGACGTGTCGTCGAGTCGGTAGGTATCGATAGGCATCGGTGTTGGTTTCAAGCAGGGTTGTCCAATGAAGAAACATTCATTGATTTTTTTATTGAGAGATATAATATATACCTAACTAGCTGACCCGCGCAACTTCATCTGCGTCGTATAAGAGAAAGAGCCAAAGCAATAAATTTTCCCCGTTTTTGCAACATTTTTCATGTTCCGCTCCTATTGGTCATAACGTGATGTTATATACCCTATAGCACTCAGGGATAATATACCTTTCTAACAGTGAAAGAGTTTTCAAAATCGGATCAGTAGTAGGTACCGGAGAATATCCCTAACATCCAAATTCACAAACTTTATCTCTTCATAAAATTAGTACAGATAGGTATCCTACATCTTTGACTAAGTAGGTCTCATTATCTGTAAGTACAATAAGTTTAAGGTAATAAATCATTTTATATTTCGACATCAGAAGTTTTATTATTCTAACCTAAATTAAGATAAAATAAAAACTCAACATCCGTCCTTACAAACTCTACATAAACAACACAACACACACACCCACAACACAACACTCACAATCACTTCAAAATACACACACATACACAACACACATCAAACCACCTTTTTGGAAATCCATTTTTATAAAATAATTTGATTTGATTTTGATTTATTATTTCTGTACATAAAAAGCGATTTACTGAAACGTCTAACCGCTCATAACTCTGGGAAGAGAACTGTGACCTGAAATACAAGCTCCGCCTAGCTCAAGCGCAGTCGATCATATTTATTGGTTATGCTTAATTCTAACTGCATTTAAATACCTACTGTTCAACATGTTATATTTCTAAGGAGCAAAAAATAAACTTATTAAACCTTAATAAAATAATTACCATTAATGCTCATATTAGGTATGTACTTATCTAAATATTTACATCTTGATTAAAGATTATTAGGTAGGTATTTTTTGTAACGTATTGTAGTGTTTTTCAAGCAATGGGTTGATACTTACAATACGTTTTCAACGTTTAAGTATTTTAAACGTTTTGCTAAAGGTACGATAATTTTAAATTGTTTTATTATTCTAACGTAAATTAGAGCTTAACATTGTAAACTGGTAAAACAGTTGCATGCGACTGTACAACTTGACACCAAATAGACCAAGAGCAAGGTTTAATGTTTTCAAATAAGTTTAAGCCACTCTAACCAAGTAATTTAAAACATAAAAACATGTATTTAATTGACAATTTGTCTCTCTCGGACATTTTTAAGGACTGTAGACCGATAAAACTAGAAGTATATTACACATATTAATAGAAATATTTTTTCTTGGCAATTTTTCGTGAACTCTTTGATCTAGCTCTTGGACTATACCTTAATAATTGGACTCATTATATCTTCTAAACTAAGACCCGACTAAATCTGTGACTTGGCGACTAATTCCGACTAATTGGCGACTAAATATGGGAGAAAACAGATCTTCGCTAGGTGCCCTAGTTTTTGAGATCTAAATGTGGCCAAGCTGGGGAGAGTGTCTCCAGATCGGCCACATATAAACCCTTATAAGTTTTGAACCAGTGACCGACAGATTCTGATATTTGGCGACTGATTCCGACTAATTGGCGACTAAATATGGGAGAAAACAGATCTTCCCTAGGTGCCCTAGTTTTTGAGATATAAATGTGGCCAAGCTGGGGAGACTCTCTCCAGATCGGCCACCTATAAACCCTTATATCTTTTGAACCAGTGAGCGACAAATTCTGATATTTGGCGACAAATTTCGACTAATTAGCGACTAATTTTTTGTGTTATCAAAATTGAAATCCGTGATGGTGGGCAAGCCAGAGTCAGCCACACAGCAGCTTGCTAAATACGGCACGGTTGGCGCAGTGGCTGTGCGATTGACTGCTGCGTTGCGTGTCGCGGGTTCGATCCCCGCAGAACAAACATTTGTACGGCCTAGTTTTAAAATAACTCCTCAGCAAAGTCATGATCAACTACCGCGCACGCATTTTTTCGCGCGATGTGCAAGGCTTTAAATAGCTAATGTTATAGGAAGGAACTTAGGCTTTAATTTTAGAAAAAGAATTAGGGTTCTCTAGAAAAAAATTCGTTCGAGGCTAAATAATAACAGCCGCTCGGGTCGATCTTTAGGTTAAGCTGAGCTTGCCTAGGTTGGTCTGTGGATGGGTGACCACCCATTCCATACCGAGTTTCCTCCGTGCCTCGGAAAGCACGTTAAACCGTTGGTCCCGGCTGTCATTTGTAGATCTTTGACAGTCGTTAGGTAGTCAATGGCCCAAAAAGTCTGACAACCAGTCTTACCAAGGGGTATCGTATTACCCAGTACTAACTGGGTTGTGGAGGTCCGATAGGCAGTCGCTCCGTGTAAAATACTGGTATTCAGCTGCATCCGGTTAGACTGGAAGCCGACCCCAATATAGTTGGGAAAAGGCTAGGCAGATGATGGTTCTCTAGAAAAAAATTAAAACCCTTGAAATTTTTAATGATAATGTTAGTAACCCCTCCCTTGGTCGTCGTTGTCGTGAGATTTGACTGGACCCCTCAACCCCACAAAAACTTTAACACGATTTTAGTGGGTGATATTAAGTACCGTGGCACAAAAGCATTGCAAGAAAAATGCGCTGCCTTGCACTGACTATAGTCTGTTTTTTAATCCCTGAAACTAAATTGAGAAGTAAAAATGGCAAACTGACATAGATTTCAATAGGATTTATGTCAGTTTTGACATTTTCACTTGTCAATTTAGTCTCCGAGATTAAAAAACAGACTATAAATGAAGGATTTTGTGTTTGTCATAAAATATGGATAGGACAGATGAAATAAAACAAGTTATTATTTTATAAAAATGTTTAATTTTATTCACAAAAATACAAACGAAGTTACACTGGTAACACATTAGCGTTTATTCTAAAATAAGTAACTATCTACTCTGCTTGTTCATACATAATATTAGAAAATACGGGGTTAATTAAGCTACAAAATATTTTATTTATATAAAAATACATAGGTAATAAAACTATTTCGTAAAATAAGTAATCATAAAAAGGTGTTCTTACGCTTAGCTTACGGATTTTTACATTTTTATGCATCATTTAAATATTTTCAAAACTTAATTAACTTTGTAGGTAGGTATTTCAATACTTATTAGTAAATGCGATAGTATAAAAATAATTCATTAATTACAATTGTACTGTATTGCTTTACTTATTCAAATGAAAACCTTAAACATTACAATAAAATACATTCATTACATTTTTTTTTGTTGATTTGAGCGCGAAACGAAACGTCCCACGAAAAAAAAACTACAACCAATTAAAACGTTTCCCGCCAAAACAACTGTCAAAACCTTAAAAACTAAAAAGTGCGTTCGGAAACGCACACAAAAAAAATGGTCTAGTATACAACGAATCTAGTCAAGAATGCCATGGTTAATAAAGTGACTATTGAATAGAAACTGCGGCTTGCAAGGCCTGGAATCGGAGGAGCAGTTCCTGTACAGGCTTGCAAATGTCTGAAAAGCTCAATATAATTCCTAGCTGCTTCGTGGCTGGAAACTGCAGTGGGTTCCGTAATGCCAATGGTGGAATCTTTGAAAAGTAAGTTGTTGGCTCCGTTGAGGGGAGAGAAGATTTCTAGGTTGATCAACTGGTTGCCGGTAGCGGCATTGTAACCGAAGTAGTAGTCCAGAGTGTCGAAGAGGGTGTTCAGGCTGTTGTACAGGGGGTCGTTTCTGAAAAAAAATAACAAAAGGTGAGTTTGTGTCAAAAACGAGTAAACTACAGCTCTGGTAACACTCGCGCGAATCCAGCAAGAGTTGAGGGACGTGATTTTACGCGGCCGCTGTTTCAGGGGAAACACCAGGGTATCCCGCGTCATTCACATTTTCTTACGATTTTTGCAAGTTGCAAGAGTCACCAGGACTCATTCAATAGGATTAAATGAACTTCGAAGCTTGTATTTTTTAATGGTTATAACTTTCTAAAGCCATATTATATTTGTTACGGTCGTGAATCATATTTTAATCAACATACAAAGTGACACTGGCCTGAAAAGAGCAAAAAACTAAAGAAAATTGAATTTCACGGTCTGCCCCTTTCTAAAGAAACCGCAGCGGCAATGCTGCACAATCGCTGTGACGAGCCAAACTTTGTTCTGCAGACTGCCTAGCCTTTTCCCAACTATGTTGGGGTCGGCTTACAGTCTAACCGGATGCAGCCGAATACCAGTATTTTACATGGAGCGACTGCCTACCTGCCCTCCCACCCAACCCATGTAATACGATATTCCTTGGTAAGACTGTTTGTCAGATTTTCGGGCCATGGACTACCCACCTGTAGCCACTGTCAAAGATCTACAAATGACAGCTGGGACCAACGGTTTAACGTGCTTTCCGAGGCACGGAGGAAACTTCGTATGATATGGGTGATCCCATCACGGACCAACCTAGGTAAGCGCGGCTTAACCTAAACATCGACGCTGAGCCGCTGTTATTAACTAGCCACGAGCTCCTCAATTTGGTTGACAGTAGCCACACAAAAAAAAGAACTCTTGGACCTACCTTCTGGTGACGACCTCAGCATCAACCACGTAGGCCAGAAGACATCCATCATCGATACCAAAGCCAACTCTGTCAGCCAGTGAGTTGTTGCGGCACAGGGCTCTGAACTGAGTTTCTAGAAGACCCAGGGGCGTCAGGTACGCTGGAGAAGAAAACATTTAGTTGATAAGTATTTTGTCGCAAGTCTTTTACACAGATGAGCGGCGATGGAACTGAAGTGAACAGAGGCAGAATTTTACTTTGTGCAATTACTTTATGACCATCACGCCTTTTTTTTTGGATGGGCAATCATTAAATGACCCCTCCCGCTCTGGGCGGAGTGGAAGGGTGTGTCAGACTCGTACTGACTAAAACCCATCCATGTTCCTTCTTTGCCCTTTGTGTTCCAGGGCCGCGGTATCTCACCTGCAATCCCCGAAGTGTTATGCTTATATACAATGTCGCCCATGCGCATGTGACCGCCCGTAATTTTCTGAATATTCATGAAGAAATGTCGAAAATAAACTTTAAAAGGGGGGGTCTATCTACAACATTTTTCATGTTATTCAATTTTTAATTTTTTAAGTATAGTTTGTAGATTTGCTTTCTATTTTTTTACACATCTCCGAAGTTTATGGGTCGATTTGGATTCTGTTTATTATTTCTAAAAGCTTATGAGTTATTTTAACAGGTTAATTAACATTTTGACTAAAAATTATCGACGACGAAAAAAAAAACAGAATCGAAGTAATTTTTTCGGTGAAAAATTGTGTATTTGTTTAAAAAAAACTAGTGTAACTCCATAAATTATCCCGATAGGACGCCTTTTTTAATCATTATTTGTAATCTACTACATAACAGCTACAAATTCACAGAACATTGTTTAAAGATTATTTTCGACATTTCGTCATGAATATTCAGAAAATTACGGGCGGTCACATGCACATGGGCGACATTGTATATGTATACGTATATAGGTTAGGGAACCTTCTAGTTACGGAGATATTGGGGGTCAAAGTTGCAACTTAAAAAAAAAAAATAAGTTTTACTTTTAATACCTCCGCGACCCCATACTATTCAAAGCATCCATCAGCACAATGTTTTGTGTGCGTTAAATAGAGTTGTTTACCGTAAAACGTGATTTATCACTCCAAAAAAAAGTCGTTTCCCAGCAATAATGTTTGCCTAAAGTTACTTAGTTTGATGTACAGATGCTTGGTTGACGGCTTCGTGAAGGGTCTGTATACACCTTGTATGTATTAGTTTATTATTGTTAAAGATTATTTGATGTATTTTATCTGTGGGCCTCAGTTGCCAGACAATAAAATTGATTGATTGCTTAACGGTAGCGTTTGCGCCCACCAGACCAACGGGTAGCAGGCCTAATACTCAGTCTCAGGTACTAGGCACAATTTTTTTATGACTTACAAGAAATATTCCGCGTGTTCAAAAAGGCCACGTCTGTGGCGAAGTCACTGAGACACGCCAGGGAGCCGTTGTTGCCGTAGTATCTGTTACTGTTGTAGTCGTATGCGCAGGTAGCTGGAAAAAAGGAAATAATTAATAAGTGTCCGACTGAAACTAGACCGAGAAGGATGGCAGAAAAAAATGGGTTGAGCCGACCCCAAGTAACATGGGACAAGAGAAGCTTTGGCTTCGGCAAAATGGGCCGAAGTTTTGGCCGGCGCGACGCCGAAGTATCTAGTAAGCCCCGAAATGTTATGAATGTGCGGGAACGCTGTGGAAGAGGCTCCGCGCGGGGAGCACAGGGCATTTACAGATAGACAACGTAGCAGTTTTTTTTTTGTTTAACTACACTAGGAATTTCTCCTGTATCGTGGGTGCGTTTACAAAAATTTAAACTCACAAACACAAAAGCCAGACCCCGAAAACTACCTGTTGGTCATACAAATATTTGTTCCGTGCGGGAATCGAACTCGCGACACGCAGCGCAGCAGCCAATCGCTTAGCCACTGCGCCAACCGTGTCACCAAAACATTATCTGTCAGAGTCCGGTGACCGAAGCCTCAATTGCAATTTTTTTTGCATTTTATTAGCTACATCCGTAACTATGTAAAAAAAATCTTAGAAGTTAAAGACCCACTTCCCGGTTTCCCATCGAGCCGAAAAGCATACAAATGTTTATTGTCTGTTTTTTAATCTCGGAGACTAAATTGACAAGAGAAAATGTCAAAACTGACTTAAATGCTATTGAAATCTATGTCAGTTTGTCATTAGTACTTGTCAATTTAGTCTCCGAGATTAAAAAACAGACTTTAGTTTGGATGCCAATGCATGGTTAGCTAAATGACGCCATTGTAAATCCAATATGGCGGACTCACAAAGATGGCGGACTAGTTATTTTTATCCATTCCCATGATATGGGTATCAAATGAAAGGGTTTGCTGAGGCGAATACGAAAAATAAATTGATGCCACTTTAAAGCATGTTTTTTTAGTTTTTTTAAACTATAATTTACTAGCTTTTGCCCACGGCTTCGCTCGCGTTAATTTAGAATTTGATGAATTCGGGTTTTACTCTGCTTGTATCTAATATAATTCAATCACGATTCAAAAGACACGTGGCGCAATCTATTATCATAAGAACGTTATTGTTGTTTTCCTCGGGAACAGTACTTTTTTAAGGATGAAAGGTACCCTATGTCCGTTTCTGTACACCTGACAACGTATATGCAAAATTTCAAGATGGATGATCGGAACTTTCGCATTTTCAAAGTATGGATGCATTACTTACTAACGAACCTTAAAAATTATAAAAGAGCACTTACTTGAATTCTGGTTCCCAATATCAGCGACCGTAGGTTTGCAAGCGGAACACAGCACTGAGGCATTGAAGCTCTGTAACAGAGTAAAACATCATTAATTTCATCCCATCAAACTAGCAGTGTTACAAGGATATTTTGACGCTTGCTTGACATTGACAGGAGTGCCTCGCGACAAAAGATCCGCACACTGCTCTAACAGGCACCCTTTGATGTCCACACATGTAAAAATGTTAAGTAAGGATTAAAACTTGAAGAATGTTAGTTACTACATAATTATATGAATTTGAAAGTGGCAAACTGTACTTTAGCATTAAGTACTTAAGGTTACTTCTACAATGTAGACCGCCAATTTTAAAATGTTCTGCGTTTTTTATGAGTAAAAATTTTGAATGTTCTTTTTTTTTTTTTTTTGCTAATTTCGAGTTTGACATGTTCACAACTTGAAGTCATCACTTCAAAAACCGGAGGCCCAAGCCCTGGCGAGTGCAGGTAAACGTTACGTAAATACGTCGAATTTGAATCGAAAATACAATTATCCTGTAGCATTTTAGTTACATTGTTTGCAACAAGCACAATCAGTAACATCCATAGATATGATGAAGAATGTATTCTTAAAATTATGAAAATATTATTTACTAGTGACCCCCCGTTTTCGCACATATACAAATAAACCTTCCTCTTGAATCACTCTATCTATTGCTGAAAACTGCATTAAAATCCGTTGCGTAGTTTAAAAGATCTTAGCGTACAAACAGCGGGAGCGGCTTTGTTTATACTATGTAAAGATGAAACGAGTTTTTTAATTAAAAAATGGACATATTTACGTTACGTTTACACATCGCGCTCGTGCTTGGGCCTCGCTTCTCACAATTCTGCAGACACGGTCAAATATCGAACGATAATTTATTATTGATCACCACAAAGCTTACCAATTGTTTGTTAGCAATTCAAACGACCCTGAATGTGGATGAGTAGAGGAATTATGAATAGAGGAAGCACAAAAAACGATGGATGGATTGTGTGAAAAATTAATATGGCAACAAATGGGTGACGTATTAGGTACAAATCTAAAAATGGTTTATTTTTTGGTTTAAAATTCAATGGTGTGGAATGAAACCATCAACTGGTTAGGTAAATACACCGCTGCGTATCCTTCGGGGATTACAGGCGTGATTATATAACATGTTAATTTTTATGAAAACATCCTAAAAAATGAGTGTCATGGCCGCCAGTCAGTGGTAGCTGGTACAAAAAAACTACACGCCCACACACGCTAGCCCCCTTTACACATTCGCTCAATCGCGCGTGGAACGACAATCGTGTGTTAAAGAAGGCGTATTTCGAACACGACGGCAGACCGCAGACCGCAGCGGCATTGCCACCCAGCTGCAATGACACAGTGTTGTGGTACTACTGTTTTCTATGTCTTTCACTGGTAGTAGCGCCAGGGTAGCCCGCCAAATTCAAATTTTCTTACGTTTTATGCACTTTGCAGGTAAGTGTTATGTTGTATGTTGATTAAAATATAATTCGCGGCTGTAACAAATATGGCTTTACAGATTTCTAATCATTAAAATCATCAATACAACCGTCTAAGTTTATTTAACCACATTGAACGACTTTTTCATGACAAAGTCGTTCAATTAAATGAAGTTAAGAAAATTTGAATTTCGCGGCTTCTACCTGGTAACTTCTACAATGTAGTCCGCCAATTACAAAATGTCGTGCGTTTTTTGAAGAAGAAAATTTGAATTTCATCTTCAAAAAACGCACGACATTGACTCGTTTGCTGTTTGCCGTCGCTTTCAAAATAAATTGTTTTTGGAGAAAGGCAGGAGACATCTACAATGCAATGCAGTTGCGTCGTAGGGCTTTGCCGTGCGTAGTCCTATGCCCTCTTATCCACATGCGAAGGAGCGTATCCTGTGCAGGGAGCTTTTTGTACTTGCCCGTTTTTTGTTTCTTGGTCGAGTTTTTACCGGGACAGAAGATTGGGTCTGTGAAGTCAGCTACGGTTAGTGTTTTTGTGTAAAAGTATAAATAGATAAATCTTGGAGAAAACTATGTCTTCCATCAATGGTCGGATGAGTCATGTTAGGGCCACGAACTCACGAAACATTGATTGACGACGTTCTACGGTGTGTCCATACAAAAAGAGCACAAATCGGAGCCGTGGGGCGTGAAACGGTGCTTGTAAGGCCGCGTGCTCAGTCGCGGGTATAGCTACGTTTCACACGCGACTTCTCCGTGAACAAAGTATTAAAGTAACTGGCTGGCCGCAACGATGCATCCGCCGCCGCGTTGAAAACAGCGTGCGTCGTGGCGATGTCCCCTGCGGTAGACCGCAGGTATATATATATATAGTTCATTTCCAGCAAAGGCGCGTAAAATCGCTTCTCCGTAAAAGCTATGCACACGCACAACGCACCGCGTCTCCGTAAATGAGCCCTAAGCCTACTCCTATCAAGCGAAGAACAGTATACGAGTATACCTTAGCCGTGGACTGCTGTGTAAAAGCATGACACATGTCAGCTTTATCTCTAACTTGGCAATACATATAAATCTTCGCTGGTAATGTAGAGGACCAGGCGTCAGTGACGCTTTACCATCAGGTGGACTAGCGCTATCAATGGCTCAGCTTAATTCCAATTGAGTAGGGGTCGGCTTCCAGTCTGACCTCACGCAGCTGAATATCAGTATTTTACATTGTGCCACCGCCTATCTGAGCTCCATATCCAGTGAGGATAACATCATACTCCTGGTCTTATCATCAGACTTTCAGGCTTCTGACTGTCCCCAAATATCTACAAATGACAGGCCACCAAAGGCTTAACGTACTTTCCAAGTCGAAAGGGTCTCATGTTATGGACGGTCGACCTTCCACAGATCTATCTGGGCAAATGTAGCTTAGCCTTCGATTGACCCGAATGGCTGTTATTATTTAGCCACGAGACCCTTATTTTTTTTGGATGGGAAATCATCAAATACCCCCTTTTTTGTTCCTTCTTTTGCCCTTTATGTTTCAGGGCCGCGGTATCTCTTTCGAACAGTCCCGCAGCCCCGGTAGGCATCTGCCCTTGCGGGCCACTTCCTGTTGCTGACATCTCTTTGAGGCGCACGTGGAACACGAACGCGCCGTCGACACGGCCTGTCGTCATAAGACCCTTAACTGATGATGACGTTGCTGCTTGATACTTACGGACTCAGAAAGTGCATGGGAAGCGTCGATAGCTCCAGGAGCACAGGCTCCTCCGAAGAATTCTCCGACAGTGCGGGCGTAGTCGCACTCAGATGAGGAGAGCACTCCACGCTCCTGACCAGCGCGGACGAAGGATACGTAGGCTGTGGAGAAGGACATCTTCATTATGATATCGGAAATACATCATCATCTGCCTAGCTTTTTTCCAAGTATATTGGAGTCGGCTTCCAGTCTAACCGGATGCAACTGAATACCAGTATTTTACATGGAGCGACTGCCTCCTTCCTCCACATCCAGACATTCCAATTTGGAAAGCTCTGAATCGATTGCGAACCCAAGTAGGCGCTGCAAACATAATCTGCCAAAATGGAGTATTATTGGATCCACCAACATCGAGTGCGAGTGCGGCGCTCCGAATCAAATTCCCAACTGCTGGAGTGTCCCAGGTGTCCGTTTACATGCACTCTAGCCGACCTGATCGGTGCAATAAACCTGGCCACCTACTGAGCCCAAACCGTGTAATATGGAAGGAAAATCGATACGATAAGAAGAAATAGATCCAGAAATTATGAAGCTTTAACTCACCAAGACCCCCAAATTCGGGGAAGCAAGCCACCTTCCCTCTAAGGTTCTCAAAGCGGGTGATGTTGGAAGTAGTGACAGAAGATTCCTTGACAAAAGCAGCTATCTTGGACGCGTCATCGGGGGAATTCTGTACGAGCTTCACTGGTGTCAGCTTGAAGTGTCTGTGAAAGATGGAGAGGAGATTAGAGGAGGCTTCGAAGATCTATTTACAGACTAACTCAAACTCAAACTCAAAGCATTACCATTTCAGGCACTTTTGAATGTCATAAAAAACAAAGAAAGCGAAGCTACAGTCACAGACACAAGACATAATAACTTGTGCAAGTACTGTAGTTGCCCATTCCAAGGCGTAGATCTCTATGTAGAAGAATGGGCAAGAAACTCCATGGACACTCTTTTCAATCAAAATATTGTTACAAAATCTTGGTTACATCATTCAACACATATACATTAATTTAATTTAATTTCGTCATGCGATTGGAAGTCGTCTGTCTTGGTATGGACATGTAATGAGGAGGGATGAAACGCATGTGACTAAAAGAGTGATGGATTTTAATGTTGATGGATGGAGAGCCAAAGAAAAAATGGATGGATTGTGTGAGGAATGATATGAAAGAGAAAGGAGTAAATGATGCCGTGACGTCTGACAGGGGAGAATGGAAGAAGAAAACGTGTTGCACCGACCCCAAGAGAATGGGACAAGGGCAGGACCTGAAGACGATGATGAATTTCGTCAAGCGATTTTGAATCGAGTGCAGTGCTACTTTAAAGCCTTAAATACACATTCTATGTAGAAGCTCAAAAGTATGCTGATTTTGGATAGAGATACTTATTAAGTTGCACACGGTACAAGAAAACAGTATGATTTATTTTACATTCACAGAGCAAACAATTGCTTTCCTCTCAACAAACCCTTTTAATTGATACCCATATCATGGCGGTGCATAAAAAATAAGTAATACGCCATCTTCGGGAGTCCGCTATATTGGGTTTAGAATGACATCGCTTAGCTAACCATTTATTGTCATCCAAACTAAACGTGTGTGCAAAATTTCAGCTCAATCGGAAATCGGGAAGTGTGTCAAATTTTACTTCTAAGATTTTTTAACCCCCGACGCAAAAAGAGGGGTGTTATAAGTTTGACCGCAATGTGTGTATGTGTGTCTCTGGCACCGTAGCTCTTAAACGAGTGAACCGTTTGGATGCAGTTTTTTTTAATTGAAAGCTAGTTTCTTGGCGATGGTTCTTAGATACGTTTTATCAAAATCGGTGCTGCCATTTGCTAGATATGGGGGATGAAAGTGGGTTTGAAAAATCAAATATTTTCAAATATACCCAAGTGGGGTATCAAATGAAAGCGCATGATGTGTATATTAAAATTAGAAATGTTCTATCAAAATCGGTGCAGCCATTTATTAGATATGGGGGATGAAAGTGGGTATTTTTTTTAAATTTAATTTTAATTACATTGATAGTTAGTTGACAAGTGAAGCAAACAAAAGCGTATAAAAAAAACTTACTGTCTTGCCAAATATCCATAGTTTGACGGAATTGAAATGAAATCAGTCTGGTCATCACTGGTGTCCGAAAGACAGTCAATCACAGTGTTCCTTTGCTGGCAGGCGATGGTAGGCTGGATCCCCAGGACGTAGGCTGCAGCCCTCACCCATTCGCACTTGAGCTGTTCAGCTGTAGAGACGGTGCACCAACGACGGGCTGGGAGGCAGGAGGTGGTTGAGGCCGCAGGGTTGATTGTACGGACTGTGGAGGGAGAAGTGGGGTTAGACTTGGAGTCATCATCATCACCTGCCTTGACTTTTTAACCGACTTCTAAAACATGAGGAGGTTATACAGGGTGTAACAAGACTTAACGAAGCCGAAAGGCACTTGTTCTCCCCGTCATTGCGATTGTTTTTTTGTTCTAGACCTTACCTGGGAACCGTCTAGTTGCGGAGATATTGGGGGTCAAAGTTTCAACTTGTTCACATTTTTTTTTAATATATGATTTTTATGTAAGATTTTTACTTTAAACATCTCTACGACCCCCGTACTATTCAATCCGTCCATCAGCACAATGTTATGACTGCGTTACATTGCGTCCTACCGTAAAACGTGATTTTTAACGTGCTTTCTGAGGCACGGAGTAAACTCGGTAGTGAATGGTCACCCATCCACGGACTAACCTCGGCAAGTGTTGCTTAACCTAGAAGATCGACCCGTGCGGCTGTTATTATTTAGCCACGAGCCTCTTAGATTAAAGAATATCATTTTTAATACTTACTGGACGAGGTGTAGTTCTGGATCGAGGTAGGAGCATCTTGGAAGACGACCCTGGCGTTAGCACCACCAGACACGACAGTGAATAGGGTGGACTGCCAGGTGTTGGCGTTGGGGTTGGCGCCGGCTGGCCACCAGGTGCGGAGCTGATTCAGGATGGTTGGTGCGTTGTTGCTGGGGAGAGAGTGGTGGAACTTAGAATAGAATAAAGGGTGTAAAAAGACCCTTAACGAAGCCGAAGGGTACTTGTTCTCCCCGTTATTGCGATCATTTTTTTGTTCTAGACCATACCTGGGAACCTTCTAGTTACGGAGATATTGGGGGTCAAAGTTCCAACTTTTTCACAAGTTTTTTTTAAATACATGTTTCTAATGTATTTTTTTACTTTAAACACCTTCACGACCCCCGTATTATTCAATCCATCCATCAGCATAATGTTTTGACTCCGTTACATTGAGTTTTACCGTAAAACGTAATTTTTCACCCCAAAAAAAAAAGTCGTTTCCCAGCAATAATTTTTGCGTAAAGTTACTTAATTTGATGTACAGAATGCTTGGTTGACGGCTTCGTGAAGGGTCTGTTTACACCCCGTATATCTTTATTTGCTAGGTACATAAAAATAAGTTGTTAAATTATATAATAGGATCCATGTACATTCTGCCCTAGTATAGCTTGCAAATGTAATACATTACTGAGGATAATAAGGATATTACAAAAAAATATCATTCAAGAAATCCTGCACAGAATAATAACATTTGTTTTTAAGTAATTCTGTGAAACGTTTTTAAAATTTTTGCAACGGTAAATTTTTAATTTGGTCAGGTATTTTATTAAAGATTACAGGAGCCATACAAATCCCTTTTTTTTAATAAGCTGGTTTTAAATACGCCCGTGCATAATAAAGGGTGTAAAAAGACCCTTAACGAAGCCGAAGGGTACTTGTTCTCCCCGTTATTGCGATCATTTTTTTGTTCTAGACCATACCTTCTAGTTACGGAGATATTGGGGGTCAAAGTTCCAACTTTTTCACAAGTTTTTTTTAAATCCATGTTTCTGATGTAATTTTTTTACTTTAAACACCTTCAAGACCCCCGTATTATTCAATCCATACATCAGCACAATGTTTTGAGTCCGTTACGTTGAGTTTTACCGTAAAACGTAATTTTACACCCCAAAAAAAAAAGTCGTTTCCCAGCAATAATTTTTGCGTAAAGTTACTTAATTTGATGTACAGAATGCTTGGTTGACGGCTTCGTGAAGGGTCTGTTTACACCCCGTATATCTTTATTTGCTAGGTACATAAAAATAAGTTGTTAAATTATATAACAGGATCCATGTACATTCTGCCCTAATATAGCATGCAAATGTAATACATTACAGAGGATAATAAGGATATTACAAAAAAATATCATTCAAGAAATCCTGTACAGAATAATAACATTTGTTTTTAAGTAATTCTGTGAAAAGTTTTTTAAATTTTTGCAACGGTAAATTTTTAATTTGGTCAGGTATTTTATTAAAGATTACAGGAGCCATACAAATCACATTTTTTTTTATTTAGTTGGTTTTAAATACGCCCGTGCATCATAGATTCTGGTATTGAGGTTATTAATTTAATTAATTAGCTGGCTGTAGGTACTAAATTCGAATACGCCAGACCACAGATAGGGGTATGAATTACAGGGTGTCACATTCTTCATCCCGTTTTAGTTTATTGTTAGTTTAGTTTATTTAGTCTTTTTAGGTTTTTATCCGTAGCCGAATGGCGAAAACGGAACCCTTATGGATTCGTCATGTCTGTCTGTCCGTTCGTATGTCACAGCGACTTTATTTCGAAACTATTAGGACTACATGGTTGGAACTTAGTAGGTAGATGTAAAGTCCGGGTTACGTATTCAGTACCTCATACTGACACACACATACCTAGCTGTAGAATATTTTTTTTTTGCATGGACCAGCTCTTCTTTTTTAACTAACCAATGAAAATTTTCTAACATTTTAAACTTAGCATTTGATATGCTATAAAATAAATCAAGTCCTTTTGTTAAGTTAAAATTATAGTTTGATATACTTACGTTGAAGCGACGATAGCTCCCCATGGCTGTCTGACAAATGCACAAGGCGAGATGGTACTCGCCAGGACTTGAGTATTCAGAACAGCAAGGGTACCATTGGGGCACAACACAGCGAAGTTAGGGGCGTCTGCGGGATTGCGGATCTGAAATAAAAAGATTCTTACAATGCCATCATCATCTGCTTTTTTTTAAGGATGGGAAATCATCAAATAACTCCTCCCGCTCTGGGTGGAGTGGGAGGACTCTCTTCCACTCAACTTCGTCAGACTTTTACTGTCTAAAACCCATCCATGTTCCTTCTTTGCCCTTTGTGTCCCAGGGCCGCGGTATCTCTTTCGAACAGTCCCGCAGCCCCGGCAGGCATCAGCCCTTGCGGGCCCCTTCCTGGTTGCTGACATCTCTTTGAGGCGCGCGTAGAACACGAACGTGCCGTCCACAGGCCCGCGCCTACGGTGGCCGGGAGCCACCACGTTGCCCCCGACGCCCGGTGCGTCCCTCACGGCGGCTGGGACGTGAGATTCTCTCCCTCTCACGTGTTATCATCTGCTTAGCCTGTCTTTTCTTATATTGGGTCAAGCCCGCCACACTATTCCCAAACCACTGCAACTCCTGTGCGCCAGAATTAACAGTGGCGACCACCAGAGAAGCGCCGAGACAATGAAGCTCGACGAAGTCCCAGAGAAACAATTTAACTGTCTTGGATCCCGCAACGAAATTAATCAGAAAAGAATAGCGGAGGAGTAGGACAAACATGATTTCCACTTCTTCGGCTTAGCCTGTTCTCAGCTATGTTGGGGTCGGCTTCCAGTCTAACCGGATGCAGCTGAATACCAGTATTTTACATGGAGCGACTGCCTATCTGACCTCCACAACCCAGTTAGTACTGGGTAATACGATACCCCTTGGTTGTCAGAATTTCGGGGCCACTGACTACCTATAACGACTATCAAAGATTTACAAATGACAGCCGGGACCAACGGCTTAACGTGCTTTCTGAGGCACGGAGGAAACTCTGTATGTAATGGATGGTCCCATCCACGCAGTAGTTTGTGAGAACAGGAAGAAAATAACATGTTTATACAAATGTCATAATAATATAGATTCCAAAGTTGGTACTATGTTCGAAACGACATGTAATTGCAATTAACACATTACGAGCAAATCCTTACTAATATTATAAATGCGAAAGTAAGCTTGTTTGTTTGTTACCTTTTCACGCCTAAACCATTAAACCGATCATCTTGAAATTTTACATATACATTCTCAGGTAAACAGAAACGGACATAGGGTACCTTTCATCCCGAAAAAAGTACTGTTCCCGAGGAAAACAACAATAACGTTCTTATGCTCATAGATAGCGCCATGTGTCTTTCGAATCATGATTGAATTACAAGCAGAGTACAACCCGAATTGATTGTTGGAACGAAGTTCCTTATCGCGCGTTGTGAAAGGGAGCTAGACGGAAAAATTCATACGAAAAGTTGTAACGACACTTTTTGCTATAGTAAGCTATTGTAAGCCGTGCGGCGTGCGCATGTTTCTCTGTCTGTCTCTCTCTCTTATAGAAAGCAAGCCAGATATTTTCATTTCGTCTTTCTATTCATTTAAATTCTAAACTAACGCGAGCGAAGCCGCGGGCAAAAGCTAGTCAGTTATAAAAGGTTCTTAGAATTTAGAACCAATACTCACGTTGAAGAATTCCCTAACGTGCTGCCAGGCTACGTACGCCACAGCAGTACTGGCGTTGACATTGGTCCTCAGGCACTCCAGGGCCTGAATGTGACGGTTCTCGTTCCTCACTCCAGCGACAGGAACCCCCATGTTGATGGTGTAACGGGAACAGCCCGAGTCTGGACCGCACCTCTCGCAGAGAGAGGGGAAACGGGATTCTGGAAGACAAAGAATTTGTTAGGTCAACACAGTTTTACATCCGTCACCTCAGTACTCCAGGTCCAGCTGAACGTTGGTAACGTTAGGTGTGGTCTGGCATTTTTTCGCGGAATTTGGCGCACCCGTGAGGCATACATTTGTGTTTTTCTTGTAGTTTATCTCCTCTGTATTGCATATAAAGAGTGTAACAAGACCCTTAACGAAGCCGAAAGGCATGTTTTCCCCGTCATTGCGATTTTTTTTTAGTTCTAGACCATACCTGGGAACGTTCTAGTTGCGGAGATATTGGGGGTCAGAGTTCACACCTCCACGACTCCCATACTATTCAATTCATTCATCAGCATAATGTTTTGAGTGCGTTACATTGAATCCTACCGTAAAACGTGATTTTCACCCCAAAAAAAGTCATCCCCTTTCTGCTTGAGTCAGTCCCTTGCTGCTTCGGTTCAGCAGATCCCCGCAACCTTCACCAGGTCATCCGTCCACCTAGTGGGAGGTCTTCCAACGCAACGGTTCCCAGGTATGGTCCAGAACAAACGAGTGCTTTTCGGCTTCGTTAACACCCCTATTACACCCCTTATGAATAATAATATCTTCACTTACTAAGAGCAGCATCAACAGTAGCATTGTTGCTCCATGTGCCGGGTCTGCAGGCTGCAGAGAAGAATCCGTTCAGGTTTTCCACCTCCAACTCTTCAGCAGTTTTGCCATTAGTGTCGACATTTGGGCAACGGTCGGTGCGGGCAGCCTGTGGGAAAATTAAATAATCATAGCATATGCATCATCAGTTTATATTGTTCCCACTGTTGGGTTGGGACACAGACCTCCTCTCTGTGTAAGGAGTGTGGGCTGGTGGATGTAGCATTTCTTGGATTTTTCGATTTTTTGAACATCATCATCTCTCTAGGCTTTTCCCAACTATGTTGGGGTCGGCTTCCAGTCTAACCGGATGCAGCTGAATACTAGTATTTTACATGGAGCTACTGCCTATCTGACCTCCACAACCCAGTTGGTACTGGGTAATATGATACGCCTTGGTAAGACTGGTTGTCAGACTTTCGGGCCACTGACTACCTGTAACGACTGTCAAAGATCTACAATCGACAGCCGGGACCAACGGCTTAACGTGCTTTCCGAGGCACTAAGAAAACTCGGTGTGTAAAGGGTGGTCAACCACGGACCCACCCAGGCAAACGCCGCTTAACTGGAAGTTCCATTCGAGCGGCTGTTATTATTTAGCCACAAGCTCCTCATATTTCTAGGACATGTTTGCAATTTTTAAAAAATTACCGATGGAAATGAGGTCTCATGCATTCAAACGCATGCATGGGTTCAAATCCGGGCAAGTACCAATGTGACTTTTTCAATTCATATGTACTTTCTAAGTTTATCTTGGACATCACAGACATCGGTGAAGGAAAACATCGTGAGGAAACCTGGACTTATAATTAATATAAGTCTGAAATCGCCAACCCGTCTTGAGCAAGCGTGGTGATCAATGCTCGTGCCTTCTCTGTATGAGAAGAGGCTTTTGCCCAGCAGTGGGACAGTAACAGGCTGGTATTTTTTTTTTTTACCGTTGGAAATTTTCTATGTGGGGGGGGTTCAGAATGATGTACTGAATATGTGGTAACCATTTTAGCGTTGGTGTCCCTTCCACCTCGTATTTCTTGCGTCAATGGCTAGTTTCCTCTAAGATAGGACGCCATGCCTAAAAACTTTAAGAAAATCATGTTAAAACTTACCAATTCTTCCAAGCTCTTCAACACTCTCGGAGACCACCTGACTTCCGCGGCATCGAGGCCAGGGTGGCAGTATACTCCTCCGCGTAGACCCTCAAGTCCATTGGCGTGGTTTGATGGCACCACAGCCACCGATTCGAAGGCATAGGGTTCTGGAAACCAAATTAGATTAGAGTGTTATCGTCCCTATTATTTTTTAACAGTTATTGACTGTTTTAAGCTTTCACGGTTTAAACTAAACTTATACTGTCACTTACGGGATATCCTCCGTGATTGTTCATTATTTTGAGCTCCCGATATCCAGTCAACCCGATCATGGCGCTTGCAACAGCGTCGAAATATCGGGAGCTCAAAATAATGAACAATCACGGAAGATATCCCGTAAGTGACAGTATAAGTTTAGTTATTGACTGAATACCAACTAGAAACTCAGGCAAACTGGCATGGACAGATGAAGGACACGGATAACACTTTGAATGACATAAATTTCTGCCATATCACTTTTAACTGAGAGAGACCATTCTGTCATAATTGCAAAGCGGCAGGAAGTGAGAACGAGGACTTCTGAATTGAAATTATTATAGATCATCATCTGCCTGGACTTTTCCCAATTATGTTGGGGTCGGCTTCTACTCTTACTAGATGAAGCTGAATACCAGTATTTTACATGGAGTGACTGCCTATCTGACCTCCATAACCCAGTTAGTACTAGGTAATGCAGTAACCCTTGGTAAGACTGGTTGTCAGACTTTCGGGACACTGACTACCTTGTAACGACTGTCAAAGATCTACAAATCAGGGCCATGTCCATGGAGTTTCTTGCCCATTCTTCTCCATAGAGGTCTACGCTTTGGAATGGGCAACTACAATACTTTCACAGTTATTATGCGTTGTGGCTCTCTTCCTTCTATTATTTTGAGATCCCGATGTTTCGACACTGTTGCGTGTGTTGTTAAAACAGTGTTCACTTTTTTTTTTACATTTAAAAGTGCTTGAAATGGTTTAATCCAAAAAATGCTTTGAGTTTGAGTATAGATGTTGTCTTAGCCGTATTTAGCAACGCCCGTTGAGGCTCCTCCATTAATTAATAGAATTAGAATATCTGGTCGTTACAAAACAAAAAACTCTTTTTAGTCAGTCTGTACTCTTTATAATTTGCTCTCTAAGGCGCGAATTACACAGAAACGGCGTAAGGTGAAGGCGCGGTGCAGGCATGATGCCGCTTCAAAACATTTTCATACAAATTGTACGTAGGCGACGAGTCGTAAATTACACTCAAGCGGCGCGGCGCAGGCACGCCGTTCTTTCGTTTCCTTATAAATTGCGCACACACCTGCGCCGCACCTTACGCCTTACGCTGTTTCTGTGTAATTCGCGCCTAATGTGCACTTTTTGAAAAATACTTGGCAACTTCATCGGAGCACTAGAAAGGAGGTTCCACTCACCGAGTCTGTCGACATCTCTGACAGAGGCGATGACTCTGTGGGCATCTGGCTGCTGATGTGTCAACAACAGGGTCTCCTCCTCGTTGAAGTAGCCGAGGTCAGCCTGACCGTTTGCCAGTCTGAGGGCGCAGTCGATCCTGGACACAGAAAGAGTAAATTAAGTCTTAGTGATGAGGAGATAATGGCGTTTTTACATCTTCATCAGGTCTGTAATCCCCGAAGGGAGGTGTACGTAATAGAACACCCTACCTATTTAAGTCCCATGTAATAATGGGCCAGCCTATTGCCATCAACCGGGCACAAATCCAGACCCCGTGGCTGCTACTGAGAAATTCCTGATAGAAAAACCCAATAACACTTTGCCCGACACGGGAATCGAACCAGGACCTCATGCTGAGCAGTCGCGCTTTTGACCACTCGATTAGTGAGCCAAGACCTCTACCTACGTATCTTATCAAGATGTGAAAACATCCCAGTGGCGCGATAACACTTGGTCGTTAGTCCGAATTCGGGCACCCGATGCATTAATTAGGTACAGTGATAACATCACTGGAATACGGGCTAACGACTTCGAGTTGGTTTGAATGAAGTCTATACTACCTGCGCCCTCGTGCACTGATAGAACTGAAAGGAAACATCGGGTACCCAAATTCGGGTAACCGAAACGAAAGGTGAACTAAATTATCCGAAGACGGGCGTACTCGATCCCGTTCATTTGGACTTGGTCGTTTATCCGAATTCTATATTCCATTGACAATCGAATTCGGGCTGTTGCAACCAAAAAGTTAGAGCTTTGAACTCCAATATCTCCGTAACTAGAAGGTTCCCAGGTATAGTCAAAAACAAAAAAATGATTGCAATGACGGAGAGAACAAGTGCCTTTCGGCTTCGTTAAGCGTACTTTTACACCCTTTATATTATAAGAGTTAACACGTATAATGGTTATAAACGGTTAATATATTACCCAGGTGTGGAACAGTTCGTCTTCTGTAGGATATTTACCTGGAATCCACGGAAGAGCATGTGGCTTGACTGTCATCTCTGCTGAGGCTCTGGCACAGATTCGATTGACTGGAGGAGACGCATACTCGGTCTGAAAACAAAAAAAAAATGTTTTTACATTTCAACCAACTTTAGTTATCTGTGCAGGCGGGAAAACATAGAACTAAAATAAATGTATCAAATTTGACATAACGATGCAAATTTTGTTTTGACAAGTAGCGCCTTCCTGCATACTTAAAGTGCTCATCTTACTAATATTATAAAGAGGAAAGATTTGTATTTATGTGTGTGTGTGTATGTTTGTAAGGAATAAACTCAAAAAGTACTGGACTGATTTCAAAATTTTTTTCAGCATTAGAAAGCTACATTATCCCTGAGTAACATAGGCTATATTTTATCCCAAAATGTTTAAAGAATAAAAGTCCACCCGCGCAAAGCCGGGACGGGCCGCTAGTACTATTTATACAGCTGTTTTACGAATAATCTCAAAATTTTTGACAGATGCCGCCATCTTAGTAATTCACTCAGGAGGGTATCTATGACGTCATACATCAACACTGTTTAAATGTCACTTCGGTTCCGTAGTTTTTGCGTGAAAGATTAACAAACATCCATACATCCTCACAACCATTCGCATTTATAAGATAGCGTAAGAAGTAACATTAGTTTATATTAGAGAAAAGGGATCATGAGCCCGAAGATACAGCTAGTCTAGTCATCATCTGCCTAGCCTTTTCCCAACTATATTGGGGTCGGCATCCAGTCTAACTGGATGCAGCTGAATACCAGTATTTTACATGGAGCGACTGCCTATCTGACCTCCACAACCCAGTTAGTCCTGGGTAATACAATACCCCTTGGTAAGACTGGTTGTCAGACTTTCGAGCCACTGACTACCTGTAACGATTGTCAAAGATCTACAAATGACACCCGGGACCAACGGCTTAACGTGCTTTCCGAGGTACGGAGGAAACTCGGCATGTAATGGGTGGTCACCCATCCACGAACCAATCTAGGCAAGCACGGCGTGATGTTTTTTTTTTTTAATCTAAATCTCGAATGACCATATTTATAATTTTTAATTTAACTTATTTTTATTTTATTATATTTTCAAATTTGATTATGGACATTTTTACATTTTATTTGACATGGATAGTACTCGTATTGCATTAATTTATTTTTAAATTTTTCTAGATTATTTTGAGACGTATTATTGGATGGATTATTTTGTGCAGTATTGTGTGGTGTGATTTGTTTTTGATTATTTAATTACTAACATTATTTTTAAGTGTACCTACTAACAAAATTATGGATCTTTGTGTCTGAATTAAATAAATTGAATTGAATTTGAATTTTAACCTAAAGATCGACCTATAGTCTGTTTTTTAATCCCTGAGACCAAATTGACAAGTAAAAATGGCTAACTGACATAGATTTCAATAGGATTTATGTCAGTTTTGACATTTTCACTTGTCAATTTGGTCTCAGGGATTAAAAAACAGACATTAAGTAGCTAGAAGTATTAGAGGAAAGGGACCATTAGCCTGAAGTCACAGCAAGTAGCGCAAGGAAAATGATATGCTCTTAGTCATCGGCGCGCCCATACGTTATCTTATATCTACAATAATATCCATTCAGTCACTCGACAACAGAATGATAAGGAGTGCTACTAAGAAAAATATATTTAGGTTTTACATAATATCACGCCTGTAATCCCCGAAGGTTTAGGCAGAGGTGTCCCTAAATATTAGGGGTTGAAATATGAAAATGCCGATTTGTATGGATAGATAAGTGATATTTCTATACTTATTTTTTCTTGGAAACGTCTGAACTGATTATGATGTAATTGTAAAATATAGTTAAGAAGTGAAAAAAGCTGCGCTGCACTGCGTATCTTAAATTCTCAAAACACAGTCTATGACAAAATGACAAAAAATGCGCGAATCGTTAGTGTTTAGTGTCCGACCGCAGGGCGACTGATGGCCAAAATCAAAGTCTAAACGCAAGAATCGGCAAACGCGACAACCGAAGCAAGCCGAAGTTTTAATAACCTTAAGAAATTCAGTTCAAGATTGACTAGAAGTGAATAATACAGGTATTTTTTTTTCTTTTTTCAAATTACAAGTCTACGAAAAACTGAATTGATTAAAATGACTTTGCAACTTGACAAAAATCACACACTCACATCGAAATGTGTGATCCCCGCCCTCCGCGCCTGTCCTCTTTCACCGCGCTCGCGCATTCCTAAACTTTCGTTCAATTTCAGAGCTTGCTAGAACCTTCAGCTTCTGTGAAAACTTCGGACCATTTTGGCAGAAGCCGAAGATGGCCGAAGTTGGTTTTTTTTGTCGAGGATGGCCGAGTGTAGCCGAAGCCGGACACTAGTGATCTTGCGTTGCTAACTCGCTACTGGAAAAGAACTGTCTGTACTCTTTGAAAAAAAAACATAAATGATTTGTTATGTCTAGCTCTTGAATGTACATTGTACGGCCTTGATACGAATTTATTACATGTGTAGATAAAAGATAAATTAGCCTTGTTTCAATTGGTAAGTGTGTTGATTGGAGATTGTACCTCTGCGATTGGTATCTAACTCTTTAAAGTTCGGCTTCTGCAATCTTGCATGCGCAAACAGTTTGTGCAAGAATTGTCGCAAAAATTGCATGGTGTCTACACAATAGCGACTTGCATGTGCAAACGGTTTGTGCAAAAATTGGCGCAAACACTGTATGGCGTATTATATATTAATAAGTAGGTAAAAAAGTACGGTCTTCACATAGGTACATGCTTAATTGTGCAAATAAATGTTCAAAATAGCATTTTGTGCAAATAAGATTGAGCATGTAGCCGAACCTTTATAGCGTAAAGTACACGCTCAATCTTGTATGCGCAAACAGTTTGTGCAAAAATTGGCGCAAAAACTACATGCTGTCTACACGATAGTGACTTACATGCGCAAACGGTTTGTGCAATAATTGGCGCAAACACTGTATGGTGTATTATACATATAGAGTGACTCGTAATTAGTGACCGATACATAAACACGTGATTGTACTCATGATAACAAACAACTTCCCCAAAGAAACATTTTTTACACTTATTCACTTTTATCACAATAAAACTTACGGAGCCGGCTTGCGAGCCTCGCAGGTGCTCTGCCTACCCACTGTTGCACGGTATGATAGTAATGAGAAAGAACGGCGTCACTCGGCTAACAGCTGATAGGTCAAAGGCGCGCGCCCGCTAGTTTCATACGGCTGTTGTGTTATTGTGATTAAACTGAATGAATATAAAAAAAAATCTTTGGGAAAGTGTTTGTTATCATGAAACAATCACGTGTTTAAGTATCGGTCACTAATTACCAGTCACGCTATATATTAATAAGTAAGTAATAAAAGTACCGTCTTCACGTAGGTACATGCTTAATTGTGCAAATCAATTTTGTACATGTAAACTGGCGTTTTGTGCTAGCCATTTGTGCCGTATACCGTTTTGCCATCTTAATGCATGGGACCAACGGCTTAACATGCTTTATTTTTCCAAAGAGTATTTTGCTTAAAGAAAACGAGCACAAATACTCCAAAAAGGGGTAAAATAAGGGATGACAGTCAGCTTGAAATTTCGTAATTATGACAAGGAGAAATGTTGCCGGATACAAGGCTTGTCTTATTTACAAAATTATGCACACTACGTGAAATTTCTAGAAGTAAATAAAGATTTGTTTTGACAGGTATAATGTCAATATTTGAAGAACCTTTATAGTTTTATAAAACGGCATGAGATGGTTACCAAATATTTATTTAGATCTTTTTATTATTTACGCAAGCGTTACGTTGTTTTTCAAATGCAATGCCCTCTAGATACATGTAACGCCCTCTGGCGGTTATAATATACCTAGCTTTTGACCGCGTCTTCTTCGATACAGTTTTTTATATTAAATGGGTCTACTCTTGACCTGAATCTTGTCCTGAGCGTAGCATGACCACCGTAGAAACGGGTTTTGTTGACGGAATAATCGACAAAATGACAGATTGTGTCGACAAAATGACAGATGTCTTTTCACAATCTGTCATTTTGTCGATTCTTCCATCAACGAAACCCGTTTCTACGGTGGTCATGCTAAGCGTGCTGCTTACTTATTCTGTGAGCTATGACGACAACTCTTGTTCTCTGTCAGATATCCTTGATGAAATGACTGTAAGTACCACTTCAATTGTATGACACTTGACTAAGACCTCGTTATCAATCAGGAAATGATATCATTTAACTTTTACTACAAGAGTATTGAATCGTTTTGTGTCTGATTATTATCTTTTGTTTAGTGCATTAAAGAATATGGAGCTCGTGGCTAAATAATAACAGCCGCTCGGATCGATCTTTAGATTAAGCCGTGCTTGCCTAGGTTGGTCTGTGGATGGGGTCGGAAAGCACGTTATGCCGTTAGTCCCTGCTGTCATTTGTAGATCTTTGACAGTCGTTAGGTGGTCTGCGGCGCAAAAAGTCTGAAACCAGTCTTACCAAGGGGTATCGTATTACCCAGTACTAACTGGGTTGTAGAGGTCAGATGGGCAGTCGCTCCATGTAAAATACTGATATTCAGCTGCATCCGGTTAGACTGGAAGCCGACCCCAATATAGTTGGGAAAAGGCTAGGCAGATGGTGAGTGGTGCTGCCCATCCAATCGTCATCTCTATGCTGAACCTTGTTCCAGATTATATTGAATTCTTCTTCCTGATGCAGCTGAGTATAACCGACCGCTTTAGTGAGTCCTCGCGAAGGTTTCAATTTAAATGGAATGTTCTGAAGGTTGATCACGTATTAGTTCAATTTGCATCGTTGTACCTACGTGGATTATGGTTAATTTAAAGCAAATAAACCTGTGGGATATTGTTAGGACTTTGTGGACGCTTAATGTGACTTTGATGGGGCAAGGCCGAGGACTTATTAAAGCGGTCGGGCTATACTAGTATTTGACTTAAAATGACCGCCTTCTCGTTTTACTTTGAGAAGTTTATTTGATCACCACTGCTCTCAAAACGGTAAAGAAACCGTCAAGTCTTAGAACCACAAATTCAAACATATATATCTTCTTAACGTGTCGATGGCAATCTAAATAGTGTCAGCCCAGAACTGAGCAACTAGTTTGGCGATTTCGTTAGCGTCCATCAGTTCATTCAAATAAATGATATTGTGACAATTACCAACCCGCACTGAGCCCGCGTGGTGGATAACCGCCCACTTATAATCGCGAGACGGCGCCTGAGTCCCAACAGGGGAAACATTATAATCTGATTAATGCATTACTGCCTTCTAACCTCCAGAAATTGGGCAACACAATACACCTCGTTTGTCAGACTATCGAGCTATGATGGACACTTCTAATCATATGAGTCAGTTTTTACTCACAGTTAAGTGAAGGGCGTGGTTCATTAATTTCTTACAACCACATGGCCGTTGAAAACAGGCTCTATACCGAAATCAGACGCTTCTCTTTCCGTTAATTCTTTCTTTTCATTATTATCATCTTCCTGCCCTTGTCCCATGTTACTTGGGGTCGGCGCAACACGTTTTTCTCTTCCATTCTCCTCTGTCAACCGTCATGCTATCATTTACTCCTTTTTCTCTCATTAATTCCTCACATAATTCTTCCATCTTTTCTTTGCCTGCAATTCGGCATTTCATATTTCACACAAAAGGAAAAATGAATTCAAACAAAAAGATGTCAGCCGCATTAACGGTTCATGTAAAGCGTTTGATATAAGTACTAGCTTTTGCCCGCGGCTTCGCTCGCGTTAATTTAGAATTTGACAATCAATTCGGGTTGTACTCTGCTTGTAATAATATAATTCAATCATGATTCGGAAGACACGTGGCGACATCTATTATCATAAGAACTTTATTGTTGGAACACTACTCTTTTTCGGGATGAAAGGTACCCTATGTCCGTTTCTGTACACCTGATAACGTATATACAAAATTTCAGGACGATCGCGGTTCAGTGGTTTAGGCGTGAAAGGTAACAAACAAACTTACTTTCATATTTATGATATTATTAAGGATTAGGAACATCAAAATACGTGCATATTTTCATTAATAATTCCCTTATCAAATAAAAGGGTGCTCCAAATGCAAATCTAAGTCACTGCCCAAGATTTGCATCAGTTAAATTATGATAAGATGGCCTCTTATCATGCAGTGGTCGGTATTATCACCGGTGAGCTAAGGCCTAGTGATAACACTTCACTGCCTAACCCATTTAACATTCCTACCGTGAAGGTTACACAGAATCCACAAATATGTAAACTTCCTAGAGAGAAATAAAGATTATTTTTACTTTCAATAATCAATTGAACAAATTCCAGTATCGATTTCCAATGCGCCGCCATTTTTCACGGCCTTATCTACACTGATTTTGATTCCTTTAAAAATTATTACGTAATACTCACAGCTAGTTTGTGCTGACACCGCTCCAACCACACACGCAAATAGAAAAAAGTCTTTAAAACCCATTTTAGCACTTCACAAACACTGTAGGATTAAATCCTACTTTAATTTTCTAAGTCCCGGCGCTGTCGACTTTACCGCAGCGTTCGACTCTGTTGCCCTCAATGGCTAATCTCATTTAAAATGTATGACTAGTGTACCTATAGGTGATCATATCTTATCAGTTTCGAAATTCACCGTAAAGGTGGGTGATATAATAGCTGATAAACTGATAACGATGCGTCGGGCGATTTTCACGGCGCGGCGAAGCGGTGTCCCGCAGGGAATCGTATTAGGCCCTTTGGCCTTGATATTTTTTTTGCTACGGTATCAATTTTATGGGATTATTTTATACTAGCACTGTTGAACTTTTTAAAGACGGCGATAAATTTTATCGTGGACATTTTTAGTTTGAAGTAGAAATCATACTGGTTTGACTGAATAAAAAGGAGAATATATTAGTCATGAAAACTTTGTTTGATTTCGTAATATTACACCATTTTAAGAATTCCTGTTGCTGTTTTTGGAGAATGCTTTTTTTTGTTTTGAAACACCTCCACAACGGAGTTGTTTCAAGTAAAAATCTTACATTAAAACATGTATTTAAAAAAACTTGTGACAAAGTTGGAACTTTGACCCCCAATATCTCCGTAACTAGATGGTTCCTAGGGTATGGTCTAGAACAAAAATATGATCGCAATGACCGGGAGAACAAGTGCCTTTCGGCTTCGTTAAGGGTCTTGTTACACACTTTTTTTAAAAGCTTGTTTTTTACTATAAGCTTTTTGCTATGTCTGTTTGTCGACCTCGAAAATAACATAAAATTCCTAGCAGTCGACATCCGTATCGCCGATTTAATAGAATATCAATCCATTTCCTATGAAACTTTATGAGTCAAGATAAAAATATGAAAGACAGTGTCGCAGTTATTGGAAAGTAGATATAACGCTGTTGATTTGTCATATATTATTGAGTACGATGTTCCGGAAGTCAGTTTAACACTAATAGGATATGACGTATCCTGTTATTGATATCAGATCATGATGATATCAGACTTTCTTTTTCGTGTGGTTAGTGCCTAACCTGATGGCAGAATTTTTATACCGCCCGTGGGCCTCTATGCCGTCGAGAAATATCTCTCAGGCATGCTGGTTTGGTTTCCGGTTCCTCACGATGTCTTGCTTCACCGAAGCAAGCGAATACGCATTTTCTTTTTCAGATGGGAAATCATCAAATGACCCCTCCCTCTCTGGGTGGAGTGGGAGGGAGTGTCAGACTTTTACTGACTAAAACCCATCCATGTTCCTTCTTTGCCCTTTGTGTTCCAGGGCCGCGGTATCCCTTTCGAACAGTCCCGCAGCCCCGGCAGGCATCGGCCCTTGCGGACCTTTTCCTGTTTGCTGACATCTCTTTGAGGCGCGCGTGGAACACGAACGCGCCGTCGACAAGGCCTCTCGCCTTAAGACGGACGGACGGCGAGCTAGCCCATTACTCACCGTCCACAGGCCCGCGCCTACGGTAGTCGGGAGCCTCCACCTGGCCCCCGAGTGCAATACGCACTTGAATTAGAACAATCAGAGGGCCGTGTCTTGGGTTCGAAGTTCGAACTCGACACCTATGACTAACTTGGCTATCACTGTGCACGGCGCCATGTAAAAGAGTGGTATTCAGCTGCACCCAGTTAGACTGGAAGCCGACTCCAATATAGTTATCTCTGCGACAGATGATTTCTTTTTTCTATATTTCAAGAGAACAAGACGAATTCTGCTATAAAAAACGGAACTTAAATCTAAAAATAGTGATTCAAACAATCGAATTTCCTCCGAATAAGGAAAAGTCAAAGAAAATGGAATAATCTTTCATGAATAAATATTAGAAGTAGTTAACAGTTCTGATAGCAATCATGATCTCAGCGTCAAGGAGATAAGATTCAAAATTGCTTGGTTTTCAAAGTCTACCTTAGTATATAGTGAGCTGTATGAAGTAAATAACATAACCGTTGACATATTGCAGGAAATATACAGAAGTATTAATCCTGCATGGTTCTCGGAGGCTGTTTTGTGACTGCATACCTTTGCTTCTCCTTCAACCTGCGGCGCTAAGCGCCGTAAAAAATCAAATTAAATCATAGTTATAAGCAGATACACGGCTACTATCCTTACCTCTATCCAACAAAATGCTAAGGTACTGGGTTGCCTCGGATACAACTCGCTAGAGGTAAGGCGAGCTAGAGATCAGCTCACAATAGCCTTTAAGAGGCTCCGTGGCGCTATTGACGCCCCTGGATCTGCTTGATGTGCTGGCGCGCTTCTTTGTTCCAGACAATTACTGCCGCGGCAGAACGCACAGGCTGTTTGCCGTGCCTCCATATTGTACTGTTGCACGTGCTAAGTCGCCAATTCCTCGCACTCTGGCCGCGCTTAATGATCTCTTGGATTCTAATCCAACAGACGATCTGTTTGCTGATGGATGGACGAAGATTATATTGGTAAATGGTATGTCAGAAGTACTGTGAGAGGAATTTATGAAAGTGTTGTTAACCTTCTTTTTTTATTTATTGTTTTCACTTCAAATTTGTTACTGTAATTCGTCGTAAAGGACAATGGGCATCGATGTATAGGCATATGCCCCAAGGTCCAATAGCCATAAGATACACATAATTGAAAAGAGCTTTTTACGGAGAACCTTTGCTACTAACACGACTTTTGGCAATTCGTAGTACGTTCGGAGTTATTGAACTACATATGTAACTAGTTGGACAACGAAGTTAAGATTTTCTTGGCATCAATTAAGGTTTTCTGGGTAACCAATAGTAAAAACATATAATCCATTTCATAGAGGTTTTTAAGGAGAACCTTTGCCAGAAACACGACTTTCGCCAATTCGTTGTCCGTTCGGAGTTATTGAACTAAATAGGTGACTATTTGAGCACCGAAGTTAAGACTTTCTGGGTGACCAATAGCAATAACATATATACCATTGCAGAGATCTTTTCAATGACAACTTTTGGTACTAAAATAACTTTTGCTAATTCGCAGTCCGTTCAGAGTTATTGAACTAAATAGCTGACTAGTTGGACACCGAAGTTAAGATTCTCTTAGCAACCAATAGCCATAAGATATACATCATTAGATAGAGCTTTTTGACTAGAACCTTTGCCAGTTACACGACTTTTCCCAATTCGTATTCCAGTCGGAGTTATTGACCTAAATAGGTGACTATTTGAGCACCGAAGTAAAGATTTTCTGGGTAACCAATAGCAATAAGATATACATCATTGTATAGAGCTTTTCAAGGAAAACCTTTGCCATTTAACGACTTTCACCAATTCGTATTCCGTTTGGAGTTATTGACAAAAATAGCTGACTAGTTGGACACCGAAGTTAAAATTTTCTTGGCAACCAATTAAGGTTATCTGGGTTACCAATAGTTATAACATATGATGCATTGCATAGAGCCTTTTAGAGAGAACTTTTGCTACTAGCATCACTTTAGCTAATTCCTATTCCGTTCGGAGTTATTGACATAAATAGGTGACTATTTGAGCAGCGAAGTTAACGTTTTCTGGGAAACCAATAGCAATAAAATATACACCATTGGAGAGAGCTCTTCTATGAGAACTTTTGCTACTAACATAACTTTTGCTAATTCGCAGGCTGTTCGGAGTTATTGACCTAAATAAGTACTAGTTGGACACCGAAGTTAAGATTTTATTTACAACCAATTAAGAGTTTACGGGCAACCAATAGTCATACGATATACACTATTGGATAGAGCTTTTCAAAGAGAACTTTTGCTACTAGCACCACTTTTGCTAATTCGTAGTCTATTCAGAATTATTGACCTAAGTGTGTGTCTAATTGAGCACCGAAGTTAACATTTTCTGGGTAACCATTAGCTATAAGACGTACACCATTCGAAAGAGCTTTCAATTAGAATATTTGCTACTATACAACTTTTGCTAATTCGTAGTCTGTTCGGTTTTATTGATCTAACTAGGTAGTTGATTAGGCACCGAAGTGTAGCTCCTCTCTGACTCTGAATCGAGAAAAGTTGTCAAAGCAAGAAATATTCTTCTAGTTGAGATCAATTCATTGATACATATCTTGATGTTATTGGGCGTTGGGGTTGTGTTAACGATCTATCCAAGTTACTGTTACTGTAAGGATTTGCTCCTAAAATAGCATTTTAAGATGTCAATATTTTGAAAATGATGTTTATAGGCTTATAATATGATGTTTGAAACGTACAGTATTAATGAAAGTTAAAAAAATGACGAAATAACAGTATTTAATCTAACTTAATTTCTCAACATTAGACCTCTGTAGCTCCTCTCTGACTCTGAATCGAGAGAAGTCGCCATAATAAGAAATGTTCTTCTTAAAGAGATCTATCCATTGGTATATATCTTAACGCTATTGGACGCCAGGGCAATTCTGCCCATTCTCCTTTAATAAATAAATAAATAGTTTCCTAATGATTACCGACGTAATACATTTCGTTCTATTATTTTATTTCTTCGTAAGTGTATTGATAAACTTCGTAACATACACGTCGTGGGCATTTTATCACAACAGTTCTCGGCTTACAATTCAATTCCGCCTCGGCTGTAATGACAGAGTTTGCCCACTTGTTTCATAATGTACATTTTACTACTACTACTGCTCCCCTGTCGCCTGTCAGATAGCAACAGCATGATATCACTACTTAAATAAAGAGCTCAGAGCAAACACGGCGCTGATCAATACTACCACGCATCTTATCACACTGATAACGCGGCTTAAGTACATGTAAACGTAAAATGATATTTGTGGTGAAGGAATATGACCTCTAGACTGTGGTGAAGACGTTTTAAAATGTATTCCTTCGTTCGCGTGAAATTATTATAAAAAATATTACTTCCCTTTCGAATCTGATTTTGTTACCAATTTCAAGGATTTTATTTTTATTGCACGGAACCTTAATTCTTATTCTAAAATAAAATAAGCCTATGTTAGACCTTATAACATCAGCTATCTACCAGTAAATTCCCGTCAAAATCGGTCCAGCCATTTCGGAGATTAGCCGGAATATACAGACAGACAGACGTACAGATAAAAATTGAAAAAAATGTGTTTTTGTTATAAGTGCCGTAGGTACATATTTTCATATGCTTTCAGTAAAAGGCTGTTATTTTGATGTTACAAACGGACACTTCAATTTTATTTATTTGTATAGATTTGGAGAGCTTCAAATTGCGTAATTAAACTAGCTGTTGCCAACATAAAACTGTTGTTAACATAAAACATAATATCTGCCACTCGGCAATAGTAGAATTAGTTTTCTATCAGTGAAAGAATATTTGAAATCAGATTAATAGTTTTGGCGATTATCTTCTACAATCAAACTTGCGAATTTTACCTCTTTTTATTAATAGTCCTGAATTTAACCCAAGTATTAAAGACAAGCCGTCAACCAAGCATTCTGTACATCAAACTAAGTAACTTTACGCAAAAGTTATTGCTGGGAAACGATACGTGTGATCCTAATCATCTTTTACACGATGTCAGAAGCCTGAAAGTCTGACAACCATTCTTTTCAAGGGGTATCGTATTGCCCACTAACTGGGTTGTGGACTTCTGGAGGTCAGATAGACAGTCGCTCCATGTTAATTAGTGATAATTAGTTGGCTTGAGCTACAACAATGAAATTCACTCAAAAAAAAATAACGACTGTTGCAATAAAATTAATAAAACTCATAATGCTTCAATTGAATTCAACCTAGAGCTGGAAATTGTAGGCTTCCAGTCTAACTGAATGCAGCTGAATACCAGTATTTTACTTTAAGCAAATGCCTATATGACTTCCACAACCCAGTCAGTTTATAGGTACTCTTTGCAGTCAGTTCTACTGGGTAATACGAAACCCCTTGGTAAGACCTGTTTCGACTGTCAAAGATCTACAACTGACAACCGGGACCAACGTATAGGAAAACTCGGTATGTAATGGGTCTACCCTAGGCAAGCACGGCTTAACCTAAAGATCGACCAGAGCGGCTGTTATTATTTAGCCACGAGCTGCTCAACCTAAACTGGAAATATTCTTCACTATTATTTTCATTTCTTGTAAGTAAAACTTTGGTCGTATGCTTTAAAAGAAACGTGTTATCGCCATCGATACTTGTGTGTTGCCATAAAATATTTTTTTATTTCCAAGAGTTTCTGCAGTCCAAAACACCAAATATTTATGCAGTGGTCAAAACAATAGTAAAACTTTACATATAATACTTAAGTATACTTACTAATGCGTATCAGATTCTCCCTTAAGAATGTTGGTTGCGTGGAGTTTCAACCCATCAAAAAAATGACATGTAGTCTGATATGCCTGATACTACTGATGCTTCGAAAATTCAAGTGTATAAAACTTACAACACCGAATAAAAGGACTTTATTTTTGAATGAGTTTAATTTTCTTAATGATCAATGAATAAAATCAACTTACTACAGTTCTAAATAATGTCCATTTAGTTTATTTATCAATACTACAAACAAAACTACTTTATTTACTATCAAAGAGCGTACAATATACTCTTATAAATGTTGATACCGTGTTTATTAAAGTTGTCATTAAAAACTGTTCCGCAATGCATAAAATTGCTTGATAGTACTCACTTTTTGCCTTTGGGTAAAAATTAAAAAATTATGATTTTCCAATTTGGAGACAAATCAAAAATCATCTGGCAACCCTGGTCAACATCTGTCAAAGTGAAGTCGATCGATTTTGTGTTATGTTACTGTTAACCGCTGATATAAAGTATGTATTCTGTTCTTTAGTAGTAACTAGTGCTCAAAGCCGACTGAAACTAACAAAAGTGTTTTACAATACCCTAATACAATTATATAAAGAAGCAAAAACAAAATGGAATTACCCTCGACATCGTCATCACCATATATCCCAAACAACAACGACGATGCCATCAAAAACTGGACGAAGGAAGAAAAGTTCAGCCTCATACAAGCTCTGAAAACCGTTGGCCGTCAAGACATAAAAAAAATTCAAGAATATGTAATCACGAAGAACGTGGAAGAAACCAAAGCGGCCGTGGATTATTTCTCGAGCATCGCTCTGCAGCATCCTACGTTCAAAAAACAGAACGAAACAAAACCGAAATCAGAAAAAAAACAGCGCGCGCCTTTGACAGACTGGGCAAAATTATTAACAGACAATTTAAACTACAGTGAACTCACTACAGAAACTGCTACAGCGTTAAGAATGATTGCTGATTTGGAGAAGATTCCTCCTAAAGAAGTCACAGACAATATAGACTTTAGACAGTTTTACCATCAACTCGCCAACGCTATGGAAGGTAAACCAATGACTCCTGACGTAGGTACCACCGCAGTTCTCCACAAATGTCTGATAGAGACGGCGCTGTCCAGCAAAGCGTTTATCAACTCTCCGGCCTTAAGATCTATTGTTAATAACATAGATTTTTCTGATGAAAAGATTAATCGGTTCCCACGGCCTACGGATGACCAGGAACTGGCAATTCTCAGGCATCTAGCTTCCCAACGGAGCTTCAATCCGTTAAATATACCCGAAGAACATCTGAAGCCATCAAGTTCATATCCGTCAAGCCAACCCTTCATGCCATCAACTTCAAATCTGTCAAGCGTATCCTTCAAGCCATCAACTTCAAATCCGTCAACAAGCCAATCCTTCAAGCCATCAACTTTAAACAAATCTATGCCTAATAAAAAGGCTAGAAATACGTGAAAATGTATCTTAAAATGGCTTTTTCATGAATGTACCATTTTTTTTCATATTGAAAATATGTCATTCAACATTTTGTCAGTGGCTCTGCCTGTAAGTATGTAGGACAGGGGATGAAAACAGTATCTGGGATAACATATGTCCCTGGACCTAGGTTGACGTCTATCCATATGCCAGAGATTTTAATTATAACTTCCTGCCTTTTTATTTATTTACTTATTTAGCCACTCTCTGTTTTGATAAATAACTTTTTTTGTATTGATGGAGCTTGTGATTAAATAATAACAGCCGCTCGGTCTATCTTCAGGTCCACGCATGTAACCTGTATAATCGCTGGCTGCCTTCAATCATCTCCCTAGCCTTTTCCCAACTATGTTGAGGTATACAATTGACAGCGGACCAATGGCTTAAAATGCTTGCTGAGGCATGGAGGTAACTCGAATGTTATGGGTACGGACCAAGGACCAATTTAGGCAAGCGCGGCTTAACCTTAAGATCGACCCGAGCGGCTGTTATTATTTAGCCACGAGCTCCTCGATTAATTTCTATGTGGGGGGCTCAAAATTATGTTCTGAATACGTGGTAACCATTTGTGTGTTGGTGTCTCTCCCACCGTGTATCTGTGATGGGTTCACTGTGCCCCATGTTTTATTGTTTAGTGCTAGGTTTAGTAATTTCTTAACTTTTATACTAGATTTAAGCATACTATTGTGAACCTAATTATGTAAAACCATTAAAAAAAAGTCCTGATGTGTATTCTTCATGAGTCATTTTGATGTCTCAAAATAAATCTTTTCTGTAGATACAATGAGTTTTATTTCTTGTACTAGTGTATGGTGTATTTTAATAAACATGCATTAACTCTTCGGGGATTACAGGCGTGTAGGGTTGCCAACTTTTTTTAGACCAAATATAGTATTTTTGGATTCAGTACCCATAAAAATATAGTAGATAGGGAATTAATAAAAAAAATATACCTAGTATATTAAAAAAAAAAATTACATATTATTTCTTTAATTTAATTTAATTTAATCATTTAATTCAAGCAACAAGACTCATAGTGTTAGTAACAAAGTAGGTACTTACTTATAAAACTATGTTAGTAATACACTCACAAAGACAAAAACAGAAACAGATTGTGACATCATTGCTGCAAGGTGACAGGCCCAGCCGAAACCTTGCAGCAGTGGTTCACAAACTCACAATCAAGCCTGCTTGCTATCATAGATAGATAGACACAAAAGACATAGCACAACACACAGAAGCACAATTAAATAATAAAAATTACACGACTATATAACTATATAAAAACAAGGCGCCAATTTACAAAAAGAAAAACATATTTACGAAATAGTATGTCATGGTGTTCATTCAAACCTTTGCAACTACCGTCCTATATCTCTCCTTTCTCAAATTTATAAACTATTTGCCAAAATTATATGTAATCGTCTCACCCGCCGACTAGACGACTGCCAGGCCGTTGAACAAGCCGGTTTCCGAAGTGGTTTCTCTACGATAGACCACATTCATACCGTGAAGCAGATTATGGAGAAGAGCGCAGAATACAATCGGCCACTATGTTTAGCTTTCGTCGATTATGAGAAGGCATTCGACAGTATCGAACATTGGGCCGTGTTTAACTCTCTCCATCGCTGCCAGATCGACGCTCAATATGTAGACGTACTCAGGGAGTTGTACAATGCGGCAACAATGCAGGTCAGATTGCACGAACTCACCGCACCAATTTCGATCAAAAGGGGAGTGCGACAAGGAGATACCATTTCGCCTAAACTTTTCACTGCTGCTCTGGAAGACATAATGAAAACATTGAAATGGGACCAAAGTGGTGTAAACGTCAATGGTGTCTACTTGTCGCACCTTCGGTTTGCGGATGACCTCGTGTTGTTCGCCGAATCCCTGAAAGACCTTCAGGGTATGCTGGAACAACTTTTTGATGCTTCTCTACAAGTTGGCTTAAGAATGAACATGTCCAAGACGAAGGTGATGTCAGGCACTCCGGACGACTCTGTCTCAGCTATTATGGTTGGAAACGAATGTCTGGAGATGGTTGATCATTATGTTTATCTGGGACATGTTCTATCTTTTAACAAGGAGCATTCCAGCAAAGAGATTTCTAGGAGAGTGCAACTCGGATGGGCGGCGTTTGGGAAACTGTAAGATATTTTGCGGTCCAAAAAGATCCCTCAGTGCCTAAAAACCTGCCTTTTTAACCAATGTGTCCTGCCAACAATAACCTACGGTGCCGAGACATGGACCCTCACAAAGGAGACTGTCCACCGAGTACGAGTGGCACAAAGGGCCATGGAGCGAGCCATGCTCGGCATTACCCTCTTAGATCGAGTGCGTAACACCGAAATCCGCCGTCGGACAAAAGTCTACGACGTCGGGGACCGGGCGGTGCGCCTCAAGTGGACCTGGGCAGGACATCTGGCTAGAGATGGCCGATAGAGCAAGGCTTTGACCGAGTGGTGGCCAAGGTTAGGCCAAAGAAACCAGGGCCGTCCTAAAGCTCGTTGGGTTGACGACATCGTCAGAGTCGCGGGAAACACCTGGATGAGGGACGCACAGAACCGGGAAGTGTGGCGGAAAAAAGGGGAGGCCTATACCCAGCAGTGGGTGATTCCGGGCTGATATGATGATGATGATGATGATGTCATGGTGTCACTATACTAGTAACACCATTACACACTTCAAATCAAATGACGAGTACGAGTACGATACAAGGTGCGGTGTGCGTCTCAAGGTTGCACCAAATGGGAGTCCAGCTCAGCATGTGTCAGGCATGCACCTGACGCTGACTGATTTTGTGTGGCCAACATAATAATATACAGTTTAATGCCATATTTGTGGCGCCTTTTATAAATTGGCGGATTCCGCTACGTCCACGACTTAGAATTATTATAGTCTTATCTATTGACAGTTCCTCGCCGGGATTATATAATTCCGCCATTCTTTTATTGATGTAGGCAATTAATTTGTCTAAATTATGATACCAAACCATAAACATCAAAAACTCGATAAAAACGTATTTTTTCCATAGATTAAACAAATAATGTTTTGTCCAATATTCCGAATATCTATTGACTGATGTGTTCCATGTGGAACAATATGCCCAAAAATATAAGAAGCTTTTGAATCGTTAATGGTTTCCATCCGCGAATTCTGGCTTGAGATCCACCTGTCGCATTTAAAATTTGCTGAGCGCACTGATTAGTGGAATCAACAATTATTATTTTTTACAAATCGTCGGTACACAGAAGTGAATTGCGGAAGTGTCAAAGTTATCATACACCCGTATCTCCTCGCGGGAAGTAAAAACTGAAGGACGGGAAAGTGCGCTTCGATGGAGGGTCCACTCTTCGACCCCTGGTTCTTCCGACGAATCTTCTTCCGACTCATGGTCGCTGTCTTCGCTACAGCTACACTCTTGAACGTCTCTAAAAAAAATAAAACGTAAATATGACTTGTGGCCATTTTAAACGAATAAGTACCTGTTAAACTAAAAAAAACTCAACAAGTCAACTTCACCTTATACTAGGAAGAGGCTAGATAATAACAGCCGCTGGTTTCGATCTTAAGGTTAAGCCGCGCTTGCCTTGGTTGGTGCGTGGATGGGTGACCGCCAGCGGCAATTTTTTTTACGGATTTAATGACAAAGGGTTAATCTACACGAAACAGTTAGTCAGATGTCTCAGAAATACGCAGGTATACAGGGTGTAAACAGAGCCTTCACGAAGCCGTCAACCAAGCATTCTGTACATCAAACTAAGTAACCCTACGCAAAAATTATTGCTGGGAAACGACTATTTTTTTGGGGTGATAAATCACGTTTTACGGTAAAACTCAATAACGCTAGTAACGCACTCAAAACTTGGTGCTGATGGATGCTTTGAATAGTAAACAGGTCATGGAGGTAATTAAAGTAAAGTTAAACCTTAAAAAGTACCTAGTATTTAAAAAAAAGTTGTGAAAAACTCTGAACTTTGACCTCTAATATATCCGTAACTAGAAGGTTATATACCAGATACGGTCCAGAACAAAAAAAAACCCGCAATGACGGGAAGAACAAGTGCCTTTCGGCTTCGTTAAGGGTCTTTTTACACCTTTTATAAGGTGTAATTGATTACTACATACCTGTAGGTATTGCGATATTCCATCATCAATTCAGTTGTGAACACAACACAAATAAAAATATTACAAAGTTATATGCTTATTGAAAGACAATACGAAAATGCAAAAACACTCGGTGCGTAAAAGACAGTCTATGAGTATGCAGTCAATTCTAGATTGTCACAATAAATCACCGACGAAGCCGGTTATGCTAGAAGTCATTAAATTGTGTTCAGCAAATACCCTCATTTCATTTGATATTATAGTTTTTTACGAAACGACTAGTATACACCGTGACTTTTTGGTCGTCTTACAACGGGAGCCTAATTCATGTATCCAATGATTAGATACTAAACATTCATTTAAAAAAAAAGATGTTTATGAGATTTGAATAATTTCAAAATAAAAATTTAACTCATTATTATTACGCATGACGTAGTAGAAACACCCTGTTGCTTCCGAAGATCTACTCGACTCTTATGACGGTAAGTACGTTCTACTATTTGACACGTAAACAATATCAACAGATGTTTCATAATTCTAATGTATTATTTATTTGTCTTTGTACCTATTATATTTATTAATGGTAAAAAAAAAGAATCGTGTCTAGAGATATTTTATGTCGGATACTTTGAGTGGACCACCTTTGTAAGACGACTAAAAAGTCACGGTGTATATTTTTCTATTTTGACCGCCTAAAAGCGTTAAATCAACGTATGTGCGCAGGTTAAAACCGAGTCCAGTAAACAGTGCACAGGTCAGAATGTATCGGGGTAGCAACACGGTTCCAAAGGTAAGTCAATCAGAGTCGAGTAGGAAAGTCATTTTCACAAACAAACTTAAAAACTTTAGCACGCGAGAGCGAGTATTCGATATAGGGCTGGCCGCAAGCGCAAACAAATACCGAAAAATGAGACGAGATCTCGCGAGATCCCTCGAGATCGGGAATGCATTCCCTAAACCTCACAACTGACCTGCAAATTGCAAAAAACGTAAGAAAATTTGAATTTCGCGAGCTGCCCTGGCAGTCCCTCGGTATAGTCATATAATCAGTGACATCTAAAAAGTTCGCGAGGATTTTTACTCTGACCGGTAATGGCCGCAAGCCCGGCCCCGCGGACAGGGCAGAATTTGTTACGTATATCGCCTACTTGACCACGAATAAATAGATCCTTCATATCTCCTTTAGACAAATGTCGACTATGACAGTTGAGAAGAATAATAACTGTCACGAGCATTCAAAATTAGAATGGACATTTTACAGCGTTGTTTCAGGTATTTTTCTATATTGGGTTAAAAAAAGTAGAATAAATTTTTCTACATTTTTATCAATGTGAGATCAAATTCTTGTTGTGAAAAAAACTGATGACTTCCAGTTGTGGAGAATTAAATTATTGTCGCAAATGAGAAAATATAGTACTTTGCAAAGTGTTGGTAAGTTTTTAAAGCTGTAAAAGTGACTATATGCGGGTCATGGAGACGCCAGCACATTAAGCTACGACAATCTATCATCATCTGCCTAGGCTTTTCCCAACTATGTTGGGGTCGGCTTCCAGTCTAACCGGATGCAGCTGAATACCAGTATTTTACATGGAGCGACTGCCTATCTGACCTCCACAACCCAGTGAGTACTAGGTAATCCGATACCCCTTGGTAAGACTGGTTGTCAGACTTTTTGGGCCACTGACTACCTGTAACGACTGTCAAAGATCTACAAATGACACCCGGGACCAACGGCTTAACGTGCTTTCTACAATCTATCAAGTTTCTTTAATAGTTTTTCAAATTTATCGCTTGAGTATTAGGTCAAAGTGTGGAACTCTGTGTTCCCTCCCACATTTAACCCGTCTGCCTTCAAAGCAAGAGTGAACAGGCATCTTCTGGGCACGCTCGTTCCATCATAGACCTCATCTACCGCTTTCCATCAGGCGTGATCGAGGTCAAGAGCTGGCCCATTTTGAAAAAAAAAGAGGTTCAACTATGATTCGGAAAATGTTACAGTTTCGAGTAGTTTGATTTACTGGCGTAGAGGCGTCGTACATCCGATTCTGTAATATTTGCAAAGAGTTACTCGATAACGTACTGCGTAAAGGTCAGATAGGCAGTCGCTCCATGTAAAATACTGGTATTCAGCTGCAACCGGTTAGACTGCGCTTAGGCCGCCGAGTGCGGACGCTGGCCTAAACAATTACGAGACATCTCCACTTCTCTCTGTTCAGCCGTTTTTATTAAAGCTAAGCGGACACGAGAAGTGCAAATAACAAAATTCTATTAGCTGGCATAACACCTCCACATGTCCGAAGAGAAGTCGTAAGCGCAGTGGAGAAACAAAAACTGGACCAACACCAGACACCCACTACACGGCGCCCAACTGCCAAAGCAGCGGCAGAAAACCAGGGACAGTTTTTTAAAAACCGCAGCGTCCTTATCAAGAAACCTGGCTGACGCCCGAAGTAAGCTGCGGGGAAATAGCTGTCCCCCTCCCACTCACTATTTACCACCACGTGAGCATCTTCCTGCAAGGTCTAACCTTCCGTGGTCCACCTGGAAGTCCCTGAACGGTCTCCGGACTCAAGTGGGAAGATGTAACTCCAACCTCGTTAATTGGGGTTACCTCAACGAAACAGCAGCGGGGTGCGGTTGTGGAGCGGTGTCGCAAACTATGCCCCACCTCCTATCCTGCCCTCTTAGCCTAAAAACATGCAGCCGAAGTGACATTTGCGCTGCCACCGACGACGCGGTGGAAACGAAGTTTTGGGCTGACAAAATATAAAAAATTATCGTGCCAGCGATACGAATGCCTCCTCTCGACTCATCTTGGCTTCTGAGGAATCTGGCTCGAAGTCATAGTGCGCACCCAAAATTAATTGGGATAAGTAGTGGTAGGAGGAATGATATGATATTAACGGAGTTGCGAATTCGGAGGCATGAGAAGTTCTGTGAAAAGACTGCACAGCGGAGACGAGAAGAGAAGTGAGCGGTGTGCTGTGAGCGGCGTGTGGTGAGGGGTGTGCTGCGAATGGTTTGCGGTGAGCGGTGCACATGTCCCCTCCTCTCCGCTTTGCACATCACCGCACAGTTTTGATAGATCCACCTTAGCTCTTACGCATCTCCTCTCCGCTTCGCACATCTCCGCTCGTCTCCTCTTTGGTGGTGTCCGGGCCTTCTTGCATACTTCTCCACTAGTCGTCATCTCATGAGTCTGGTGACTCATCTTCATTGTATCCATATGATCTTTCTCCGTCCAAATGATACTGACTTTTGTTTTCTTCTCAACAAGGTGGCTGTTGGGAGGTGTTGGGGGGGAGTGACCGTGGGGGTGAGTTACAGTTCCGGTACTAGGACTACCGGCGCCCTGGGCGAGATTACGACGACGCCCCTCTCATCTCTTCGAGAGTAGGGGTGCGGAAAATTAAGCACCCCACCGCGCCTTAAAGGTAAGATTCTCTTTATTGTTTATTTTATTGGAACAGTGGCAAGCTCTAGCGAAAGAGTCAAAATGTCTTCAGACACGACCTCTTTTGCACCTGAATACCCTCGTGTCGCAAAAGCCGAAATAGCTTGCTCTGAAGTCTATCACCCGACTCACTGGCTAGCACTCTACGGAAAGAGAAAATGGCGAGGTAGTGCATTCTTACCTAACCCATTGGTTCCACCTGCTGAAAATCTCCCACCTGGACATGAGTTGCCATGGCTGACCTGGAAGTCTTTAAATAGACTCCGGACCTAGCTAAGTCAGAGCAAGGAAATCTTCTCAAGTGGAGATTCATTATTGACTCTGCCCTGGAGTGCAAATGTGGTGCTGTTCCACAAATGATGGGGCACTTAATATCGTGTCCTGCGTGTCCTGTTGTTTGTACATTACAGGATCTGATGGACGCTAAGGCGCCAAAATAGTGTCTCAGTTCTGTGTCGACACAATTTAGATTGCCATCGACACGCTAAGAAGAAGATAGGATGTCTCCAGTAAGGGAGAATGTAAATGCAAGATCGATGTGTGCTAGAATTTTAGACCCCAACTAGGATATCATTGTCATCATCAGGCTTCAGGAGTCCACTGCTGAACATAGGCCTCTCCTATTGAACGCCATCCAGCTCAATTCTCGTAATCCCCATAATTAGCACAGTGTAGTTACTTAAACTGGTAACATAAAAAGCGTCGAATAACAAAGAAGAAGGATCAAAATTAACCCACGCCCTACAGCAAAGAGAAGTATCTCAAAAAAATGATAAAAATGGGTATAAAAAGATGGCATACTTCGATCGAACGAATTTTCATAGCAATCTTTTTAAATGCTAGACTGTAAGGATGGAGTTTGGAAGTATGCCATCTTTTCAAACCCATTTTTATCATTTTTTTGAGACACTTCTCGTTGATGTAGGACTGACGTGGGTTAATTTTGTATGGACCGTGCTCCTTCTTCTTTAGAAGTCACAATAGTATAAGATGACAGGCACTGATGTAGTATCCATTGGAAAGACTGGCGGTCAGGCTCCTGGGCGTCTGACTACCTGTAACTCTGGGTCTGTCCATGGTATCATTTTTTTCCTCCATGTGGGAATCCACAATGGATGCCCTTTGCCCTGAGGAGAGCGGAGGGGTATGTCAGACTCGTACTGACTACAACCACACCGGTGTTCCCTCGCACACTTGCGTCAGGCGGCAGCAGAGCCTAATGCGACTTCCGCTGCCGCCTGCTTGACCTGCGGTCCTCGTCCCGGGGGGAGGGGGGAGGGGAAGTGAGGTGTAAAACTCCCCCGTAAGAGAGGCAGGCGTGGAACACTATGCGCCGCCTTGAGTCCAGTGTGATGGGGGCGACGGATGTCAACCATGGTTTAAGTCCCTTCACCTAAAAAGAACGCTGAGTGACAGTGGAGGGGATGTGTTTGCGTACGTTATACAGCCGCGTCCTAAAGTACTAAGCTATTGTTTTATTATAAAGGGTGTAAAAAGACCCTTAACGAAGCCGGAAGGCACTTGTTCTCCCCGTCATTGTGATCATTTTTTTGTTCTGGACCATACCTGGGAACCTTCTAGTTACGGAGGTATTGGGGGTCAAAGTTCCAATTTTTTCACAAGTTTTTTTTTAAATACTACTTTTTAAGGTTCTAACTTTACTCCAATTACCTCCATGGTCCGTTTACCATTCAAAGCATCCATCAGCAATAAGTTTTGAGCGCATTATATTGAGTTTTACCGTAAAATGTGATTTTTGACCCCAAAAAAAATTTCGTTTCCCAGCAAAAATTTTTGCGTAAAGTTACTTAGTTTGATGTACAGAATGCTTGGTTGACGGCTTGGTGAAGGGTCTGTTTACACCCCGTATAAATATAGGTAATTGTTTCATTGTAGAATCGTAATAGGTACTTTACTAGCTACTTAGTACTTTGGAAAAGGCTGGAATAAAAAAAATTAAGAAAGTTTATTTGAGCGGTCAGCGTTCTTTTTACGAGACGGGACCTATATCATCATTCAACCTCTTCTGCACGCGTAGCATGACCACCGTAGAAACGGGTTTCTTTGACGGAAGAATAGACAAAATTACAGATTGTGTCGACAAAATGACAGATTTCTTTTCACAATCTGTCAGTTTGTCGATTCTTCCGTCAACAAAACCCGTTTCTATGGTTGACATGCTACGCGTGCTGGAGTAGAGACTAGAGATTGTTTTTACTCGAACCTGTTTTTCTTTCAGGCAAAACATGGCAGCATGTCGTCGAAAGAAGAAGAAGTAAGTATAAATACAAATAAATAATTAAAATTAAATTTAAAATTTAAAAAACCCCCAACGAAAATATAAAACATGAAAGATAAATACCCACTTTCATCCCCCACATCTAGTAAATGGCCTGAACCGATTTTGATAAAACGTATCTAAGAACCATCGCCAAGAAACTAGCTTTCAAATAAAAAAACTGCATCCAAATCGGTTCACTGGTTTAAGAGCTACAGTGCCAGAGACAGACCCACACACACATTGCGGTCAAACTTATAACACCCCTCTTTTTGCGTCGGGGTTAAAAACATAACATCACGCCTGTAATCCCCGAAGGGTTAGGCAGAGGTGCATCTAATAGTACACCCACATTTCGCAGTTATATTTTTAAGTCTCATGCTGCTCCACGGAGGCGAGCCTTTTGCCATAAATCCAAACTCCATGGCTACTGAGAGATTCCTGATGGAAAAACCCAATAACACTTTTCTCGACCCGGGAATCAAACACAGGACCTCATGCTCTGAAGTCGCGTTATTTATTTATTTATAGATAGGAGAACCAACAGCTATGACAAATGAATAACAATTGTATAGGCAACACAGAGCCAATTACAGGTTCTCACGAGTAAACACCTAAAAGAAAGTAAAAATCTTAGGATCACTAGATAACAAGCACGATAAAAATAAAATAAAAGTAATTAGACTAAGATACAATAAGCACTATAAACACTCAGACACCAGGTTAAGCATTAATGACACGGGGAAAAAGAAAAAAAAACACTACGCGTTTTTAAAAAGTTAGCATTCAGCCGAGTGCGTGCTGCATAGGTTTTGGTGGTAAATGGGTCAAATGAGAACTCTTTATTTTTTGTTATATCAGCCCATATTATAGTCCCACTGGTGGTCTACCAAACTAATGTTCTTTTATTGTTTTGTTTCAGACCGTGCAGAACGTAAGTATATACTATGCCTGTAATCATCCTAATTATAAATGCGAAAATAAGTTTGTTTGTTACCGTTTCACGCCTAAACCACTGAACCGATCATCCTGAAAATTTTCGTACACGTTGTCAGGTGTACAGAAACGGACATAGGGTAACTTTCATCCCGAAGAAGAGTACAGTTCCTGAGGAAAACAACAATAACGTTTTTATGATAATAGATGGCGCCACGTGTCTTTCGAATCATGATTGAATGATATTATTACAAGCAGAGTACAACCCGGATTGATTGTCAAATTTTAAATTAACGAGAGCAAAGCCGCGGGCAAAAGCTAGTTATTTTAATAAATGAATTGTCTATAAACTAGGACCGTAGGTATAATGGCTGTAAAAATACCATTAACGAAGCCGAAAGGCACTTGTTCTCGCGGTTATTGCGATAATTTTTTATTCTAGATCATACCTGGGAACCTTCTAGTTACGGAGATATGCGGGATCAAAGCTCCAACTTTTTCACAAGTTTTTTTAAAAAGACTTATCTATACATATAATAAGACAGTAAAAAAACTGTGTCTGTACATTGAAGATATTTAAAAAAAAAAAATTGAGTGGGGTTTAGAAACAGTAATAGAGCACGAATCCAAAAAAAAAATTCTGTCTGTTTGTCTGTTTGTCTGTTTATCTGTTTGTCTGTTTGTCTGTTTGTCTGTTTGTTTGTACACGCTAATCTTCGGAACTACTAGACGGATTTGAAAGATTTTTTTTTGTTGTGTAGGTATTAAGTCTGGGCAACATATAGGCTATAATTTATCTTGGAAACTTGAACACCTGATGCAGAACCGCAATAGAATAGCTAAACTATAAGAGATACAAAAATGGTACCATAGCAAAAATTGTTCCACGTGATGAGCATTTTCTGCTGAGAGAATAAATTTGAAGATCTGGAACACCTGATGTGGAACTCCAAGAGTCCAGCTACACTATACCATATATAGGAATGACATCTTAGCAAAAATTGTTCAATCTGATGAGCACTCTCTGTTGACTTATAAAATCGAAGATCTGGAACACCTGTTGTGGAACTCCAAGAGCCCAGCTACACCATAACACATATAGGAATGACGTCTTAGCAAAAATTGTTCAATCTGATGACCACTCTCTGTTGATTTATAAAAATCGAAGATCTGGAACACCTGTTGTGGAACTCCAAGAGCCCAGCTACACAATAACACATATAGGAATGACGTCTTAGCAAACATTGTTCAATCTGATGAGCACTCTCTGTTGACTTATAAAAATCGAAGATCTGGAACACCTGTTGTGGAACTCCAAGAGCCCAGCTACACCATAACATATATAGGAATGACGTCTTAGCAAAAGTTGTTCGGTCTGATGGGCTTTTCCTGTTGACTTCTAAAATCGAAGATCAGAAACATCTGATGTGGATATCAAAGCTATCACTAATTTCACTGTATAATTATAAAATAACATAAGCTGGGAGTATCTCCACGCGGTGAAGGCGGTAACAGTTTAGGACTGATATTCGATGACGACGGTATATCATTGAAAATTTGACTCTACTGGATTAAAACTCCTATTTATTTTTTTTACTTTATCGAATAAATATGCCTTCGGGCTTATGTTATTTGAGTGTTTTAGACTTTTTCCACTTATCTTCGTGACGCGGTAGCTTACCCGGTAACGCAGGGGAGCCAGTCACTTAGATTTTAATTGATCAGGTATCTTCACAATAAAACTATAACCATGCCTAGAAAGAGGTCAAATCTTTCCCAATGTTCCAAAGGAGCTAAAAGATTGAGGATCATAAGATCCCAAGAATCTACCGAAGAACGTCAGGAGAGACTTGATGCTGTTCGAGAACATCAGGCTGCAACTCGCTCCGTGGAAACCTCTTCCTCTCTTCTCTTCTCTTCCTCTTGGATAACGAAGCACGCCTGCGTTCTCAGCGTATTTACGCATCTACATCCAGGTCTCTAGAGAACCGTGAAGAACATGATGCGCGACTGACCGCTGATCGTGAACGTCATGCATTGTCTTGCGAATCGGAGACGTTCACGGATAGAGAATTACGCTTGAGTTCCAAGCGTATCTACGCATCAACTTCTAGGTCTCTAGAGACAAGTGGGGATCGTGATGCGCGACTGACCACTGATCGTGAACGTCACGCATTGTCTCGCGAGTCGGAGACGTTCACGGATAGAGAATTACGCTTGAGTTCCAAGCGTATCTACGCATCGACTTCTGACTTACAAAAATGAAAGATCTGGAACGTCTCGAATCGTCTCGCGCATCCCGTTGTTTTCCCGTCCCCGGGCTCTTAGAATTCGACATCAGACGTTTCAGATCTTCGATTTTGACGACCCCGTTGTCGCTGGCATAAGCAACAGGATCCGCGTACGAAGTCGCGGGCAGAAGCTAGTTTTTAAATACACATAAAAAACTTATCACCCGTCAATTTATTTACGTAATATGTACTTGTGAATATTACATGTAACAAAATATTTTTGCAACATGTTTGTATCGTAAAAAGGGCATTACGGCATGGGCAACATAGGATGTAAGAGCGAGCGAAGCGAGCTCGGGACTTGCGGCACCCCGACTCGAACAGGTTCGAAGGGAATGGCGGGGTCTAGTTAGCGAGTGAAGTGAGCGAACTAAGACCCCGTCATCCACTTCGTGTTAGGTTACTTTAAACCCTGCAGACAGAAATAGGAGCCCCGCAGCGCAGCGAGGGTAACGACGACTCGGTTTCACTTAAATAAATTGCCATATTATGCGTTAAAAAAATAATGGTTTTAACAAAAATTAATGACAAAGTTTATTGTGCGCTAGTTATATTACACTAGCACTTTGCCCGCGACTTCGTCGGCGTGGAAGATTTTCCATACAAACAAAATTCCCCCTTTTCACCCCCTTAAAGGTTAAATTTCCAAAAATCCCTTCTTAGTGCTCCCCTACATTATAATAGGAAGCCGTGTATAAAATTTCACATTCCTAGCCCCAGTAGTTTCGGCTGTACGTTGATATGTCAGTCAGTCAGTTCTCCTTTTATATATATAGATACCCGTTCACAAAAAGACTCCGCTTTTCAATTAATGGCGATGCGTCATGAACTCAAATTGTTGCTAAAATAAAGGATTGGGTTTTTTTTGTATGACAAAGGAAGATTTTCTGATTTATAGTCAAATACTACCCTTTTAAAAAAATACAAGTTGTTAATGTTGTAGCTTTACTTTAAACACCTTCATGACCCCCGTACATTCAATGCATCCATCAGCACAATGTTTTGAGTAACATTGAGTCCTACCGTAAAAAAATGGAAGAACATTATTATACGGGGTGTAAACAGACCCTTCACGAAGCCGTCAACCAAGCATTCTGTACATCAAACTAAGTAACTTTACGCAAAAATTATTGCTGGGAAACGACTTTTTTTTTTGGGGTGAAAAATTACGTTTTACGGTAAAACTCAACGTAATGGACTCAAAACATTGTGCTGATGTATGGATTGAATAATACGGGGATCTTGAAGGTGTTTAAAGTAAAAAAATTACATCAGAAACATGGATTTAAAAAAAAACTTGTGAAAAAGTTGGAACTTTGACCCCCAATATCTCCGTAACTAGAAGGTTCCCAGGTATGGTCTAGAACAAAAAAATGATCGCAATAACGGGGAGAATAAGTACCCTTCGGCTTCGTTAAGGGTCTTTTTACACCCTTTATTTATTATACAGATTATACAGATGTGAACGAGAACTACCTACTTCTTAATTTGAATTGAATAGTAAGGGGTTCGTGGAATTATATACCCCAATATCTCCGTAACTAGAAGGTTCCCAGGTATGGTCTAGAACAAAAAAAATATCGCAATGACGAGGACACCAAGTGCCTTTCGGCTTCTTTAAGGGACCGTTTACACCTTGTATTTAATTTCACCAATCTCTTTAAAAACAACCGAATCTTTCACTAGCGTATGTCGCAACAAGTGTGGAAGATTCAAGAGGTGTGGCCGCTGTGATCGCCGCTATAGAGTTCGAAACCCTCGGCGTCGGCGCCGGCGTGGAGGTCGCAGGGCTTCTTGCTCCCGGCCACGGTACGAATAACGGTACTGTCATAGTTAGCCGGTTCTCCCGATATTTCAAAACTGGTATCAATATCGGTATTGGAATCCAATACAGTGATCCCGGTATTAATAGAATAGAATAGATTTTTTTTATTTCAGACCGGAGTCCATAGGGTTAGTAACAATTTTACTTAACTTCTAGTGTTAGTGGGTTTGAGACACAGATGAAAATATACAATTAAAATTCGGCGTGGAGCCGCATCCACTTCCGCAGCATCGGGAATCCCATCGATCTGCAATCTTAATACCGGTATTGGAATCCAATACCGTGATCCCGGTATTAATACCGGTATTGGACGCGAGTTCAATTAGGACTTTAATAAAACCATTAAAATACGTGTTTTTGTTCGCAAATCAGTCTGTATTGTTCTTATCCATACTTATATATTACCTATAAATGCGAAAGTAACTCTGTTTGTTTGTTTGTTTGCTACCTTTTCACGACTAAACAGCTGATCGGATCGTAATGAAATTTGGCGAGCAGATAGATTATATCCAGGGGAAGGACATAGGCTATCTTTTTTTCCTCACTCATACTCATCAAAATTACCACGCGAACGAAGTCGCGGGCAGCAGCTAGTTTATTATAAATCTTTTATACATAGCTCTCTTAATAACAATTTGGTATTGGTTGATTATTTATTTAGATAGGACTAGGAATAAGGAACGTAATCAAAACTTTATCTATAGACCGACGTCTTAAAGAGTTCTCCGCCTTGCCCTAACTGCAGCAAAAGGCACATTAAGCGTGACGTCCACAAAGTCCTAACAATATCCCACAGGTTATTTGTTTTAAAATAACCATAATCCACGAAGGTTCTATGTTCTATGTTAAGGGATTTGGTTTCCGCACTTAGTCCTTAAAGTGGACCATTGTACGTGAGCCATGGTGGCCGTTACTCCAACCAGCCCACCTCCCTCCAGAAGCAGATCAAACTTCCCGGTCTTCTCAGGATATCCGCAAGGGATCTTGGTGTTCCAAGAGTCTTCTCGCGGATCTGGGTGACGCCGGTGCACTCGAGGAGTACGTGCGCCACTGTTTCTTCCTCCTCCATGCACCCTCTGCTCAGGGGACTGTCAGTGATACCTAGGGTGTGGAAGTGTTTCAGTGAGCAGTGTCCAGTGATGGTCCCCGCCACCAGTCTCAGGCTATCTCTGTCCAGAGCAGAAGGCGCTTGGTCAGCTCCCTATCCAGGGATGGCATAGCTTCCTTGGATTGCCTACACACGTGTCGAGGTCCACTTCTCCGCTTGCGTTTGAGTGTGATCCTTTAACCAACTTCTTAGCTGCTTGAAAGGAATGGGCACAATGGGTTCGGGTCCGAAGGCTTTTGTGCTGGATCCCCTTCTGGCAAGTTCATCAGCTGCATCGTTTCCAAGCAATCCACTGTGTCCTCCCACGTAGGTATTACGATACTAATTGAACCAATACGTGATCAACCTTCAGAATATTCCATTTTAATTTATACCTTCGAGAGGACTCATTAAAGCGGTCGGTCTATAGTCTTTTTGCAGGAAGGCATTTCTCATAGATAATTTTGAATATCAAAAAATATATGTACTATGTACTGTAAAGCTACCATTTACATTTAGTTATCATTCATTGACTCTAGTTTGCCCTAGCGGTTGAGAGAATGTCATGCTCACTCAAATGTCTCGCTGATGATGGCGGGTATGTCGGATCATTCGGTTCCCTTCAAAATGGTTGAGTTGAATGGTGCTGATCCATGCGTCATGTTCGTGAACGGGCGCCGTCAGTTGGGACTGGTCATCTCTTAGCTGCCATGGTTTATTCTAACTACTTTGTTTTTAAATTGTTGATCTAATTTTTTACTCTGGACGCTCTTAATGTGCACATCTTTCTACGTCGTTCTCACATATATGCATTATCTCAACATGAATGATGTAACCAAGATCTTGTAAAAATATTTTGATTGAAAAGAGTGTCCATGGAGTTTCTTGCCCATTCTTCTCCATAGAGATCTACGCTTTGGAATGGGCAACTACAGTACTTTCACAAGTTATTATGCCTTGTGTCTGGGACTGTAGCTTCGCCTTCTTTGTTTTTCTGACATTCAAAAGTGCCTGTAATGGTCTAATTGAAATAAATGCTTTGAGTTGAGTTGATTTGAGTATAAACTTCTTATTATTATCGAAATGTTATCATGTCTCATGTAATCAACACAGGTATCAATATTTGTAGAAATTTAAGTAAGTATAGCTCAATTAGCTAGCAATCATTTTAGAAAGATTCTTGTAATTATGCAAAAAAAAAACGAAACAAGTAGGTACCTAACAAAATAAATAAAAAAATCTGACAAACATATTAAAATCTAAAAGTATACAAGGTGCAGTTTTGCATCCTGGTCAAATTCAAGGAGGTATCTATGCTTATGATCCTCGACCCGAATCAATAATAAAAGGGGTAGGTATTTTTTTTTAAATCTTATTTTCTGAAAAGTTAATGTACAGTGGCGAAGGTTCCATACAACACGATTCCTACCGGATTCCCTTTGAAAAATGGTCACAGTCGGTATTTTATAGACAAATAATAAACCGTGACTAAAATTATGAAACATACTGTTAATGATGTTTACGTGTCAAACGGGAGAAAATACCTACCCAGCGCTCGAGTCGAGTAGATCATCGCTCGCAACAGGGTGTTTTAACTACGTTACGCGTTATAATACTGGATAATATTTTTATTTTTTTGCAAAATCTCGTAAAAACCATTTTTTTTTTTTGAATATGTAGTAGTCATTGGATAAATGAAGTGGGCTGCAGTTGTAAGACGACTAAAAAGTCACGGTGTATACTCAGGCTTACATGTTACAAAATTTGACCCTTCGCTACTGCTATGGTATTGGTCTGGTTACTACTTGAGAATAAGCTTCACTCTATGTTTGCTAGCTACCAGTACCAGTGCCGATCACGCTATGGGTCATTCGAGCGATGTGCACGCTGCGACCGGCGTTACCGCATCAGAAGACCGCGGTCGTGCCGGTCATGATAGCTGTTGAAATACATAAAGTCGGTAAGTAAAATACTCCAAGTTCTAAGAATCAATATATGTAAACAGGGTGTAAACGGACCCTTCACGAAGCCGTCAACCAAGCATTCTGTACATCAAACTAAGTAACCCAACACAAAAATTATTGCTGGGAAACGACTTTTTTTTTTGGGGTGATGAATCGATGAATGATGAATAACCTTTTACGGTAAAACTCAATGTAACGCATTCAAAACATTGTGCTTAATGGATGCATTGAATAGTAAACGGGTCATGGAGGTATTTAAAGTAAAGATAAAACCTTAAAAATAAGAATTAAAAAAAAAACTTGTGAAAAAGTGGGACTTTGACCCCCAATAACTCCGTAACTAGAAGGTTCCCATAGGTATGGTCTACAGCAAAAAAATGTAAATAGACCCTTAACGAAGCCGAAAGGCACTTGTTCTCCCCCCTATTGCAATAATTTTTTTGTTCTAGACCATACCTGGGAACCTTCTATTTGCTGAGTTATTGGGGGTTAAATTCCAACTTTTTCACAAGTTTTTTTTTTAATACAATTTGTTAAGGTTATAAATTTACTTTAAATACCTCCATGACCTTTTTACTATTCAATGCATCCATAAGCACAATATTTTGAATGCGTTACATTGAGTTTAACCATAAAAGGTTATTTTTTACCCCAAAAAAAAGTCATTTCCCAGCAATTATTTTTGTGTAGGGTTACTTAGTTTGATGTACATAATGCTTGGTTGACGGCTTCGTGAAGGGTCCGTTTACACCCCGTAGTAGATGACACCGTTCGGCTGTACCGATCATGCCGACCTCAACATGTTTGAGTTGAGCCAGACATATCGATTTTCATCTTCCCATAGCTCCATCCCTTTCTTTCACACGTTCAAGTCCTTAAATAGAGCGAGAAGGAAGAGGGCTAGAATAAGCCCTGCAATTTTGACAAGTGCAGGCGTTTGCAAGGTATCTGTCTCGCTCTTGAGTAGAATGTTTCTTTGACAGAGAAAGGGATAGAAATATGGGTCTGGTGCAGGCCCTTCCAGTATTCCTTGTTTTTCTCCTTTTACACTTCTGCAGATTTGGAAATATACAGATTCAAATAAAATGAGCGAGCTTTATTTGACGTGATGAGTATTGGAATCTACAGGGTGTAATGGACATCAATAACTAAATATTATTACTTTAGCTAGCCCACATTGTGCCACTGCTGGGCAAAGGCCTCCCTCCATTCCTTCCAAAGGTCACGCTTCTGTGCTACTTCTTTCCAATTCTCAAGGAAGACATCCAGTTCGTCCCGCCATCTCCTTCGTGGTCTGCCGCGACCCCGTGTCACTGTTTCAGGGTACCAATCCTGAGCTTTACGGGCCCACAGTTCGTTTGGCATGCGACATACATGTCCTGCCCAGTCCCATTTAAGTTAAATAATAAAGGGTGTAAAAAGACCCTTAACGAAGCCGAAAGGCACTTGTTCTCCCCGTCATTGTGATCATTTTTTTGTTCTGGACCATACCTGGGAACCGTCTAGTTACGGAGATATTGGGGGTCAAAGTTCCAATTTTTTCACAAGTTTTTTTTTAAATACTACTTTTTAAGGTTCTAACTTTACTCCAATTACCTCCATGGTCCGTTTACTATTCAAAGCATCCATCAGCAATAAGTTTTGAGCGCATTATATTGAGTTTTACCGTAAAATGTGATTTTTGACCCCAAAAAAAAATTTCGTTTCCCAGCTAAAATTTTTGCGTAAAGTTACTTAGTTTGATGTACAGAATGCTTGGTTGACGGCTTGGTGAAGGGTCAGTTTACACCCCGTAGTATTTTTTACCTACACGGTCAAAATTTAAGGAACAACTGATTTAAAAAAAATACCCATGAAAAATTTCTATGTTAGGGGTTCAGAATGATGTACTGAATACGTGGTAACCGCTTTTGCGTCGGTGTACCTTCCATCATGTATAAAGGGTGTAAAAAGACCCTTAACGAAGCCGATAGGTACTTGTTCTCCCCGTCATTACGATCATTTTTTTGTTCTAGACCATACCTGGGAACCTTCTAGTTACGGAGATATTGGGGGTCAAAGTTCCAACTTTTTCACAAGTTTTTTTTTTAATACATGTTTTTAATGTAAGATTTTTACTTTAAATACCTTCACGATCCCCGTACTATTCAATCCATTCATCAGCACAATGTTTTGAGTGCGTTACATCGAGTTTTACCGTAAAATGTGATTTTTCACCCCAAAAAAAAAAGTCGTTTCCCAGCAATAATTTTTGCGTAAAGTTACTTAGTTTGATGTACAGAATGCTTGGTTGACGGCTTCGTGAAGGGTCTGTTTACACCCCGTATAAGGTCCCATTCAAATAGATGGACAAACTTTTAGAAATCATTCAGACCACCAAAATAAGGATCAAGGTGAAAAAGAACATAAGAAAAACGCATTAGATACTTACAAAAAAAAAATCTGCTAACGAAAATACACTTAAAAATGTTGGTCAACTGAAAGTTACTATGGTTAAATACAGAATGATATTAACAGTACAGCGATTCTGTAAAATTCAAACAACAACTCGCATCTCACATCGCTATTCACTCTCACTTCGCATAAGGTTCAAAATAACCTTGACTTTGCATTCTGTAAGCATCACCTCGTCACTTGCGAAGTGAAGTGAGCTCCGAAGCGACCAATATTGTAGTAGTGAAGTACCACACGCAACAAAATGTTAATCTAGTTTTATCGATTCTAGTTTTTTGACACAATTGTTGAGTTTTTGGCAGAGAATTTTAGCTAATATTATGTTTAAATTAAAATTTATTATTTTATAGAATTTGAGGCAACTAATAAGTAAAAAAAAAACAGAAAACTCTAAATTCGAGAATGAATATTTATGTTTCCCTTGCCTTTTGAAAAAAAAATGTCAGTGTCAGAAGTTTCAGACAATATTTTGATAGTGCATCTGTGCGTTGCGCTTGCGGTGTTTGTTTGTTTGTTTTGATCGTTGTGCCGAAAATAATTGTGAAATAATCATGAAGTAAGTTTATATTTGTGGTTGTGAAGTTTAAAAATGATATTAATTAAAATAGTATTTATTTTGTTTTGTAATCCAACAATAATGTTCCAGTCTAAATGAGACACGTTCCTCTCATCCGTCGTCGGCTCAGGTTGAAACTCTGGTAGAGTTTATGGAAAGAAACCCTGGCATGGCGAAGGGTTTCTTGAGAACTCAAAATGCCAGAGAGCGAAGTCGCCGCCAGTGGGAGGAACTAGCCGTGCGCCTAAATAGTATAGGTGGCACAATAAAAGATTATAAAAAGTGGACCAAGGTTAGCATCGCTTTTTTTACTACATGTTAGTTAGAACCACACATTATTCCTCAAAGCAAACCACTTAACATTCCTCAAGGCAAACCACTTAAAATGTGCGACGAATCTTGGTTTAAAGTGTGTTCCTTGGTTCCATAATTTTTATCTTATTGTTAATATTTTACTCATGACTATTAATAATAAGAAAATGGAGTTTTTTTAATATAGTTTGAAAAACACATATGTATTATAACAGAATTGTTTTATAATTTCTTTAATATTATATGTCTGATTGTAGTATTGGTCTGACAAAAAAAACGCCGTAAAAAAAAAAGTTGCAATGCGCTCTGCTGCTAGGCGTAGGACTGGTGGTGGGGTGGAGGATGAAGTGGAGCTATCAGAGCTTGAAGAAAGAATTGTTGCTTTGTGTGGTGGTGAAAGTTTTTCGACAGGAGATGCACATTTAGGCATACAGGTATTTCCGGTAAGAAATTTAGATATGTAATAGGTAAGGTAAGTGCTAGCTTTTTTGCATCAATCCTGTCTGGCTGGTAGTGGCAAATAATTGTGCAATCTGTCTGTTAAAAATATATATAATATAGAGTGTATTTTATTTGAATTATTTGGCAAATTTATTAATATCATTATTATCTGTTTCAGGAAAATGATACTCCAACTCCATCACATGAAGCGCAACAGATACAAGATGCTGATTATACTGACAATGTATGATATTTATATATAATTCAAAATTGTACATATTATGTGATTGATATCTAGCATTTATCTGTTTATATTTACTTATTATAGGTTCATGTACCACAACAACAGAGTCTGGCACCAATAGAGGAACCACCAGCTATTGTGATTTATGTAAGTTAATATTATATTACTAACTACATACCCACTATTATAAATCTACTGATGTGTCTAGATTCTATTCTATTAGATCTAAATGTAGTATCCAATTTACTTTTCAGGGTTCCGAACTGATAGAGGATACTCAAACTAATAATAGACTACCAGATCCCGTACTTCCAAGAAGAAGACTGTTTGCTTCCTCATCCAGCTCAACTGTTGGAACAAGCCAAAGCATTTTGCGGGTATGTGTCTGGGTAGAAAGATTTGAGTTATCAGAGTAAGTGTATAATGTGACTGTGACGACTCAAATCATATCTTGAGAACAGATCCACTACACTCCGACTCAAGCTATACTTTTGGGAGGTAGCAACTTACTTACTGTTTCTTATTTTTGATGATTACTTATTATTTAATAACATCTATATAAGATTTCTTTTCAATTTCTTTTTGAAATTTTAAGTGCTTTAATATTATTTACTGCTGCACTTTAGCAACTTTCCTTGGAATTGTCAATATTTAATTATTATATAGGTAAGTGGGTTTGCTTTTTAGGATTGTTTCTGTTGTTTCAGAATATCCAGATAGAACACACTCCTCCTCCAGATCCTCATACATATCACCCTAGCCTGTCCCCTCCACCCATAACACTTTCACACACACCCACACCTTCTCCTTCACGCCGCGGTGCCACCCAAGTAGCCTCCCCAGTGATTCGTCGCCGAACTGCTGCTTCGTCATGTAAGTGACCAATAATGTTAAACAACTTTCACGACCATTAGGTCCCCCACCGATGAAATCAGCGTTTTTCATTTCATTTCATTCGCAATTCGCATTCATTCATTAGCAACTTTTATGCAATAAAGTAAAAATAAAAATGGTTTAATGTTTATTTTTTACTATTGGTAGTTGTCTATGCTGTTAATAATAATATAATATTATGTCGTTTTGCTCATGCTCAATGATGAACTTAGTTCATAAACTTAATCTGAGTTGATTTGTACTCTTATTTTATATCTATTTGATTTAGGAAAAAAATTGAGATTAAAGAACCTTCATGTAATTAGGTAAATATTTATCTTTTTAGCTTCACGTCACGCAACGCCAATTGCTTCCCCTTCTCGTCGCCCCAGGACAAATATGGCTCGTGCTAGTCGAGGTGCTGGTTCCGTGTGTAAGTACAAAATAAAAATAACTAAAAAATAAAAAACTTGCTTTTATTTAAGCATCATAGTAATCGGTGTTCTTTTTTCAGCATCACGTCACATGTCTTCAGTTGCTGCTCCTCCACCATCTCAAAGGCGAACGGAATTCTCCACCACTACTGACAGATTCCTGAGGGTGGAAGAACAGCAGCTGGAGATACAACGACTAAATGCACAAATCCTCCAGTCCTTTCTGGAGAAGAGTGCAGAAAGAGAAAGGGCCATGGATGAAAGGAGTGCAGAAAGAGACAGGATTTTAGCTGAAGCTGTAACTGCAGTGGGGAAAGGGCTGCAAGCATTGGCAGAGGCTAAGAATAGAGATAGGGTTTAGTAATTTAAGTTAATATAATATATTATAAATAAAACACTTTTAAACGGATACTAGAGTGGTTTTATTGAATTTATTATTTTGTCTATTGGACAAAACGACAAACTCAAAGCATTTATTTCAAAAATAGACCCGTGACAGGCACTTTAGCGTAGTCAAAAATAAGCTACCTACAGTCCCGCCACAGGCATAATAACTGTGAATGGACTGTAGTTGCCCATTCGAAAATAGTAGATCTCATGGAGAAGAATGGGCAAGAAACTCCATGGACACTCTTTTCAAATCAAGTTATATATCTTACATAGTCCTGGGTACAACATTGTTGCTTCTATATGTGAGCACAATGTAGAGATAGGAAAATAAAATAAAACCATAAAGATTAACCATAGTAGAAAGTCTACATGGTACTCACACTTACAAAAACTCAAATAATGCTTCTACTTTATATAAAACAATAGTTATCAAAGTAATTAAGTATCCAAACGAAAAAAAAAGAAATGATGAAAGAACTAAAGGGGGAGCATCCCTTCCAAACATTAAAATCTTAGTATGTGAGCCCAAGTGGCAGTGGAGCAGGACCAGCATTGAGCCAAGCATTCTTATCTACGATTTAGTCTTCCAACTTATAATATGCTCGCTTACATAGTGTTCGTTTTATGCATGTTTTAAATTTCTTCTCATTAAGTTGTAGAATGTCAAGTGGTATTTTATTGTAACATTTTATACAGTACCCCATAAAAGAAGTGCATACTTTTGACAATCTGAAACTTAGCTGATCTACTTTATGATGTGCTTAAGTAAGATGAAACTGGCGTCAGTAGTGCAACGACCACATTTGATTTAGCATCACTTTTTCAAACACCTTGCTGAAAACCGGCAAAATAGATACGGGTCTATAATTATTTGTGACACCACTGATAAATTAATAATGACGTGAACGCCATAGCCTATTAACTAAGTTTCGCCTACGTAATTGCCCAAGAGCTAGATCAGCGTTAGATGGCAAATCCCTAGTTTGCCTCCTTTGAACTTGAGCAATTGTTTGGAGCTCTTCTAGTCTCTCTTCTTCAGAAATTGTGAATGCCGGCATTCCTCCGCGATTGCACATGTTATGCAAAACACAACATGCAATAACTATTTTTGCAACTACGTCTGGATGATAATTAAGCACTCTGTGTACTAACAAGCACCTAAATCGTCCTTTTAGGAGACCAATTGTTCTCTCCACTGAGTTGCGAGCAGTTAAGTGACGGTCATTGTAGAATGCTTCTGGGGAATTATCTTCAGCACCACTAATTGGTGTCATAAGGTAGGCGCGCTGAGCATATCCTGAATCACCTGAAAAAAAATTATAATTATCAACTAATTATGTAGTTTTTATAAGTACATAATTAGGCTTATATTCTGCTTTTATTGTATACCATAAGGAGGGATTAACTAACCAAGCAAAACAACTTCTTCACCAGCATTTGTTAATGCCTCTAAGTGGGCTTTGATAACACCATAGTTAAAAATGAAGCTATCGTGAGTAGCTCCACCATATGTTGGATCCACATTTAAAATATTGAGATCTGCATCTGTTATCTGAAAATAAAATATAAAAAAGAAATATTATGTAGACTAATTGAATAGGTTCCTAACAGCAATAGATTACAACATTGAAATCCATTTTACCAGTTGCACATTTCTTGCATGGTAACCTTTGCGGCAGTAGAAACGTTCTTCATTCTCTGCTGGCTTTTTCAATGCCACCAGAGTGCCATCGACACATCCAAGGGCTGCTGGAAAGCCAAACTTTTTGTAGAACCTGTAATTAAAAGTAACCACTCACATTATTAACTATCACAGAAATGTAAGAATCAAAGAAGTCACTTTAATTATAATATACCTACTAACCTTTCTTTTAACATTTGTCTTTCTTGTATATTTTGAGGGAACCTTATATATTTTTTTACTATTGCCGGATTGTTAAGAGCTTCCACTACTTCATTTATGCAACGAGATGCTGATGGTTGCGATAAATATGTCCTTATATTTTCTTTTATTATTTTCTGATAGCTACCATTAGCTAAGAATGACAAGGTGCATAATATCTGTGAAACAATAAATCAATAAAAATTAAGTAGGTAATCTAGATCTAGTCAAAACAAAATAGGGACCAATTAGTTATTATATGCATAAATATAATACCAAGTACCTATATTATGACTATATTAATATAGGGTCCAGCAACCCCACTCTTCGAGACAGATATACAGAACAGATGAACTCTTACATAAGCAAGAGATACGCCGAAAAAGCGCCCAAAGCAAGCACAGTTGGGAGGACATGGTACCTACCCTATTTTGACGTGTTCAATCGCATGAAACCGAATAACATGAAAACATAGCTAACAGGGAAACAACCTAAATGGAATACCTTATTAAGAAGTGTTTTCATGAGGTATAAGCGATAAATTATGTTGGTGTGCTTGGTTACAAATCTATCAGCTATAAACTGTGTACATAAAAACTTCTAAAGTAACTTTATATTTACTAAAATGAAGCACTTACTTTTACACGAGTTGAAAGTCCTTTGCCTCGACGTTTTGTGGGCTTTATTAGAGGCAGTAACTCATTCTCCAGTTGATCAATTAGGTCCTTTGACAATCTATATACGCTCACATAGTCGTCATCTCGGGTTAATAAAGATAAACTTCGAATTTGGTTCGATTGTCGACGCTTTTCTTGTTTATCCAAAGCATGAGCCTCTTCTAATAAAGATTTAACCAAAAACATTCTTGCCATCGTATTCACTTTACACAAACGCCCAAAAAGAAGTTTTTAACCACAAATTTTATAGTAAAAAATATTATTATAACACTATTTCTATAGGATTTCTTCTATTTTCACTCGTAAAATAGATGCTTTTTATTTGACACTTTGAATCGGATTCGAGTTCGAAGTGAGCGTCGAAGTGACCGGGGAATTACCTTACAGAATGCCACATCTTACGTCATCTCATACTTTATCTGTCAAAATCTCCTTGTTAATTTAGTTCAACTCGCTGACACGCTCGCAAGGGTGGCGCTAGTGTAAATTCGAATTACCAACCGAGTTTTTAGAATGCCAATCAAGAAACTCACAGCGGATTCATATTCGAAGTTTAGAATGAGTTCTTACAGAATCACACACCAGAACTGACTGGGTACATACTTACGAGAACGCGCGCGGCGGGGCGCGCGCGAGTGCAAGTACCTACCCATAATGGATGTTTTTATTCTAAAGTACCGGCAATTTATTATTTTAGGTCAAAATAAAATCACTTTAATAAGTGTTTTTTTTTTGCTCGGATATCTTTGGTTAGACGTACTAAACGCTGTGTTAAAAATTTGTCCATCTATTTTAATGGGACCTTATATTTACACCAAAATTTTAATAAGGCTCTTTTTTATAATTTAGCTTATTCTATAGTTACACGAATTTAATTAATTGTTCTATTATTAAATGGTATGGTTGTTTCTGCCTAACCCCTATTGGGTAAAAGCGCGAGTTTCTGTACGCAACACGTGGTCGTGAGTGGGTAGCTTTACCCTGTTGCTTCCTCCCTTGCTCTCTGGCACCCCCCACTTGATTGATTACCTGCAATGCCGATGTTTTTCAATTTTTCCCAATCAACCGTGAACCTAATACTTTAGCGATAAAGTTGAAAATCTATTAAAGAAATTTGACAGGTATGTACCTTTATTTTGAAATATTTTGAGATTTTTCCGAACCCCCTTCCCCCCTTTCGAGCCTTACGTAATTAATGGACGACCCTTAAATCAGAGCAGCTTATTAAACGCGCAACAAGCGTGGTGGAAGCCAGACATACCGATCTTCATTTTCTCAAAGCTCTATCCCATTCTGTCACACAGACACTTCCTTTGTTAGAGCGAGAAAGAAGAACCGCTGTGAAATGAACCCTTCTATGCTGAAAAGTATCCCTTAATAAAAGAGTTTGTTTGTTACCTTTTCACGCCTAAACCGCTGAACCGATCATCCTGAAATTTTGCATATACGTTGTTAGGTGTACAGAAACGGACATAAGGTACCTTTCATCCCGAAAAAAAGCACTGTTCCCGAGGAAAATAACAATAACGTTCTTATAATAATAGATGGCGCCACGTAATTTTCGAACCATGATTGAATTATATTATTACAAGGAGAGTACAATCCAAAATGATTGTCAAATTCTAAATTACCGCGAGCGAAGCCGCGGGCAAAAGCTAGAGATATTTATTTTTATAGAAATATGGGTCTAGATCAACACTTCAGCATCTGTTCCACCGCCGATGAGGATGCGACTGCGGAGTTTAGATTACTTATTTTTCAATACACTTCCCCGAAAACTGGTCCTTTTCGCTCCACTATTACGTTTATTACACACTAGTGTTTTTTTTTCATTTATCTACTACTTGTGCGGAAATAATTTTTTCCACAGATTTTAAAAATAATCGCGCGTAGCGGTATTTTATTCCTCTATTGTAAATTATTGTAAAATAACTATGACAGGACTTTGCTTGATGTCTGCTGATTTAATCAAGATTTTGTTTTTATTTTCAGATGTTGTCTCGCTGGTGATTCTCCCCCATTTACTACGTGTTTGTCAAATTATGAAGGTAGCTCCATTCTTTACGAAAATATAATTAGGACATAATTAAAAACAAAGTTTGTTTGATTTCTTCACTTTCAATCCAATCTAACTTTAATGTGCGAAAGAGAAAGAAATGAGCGGTACATGAAGCATAGTTCCATCTCTTTCTCACGTTGAAGTAAATTAACTTTTATTATTTAACTAGCTTATGCCCGCGGCTTCGCCCGCGTGGAGTTTGGGAATTGCCCACGGGATCTTACTTCTAGGATAATAAGTAATCTATGTATGTATAGTATATACATAGATTTACATGTACTTGCTCATAACTTGCAAACATTCGTTCATAGTAATATCAATTAAATTACATTTGAACGTGAAATATGATACCTTGGTTTGAGATTGGACACCGGTGACAACAATCAAATGATTAATTAGGAATCTATTTATAGACATTAAACTTTTATAATATTTAATATCAATGTCGCGTATCACGAGCCATCTGTGGAATAAACCATATTTACAGACGTCTACCTCAGAAAAATCCTACCTGCTTACTTAATAGTTTACGCCCCGCGCAACACTACGCGCCATGCGACCGTCTACGTGAGCCCTATTTGACTCTGTTGGGGGATGATTTTGATTTTGGAAAAAACTGTGATACAGGTATCTTATAATTTTAATTTGAAAAGTATGTATACAAATTTTCAAGTCAGTCGACTCAGAGAATAAAAAGTTTCACAGAATATTCAACACCCCATTTCACCCTCTTAGGGGTGGAATTTTAAAAAAAACTGTTTCTTAGTGGATACTTACTCTTCATAAAGAATGCACCCTCCAAATTTCATGTCTCTAGAATCAGACGATTGGGCTGTGCGTTGATATATCAGTCAGCCAGTCAAGATATTGAATTTTTAAATTGGGGGATGATTTTGGAAAAACTGTTATACACGTATGTCATAATTTTATTTGAAGAGTATGTACACAAATTGTCAAGTCGATCGACTGAGAGAATATAAAGTTTCATAGAAAATTCAACACCCCATTTCAACCTCTTAGGGGTGGAATTTCGAAAAACCCTTTCTTAGTGGATACTTAATCTTCACAAAGAATACACCCTCTAAATTTCATGTCTCTAGGACCTATGGTTTGGGCTGTGCGTTGATATATCAGTCAGCCAGACATGACATTGAATTTGAAATTGGGGTATGATTTTGGAAAAAACTGTGATACACGTATCTCATAATTTTAACTGAAAAGTATGTATACAAATTTACGAGTCAATCGACTGCGAGAATAAAAAGATTCATAGAAAATTCAACACCCCATTTCACCCTCTTAGGGGTGGAATTTCGAAAAACCCTTTCTTAGTGAATACCTACTCTTTACAAAGAATACACGCTCCAAATTTCATGTCTCTAGAACCAGCGGATTGGGCTGTGCGTTGATATATCAGTCAGCCAATCAAGACATAAAATTTTTAAATTGGGGGATGATTTTGGAAAAACTGTTATACCGTATCTCATAATTTTATCTGAAGAGTATGTACACAAATTTTCAAGTCAATCGACTGCGAGAATAAAAATTTCATAGAAAATTCAACACCCCATTTCACCCTCTTAGGGGTGGAATTTCGAAAAACCCTTTCTTAGTGGATACCTACCCTTCACAAAGAATACACCCTCCAAATTTTATGTCTCTAGGACCAGCGGTTTGGGCTGTGCGTTGATATCTCAGTCAGTCAGTCAGTCAGTCAGTCAGTCAGGACTTTGAATTTTATATGTATAGATTTACTTTACTACGTGGTCGAGTTATCCTCTCTTCAATCTTAACGGAAATCGAGGAAGATTTAGTAAAAAATAGTTAATACATTATGACGAAGTTATTTGTTAAACCTGAGATAAAAATTATAATATGGTCAAGAAAGTGGATCACTCAAATCGCACGCTTTAAGAAAACGTCATAATGTGTATATCCGTATATATCTCAGAACATATTATATAATTATTATAGCCTTTGCACTTCTTATTATTTCTTGCCTAACAGAATAATTCCTGAGAAAAGAACATATCCGACATACTTAATTATAAGGAGACCTTTTAGCCAACATACCATATTACTTCAACGTTAGAATCCCTTTCAGAGTTTTGTCTTGACATATCCCGGCGTGCTACTCACCCCGTTTTACCCTGTACTGAGACTTTTCGGATGGGAAAACTCAATGACACTTTGCCTGACCTTGGGAATCAAACCTAGGAATGCTCGCGTACTCGCTACTCCTTGCTCACCACCTCGTTTGTAGTTACTATCTTCTAGTTTCTCGCAGGTTCACCATCATCTTCCTGCCCCTGTTCCATTCTACTTGGGGTCGGCGCAACACGTTTTCTTCTTCCATTCTCCCCTGTCAGACGTCACGGCATCATTTACTTCTTTCTCTTTCATATCATTCCTCACACAATCCTTCCATCTTTTCTTTGGCCTTCCTCTCCCTCTCTATCCACCAACATTCATGTCCATCACTGTTTTAGTCACATGCGTTTCATCCCTCCTCATTACATGTCCATACCAAGACAAATTCCTTTCACTTTTCCTGTAACAGGCGCCATTTTCAAACTTCCTCTAATAAAGAATGTAAAAAGACCCTTAACGGAGCTGAAAGGCACTTGTTCACCCCATCATTGCGATCATTTTTTTGTTCTGAACCATACCTGGGAACCTTCTAGTTACGGATACATTGGGGGTCAAAGTTCCAAAAAAAAACACAAATCATTACACCAAGATTTTTATTAGAGATTGTCATATTTGAAGTTGTTGAACTCAAGTACAAGAATTGATATAAAAAAAATATATAAAACCTCCTCCGTTTTCAGTTTTCAGGAGTCAGTTCTTGATACAAACAGTACATTATGAAGTAATTTTAAATTACAACATTTTACATTAATTTTGAAATCACACATTTCCTCCCTTATTTTTACATCAAGCGTGATATCCCCGTTAGGGTAGACAGATAGGCAGCTCAGCACGCGTAGCATGACCACCGTAGAAACGGGTTTCGTTGACGGAAGAATCGACAAAATGACAGAAAAGAAATCTGTCACTTTGTCGACACAATCTGTCAATTTGTCGATTCTTCCGTCAACAAAACCCGCATCTACGGTGGTCATGCTACGCGTGCAGGGGTGTATTACACCCTTCGCCAGATTGTATAAGTCCCATGTATTAGATTGTTAACAAAGACATTATAATAATATAACACAAACAAAATCGTAACGTACAGACGCCAGCACATCAAGCTACCCTAAACTGTCAAAGTTTCCCAATCAACCTTAAACCTAATGCTTTAGCAATAAAGTTGAAAATCTATTAAAGAAATTTGACAGATTGTAGTAGCCCTGGCGTCTGTACTACCAAAAACCGGCGGGCCTATGTCCAGATAGGTGAACACTCATCCGTCAGCATTAATATCGTTTGTTTTATAGGTATAAATAACATCACAGAACAGAACGCTTAGCATGAGGTTTTGTTGACGGAAGAATCGACAAAATGACAGATTGTGAAAAGAAATCTGTCATTTTGTCGACACAATCTGTCATTTTGTCGATTCATCCGTCAACAAAACCCGTTTCTACGGTGGTCATGCTACGCGCGCCGAGATCAGAATTTTTATAAGACATTTATTCTGTTAGCCTCTTGATACCATTTTCAATATCAAAGAGGTCGAAGGTACTATTAAAAAGCTAACAGAAGATTTTTAGAAGAACCCTGACCCAAACTCATTGACATTTTAAAGCAACGACAAAAAAAAATACGCGCTTTGACGTGGAGTTGCAAAAACCAGCCCGTTATACAATACAATACAAAGCAACGACACCTTTACTAACGTTGACATTGATCACTTTCCTAACACAAGCCCGTTGGGTCTTGGTAGTAAGTGCGCAATTTACAATCAATCATCAATCAATCAATTGAGAAAAGAAATCTGTCAATTGGTCGACACAATCTGTCATTTTGTCGATTCTTCCGCCAAAGAAATCCGTATAATTATGATACCTTTCTGATTGATATAAACTGTACCTATGTCTTTGCTCGCAAACTATTACATTCAAAACTTTGTTACTGCTTGTTTACAACATTTGAAACTCATCGACTCAAATGAACGTCAACCGCATCAGAATTGTCAAAAAATGTTCTCAATTGAGGACATTTTTTGATAACTTCATTAAAATAAAATAAGGACCAATAAGATATTTTAAATAATTAATAGTCTTTAAATGCTACAATGGTAATTTATAGAGGTATGAGGAACAGGACTGCAAAGTTCCTCATCTCCCATAGTAAAGGGAGGATCCTCCAACCAGACGGGTGTTGTGTCCGGTGGGCTACTGCCCGACGGCTGCAGTCGAATTGCTTTATGACCTTCCGCTGCTGCCCGTGCCAGCTAGCAGATAATTGGGATTGCCACTTTTCTACCAAAAAAAAACTATTTTCTCGATAAAACCGGTACGGACAACGAGAACAATTAATACCCGGCACTGGACATGCACAGATACTTCATTATCTGCGAGATTTGGTGTCCTGTATCAATTACCTACCCTATTTGTACGAACTGGTTTGGCCAATATCCACCGGAACTCAGCAGCTGCTTGGTGGTAGTACGAAATATGGTGGGAGTACTTTTCCGAACCAGCTCTTTCACACAAAGGACTTATAGTGGAAGTCCACGTGGTTTGAGATGCAATTGAGGTACTTATTTCTATGGCCAAGTAACTGGCTAAAGAGATCGCATATACGGTCTGGAGGTAGCTTTTTAGAAGCATGTCAAAAAAGGTGTAAATTTCCTCACCATAGAAAATAGAAGATCCTCCAACCAGACGATTTCCAACACTCAGCTGGTATGTCAACGTAGTTTTAGTCAAAAGAACACAATTATTTGAACATTCCTATTCGAAAATATGAATGTTCAAATAATTCCTTCACAGGTCATGATAGTACACTTGTAAGGTTTTTCACGCACTGATGAAAAACCTTAAAAGTGTACTATCATAACCTGATGATATAAGTATTACATTAATCTTACTTCAGTGTGAGAATGAGACGGCTAGACCTCCTGTATAGCTGCATCTCTCTCTCTCACACTAAAGTAAAATTAAAACAACACTACTTAACTACAACTTAATTACTTAGGGGTATTAAATTAGCAAATAACTTATTGGTCCATACTTTGTTTTAAAGTAATACTGGCTGCAGTATAGCAGAGTCGAGTAAATTTTACGAAGAATCGACTTGGCTGGACGCACATTGGCTAGATGCTATCTCGTGGTCACGATGCCCGGCAACTGAGTTTCGCTAGCGAATTCTATTTGTCCTACACGCGTGAATGATGTAAGGAACTGATTAAATCGTAATTACACTGTAATTACACTGCGAAAGAGGGATAGCACTATTAATTCTGCATAGCACCGTCTCTTTCTCGCAATAAAAAAGTGTTCGGTTATCAGTTGGTACCTGTTCACCGATTAAGAAAGCAGAAGTTTGTGCTGTGCCCTGCTTAAACAATTGAGCTGTCACTCAAAAGCGAGAAAACATGACCTCAGCAGTATTTTTTTAAATATTACTTCAGCGTGAGAAAGAGACAGAGCTAGACGTTTTGTATATTTCCATCCCTTTTCCACACTAAAGTGACATTAAAGTAATACTGTTTATAAGAATTGGTGGTATGGGCCCAGTCTTTAATCAATTATTTTACCTCTGGCGGCTGCAGTCCAACAGCAACTGTATTGTTACGACAATAAAGCTTAATATAATTTTGACAGACTCGTCAATGACAGCGTCCTGACAGCAACGTCATTGCTACAGTATGACCACTTTAAGTGTGTACGTCAAGGTGGCGCTGCTTGTCAAGAAAAAATGCATCGCTGTCAAAATTCGGTACATTTATTTTAGTTCTGTGTTTTCCCGGCTGCACAAGTAGTTGGTACTAGAATAACTGTCACTTTGATTTTGACATTGATGGAAATTCCATCTCGAAATAACTGTGAAAGCAATGTACGGTTGGGTACAGTTCTTTTACAGTTTCCTAGCTCTGGGTTTTTATGACTTTTAAAGGCAAACAAGGTCTTAATTTTTGTTGAAATAGAGTTGCTTTCGAGTAGCTGTCATTGACGAGTCTAGAAAAATTACATCGAACCATATTTTCGTAATTTTTAAGTTGTTTTAGTTTGTTGTTGTCGGAGGTGAAATAATTGTGAAGACTGTAGGTCTACTGTATGTTGGTTTGTTCGGTTTAGTAACCGGTTGAAAGTGCGAGCATCTAGCCAATGTGTTGCCAGGCTTAAATTAAGTACGGGACTGTTCGAAAGAGATACCGCGGCCCTGGAACACAAAGGGCAAAGAAGGAACATGGATGGGTATTAGTCAGTACGAGTCTGACACTCCCTTCCACTCAACCCAGAGCTGCGGGGCTCATTTGATGATTTCGCATCCAAAAAAAAAAGGCTTAAATTAAGTCGATTTCACTAAGGGAGGATCTCAGAAAAATCTGAGCAAAACACATTTTCAGTCCAATTACATTAATTTTTAAAGTCTTTTTAGACTCGTAAAAAAGTAGGTTTTTGACACCTGTCTTCCGAATTTTCAGTCATTTTTTTTTTTCACACCTTAATATTGGAATATTTCCAATTTTATGGGTCATATTCGCAGAAGTTTTAAGTAGCAAGAAACTTGACAAAGATAAAGGTGAAATGTCTTATATGCCTGTATTCCCAGTTCTGGTGGTTCAATTTTAAAATAGATTCCCTTAGGGGTCATCCAATAATTGCGTGATGTTTTTTAGCAACTTACTAACCCCACCCCTCCCCCAAAGTGATACGTGGTTAGGTTTTAGGCTACCCCTCCCCGCCTACCCAAAATCACGTGTATTTTTTTCGTACAAAATATCTTTAAAAAATTCAGAATATTATCTTGAAATTATGCAAAATTAAGCACCGTGATAAAAATGTCAAGATCACGCAGCGCTTTTCAGTTTAGTAAATCGCGTGTTCAAAGAAAAAATAAATACACGTGATATCTCACTAGACCGTAGTGATATTTCATGATTTTTTCCGAACCCCCTCCCCCCCTTTCGAGCCTCACGTTATTAATGGACGACCCCTTAGGCCCTGACTACTATGGCTAATAAAATTGGTGGAAATTATTTCGTGTCTATTTTCTCCTGTGATTGGTTGCATCCACTCGTCTCCACTTACTCTTACTTTGCGAGTATGACCCGTCATTTTCACAATATCTCTCCAAAATAGTAATTTTGCTTAGGACTTGCCAAAAAAAAAAATTTGAAACATAGAAGTTTCTTTTTGAGCATCTGACGTTTTGGCCTAGATGAACGTCAAATTGTTCACCTAGATTGTGCCTTATAAAGGGTGTAAAAAGAGTCCCTTAACGAAGCCGAAAGGCACTTGTTCTCCCCGTCATTGCGATATTTTTTTGTTCTGGACCATACCTGGGAACCTTCTAGTTACGGAGATATTGGAGTTCAAAGTTCCAATTTTTTCACAAGTTTTTTTTGAAAAACCACTTTTTAAGGTTTAAACTTTTTTTTAATTAACTCCATGACCCGTTTACTATTCAAAGCATCCATCAGCACTAAGTTTTGAGTGCGTAACATTGAGTTTTACCGTAAAACATGATTTTTCACCCGAAAAAAAAAGTCGTTTCCCAGTAATAATTTTTGCGTAGAGTTACTTAGTTTGAAGTACAGAATGCGTGGCTGACGGCTTCGTGAAGGGTCCACCCCGTATGAAGTTGAAAGGCCTTTCTATCAAAAACGCTTCAGCATAGCTATTCACAAACGATTCGATTCGAATAAAATTCGGAAAGTCGTATGTCTATCTCGCTCGCTTTTGCAATACTAAAAAAAGATAGACATACGACTTGTCGAATCGAAACGTTTATGAATAGCTATGCAGGCTTGATTTATAAAAAATGATAGTGTAGTTTTATGACAACTCATTTAAAAAGAAGTCCTACGTACTAACACATAGAATTGATGAAAATTTCTGGTTGTGTTTTCATTTGTGACAGTTACGCGTGACAAAATCACAAACAATCGGTTTAGTGCGTCCTTTTGGCACTTGAGGGCGCTGTTGGTTAACATTTTATAATACTGTGGAAAAACAATATGGCGGCTGTTCCGACTACGGTAGAGCTGTCATACGTCCTGCATGGTTTTGTAGACGGAAGAATCGACAAAATGACAGATCAACAAAAGGAATCTGTCATTTTATCAATTCTCCCGTCGACAAAACCCGTTTCTACGGTGGTCATGCTACGCGTGCTGATTTGGAACGTTGTGTCCTGGTTAACAAGTCAGTTGTTCCAGGTTCTGCTGGATGGCCTATCAGAACAGAGTCGAGTCGTGAAATGTCGGTTCTCTCTCCACTCGTGTTAGTGTTAAAGACGCTTCTTCCGTATGTGTCTCGAGAAATGTCTTAACCACTTTTAAAACGCGGCTGTTCTGCTATCTTACTAGCCCAGGCTGACAATGTCCATCGCCACCTCCCACTAATACAAATCCTGGCTACGCATCTGCTAAATAAAGGGTGTAAAAAGACCCTTAACGAAGCCGAAAGGCATTTGCTCTCCCCGTCAATGCGATCATTTTTTTGATCTAGACCATACCTGGGAACCTTCTAGTTACGGAGATATTGGGGGTCATAGTTCCAACTTTTTCACAAGTTTTTTAAAAAATACATGTTTTTAATGTAAGATTTTTACTTTAAACAACTCCACGACCCCCGTACTATTCAATCCATCCATCAGCACAATGTTCTGTGTGCGTTATATTGAGTCTTACCGTCAAACGTGATTTTTGACCCCAAAAAAAAAAGTCGTTTCCCAGCAAAAATGTTTGCCTAAAATTACTTAGAATGCTTGGTTGACGGCTTGGTGAAGGGTCTGTTTACACCCCGTAGATGATAAGATTGTCTTGTCCATGGTCACAAATGTCCCGGTCAGCGTTTCAACTACGGATTTTTTTTCGGTGTAATGTCACAAATGTAAACACAGCTTTACAAGTATAGAATACATGATTTTAAAGTTACGACAAAGCGAAATACCTAAAGTATTTTGTATGCAACTTAGACATAATTCGTCACCGTTGAAAATGGTTACTAATGTCTGTTTTTTAATCCCTGAGACTAAATTGACAAGTGAAAATGTCAAAACTGAAATAAATCCTATTGAAATCTATGTCAGTTTGCCAATTTTACGTGTCAATTTAGTCTCAGGGATTAAAAAACAGACTATAGAACATATTACCAATATCAAATAATTTAAAAATGCTGACGAAAATAAATCGGTGACGTTTCTTGCTCGCCGAATCCACACAGTAATAGCTTTTTAATGATATTAATAAAGACTAGCGTCCACTAGCAAATTAAATCGTGACAGCCGTCATTTCTGACAGTTCTGATGTTAAAACTTGCAGCAGGTGAATTGCTGGCTGGAAACTACGCAATAAAAATTTGATAGTGAACATTATGTGTTATATTAAGTATTTTATACCCTCAAAAGTTTCATGGTTGTCCAAATGCAGCTGGATTGGATGGGCTTGGCACCGTTGTCACAGGTTCTAGCAGCCTAACCGCTCCGTGGTTCAGCTATCTTCAAATCGTTCCACGCACTGCGTCCTCTTTCTTCTAGATCTCCGAGATTCCCTGAAGATCTTCACGTTTCTGACAGCACTTTTCATGATGGTTATTTGCCCAGCTTTCTTTTTCTTGATGACATTTTCAATTTTCAACCTGGCATCTTCTTCCTATGGTTGCTATCTTGACCGATGTGTTCCAGCTTTTGTTGAGGGTACATCTTCTTTACTTCTAAAGCTATTTCTATCCGGATTGTCTCCAAGAAGGTTTATAGCTTGGACCAGCACTTAGGGACGGGGTTATGCGTCAATTGCGCACTAAAAAAATGCGACACGGGAATATTCTTCGGGCGATTCACGCAGAAAGGTGACTGAATAACCAAATGGTTCAGCAGCTCAATTGCCTCCTCAATTTCATCGTAAGACTTCGTAGCGACGAAGTCTTCAATCGAAGCGATGTCCTTTCTCACGAAGGCTTTGAGGAAATTTATGTATTGAGGTTTCTCATGCAGCCGACCTCCTCGCAGTGTGAAACTTTGATGCGTCTGCTCGTCGTAAATTGGATCAGGGAGTTCGGATGTTTGCACACTCATTTTGCTGATGGAAGTCATGGGTTTTTTGGGAAAATTGCGTGCGCTTGGTACAGCGGCGGGATCGGGACTGGTCCAGAGGTGGATGCGGGGGTGGTGGATCAATAAATTAGGGGAAGCGGGGGGTGTTTTGCGACTGCGTGTCGCGGCCTGTGCCGTAGAAGCTCCGCCTATAAAGCTAGACATTCGTGGTGTTTTGATTTTTCTCGATTGTGGTCGGGATTATACGGGGTGTATGTTTTTGGTGGTGGAAACAATTGTGATTATTTAAATAAATAGATATTTTTTTCATAGGAAATCAAAAAAGAAATCTGTTGTAACCGAATAAGTGGTAACCGTTTGTGTTTTACTCCAAAATTGTAATACGGCTCTTTTATAACATAACCACACCTGTAATCCCCGATAGGTTAGGCAGAGGTGAGGTGTAAGGTCCCTAATAGCATACCCACATTTCGCCAGTTATGTTTAAGTCGAAATAGGGGGCGAGCCTATCACCATCAACCGTGCACAAATCCAGACTCCGTGGCTGCTACTGACAAATTCCTATTAGAAAAACAAAATAACATTTTGCCCGACCAGGGAATCGAGCCCTGGCTCTTCTATAATCTATCATTACATGAATTAAATAAGCCTAAAGTCTGTTTTTGAATCTCGGATCCTAAATTGACAAGTGAAAATATCAAAACTGACTTAAATGCTATTGAAATCTATGTCAGTTTGCCATTTGTACTTGTCAATTTAGTCTCCGAGATTAAAAAACAGACATTAGAATGGTATGATTGTTTCTGCCAACCCTCATGGGATAGAAGCGTGGGGTGAGTTTCTGTATGCAACACGTGGTCGCGAGTGGATAGCTTTACCCTGTTGCTTCCTCCCTTACTCTCTGGCACCCCGCGTTTGATTGATTACCTGCAATGCCGATGTACCTTGATAGCATCGGAATAGAGCGAAAGTATCAAGCATTATGATGCTGCGTTGCAATGCAGTTTTTTCTACCTACTCAGGTGTTTTTTCGTTCCATTTTTCCACCTGACCCAAGGGCGGATCGGGGGGGGGGGGTCATGACCCCGGGTTGAGTATAGGTCGACCACTGCTTATTTTATAAACTTACTAGCTGTTCCCGGCATGCGTTGCAATTCACCTTTTTCCTATCCTACCTACCTATCTACCTACTTACCTACCCTTCTCTACCTACCTACATACCTACTTACCTACCCTACGTACCCTACCTACCTACCCTACCTACCCTACCTTGGCTGTACCTTGGTTGGCTGTTTTAAGGGTTTTTCCGGCAATTATTCGAATTTTTCTCGCCGTAAAAACCATCCTTGAACTCCAAAGAACATTAAAAAAAAAAAATTGGCCAAATTGGTCCAGGCGGTTTAGGCGCAAAAGGCCTAATTCTCAAAATGGCAACAGAGTCGCAAAAGGACTAGTTCTCAAAATGGCAAATTCTCTAAAAGCCTAATTCTCAGAATGGCCAATTCTCTAAAAGCCTAATTCTCTGAATGGCCAATTCTCTAAAAGCCTAATTCTCAGAATGGCCAATTCTCTAAATGGCTAATTATCAAAATGGCATATTTTCTACAATAGTATTCTTATAAATAAAAGAATTCATTTCGATTTGAAATAAATGCTTTGAGTTTGAGTTTGTTGGTTCCGATAAAATCAAGCCAATTTTAAGCTATACCTGTCACTTTTGTTTATTAGAAACAAGGATAGTGAAGTCTCACGAACTACCAGGAGGCCAGAATCATGAAGGAGGTATTGTATATTGTTAATAGGAATTTTACAATCAAATCTATATAATATATTTTTTTACATATCGATATAGTAGGTATACGAAGTAAGAAAACTCCCTTTGTAGAAAATGTGCCATTTTGATAATTAGCCATTTAGAGAATTGGCCATTCTGAGAATTAGGCTTTTAACGAATTGGCCATTCAGAGAATTAGGCTTTTAGAGAATTGGCCATTCTGAGAATTAGGCTTTTAGAGAATTTGCCATTTTGAGAACTAGTCCTTTTACGACTCTGTTGCCATTTTGAGAATTAGGCCTTTTGCGCCTAAACCGTCCAGGCGTTGTTGAGTTATGCGCTTACCAACACATTTTGCGATTCATTTTTATATTATAGAAGAAGATGTAAATGCTTTGCATGATGGCAAACTACTAGATTAGTCCTGTTTCTGTATGGATGCACAAAAAGAACCTAACCTAACAGAGGCGCGGTTCGTAGGTGTTATTACTACTCTTCACCTACCTACCTACTACTGCCTACCTACCTACTATTTCTGAGATCAAAATATAAGCTATCTTGATACCAAATTGCCTCCAAATCCGTTAAGCCGTTTGAGCGTGAAGGAGTAACAAACAAACACACATACAAACTTCGCGTTTGCAATATTAGTGTGATAACATCACGCTTTATTCACCGACGGGGTGGGTAGACTATAGCTACGAGTTATACTTTATAAGTATTCATCTGCCTAGCCTTTTCCTCAACTATATTGGGGTCGGCTTCCAGTCTAACCGGATGCAGCTGAATACCAGTTTTTTACATGGAGCGACTGCCTATCTGACCTCTACAACCCAGTTGACAGCCGGGACCAACAGCTTAACGTGCTTTCCGAGGCACGGAGGAAACTGTTGACCTTTTCACGCCTAAACCACTGAACCGATCATCCTGAAGTTTTGCATATAGGTACGTTGTCAGGTGTGCAGAAACGGACATAGGGTCTCTTTCATCCCGAAAAAAACTACTGTTCCCGAGGAAAACAACAATAACGTTCTTATGATAACAGATGGCGCCACGGCGATGGTGTCTTTCGAATCATGATTGAATGGGCTATTTGACATCATCGAAAAAAAAAAAATAGTTAGTCCGTCAGTTTAGTTAGATCACCAAAAAATGTTGGATACGTATTTTTTCTTTTGTCACATAATCAAAAAATGACGATGATACAGCGCATCAAAGTTCAAGAGGGACTTGTGTGACGTCACTCGACAGTAAAAAGTAACAGAAATTGTGACGTCACGCGACATTTCAACGCGCTGTATCGTGATCATTTTTAATTTACATGACAAAAGAAAAAATACGTGTCTAATATTTTTTGATAATCTAACTGACGGACTTAATAGATTTTTTCAGTCAAATACCCTGTTATTACAAGCAGAGTACAACCCGAATTGATTGATTAAAGCGAGAGAAGCCGCGGGCGAAAGCTATTCAAAAATGTATTAGTATGGTATTTATGTTAACAAAATGGTGTTTTTTTTTGTACTCTATCACTATGCTCTCCTATTTGACCCTAAGGTTGACTGGTAGAGAATGCCTTGTGGCATTAAGTCCGCCTATGTACCACTTTTGTACATGAAGTTTAAATAAATAAAAATGAAACGCCAAAGAAGTATACGCAAGTATAATATTAATATCACAATTTCTCTTAATCATGCCGTTACTGCTTGAAATTAATTTTGTAGCCCTTGGTGTCAGGGTCCTGTTCCATTTGAAAATTTTCCGTGGACAAGCCGAATGGTTTAAGAATCATATTCCCCAAATCTTTCAGTTTCCCAAGCATTTCTGTTTTCAATTTTTCATTCTTCTCTTCAATTAATGGGGGCAGACGAATTGTAGCTATTTTCGCGTCCTTATGAGACGGATCCAGTTCTAGAATTTTCTTGTAATCAGCTAAAGATTCATCAAATTTTTCTGTTGCCTCGTACGACTGTGCTCGTCTGCAAAAAGAAAAAGTTTTTTTTATAATTTAGGTATTGCTGGACGATCTACTAGTGAGGAGCTCGTGGCTAAATAATAACAGCCGCTCGAGTCGATCTTTAGGTTAAGCCGTGCGTGACTAGGTTGGTCTGTGGACGGGTGACCACACATTACGTGCCTCGGAAAGCACGTAAAGACGTTGGTCGCGGCAGTCATTTGTAGATCTTTGATAGTCGTTACAGGTAGTCAGTGGCCCAAAAAGTCTGGCAACCAGTCTTACCAAGGGGTATCGTATTACCCAGTACTAACTAGGTTGTGGAGGTCAGATAGGCAGTCGCATCATGTAAGATACTGGTATTCAGCTGCATTGGAAGCCGACTCCAATATAGTTGGGAAAAGGCTAGGCAGATGATGAAGGTATACACTCTATACCACCTGCGATTGCCCCAGGGTATCCTAAATGGATAACTAATTATTTTGCATCCCTTGCTCAAACTGGGCTGGCAACATTTGTCAGTCATCCTCACCTGATATAAGCCTTAACATATGTATCGTCCAGCTCAATAGCTTTGGTGCAGTCTTTAGCAGCTTGCGCATATTTCTGCAGTTTCATCTTGGAAGCACTTCTGTTGCAGTACAATATTGAGCGCTGCTGCGGGAACTGTAGGGGACATGTCCGGAGACCTGGAACATTTCGGTTTAAAGGTAAAATTGCGAAAAAACTGAGTTTCATTATGCAAATAAATGTTTCTACACTAAAATATAGCTAATTCCTACACATTTTTTTTTTTAAATAGCCTGTACTGTCCCACTACTGGGCAATAATATTAAATAATAAATATTCAATGAAAATAATTACGTATTTTTTTTTTTTTAATAAATCCAACGCAATGAAGCACAGATTAACGTACTTCCATTAAAAACTACGCATTTTGATAAATCTCACGTGAGATTAGGTGGGGGGTGAGGGAGTCAAGTCAAATCTCACGACATCTCACCAAGGGGGGCGAGGGCGTCGAAAAATCGCCAAAATTGCATCACGTAATTAATGGACGCCCCCAAAGTGAATTTTGGCTAAACTCAAGTATATACCTTCAGTATATTTCTCGATACTCCGTTCAAAATCTCCAACTTTAAAAGCCTCGTTTCCAGCCTTCTTCAACTCCTCAGCTATGATCTTCCGCTCCTCCTTCTGGTCATCCGTGAGATCTACTTCAGCATCCTTGAGAGACTCCTCATCAATATCTGAATCGCTGTCATCTTTGGCTCCAGTGTCCTTCTCTGCGTAATCTTTGTCTAAATCGTGATCTTCAGTTGAAGCGGAATGTGTTGGTGTTTCTGAAAGGTGAAAAAATGGACTGAAATATTGTTTGAAATTTTACATTCATAAAGGGTGTAAAAAGACCCTTAACGAAGCCGAAAGGCACTTGTTCTCCCCGTCATTGCGATCATTTTTTTGTTCTACACCATACCTGGGAACCTTCTAGTTTCGGAGATATTGGGGGTCAAAGTTCCAACTTTTTCACAAGTTTTTTTTTAAAATACATGTTTCTAATGAAAGATTTTTACTTTAATCACCTTCACGACCCCTGTACTATTCAATCCATCCATCAGCACAATGTTTTGAGTGCGTTACATTGAGTTTTACCGTAAAACGTGATTTTTCACCCCAAAAAAAAAAAGTCGTTTCCCAGCAATAATTTTTGCGTAAAGTTACTTAGTTTGATGTACTGAATGCTTGGTTGACGGCTTCGTGAAGGGTCTGTTTACACCCTGTATACAGGGTGTGAAAATATCGTGAGGAAACCTGGACTATAATTAATATAAGTCTGAAATCGCCAACCCGTCTTGAGCAAGCGTGGTGATCAATGCTCGTGCCTTCTCTGTTTGAGAAGAGGCCTTTGCCCAGCAGTGGGACAGTAACAGGCTGGTATTATTATTATTTATACAAGGTGTAAGGGACAGCCCTCCACAAACTGACAGGGTGCATTCAGCTCCTTATTTTGAATCATATTCCACTGGAATTTTTCTCCAGAAAATTTTATATAAAAAAAAAATACTATTCCTTTATTTCAATGCATTACATTCCCTGTACGCAGCACTCCATTTATATAAATAATACGGCTAGAATAAAAAATCCAACCATGGATGTTGAAATACTCTACGAATGATGCCTGAAATCAGATGTTCTCTTCCTACCTAGCTTCAGAGTTCATCGAACTAGTCATCGTGCTTGCTGTTCGCTACGAGTGTTTTGCCACAGTAATGATACATTGTGTATGAGGAAATAAAACAAAATCAAATTTATTGGATTCCCATAACATTCCTGGAATTATTTCTTGTACCGGTCATCTTAGTATGATATACTGAATTCACTCCATCAGTTTGTGGAGGGCTGTCCCTTACACCTTGTATAAACTCATGGAGGAGCTCGTGGCTAAATAATAACACCAGCTTGGGTCGATCTTAAGCCCTGCTTCTCTAAAGTCTGTTTTTTAATCTCGGAGACTAAATAGACAAGTAGAAATGGCAAACTGACATAGATTTCAATAGCATTTAAGTCAGTTTTGACATTTTCACTTGTCAATTTAGTTTCCGAGATTAAAAAACAGACTTTCAAGTTGGTTGGTTTGTTGGTGAGTCTCCATTTAGGCATAGAAAATGCCTGTAGTTGAAGACTACGCTCTTCCCTTACATTATTAATTTAGTTTTTTTTTTCTTTTTTTATAAAACTTACAAACAGGTAAACAAAAAAAAAAAAATGTATCATAAGTATGTCTATGTGTGTTTCTATGAGAGAGCGAGAGATAGATTTTGAGTGTAGGATGAAACTAAAGACTGTCATTACATACTCCTTTCTCATTGTCCACATTCAAACATCTAGCCATGCAAGCTGTTACGAAACTCAAACTCAAAGCATTTATTTCAAATAGACCCGTGACAGGCACTTTTGCATAGTCAAAAATAAGCTACCTACAGTCCCGCCACAGGCATAATAACTGTGAATGTTGCCCATTCGAAAATAGTAGATCTCATGGAGAAGAATGGGCAAGAAACTCCATGGACACTCTTTTCAAATCAAGTTATATATTATACGAATTATTATTATGCGAATACGATGCACCTGACATTTTTTTTAAGAACATACACGTCACCAATTACATCATCATGTCCTTCCTGGATGTCCTCTACTGCCGTTGTCAATCACCGCTTGTAAATACCTTTGGCTAGTTAAATTCATTCATCCTTTAAATGCATTGTTGAGAGGCTCAGCTGTTTTTTAATGGGGGTAGGCTACCCCCATTAAAAAAAGGCGTGAGATTCTATGTTATATTAAAAGATGGCATTAAACGATAAGACCACCCATTGTGTTAATAATAATTATTTCCACTATTTTTTGTCATACCTGTAATTTGCATGGTGTACATAAATAAGGAGTATTCTGTCTACATTTCTATGTATATTTTCTTTTACAACGGATGAAAGTAAGCGGGTAGAATGTGACAATGACAGCATAATTCAAAGATTAATTAGAGCCTAATTAGAAACACATTGAAATTGAAAATTACGTTTTTCTCACAAGACTACGCCCTAGTCAAGATTTAATAAATTACATAAAAACTTACCACTAGTGTTTGCGGCGTCTCCGCCAGCCTTAGGGAAGTCCTCAGCACTAGTACCAGGGCTTATAACAAATTCTTCAACAGATTCATTCGTGTTTAACGAAGTTTTTAAATCTTTTGTTAAATCTTCTATTACGTCTTCATTAGCTGGACCCGTCCTTTTTAGCCTCTCCGACATTTTTGATTATGTTCTCAATGTGTTGATAGTTGTAGTATTACGTGCAATTAAGATTTGGAATCCGAGAAATTACGGAAAATGGGATAATCTCGAATATTTTGACTTAGCATGTACGAATTATGACCGATGACGGCAATTTTGACAGTTGTGCGGAAGTAGCGTTCCAGGTACAGCAATCAAGCTATGTTCTGCTTGATAGTCCACGAATTAAAAAGATTTATCCCATGGTAAGCGATAAATACAATTTGATTTGTCTTAGTCCTTGTAAAAATGAAAAACAACTATTGAAATAACACATTTACTGGCAATTTTCTTTTTGTTTTATAGGAATAAGAGTAACAACATTTTAGTCTAATGCTTAGTACTCTCAGTGGTGTCAATGAAACACAGCTAATTTGTTTTTTGTCGAGTCAGGCACAAGGAACTTTTGTCAGCCTCAAAGTCACGTTTTATTTGGAAAAAAACATGACAAAAACATTTTAAAATAACTACTTTAGTACAAAAAATCTTGAAAAGTTAACAAGTTTACAGTCAGTTGAATAATTTTTATAGGAATCTGATGAATTAAATTAATACACCGCATAAACTAAACGTAAAGCCAACGTCAAAACGATAAAGTCAGGAGCGCATCAGGTGTTTGGTTTTCCTTTTCATTCAGCAATATTGGAAATAGGAAATCTAAAATGTTTAAAATTAAAATAAAATCATATTCAGACGACAACAGATACTATTTATCTACATATTATTTGTTGTAATTTTTAAATTATAAACAATTAAAAACCGTAACATACTTTTAACATGAAATTTTAATCAACTAAACGATGACAGATTGACAGCTAGACATACCAACATTTTTGCAATGACACAAACGGAACGTATCTTGTGTAATCTAAACGCAAGGTCAAGAATATACTGTGGAATTATCAATTTTTTTTTAACATAAATCTTCGGGACGCTATCTCGCTAGATTACTTAATATACGGTTGTGTAACGGGCGTGATTCAGCATTTTTAAACGGATCTGTGGCTTAGAAACAAGACAATATGTTACGGAATTTTGTGAAAAATTTATCCGCAAAAAGTCTACGTTGTTCGATAAAGAACAGCGATGGATCCTCGAGTATCGTTAATCGGAGGAGCATAGCGCCATTGTCAACGACTGAATTAGCATTGAAAGACGAAAAGTAAGTATATATTTTCTGTAATACCTTAAAAAACGTAAAGTTACTTAAGTTTCGTGTGGTCCGTTTTTCATAGGCCTGTAAGTAGGTCGGTTTTTGAAATAGAATATTACGGTTGCAGTTTTAACCCTACATCGAAAAATACCCTCAATTTTTTTGCATCATTGAGACACCTACTCGTATGTTGTTCCAACTTCTGTTAACCATTTACCTACTTACTGTATTACCTGGGCAAAAAACCATTTTTAACTATTCAATTTTAAACACTGGTATTCATGTGTATCGAGTTGCACCGGAACTGGGCCAAACCCAAGAAAATTGGGATAAGTAAGGTAGATGTTGATTTTAATGACTTATTTTTTTATAACTGTCAAAACAATATTATCCCCTTAGCCGTTACACCCCTTTTGCGCCTCTGTGCAGAGCTGTTACGCATCCCAGCTCAACAAACCCTATGCCGTTGAAGTTGTTACGAAATAAGCTATCTGATTATTTATAGTTTAGTACAGTTTAATCGTGGAATTTATTGTTGATTCGAAGTTGAAATTAGGGTGAGCTACTTTTTCCCAGACAGCACAATAATCAAGAAAAAGAACAGACACATCCATACATATTTTACATACTGCAAGCTAAACAAAAACTTGGCTCAGGTAGTCGACCCATACGCCGAACAAAAAAAAAGGGTGTGTTTACAAAAAAAGGGTATGTTTACAAAAAAAGGGTATGTTTACACATTCATTCCGAGAACTCTGTAGGCCAAGTGGCCAATTATAATACAGAAAGAAGGAAAGAAAGAAAATACATTTATTTGGCACATGCCACAAGTGCAACAAAAAAAAAATATAAACACAATATAAAACAAAAACAAAAATAATACAAGACAAAAAATAAAAAATAAAATAAAAAAAACTTAAAACTAAACCAAAAAATTTAACTCTGTGTGCCTCACGGCTGCACCAAATAGGGCCAGTTCAGTAAAATGCCGGGCAGCTAGTGCCTGACGCTGGTTTTCAACTGGACCTGGATTAGAGAGGTTACGGATGTAAAACAGCTTTATGTGTTGAATCAATGGTGATGTTGAGAAGGTATTTAAATATATATAATAGATGTGTACAAGGAAATAAATAAAAATGTCATAAATTATTAGTAAGTAAACTGCGAAATAATAAATATCGTGAATGTGCAAAATAAAACAAAAAATAGATAGATAAATGGCACGGACGCATGATAATAGAACCCGTTTGACACGATGACTATTTACGCACAGCATTTTATTTCTCCATGCATTTCGTCCAATACGCTGCAAGTCGCCGAGCGCGGCGGACTAATTGAAATTAACGGAAAGATAACAGCGGATCGTTATAAATTTATTTACTGTGATTCTTATATAATATCTTATTACAAAGTTTGGTAAACAATCTTAGAGAACATCGCAGGCCAAGTGTTAGAAATCTTTTTCTTAATTTTCAAGTAAATCTTAGTAATCATCCGTAGAAACCATATCAGCTGTATAATTGCTTATTGTACAGTACCACATTGATTTTCAGGCTGAAGTACTTTAAACTTGGAAAAGTGGGTCAAAACTCAAATTTAAAGCAGTTATTTCAATTAGACTATTCAGGAACTTCTAAATGTCTAAAAACAAAAAAAAAGAGATAAGAAAGAGGGTAGACAGATTGCAAATCTGTCTACCTCACAGATATAGATAGACCTAGATAATGCAAGTATCACGATCTGTATGAAAACCAAGCATGCCATTTTTTGACTACCTCTTATGACGTCACAAGCACTATTTCTAAGCCGCAATGTAATACGAATGTTTTGTTTTTCTCAAATTTGTACAGATATACAGTTTTTACAATTTATATCAGCACAATTACCCATTCAACATGTTATACACCGATGCAGACTGAGCGCGAAAGTGGCCACTTACGATTTTTGTACGTAAGCTAGGCACGCGAAGCAGTTGCTCTTATCTAGGTCTATCTATATCTGTGGTCTACCTAAACAAACCTAACAATTTGTTTTACAACCACCCGCATTCTGCAGTCATCCCGCGACAGCGTCGAAATATCGGGAGCTTAAAAAATTTATAATCGCGGGTGATATCCCATAAGTGTGCTCAGAATGATGTACTGAATACGTGAGAACTGTTTTCGCGTCGTTTTTTTGCCGGATTTCATCTATACTAATAAAGGGTGTAGAAAGTCCCTTCACGAAGCCGAAAGGCACTTGTTCTCCCCGTCGTTGTGATCATTTTTTTGTTCTGGACCATACCTGGGAACCTTCTAGTTACGGAGATATTGGAGGTCAAAGTTCCAATTTTTTCACAAGTTTTTTTTTTCAAAACCACTTTTTAAGGTTTTAACTTTACTTTAATTAACTCCGTTTACTATTCAAAACATCCATCAGCACTAAGTTTTGAGTGCGTAACGTTGAGTTTTACAGTAAAACTTGATTTTTTCACCCCAAAAAAAAAAGTCGTTTCCCAGCAATAATTTTTGCGTAGAGTTACTTATTTTGATGAACAGAATGCTTGGTTGACGGCTTCGTGAAGGGTCTGTTTACACCCTGTATACTAATATATAAAGGTGAAGAGTTTGTTTGTTTGAACGCGCTAAACTCGGGAACATATAAATATAAATTCACATATAAATTAAACATAATTAACATAAATTCTTTCATTAATTTACATATAAATTCTTTTAGTGTTGGATAGCGCATTTCGCGAGGAAGGCTATAGGCTATATAACATCACGCTACAACCAATAGGAGCGGAGCAGTAATGAAAAATGTTGCAAAAACGGGGAAAATTGTATTTTTAATAATTCTACGCGGACGAAAGTCGCGGGGAACAGCTAGTAAGCAGATAAACAACGTTTTTTTTTTACTGTAGTTACTAATAATTATAAATGATAACTTGATTGACAAAAATAAATAATTTCGATAGGAGATAAAATAAACAGGTATTTTGTGGATTTTTTTATTCAATTACTTAGCTAGCGAAACTACAAATGTGACAAGACAACGAAAAGTCTCGAGAAAGAGTTCGTGGCTAAATAATAACAGCCGCTCGGGTCGATCTTTAGGTTAAGCCGTGCTTGTGAATGGGTGACCACCCATAACATACCGAGTTTTGTCCGTGCCTCGGAAAGCACGTTAAACCGTTGGTCCCGGGTGTCATTTGTAGATCTTTGACAGTCACTAGATAGTCAGTGGTCCAAAAAGTCTGACAACCAGTCTTACCAAGGGGTATCGTATTACCCAGTACTAACTGGGTTGTGGAGGTCAGATAGGCAGTCGCTCCATGTAAAATACTGGTATTCAGCTGCATCTGGTTAGACTGGAAACCGACCCCAACATAGTTGGGAAAAGGCTAGGCAGATGATGACGACGACAAAAAGACTGACTTTCTAATACCCTAACTACACTATCTGCAGTCATTTACCCCAAGTAAAAAAGATTAGGTAATAAAAAAAATTAAATACCCGACTTGTGGCCTTGTATTGTATCAAGCCAATTCTAGAGAATTCTTTTACTTGACTTATTGATACGAAAAACACTTGAATATATTTATTTAAATAAAATTAACTAAAAGTTATCATGCGACTTGGTAACAGCCTTGTATATATATAGTAAGTACTTCCTTATATCTGTAACGATATACGTATCAATACTTACAATGGAATGGATTGATTAAACGACATATACAGGGTGTAAACAGACCCTTCACGAAGCCATCAACCAAGCTTTCTGTACTACGCAAAAATTATTGCTGAAAAACGACTTTTTTTTTTGTGGCGTATCGATTTCAAGTGCTTACTATCGAGTTGTTTTCGAGCGAGTGTTATTCGATCTCTCGTCATTCGATTTCAAGTAGGGAACCCTCTTTGAACAACACTGCCTAGTGCCTTGGGTCGAGTTCGAACCCAAGACACACACCTCTGATTTTTCGGATTCATATGCGTAAAGTATAATTATCACTTGCTTCGGTGAAGGAAAACATCGTGAAGAAACCAGCATGCCTGAGAGATATTTCTTGACGGCGTGTAAAGCCAAGTCAGAAGCCCATGGGCGGCATAAAAACTCTGACACCAGGTTAGGCACTAACCACACGATAAAGGACAAGACCACTGCCTAACCATTTGGGGCTTACAAGCGTGATGTTACATGGAGACATATGACTGCCTATCTGACCTTCACAACCCAGTCACTGCTCGCACCTCCGTATCAAGTCAATTCTGAGCCAATTCATAAACATTATGGCTATTGTCACCTTGACGAATCAATTGCAGGATAGCACCATTGTAAGGTCAAATCAATTGAAACTGCGGGAGATTTGGGTTTATGAGTTGACTCTTAAAAGAGAACAGAGTCTGCGAGAAATTTGAAAAATAGGAATTTGAAGTAATTATTTCCGTCGCGCTGCGTCAAGCCATAGAGTTCAATAGGTGCAGCTCAGACCGATTATAGGTCACAGCACACATGTCAACCCGGAAAGGGATCGGCACCGTATCGCCTTTCGAGTCGCGCTCAAACAGGCATCAACCTAACGTAAGCAAGCGGATCAGCAGCTCCGATACATCGACTCGGCTACGGCTAGGCCGCGCTTACGGCTCGCCGACCGGTGGTTGATCTGGCTGGCACCAGATCAGTTTGAATCCAATCGTGAAGTGTAGCGCACGGTTATGTCCCGGTTCACAATACGCGAGATGGCTATCATAGCCATAGCACTGGACGACGAGGAAGAAGAACAAGAAAGAGCAACAGTAGTGTGCGTAAGGGTGGACGAAGAGCTATAAGCTCGTGTACGGAGAGACGTAAGCACGGGGACGACGAGCCGTAAGCGAGTTGACCACGCACCGCACCGCGGTTCGTGAGCTTGTCGTGAGGCGAGGCGATTACGTTACGATTCCGATTAGTGTGCGTTGCAGTAGGGAGTTTCATACAACGAATACTGAACGGCTCGAGTTGATACGGTGCCGATCCCTTTCCGAGTTGATATGTGTGCTGTGACCTTATATCACAAAAATGTTGACGAGATCGACGTTTCGTATTCCCCTTTTATCTCCTCGAAAACTGAGCCGATTTAATTATTTTTGACATTAAAATTTTAAGAAATAGTTTGTCTAGGTTCCTATCAATCCTTCTTTTATGTTAAAATCTTTTTGAATGTGACTGATAGTCCTCTAATCAGCCGTAAAAATGGGGCATTTTTTGTTAATTTTGGAGGGTCATATTTTATTTACTTATTAGTTGCTGAAAAAAACGGAATGACAGGGATATCTACAGTATGAGTCGGACTCGCGCATGAAGGGATCCGTACCATCGCAGTAGGGCCTGCCCCCTTTGATTTTTAATTTATTTTTTATAATAGCGGCAACAGAAATACACATTCTGTGAAAATTTCAACTGTCTACCTGTTACCGATCATGAGATACAGACAGGCAGACAGACGGACAGCGGAGGCCGGAGAACCTAAAAATATCTTCCCATCCAAAATATCGCATAAGCTAACGCAATAATAAATGAGAAATTTTCTTCTATTTACAGAATAAAGGTAACATTCGTCCTGTACGATGGTAAGCGCCTGGAAGCACAAGCTAAAGTGGGCGACTCACTACTCGACGTGGTAGTGAACAACGACCTTAATATCGAAGGGTACGGCGCGTGTGAAGGCACCCTTACCTGTTCCACCTGCCATGTTGTCATGAAACCCGAGGATTTTGATAGGTGAGTTTGTAATTGGAAAGCAAGAGAGAAAGAGAGATAAAATCATGATCTTTCTCCTGCTCTTATTCCAATTTTGATTTGTGCTCGGCGCAGCATGTCTTCTTCCATACTTCTCTATTACTCGTCATCTCAGCAGTCACCTCCCTTTTCAAACTCAAACTCAAAGCATTTATTTCAATTAGACCATTATTTTTTTTTACGGATGGGAAATCATCAAATGACTTCTCCCGCTCTGGGTGGAGTGGGAGGGAGTGTCAGACTTGTACTGACTAAAACCAATCCATGTTCCTTCTTTGCCCTTTGTGTTCCAGGGCCACGGTATCTCTTTCGAACAGTCCCGCAGCCCCGAATTAGACCATTACAGGCACTTTTGAATGTCACAAAAAAACAAAGAAAGCGAAGCTACAGTCACAGACACAAGGCATAATAACTTGTGAAAGTACTGTAGTTGCCCATTCCAAGGCGTAGATCTCTATGGAGAAGAATGGGCAAGAAACTCCATGGACACTCTTTTCAATCAAAATATTGTTACAAAATCTTGGTTACATCATTCATGTGGAGACTATACATTTTATGTGAGAACGATGTTAAATAAGTGCAAGCTAAGAGCGTCCAGAGTAAAAAGATATATCAACGGTTCAAAAATAAAAATAAACCATGGCAGCTAAGAGATGACCAGTCCCTACTGACAGCGCCCGTTCACGAACATGACGCATGGATCAGCACCATTCAACTCAAGTCTTATCATCCTTCTAGCCGTATCATCCTTCACACAGTCCATCCATCGTTTCTTTGGTCTTCCTCTACTCTTATAGCCATCCACATTCATACTTAAAGTTTTTAAAGGATCACTTCGCTGTCCGTCTGTCTGTTTGGCAAGACACTTTTTCAAAGGAACACGTAGATGTATCAAGTTTCGTAAGTCAATGCGATCAAAAGATATGACCGTTTATGTCGCATATTTTGCGATCTCACAAGGGAATCACCTGACCTAGAATCATAATTCTCTATTACTCGTCATCTCAGCAGTCACCTCCTTTCTAGCCATATCATCCTTCACACAATCCATCCATCGTTTCTTTGATCTTCTTCTACTCTTATAGCCATCTACATTCATACTCAACATTTTCCGTTTCCGTCATTTCTCCGCATCACATGTCCATACCACGATAACATACATTGCATAAAATTAGAATCACATAAAGCCACATGTACATACAAATAAATTATAGCCAATAGCCATCCACATTCATACTCAAAACTTTCCTCGCGACATTTTTCTCATTCCTCCGCATCACATGGCCATATGACGACAACCGATTACGACGCAATTATTCAGTCACTGGTGCCAATTTATGCTTTCTCTTATAATCGGTGTCAAAGTACCCTTAACGAAGCCGAAAGGCACTTGTTCCCCCCGACATTGCAATCATTTTTTGTTCTAGACCATACCTCGGAACCTTTTTTGTGTTATTCTGAAATACTTTCAAATTTCAACAATTTTAAATAGCAGCTTTATTAATTATGGACCAGGTACAGTCGCCATCAGATATATCGTAGCGGGCGAGGTACTTAAATATTTCGGAGCAGCATTACAACGAATTTAAACTGTGTAATACAGACTTAAGGTATATTTTCCATAAATGTTCCGATCTTTATGATCATCCTGACTGCGTCGATACCTTTGTAGTTCTGTGCTTTCTGATATTTTTAGCTCGTTATGTGTTCCGAATTATTGAAAAGTAATGCTGCTCCGAAATATTTGAGTACCTCGACCGCTACGATATATCTGATGGCGACTGTACCATCATTTAAATTTATTATTTAAGTATTTTGTGACAACCTCCTGAATTTTGACGAGGATTCAAAACTGCACCTTGTATAAAAATTGTCGTGACAGCGACACGGAGACAGATTAGCGTCCGGCTCAGCAGAACCATACCGCTTGTTTTATAAATCTTCCTAATTCTATTATATTCTATCTCTTCTTCTCCAGATTACCCGACGAAGCCTGTGATGAAGAAAAAGACATGCTAGACCTAGCTTATGGTCTGACGGCCACCTCCCGGCTAGGGTGCCAGATTACCTTGACCAAAGACATGGATGGCCTAGAAATCAAGTTGCCAGAGACAATCAACGATGCTAGAAGTTGATGTAGAGAGTTTTATAGTCTGTGGACGCTTTCATTTAAGAGATTTTTGCAGCAAGACTGTGTGAGCAACTTTTTGTGGCGTGACTGTTGGGCAACAGTTGTTTTGTCCCGCCACTTTTGAAGGGTAATGCTAACTGGCAACATTGATTGCCCAGTTCTGGGTAATATTGGTAATTGAATGACAATAACAAGCTATTAAGTACTTTAGCTTATTGAGTTAGTAATATAACATAATAAGCATATAATGTTCCCACTTCTGGGATAAAAGCCTCTCACTCACTATGAGAGGGAGTGGGCTGTAATTCTTCCCGCGGGACAAGTGGGGTTTTGGAGGTATTTAAAGCAAATTATATGCATGAGAATCAAAATATATTATCCACATCCACTTAGGCAACTGTTGCCGTGCAATACTTCCCTAAAAGTTGCCCGTGTATCGCGCAAGAGTGAAAAAAAAAGTTGGACGACATCTAGGAAATTATGGTGCTTTTTTTTTTTGTAAAGTTACTTTTGCTTGCAAATATCGCTTAAATTGAAAGTTTCTAATAATACAAAATGGCTGATTTTGACTATACCGACGACCTTTATTTTACCAAGTATTTAATAGTAAAAGAATAGATATTCGGAAGTCGGTAGTTATCTAGTTATGCCCCTTGCTATGTATAAGTTGCAAATTTTGCATAAATTTTTGTAAAAATAGAAAAATATTTTTAAATTACGTATGGTGACTAATAATAATAATAATGGTGATTGTTAAATTTCGTTTACAAGTGACGATTATTATTCTATAATATGAAAGCTGACATTTTTTTTTAATTTTTTTTATTATATTATTTTCCATTTGCACAAAAAATGTTATTTTTTAAATAAAAATTATAAATTCTCTGACTGAAGGACCACTCATAATCTACATAGCTAGATTTTAATGAGTGCGCAAGAGTTCTTTGTATATGGTTAAGTTTCTAAATAAAATAATTGATTATTTTCCAAAAATATTGACAATGCTTTATAGTTTTTCTATAAAAAGATTTATATTTTCTATTTAGTAGACGCAAATTATATATATTTGTATTAATTTTTAGAAAAAAAACGACATAATAATACATATTATATACAATTTATAAAATTATAAATAACATAACACCTATAATTCCCGAAATTTGATTGAGCAGAAGTGTACCTAGGTAGTACACCTATATTTCGCCAGTTATGTTTAAGTCCCATGTAATAGGAGCGAGCCTATTGCCATCAACCGGGCACAAATACGTGGTTATTTAAAGTGTAACTTAAATTTTATTAGTGCAGCTATTTTTTAAACCTAGTGAAAAATCCTAGTGAATTTATTAAAAATAGTAATAATATTAGTAAACAGGGTCAATGGGGTCTGTATATTATGGTACGGGGTCCAGCCTGTCTAAATGTCCGCCATTTAATTTTATATTCAAACTAGCGGCCCGTCCCGGCTTCGCTCAGCTGGACAATTTTGTTTTCCTAGTAATAAATATAGCCTATGTTACTCAGGGATAATGTAGCATTCTAACGGTGAAAGAATTTTTGAAATCGGTCCAGTAGTTTTTGAGTTTATTCGTTACAAAAACACAAAAATACAAGTCTATATCTGTATATCCATAAAAATAATAATAAATCTTTATTCAGAATCCCAGAATGTAAAATACAATATGAATCTAAAACTAACAATGTAGGTATAATAATGTATGATGCCTACTAGGATAATCCTGTATCACATATGAAAGTACCTATGTTATAACAAAAAAAAACTTTTTTTTTGATTTATTATATTAAAACTTTTTTTAAACAACAAAATCATAATTTATTTCAGACTGCAAAGCCCCATAGATAGAACAAAAAAACCTTAAAAGCCCTGGCCGCCTGCCCTTAAGCTTTTAAACATTTGTCTGTTTGTTTGTTCCGGCTAATCTCCGAAACGGCTGGACCGATTTTGAAATTGTTAACAAAATCGGATTCAAATAAGGAAGTAATATTTTTATAATAATTTCACGCGGACTTAGATCGTTATGTATGAAAACAGGTAACAAAGAAAAAAAAATGGCGGCCGAATTGACAGGCCAAAGTATTTAAACTCTATTGACTTATTGACAGTAGGTACGCCTAGTATACCTTGGTCAACGGCTGATAGGATTTCGATGGAATTTTTTTTCCCGGTAGTGAATTGCCGTGGGCCAGTTTCTGTAAGTTTGTAGTATCAGTAATAAGTGATCGGAGTATGTTAGAGCTATTTTTTGTACTTACGATCATGGGCGTACCCAGCATTTTCTAAGGGGTGGGGCAGAAGTAAATAAACTAGTAGGGGTGGGGCAGAAGTAACTAGTAGGAAATTAAAAATGCTTTTTATTTACTGACTGAAACGTTTTATTGACTGCACAACACCATTTCAATAATAACCTGCGAGGGTTCTGGCCGACAAGACGGTTTTCTGTCATTCTTGACCTTAACCAAGTTTTTATTTTAATGTGAACAATGTTAAAGTACCCAAATTAATATTTAATTTTGTCATTATATTAATTTTGCCTAAAAATTCTTAGCTTCGGGCCAGCGAGCAGGGTGGGGCAAGCGCCCCACCCTGCCCCACCGTAGGTATATAGCAGTTTCGGGCAGTTTGATGTGCTGGCGTCTGTACCTACCCGTGTTTGTTTCTTACCACGGTATACTGGGCGGACTATAATCGTTTTTATTATATTTATAAATACATTTCAAAGATTGAAATGTCAAAAATGGTGATGGATTCTTACCTCCAGTGTGAAAGTACCTATTTGTAATTATTTGTCTTAACTTATACTGTCACTTACGGAATATCATCCGAGATAGTTCATTATTTTGAGTTCCCGATATTTCGACGCTGTTGCAAGCGCCATGATCGCGGGTTGACTGGAGAATGCGGGTAGATTGAAAATAAATTGTTAAGTCTACCCTCTTTCTTTATCTTTTGCTACTCGCACTACTGGAACTCGACACTAAGTCACGGCAAAACACACTCACAGTATCACCAGGTTTTGTGGAGTCCTTATTACGATGCCGGCTGCTAATTTTGAGCTTACTCAAAACTGGATTCCTGATATACCGTAAGTGACAGTATAAGTTTAGTTGTAAACCGTGAAAGCTTAAAACAGAATTATTTGTCTGTTTTATCATAGTTAGCTGTTAAGCAAATTGATACCTGATATTCGTCTTGTTCGTTATACGTGAGGTTCCAGTGTCAGGCTCGGACTCCACCAAAGCGATGACGTGCGGAGATGTGAGAAGCAGTGAGTAGAGATGCTTAGGAGCTAAGGTGTATGCACCGAAGCTGTGCGGAGATGCGTACGAGAGATGTGTGAACGGGCTACTCACGCCCAGTTCTTCTTCTTCGTATCGCTGGCACGACAAATTTTATATTTTGTTAGCCCAAAACATCGCCACTTCCACCGCGTCGTCGGTGGCAGCGCAAAGGCCACTTCGGCTGCATGTTTTTGGGCTAAGAGGACAGGATAGGAGGTGGAGCATAGTTTGTGACACAGCTCCACAACCGCACCCCGCTGCTGTTTCATTGAGGTAACCTCACGAGGTTGGAGTTACATCTTCCTAGAGTCCGGAGACGGTTCAAGGACTTCCAGGTGGACCACGGAAGGTTAGACCCTGCAGGAAGATGCTCAATGATGTGTCCAGTTTACCGCCTCTCACGCACACCGCTCACATCTCTTCTCGTCTTGGCTGTGCGCTGCTGCCGAGTGCGGAGGCTGGCCTAATCAAATATGAGACATCTCCTCAGCTCTCTGCTCAACCGTCTCCATTATATCTAAGCGGAGACGGAGTATAAATAACGATAGGTGTTTACAACACATCTCTCCTGGCGACACGTCTCCGCTTCGGTGAACTCCGGGTTTAAGGGGACCCTCAATGTCCATAAAGGGCAGCCAATTTGCTAAACAGTTAATTTCCATGATTTAACTCTTTTTAAGGTAGAGGCAATATACGTGCCACCAACAAAAATACCTTTTATACAGAAATATCAGCACTTTAGTATGGACAGTGGCTCATACAACTCATATAATTTTCCACATATTTTCCGGCGATTTAAAAAAAAATGCAAAAAAATATTTAAAAAAATTACTTATAAATTTTTATCTTAAAAATCATATAAAAATATCCTTATTAACATATATTAATTTTGTTTTCCTATCACTTTCGGCTTTCTCTGCCTTATAAAGGGTTATAACACAGAAATGTCGAACAAAAGCATGGATAGAGGTCGTAGGCAAATATGTTTTGTTTGTTATTTTTTATTTAGTTATATAAATGAATTTTATGAATAAATGAATCAAATCTGTGTTTTGTTTTATTTTTCATCAAACTCAAACTCAAACTCAAAGCTTTTATTTCAATTAAACCATTACAGGCACTTTTGAATGTCACAAAAAAAAACAAAGAGCGAAGCTACAGACACAAGGCATAATAACTTGTGAAAGTACTGTAGTTGCCCATTCCAAGGCGTAGATCTCTATGGAGAAGAATGGGCAAGAAACTCCATGGACACTCTTTTCAATCAAAATATTGTTACAAAATCTTGGTTACATCATTCATGTTGAGATAATACATATATGTGAGGACGATGTAGAAAGATGTGCACATTAAGAGCGTCCAGAGTAAAAGATTAGATCAACAATTTAAAAACAAAGTAGTTAAAATAAACCGTGGCAGCTAAGAGACGACCAGTCCCAACTGACAGCACCCGTTTACGAACATGACGCATGGATCAGCACCATTCAACTCAACCATTTTGAAGGGAACTAAATGATCCGACACACCCGCCACCATCAGCGAGACATTGAGTGAGCATGACATTCTCTCAATCGCCAGGGCAAATTTAAGTCAATGAAAGATAACTAAATGTAAATGGTAGCTTTACAGTACATAGTACTCACACATGTGCTATGCAATTATATAATACTAAGAGATTGAATCTATACAATGCAAGAATATTTTTACAATCTTCTGCAATTAGTTTGCCCCTATGGTTGTGGAGCAGGACCAGCATTGAGCCAAGCATTTCTATCATCAATGTAATCCCCCAACTTATAATCTATACTTAATATATAAAGGTGAAGAGTTTGTTTGTTTGGTTGAACGCGCTAAACTCGAGAACTACTGGTTCGAATTGAATAAATCTTTTAGTGTTGGATTGCCCATTTATCGAGGAAGGCTATAGGCTATACAACATCACGCTACGGCTAATAGGAGCGGAGAAGCAATGAAAAATGTTGCAAAAACGGGACGGGATTTTACGCGGACGAAGGTCGCGGGGAACAGCTGGTATGCTTATATGCCCATTCATCACAGGCCCTGCATCTATCGTGGTACAGATGCAGGGCTGTCGGATTTTTTGTCTGATTCGTCTGATTTTATAGATTCACAACAATACAAAATCATACACATGTTGAAATCTTCATCGACGTAGTCACTAGATACTATCATCATCGCAGATATTATGAATTGAGTGACTCACTTGATGATGGTCTGAAATAGGTTTTTTTAGTTTAGTTTAGTGAAATAGTTTTATAATTATTGGCCACTTGGTCTACAGAGTTCTCGGAAGGAATGTGTAAACACCCTTTTTTTTGTTCGGCGTACGGGTCGACTACCTGAGCCGAGTTTTTGTTGAGCTTGCAGTATGTAAAATATGTATGGATGTGTCTGTTCTTTTTCTTGATTATTGTAAAATAATGTGTTATTATTTAAATAAAACAAAGACTACGAAGACTTTTGTACGAAAAACTGGGAAAAAGTAGGTCACCCTACTTTCAACTTCGTATCAACAATAGATTCCACGATTAAACTGTTCTAAACTATAAATAATCAGATAGCTTATTTCGTAACAATTTCAATGGCATAGGGTTTGTCGAGCTGCGATGCGTAATTTCAGAGATATCGTAGTTTTAGTGAACACGGAGAAATCGCACGATTTCGGCCGGGCGCCCCGCAACAGCTCTGCGCAGTGGCGCAAAAGGGGCGTAACGGCGAAGGGACAATTAAAATTCAATATATAAAAAGACAAATAAACAATAATTACAATTTTCTAACCGGCACTGGAACAGCAACATGCCTGCCACAACAATGCCGGACATAAGGGCTGGCCCTGCAGTCTCGACATTAGATAGCGACAAAAATCGGTCGCTAAGTCGTATCGTTGTCAAATTCCTTTAATAGATTTTCTACTTTATTTCGAAAGCATAAGGTTGAAAATCTATTTAAAAAAATTGACATCGATTACACTTAACTACCGATTTTTGTCGTCATATTTGTCGAGACTGCAGGGCCAGTCCAGCCAGTTTGCGATCATTGCCAGGATACAATGATAGTGTGGTTGATAGATTAACATTGATTATAATCATTAATCCATCATAATCATAAGCGTATAAAGGGGGGAGCCGGGTGGGCCGTGCCCACCCCAGAATGGTCTGGTGCCCACCCCAGGATGTTGGGTTACCGATTTGAAATTTTAGGCTGGACACAAAAAATAAATTGATTTAATTAGGTAGGTACCTCGAAAGTTAATTAGGAATACTGTTATGGACGGAAAAATGGCACCAATAACATGTTGCCATTTTTCCGTCATCATTTAAACACTACGTAAATACTTTTCCCAACTATATCGGGGTCGGCTTCCAGTCTAACCGGATGCAGCTGAATACCAGTATTTTATATGGAGCGATTGCCTATCTAACCTACACAACCCAGTTAGTACTGGGTAATACGATACCCCTTGGTAAGACTGGTTGTCAGACTTTTTGGGTCGCTGACTACCTAACAACTGTCAAAGAACAACAAATGGCACCCGGGACCAACGGCTTAACGTGCTTTCCGAGGCACGGAGGAAACTCGGTATGTAATGGGTGGTCACCCATCCACAGACCAACCTAGGCAAGCGCGGCTTAACCTAAAGATCGACCCGAGCGGCTGTTATTATTTAGCCACGAGCTCCTACCTACATACTACGTAAATATGTAAATAAAGGTGAAAAATACATAATTCACGAAACGTACTTATTAATTGTTTAATTTAAGTACTAAGTAGCTACTTACTTAAAATAAATGCCCTACACCTAGCTCAAGTTGTTCAAGTTGGTAAAGAAATCACCTTGTGGGCCTTGTGATTCTGATTTGAAAATTTTTGTGAGGCACATCACTGATCAAGCATGTAAAGTAAGGCATGAACATGACTTTACACTTACAGCGACAAGGTACCTACCTACATAAGAAGTACTAGCTGTTCCCCGCGACCTTCGTCCGCGTAAAATCCCGTCCCGTTTTTGCAACATTTTTCATTGCTGCTTCGCTCCTTTTAGTCGTAGCGTGATGTTGTATAGCCTATAGCCTTCCTCGATAAATGGACTACTCAACACTGGAAGAATCATTCAAATCGGACCAGTAGTTCCAGAGATTAGCGCGTTCAAACAAACAAACAAACAAACACTGCAGCTTTATAATATTATAAGTATAGATAAATCAAATCTAATCAAATCAAATAATTTATTCGAATAATATGGGTTAGTAGGTGGTATATAAATGTTACATTACATAATATAACAGTAAGAATCCTCATATTGACCATTTCTGGTATACGAAATATAAAATAAAAGCTTATAACAAAGAAACGAATGGGTGACATATCTGTACTCTTTTTCATTGTATAGGTACTAACTTAACAAATTATTGCACTAGAATAGGAACATAATGAGGTGTTACAATAATTTTCGATTCTTATAACTAAGGTAATCCTGGGTCGTGTAGAAACATTTATGGACTAACCAGGCATACAATTTTTTTCGGAATAAATTAATAGTAGAGCTATTTAATTTACGAATTACGATGCTAGTTGTGCTCTGCTCATTGACCACTTGTAAATAGGAAACCGAATGAAGTCTAAAGTCTAAATTGACAAGTGAAAATGTCAAAACTGACATAAATCCTATTGAAATCTATGTCAGTTTGCCATTTTTAGTTGTCAATTTAGTCTCAGGGATTAAAAAACAGACTTATAACCTAATGTATCTCAACAGGGTGCGCCAAAGTTCACCTAAATTTTCAACTCCGATAATTGGAAATCCGAAAATGTTCTTCCTAACATTTTTCATCCTAACAATCACAATTCCTAACTACTCTGTCTCTAATTTTATAATTCCGAAGCATTCAACTTCATAATGTCAATAGCAATAAACATCTGTTATACTTTTATTTGTTTTCCTATATTTTCTCAACATAACCATCTTTTACACTATTATTCAAAGTCATATATTTTTTGTTTAGATTTCTTTGTTTAGACTTAGAAAAATTTAGCCAAAAAAGTGTTATTTTTGCAAACCGTTTATTTTCTCGATTCTATCGTATAAAACACCTAAATGTAAGAATAAAAGATTTTTGGTGTTTTTTGTCTCCGACTAACCGTTTGTCGTAAAAACGATGTGGAAGGGATCCATAGGTTAGGTTAGGTTAGAACTGTGACCAACTACGCGCGAGCCGAGCGAGCGTAGCGAGCGGTGCCGCGGCAGCGGCCGGCGAGCGCTACTTCGAAATTGGTTGCGAAATTTTTTTTTCATAGTGCCCCCAAGACGTCACTCTGACCTGTACTTATGTTTAGGTATAAAAGCGTTATGATAAAAAACAGTAGGAGTTTAAATATATTTACATTAATGATATTATTAATTACAATTTTCGAAAACATGAGTGTTATGAACATCGTCGGTAGCACTACAAATAGTATGAATGAAAACTTTAGGATGAAAAATTTTAGGAAGAGTGATCATTCGGATTACAAATCGTTAGGAAGAACAATTTCGGGAAAAGAACTTTAGGTGAGCCAATATGGACCCATCTCAACAAGGCACGGGCCAGCCCCTCTGGAAAATCTCTCTAGGTACGTCAATGATCATAATCGCCATGAAATTAAAAATATTATTTCTTAATTTCCCCCATGTTTTAATTTCATGGTTAAAGATATAAGTAGTCGGATAAAAAAAGATTTAATTAAATATCTAATTATAGCTCTCGCAACCGACGTGGCCAGTTGTGTGATCGTGGATTAGGCAAAAGGTATCGGGTAAGTAAGGATCGTAGCAGGTTCTGTGGCTTCTGCGTACCCCCATGGGAAAAAGGCATGAGTTTACGTGTATATAAAGGGTGTAAAGAGACCCTTAACGAAGCCGAAAGGCACTTGTTCTCCCCATAATTGCGGTAATTTTTTTGTTCTAGACCATACCTGGGAACCTTCTAGTTTCAGAGATATTGGAGGTCAAAGTTCCAATTTTCTCACACATTTTTTTTTTAAATACCCCTTAAAGGTTTTAATTTTACTTTAATTAACTCCATGACCCGTTTACTATTCAAAGCATCCATCAGCACTAAGTTTTGAGTGCGTTACATTGAGTTTTACCGTAAAACGTGATTTTACACCCCAAAAAAAAAGTCGTTTCCCAGCAAAATTTTTTGCGTAAAGTTACTTAGTTTGATGTACATAATGCTTGGTTGACGGCTTCGTGAAGGGTCCGTTTACACCCCGTATATCTGAATTATTTTCCAAAAAAATTTTTATTTTTTTCACCAAAATCAAATCAAATTTTAATTTATTCAAATTTCACCAACGCATCAGTGGTTTTAGAACGTTAAAAATGACAAATGACTTTTGTATAAAGGGTGTAAAAAGACCCTTAACGAAGCCGAAGGGTACTTGTTCTCCCCGTTATTGCGATAATTTTTTTGTTCTAGACCATACCTGGGAACCTTCTAGTTACGGAGATATTGGGAGTCAAAGTTCCAACTTCTTCACAAGTTTTTTTTTAAATCCATGTTTCTGATGTATTTTTTTTACTTTAAACACCTTCAAGACCCCCGTATTATTCAATCCATCCATCAGCACAATGTTTTGAATCCGTTACATTGAGTTTTACCGTAAAACGTAATTTTTCACCCCAAAAAAAAAAGTCGTTTCCCAGCAATAATTTTTGCGTAAAGTTACTTAGTTTGGTGTACAGAATGCTTGGTTGACGGCTTCGTGAAGGGTCTGTTTACACCCCGTATGTATTTTTAAGTGGGCTTTTTATTAAAACTAAGTATTACTGCCTGGGATTACGATACAAGGTGCAGTTTTGCATCCTCGTCAAAATTCAGGAGGTTGTCACAAAAGACATAAATAATCAATTTAAATTACGGTACCTGGTCAATTATTAATAAAGCTGCTATTTTAAATTGTTTAAATTTGACAGTATTTCAGAATAACACGAATACTTTCGTGTTTACATTTCAACAAAACTGTAGGAGCGCTGACGCAGCATTATTGTATTCGTCGTACGCGCAGCGCTCGGCGACTCCAGTTCGCCCGTAACCGCCAATAGCTATAGACGCGCTCTCAAATTAAGCTGTAACATTGTAAATCTGTTATTAAGTAAAGTTATATACAAGTTCCGCCGAGTATTATTTCTCTCCGTACACACACCTAAAGACACACACACACGCACACTAAATTGGTGACCCCGACGTGATCTAAAAGTGCGCAGTGATTTTTTGTGTGTACGTGATTGAGAACGGGCAACTCATTAACACCAGCGGTCTATAGCGCGGAACTCTCATATTTTGAAGAAAAACAACAGCGTGAGTAGCAGTCTATGGTAGAAGATAAGATGGCAGCCGACAAGTACTCCCTCTCACCAGTCTCCATTACCGACACAGTCGAAGATTTTAGCTGAGGACACCAGAATGTCCCCCAAATCCTAGACAAGGGCTCGACTATGTTCGCCGTGGGCTGCACACCATGTTGCCGTGGGTCACGTGCTATGTTCGCCGTGGGCCGCACGCCATGTAGCTGTGAGCCACGTGCTATGTTCGCCTTGGGCCGCACGCCATGTTCGCCGTGGGCCATTATGCCAAGTGTTATGTCGCCATGTCGTGTAATTGGTTATGAGAAGATGTATTACATCAAAATGTGAGGTGAAGATGGGTTAGTTTATAAGTCTGCCAGTTAATATTGTAAAAAAAACGATTGTAATGTAAAATCTGCTTGTACCCTTTTGTAATAACAGCGTGATAATAAAACTTAAAACTTGCAAACCATAACATTTATTTAAAGCGCACATTATGAGTGGCGCAATCGCGCACCTGCAAGATATCTGGTTACGACATTGTTTATTGAAATTCATTGATGTATCAGCAAATTGTTTGTAACTTGTTGGACATACATTTGTATTCGTTCATGTTATTATTGATTTAAAGGAATTATTTTGTAAAAAACCTCTTGTTTTTTTAAAAAAAGGGAGGAATAGTGTAGGAGCGCTGACGCAGCATTATTGTATTCGTCGTACGCGCAGCGCTCGGCGACTCCAGTTCGCCCGTAACCGCCAATAGCTATAGACGCGCTCTCAAATTAAGCTGTAACATTGTAAATCTGTTATTAAGTAAAGTTATATACAAGTTCCGCCGAGTATTATTTCTCCGAATTGAATAAGGTTACACGTTTCAACACAACGTTGTTATTGTCATTTGACTCGCGTTGCAATTTTGCAAGCTCGGCGTCCGTTTCTTGCGCACACACACACGCACACTAAAAAACAAACAGAATCACCCATCGCGCGATATGTCGCTGTGTGCGTGAGTGTCGACGATTGCGACGCGCCGCGCTGCCGACGCTTACACGTGGTGACCGTTTTCGCGTCGGTGTCCCTTCCACCGGATGTTATAAAAATATGAGAAGGATGACAATAACACAAAAAATTTCATTTTTCGATGTTGTTTGTAGTCTTACTAATATTATAAAGAGGAAAGATTTGTATTTTTGTGTTTGTTATGAATAAACTCAAAAACTACTGTGCCGATTTCAAAAATTTTTTCACCATTATAAAGCTACATTATCCCTGAGTAACATAGGATATATTTTATCCCAAAATGTTTAAAAAATAAATGTCCACCCGTGCAAAGCCGGGACGGGCCGCTAGTTAAATATAAAATTAAAGAAATTGAGTATTAAATTAAGTAACGAAATACGTAAAAAAACCTTTCATCTCTTGATAAAAGGTTTCTATGCAAAAAAATATCAGCAATATAATGAAAATATTTTTAGTCTAACTTAAAAAAAAAACCTATCCTGTATTTCTAATTTTTCGAGTTATGTCATTATTGTTGCAAATAAGCGAGGTGTCCGGTTACTGACAATAGGCTCGCCCCCTATTAAGGTGAACGCAGACTTGGCCGCACCGCACGCACCGCAGTCGCCGCAGTCATCGCATTTTTTAATGGCCTCACACATCTGTCCGCGCCGCAGTCACCGCAGTCGTTCGCAGACTTGGCCGCACCGCAGTTGCCGCAGTCATCGCTTTTGTTAACAAGTGCGCACGTACATCCGCGCTGCGGCTTGGGGAGTTTGGCAGCTTCAGGTACTGCGGTGACTGCGGCGCGGGTGGGTGTGCGAGGTTGCATAGAATTTCATAAAAAGAATTCGAATGCGGCGACTGCGGCGCGTGCGGTGCGGCCTGGTCTGCGTTCACCTTTACCTGGGACTTAAACATAACTGGTGAAATGTGGGTGTACTATTAGGTACACCTCTGCCTAAGCCTTCGCGAGTACAGGCGTGATTATGTTGTTAAATAAAAGTAGTAGGCCAGCGTATACTAGTTTTATTACCGAAATGCGGCCTATCTACACTAATATTATAAAGAGGAAAGATTCGTATGTTTGTGTGTGTGTATGTATGTTTGTAATGAATAAACTCAAAAACTACTAGACCGATTTCAAAAATTCTTTCACCTTTAGAATGCTACATTATTCCTGTGTAACATAGGCTACATTTATTACTAGAAAATAATAAGGGGGGGCAGCGGGGTGAATTAAGGGAAAATAAATGTCCACCCGTGCGAAGCCGGGACGGGCCGCTAGTTTTAGATAAGATAAATTTATTTGTCAAAAACACGTGTAGGTTTACAATCAGTTGGAACGACAACAAAAAAATAAAATATATATTATTATTAACAAAAATCATAAAGTTTAATCGTCAAATTGCTCAAAAAAAATTAAATTACATAATTTAAATAGTCGGCAACATTATAGTAGCATTTATTTATTAAAAGTTTCTTCATGCTTCTATCAAAACTATTAATATTTAAATCTTCATATGCCTTTGGTACCTGGTTGTATAGTTTTGGGGTCATGCAGAATACAAGGTGTAAACAGACTCTTCACGAAGCCGTCAACCAAGCATTCTGTACATCAAACTAAGTAACTTAACGCAAAAATTATTGCTGGAAAACGATTTTTTTTTGGGGTGAAAAATCACGTTTTACGGTAAAACTCAATGTAACGCACTCACAACTTAGTGCTGATGGATGCTTTGAATAGTAAACGGGTCATGGAGTTAATTAAAGTAAAGTTAAAACCTTTAAAAGTGGTATTTAAAAAAAAACTTGTGAAAAAATTGGAACTTTGACCTCCAATATCTCCGTAACTAGAAGGTTCCCAGGTATGGTCTAGAACAAAAAAATGATCGCAATGACGGGGAGAACAAGTGCCTTTCGGCTTCGTTAAGGGTCTTTTTACACCCTTTATGTAAACGAAGTCTCCGATTATCACGTTGACTTAGGTACTAACATACTTACCTATTTTCTTGTAGATTTCGATTTCGTTTCCGGTTCCCTTCAAGAATACTCTACACAGAAGAACTTGATCCTACATTTATAATCAAATCACAATGAAGAAAATATTCATCATGTTTTTTTTAGTTACCTACGTACTAGTAACCATTTCAGGTAATTATGATTTTTCATTCAGTCGAAGGATGGCCGCGTCCTAACTATAGTTGTAAATAAACCGTTTTAAACCAAAATCCGTGGTTTAAAACCGGTTTTAAATTGGTTTAAAACGGTTTAAAACCACGACCACGTGGGCCGTACATTGATTATAAATTATTTTAAAAGGCTAATTGAAATCATTTATTAATAAATGTGAAGTCATATATCATAACTTATACTACTTTTTAGGATTAGACAGACTGAAAACAATAATGAAATGCGTGTTTATTAAAATATAACGGCAATGCCGTAGTTTTGTTTTGCAATTTGCTACCAAAATCGTAACGTAGGGTTCGAGGAGAGAGAAGAAAAAAGAAGAAGAAGAAAATATATTTATTTGGCACATGCCACAAGTGCACACAATAAAAACAAAACAAAAACATTTTAAACCATATTAAACCGCTAATTGTGGTTTTAAATCGTTTTAAACCAAAAAGACGGTTTAAAACCAAATGGTTTAAAACGTTTAAAACCCGTTTTGCATCTATAGTCCTAACTAAAGCGATTGCCTCGCGATTATGCGACCGTCGCGTTCATTGTATTCATCGAACCTTGCCTTGTATCACCACCTCTTAAAACAGTACTAGCGACACCTATCGGGCCCAAAACTATTCCATTCTTTCAATCAGGAACCAACCATAATCATCATCTGTCTAGCCTTTTCCCAACTATATTGGGGTCGGCTTGCAGTCTTAACCGGATGCAGCTGAATACCAGTATTTTACATGGAGCGACTGCCTATCAGACCTCCTGCCTATCGTATTACTGGGTAATACGATACTCCTTGGTAAGACTGGTTGTCAGACTTTTGGTCCACTGACTACCTAACGACTGTCAAAGATCTACAAATGACACCCGAGACCAACGGCTTAACGTGCTTTCCGAGGCACGGAACCAACCATATAAGAACCAACCATACACATTCACAAAATTTAATTAAAATCGGTTGGGTTGTTCCTAGTTTAGCGAGCACGAACATAGTGGCATGTGAGTAGATTACTTTAATGTCACTTTACTATGGGAAAGAAATGGAGCTATACATGACGTCTGGCACCCTCTCTTTCCCACGTCGAAGTTACATTAATATAAATAATAAAAAAAAACTTCAAAAAAAAATACAAAAAATGTCTAAAATGACTTTGTTTGTTTCATTGACTTTTTTGCCACCGACTTCCGAAAGTAAAGTTCTTTTAGTTTACCACGTTCTCAGTACATCATTCGCAACACCCCCACATAGATATTTTTCATACGTAATTAAAAAAAAAATACTGGTCTTCTACAAAACTGCGATACCTACTCGGTCAAAATGTATGGAACAATTGATTTTTTTTTTACTATGTGTGTCAGAATGATGTACTGAGTTACGTGGTAACCGTTTTCGCGTCGATGTCCCTTCCACCCTGTATAGTCTTGGGGCTGCGGGACTGTTCGAAAGAGATACCGCGGCCCTGGAACACAAAGGGCAAAGAAGGAACATGGATGGGTTTTGGTCAGTAAAAGTCTGACACTCCCTCCCACTCCACCCAGAGAGGGAGGGAGTGTCAGAGTTATTTAATGATTTCCCATCCGTAAAAAAAAAACCCTGTATAGTCTTAAGTCGTGAATAACTTTAATAGCGCGATTCAGAATTTTGATGTTAGTTCTTTTATTGTGGCATAGATGGTGCTGTTTGTACTTAGTACCGCTACAGACTCTTACCAAAAAGATTGGGCCGAAATAACCACTGGCAGAGAAAAATGGAAAGAGAGGAGAGAGGTCTTTGCTTTGCAGTGGGACACATCAGGCTCATAATCTACACTAACATTATAAAGCTGAAGAGTTTGTTTGGTTGAACGCGCTAATCTCAGGAACTACTGGTTCGAATTAAATAAATCTTTTAGTTTTGGATCGCCCATTTATCGAGGAAGGCTATAGGCTATATAACATGACGCTACGACCAATAGGAGCGGGGCAGCAATGAAAAATGTTGCAAAAACGGGGAAAATTTTATTTTTTAATAATTTTACGCGGACGAAGGTCGCGGGGAACAGTTAGTTATAAATAAAGGAAGGTCACGTAGCTTATACTTCGATCAAGCCATGCTGGTGGCAGTAAGCCAGGAGATTCTAAGAGTATCTGGTACCTCAACAAAACGATGTCTTTTCAGCAATCAGAGAGCCAAACAGTACCAGAGGACAAGATGACAGATCAAAACGGATTTTTGAAAAATACAAGAAGTTGATCAACAACTTCTTAATACATGGTGGTAAAGTTCAGTACGACAAACCGGTAGATGATAGTGAATGGGATGCTGATCAGAATGAATCGGATGGTGATCAGAGTGTACCGGATGGTGATCCGAGTGAATCGGATGGTGATCAGATTGAATTGGATGGTGATCAGATTGAATTGGATGGTGATCAGATTGAATTGGATGGTGATCAGAGTGTATCGGATGGTGATCAGAGTGAATTGGATGGTGATCCGAGTGAATCGGAGGATAAGACGAACATAGAAGCATCAGGATCAATATCCTCTGAAATAAAAGAGAACATTGAAATGCCTAACGAAGAGGAAGAAAAGTTACTACGAAAAGGGAAGGGCCACCACATACTTATAACCTACGAAAAATATGCGCGAAGGTAAGTCTGGACGGTAATAGCTATCACTATGGGATCTACTACGAAATAGCAAAAAAATACATTTTGTATGAAACGGCTGATGTTTTATTTCCCATATTTCAGTGTTTGTCTACTAGTAAAAATTGCTCATTTAAATAATAATAAATAATAATAATACCAGCCTGGTACTGTCCCACTGCTGGGCAAAGGCCTCTTCTCATACAGAGAAGGCACGAGCATTGATCACCACGCTTGCTCAAGACGGGGTGGCGATTTCAGACTTATATTAATTATAAGTCCAGGTTTCCTCACGATGTTTTCCTTCACCGATGTGTGTGATGTCCAAGATAAACTTTAGAAAGTACATATGAATTGAAAAAGTCACATTGGTACTTGCCCGGATTTGAACCCACAACCTCATGCATGAGAGGCGAGGCTCATTTAAAGTAAAGTAAAATTTATTTGCATAGATTGCAGGTACATAAAATAAGATGTAACACTAATATGGGTGAGCCTTGTACAATCTACCTTATCTTAGGCATGCAAACATTTATGAAACTGTCAACTGCATTGAAAATAAAATAAAATAATGGTTAACAGTTAAACACATAATTGTGTTTAACTGTTAACCATTATTTTATTTTATTTCGACATAGTACATTCATAATACGGGGTGTAAACAGACCCTTCACCAAGCCGTCAACCAAGCATTCTGTACATCAAACTAAGTAACTTTACGCAAAAAAATTTGCTGGGAAACGAAATTTTTTTTTGGGGTCAAAAATCACATTTTACGGTAAAACTCAATATAATGCGCTCAAAACTTATTGCTGATGGATGCTTTGAATAATAAACGGACCATGGAGGTAATTGGAGTAAAGTTAGAACCTTAAAAAGTAGTATTAAAAAAAAAACTTGTGAAAAAATTGGAACTTTGACCCCCAATATCTCCGTAACTAGAAGGTTCCCAGGTATGGCCCAGAACAAAAAAATGATCACAATGACGAGGAGAACAAGTGCCTTTCGGCTTCGTTAAGGGTCTTTTTACACCCTTTATAAAAAAATAAAAACTACTTAATACTCATTATTATGAGTACTTTCACGCCCTGAAAAATTAACAGTGAATTAAAAATCACCGTTTGAAAATGAAACAAAACTTCAGTTTCGCACTCGAATTTAACTTTGCTCCCATACTATAAAATCAAGTTCAAACAAAAATCCTTCACTTGAATGAAGTGCCATGTTTGTTGGAAGATTAGCCAAAGCTTCATACAAAAGTGCCCATGATCCTTTGGAGATTTGTATCAGCTTGTTCGTTGAAAGTTTATAATTTTTTGTTTTCGAGATTTGTAATTCCAATTGGCTTGAACATTATTAAAATCTATTTTTCTCGAAAAGGAGAATGGGTCTTGAAGTATGGGCGTCTGCCTCAAGGTCCAAAGGACTTTTTAAGGAGAACCTTTGATACTCATAGTCATACTACTATTTGGACACCGAAGTTAAGATTTTCTTGGCAACCAATAGCCATAAGATACAAGGTGTAAACAGACCCTTCACGAAGCCGTCAACCAAGCATTGAGTACATGAAACTAAGTGACTCTACGCAAAAATTATTGCTGGGAAACGACTTCTTTTTTTTGGGGTGAACAATCACGTTTTACGGTAAAACCCAATGTAACGCACTCAAAAGTTAGTGCTAATGGATGCTTTGAATAGTAAACGGGTCATCGAGTTAATTCAAGTAAAATTAAAACCTTTAAAAAATGTATTTTTAAAAAAACTTTGGAACTTTGACCTCCAATATCTCTGTAACTAGAAGGTTCCCAGGTATGGTTCAGAACAAAAAAATCATTACAATGTTAGGGAGAACAAATGTCTTCGGCTTCGTTAAGGGTCTTTTTACACCCTTTATACCATACATCATAGCAGAAAGCTTTTCTATTAGAACTTTTGCTAATTCACAGTCTGTTCGGAATTATTGTCCTAAATAGGTCACTAGTTGGACACCGAAATTACGATCTTTTAAATGTCTACCTTAATTGTGGTGTTCACCAGAATCACTATTAAGGGTTTAGAATAAAACCACCAAATTATCAGTAAGTAGATGAATTACTTTAAGGGTACGCGCACTCGCTGCCCGGGATAAGTGAGGACTAGTCGACACGGAACCTTATAGCGCTACGTTTATTAGTATATCACATCTTGTGGTGTTCACCAGAAACACTATTAAGGGTTTAGAATAAAACCACCAAATTATCAGTAAGTAGTTGAATTACTTTAAGGGTACGCGCACTCGCTGCCCGGGATAAGTGAGGACTAGTCGACACGGAACCTTAAAGCGCTACCTTTAGTAGTATATCACATCTCGTGGTGTTCACTCGAAACACTAGTTAGTAGTGAAAGTACTGTAGTTGCCCATTCCAAAGCGTAGATCTCTATGGAGAAGAATGGGCAAGAAACTCCATGGACACTCTTTTCAATCAAATATTTTTACAAGATCTTGGTTACATCATTCATGTTGAGATAATACATATATGTGAGAACGATGTAGAAAGATGTGCACATTAGGAGCGTCCAGAGTAAAAGATTAGATCAACAATTTAAAAACAAAGTAGTTAAAATAAACCGTGGCAGCTAAGAGACGACCAGTCCCAACTGACAGCGCTCGTTCACGAACATAACGCGATAGGTTCGGATAGGGGAATTAGGGTTCGATTCCGGAGCAGGAGCGTGCGTAATGGCTTTCGTATCCAAGGAAGGCAGCAGGCACGTTAATAACCCACTTCCGTAATGGAAAGACAGTGCCGAGAAATAACAATGCGAGACTCAATAGTTAAAACGTGATTTTTTTGTTTTTTTTCTTCAAAACGGATTAGTAAGGTAAAGTTTACTATCTACGGATGCTGCAGAAGTTCTTCAGCACCTTGGTGAGGAAGAAGTAAAGAAGTTACTAATTGGAGGTGACGCATGGGCGTACCCACGATGGGGCAGGGTGGGGCTCTTGCCCCACCCTGCTCTCTGACCCGAAGCTAAGAATTTTTAGGCAAAATTAATATAATGACAAGATTAAATATTCATTAGGGTACTTTAACATTTTTCACATTAAAATAAAAACTTGGTTAAGGTCAACAATGGCAGAAAACCTCTTGTCGGCTTCTCTATGATGAGTGTACATAGAAAGAGGGTTCTGGAAGCACAACTTACATTTTAGCTAGATTTAGCCAGAATCCTCGCAGGTTATTAGTGTAGTGCAGTCAATAAAACGTATCAGTCAGTAAAAAAATCCTACTACTTAGTTTATTTACTTCTGCCCCACCCCTTAAAAAATGCTGGGTACGCCCATGATGGTGATGATAGCTTCGCATTTTCATTACAACCAGTAACTGCTGATCAAATTCTGCGATACTTCCGCCAGCTAAAATCTAACGCTGAAGACGGTGAAAAGGTGACCCTGATTATGCTTTTGCTTACATTTCCGCATTCACCAAAAGCTATCACCGACATTGTGAACAGCTCTCAGATAAGGGCCTATGCACACTTCTTGTCTTACTTGATTTTTCGCGATCCTTTGACTGCATTAATATACAGGGTGTAAACAGACCCTTCACGAAGCCGTTTTTTAACCAAGCATTCTGTACATCAAACTAAGGAACCGACTTTTTTTTAGGGTGAAAAATAAACTTTTACGGTAAAACTCAAAGTAACGCATTCAAAACATTGTGCTTATGGATGCATTGAATAGTAAAATTACCTAGTGCACTGAAAGACCTACCCATTACTTTATTCCGAAAAAAATTGTATGCCTGGTTAGTCAATAAATGTTTCTACACGACCCAGGAATACCTTAGTTATAAGAATCGAAAATTATTGTAACACCTCATTATGTTCCTATTCTAGTGCAATAATTTGTTAAGTTAGTAGGTACCTATACAATGAAAAAGAGTACAGATATGTCACCCATTAGTTTCTTTGTTTTTTTGTTTTTATTTTATACTAGCTGTTGCCCGCGACTTCGTACGCGTGGAAAGGAGAATGCCCACTTTTGGGCCTACGCGTTACAGTCAACTGGTTTATTGCAAAATTATCGTAATTTTATCATAAAACCAAAACACGAAAAAAAAGTCCAATTCACAATTGCTAAACTGAGAAAAATGTATTTTATTGCATTTACTTACAACTCTCACTAGTTTAGTATGGATAAAAATACATTGTGATAGGTTTTAAAAAAAAATACCAATTCACAATTGCAAAACTGAGAAAAATGCATTTTGTTGCATTTATTACTTATTTCTCTATTACTTCTTGGAGAAACATTTGAAGAAAAAAGGAGTAAAACGACAATAAAAACGACGTCAATACAAAAAAAAAATCGAAATCTAAAAAAATCAAAAATATTCAAACAAATCGCAAAAAGTGAAAGTAATAGTGGGGTTCGAACTTGCGACTCGTAGTTTAGGTTCGACTAGGAGTTGCCCCGACGCAAGTGTGCGAGGGAACACCGGTGTGGTTTTAGTCAGTAAGAGTCTGACAGACCCCTCCGCTCTCCCCCAGGGCGGAGGACATCCATGAGGATTTCCACATCGAGACCAAAAAAAAAAAAAAAAAAAAAAAAAAAAAAAGGAGTTACTTGGTCGACTTAAAGACAACGCCAATATTGAAGAGGACGTAGGCTGCTAGAGCGAGCGAAGCGAGCTCGAAATTTTTTTGACAACATGCCTTAGATAGGTTTGTTTCGACTTTCGACCTACCGGAGTTTCTAGGGCGACTTATAATAGACAATGTTAAGATTCAAAAGAAAGTAGGCTGGAAGAGCGAGCAAAGCGAGCTCAAAATTTTTGACATCTTGTCTTGTATGAATAGTTACACGGGTTAGGCGTTAGATGGCGCGAACAGAACGCAGAAACAGCAGCAGGCGACGTGCGGTGTCGTCACGCGGCGGTGCTGGCATCGGTGGACGTTTGCTGTAACAACTTCAGTACACGCCTTAGTACGTGCCACAAGACACTGCCGTGTTTAGATATGGAAACAATCGTTAATCAGTATCTTACTGATCAGGATAATCGGACAATCTTATTAAATTATTGTATTGTCATCGGTTCTTGATAAGTGTGCGAAGTTTCAATTTGAAGTGGGTGAAAATCACGTTCAAAGAGTCCGTTACATAGATACGTAGATACATACCAAGCTAATAAAAGCGAGTTAAAAACTGGTATATAATGTACCGTAATTTCCTTTCCGGACAACCCTAGAAGTAGGTCAAGCGGCGTAGTTACAGTCACGAGCACCAATATGTATACACTTTCATATTTCGCGAGAAACTGAGACAGTCTATGTGTCTATGGCCAGTGATTACATACGGGACCGAAACGTGGTCGCTCACAATAGGCCTCATCAGAAGGCTTAAAGTCACCCAAAGGGCAAAGGAGACGAGCCTCCTAGCCGGATTGCCTTCACGGGATCTGGAGGCGATAGTCCTCGCGCGCCTGCATGAATGGCGCGCGAGGGCACTACGTCGGGGGGAAACTCCGCTGCCGCGGCAAATCACCGCTCAGCGGACAGACCTCCGACGCGATCTCATGGCGACATGGAGACAGCGACTGTCGCAACCCAGTGCAGGGCACGCCACAATAGTGGCGATAAGTCCCCTCTTTGAGGAGTGGCTAGAGAGGCGCCACGGCGCCCTCACCTTCCGCCTGACGTAGGTCCTCACCGGACACGGTTGTTTCGGGAGGTTCCTGCACCGAATCGGGCGGGAGGAAACGCCCGGGTGTTATCATTGTGAGGATCGTCCGGTGGACACGGTGGCGCACACCGTGGAGGTCTGCCCCGCTTGGGCGGAGCTCTGCCGTGTCCTCGTAGCGGCGATCGGCGGCGGTGACCTCTCGCGCACGGCCCTGGTTCAGGCCATGGTCCGGAGCGAGAGGGAATGGGAAGCCGTCACCTCCTTCTGCGAAGCAGTCATGCTAGCGAAGGAGGTGGCGAGACGTGAGAGGGAGAGAAAGAAGGCGACTCTTGAGGGAGGCCTATGTCCAGCTGTGGACGTCTTTCGATTGAAATGATGATGAATGAGGAATGTGTGGTCGACAATTATTAATTAATCATGTACTTCAAAATATCGCAATGAAATTAAAAATGTTATATCTTAATTTCCTTCAATTAATTTTCAATTTCATGGTTGAAGTTGTAATTTGTCGAATTAAAAGACTATTATTCCGGCCTGCCTTTTGCCAATTTAACAAATTAAACACATAAGTACCTAGGAGGAGCTCGTGGCTAAATAATAACAGCCGCTCGGGTCTATCTTTAGGTTAAGCCGTGCTTGCCTAGGTTGGTCTGTGGATGGATGACCACCCATTACGTACCGAGTTTCGTCCGTGCCTTGGAAAGCACGTTAAGCCGTTGGTCCCGGCTGTCATTTGTAGATCTTTGTCAGTCGTTAGGTAGTCAATGGCCCAAAAAGTCTACCAAGGAGTATCGTATTACCCAGTACTAACTGGGTTGTGGAGGTCAGATAGGCAGTCGCTCCATGTAAAATACTGGTATTCAGCTGCATCCGGTTAGGCTGGAAGCTGACCCCAATATAGTTGGGAAAAGGCTAGGCAGATGATGAATCCCGGAAGAGTTTTGTACCATATATTAGGTACTCTCATTTCGCCAGTTATCTTTAAGTCCCATGTAATTAGGGGCATTCCTATTGCCGTCAACCGGGCTCCCACGGCCATTACCACAGGACCACCGCTACGCACAAAAAAAAACAAACGAACATAAATCTGATTTACTCAAATAGGTTTTAATACAATCTATAGGTATTATTCATGTCGAGTATATTGCTTGAGAACATGACCAATTAGTACGTGAAAATATTAATGTTTTAATTACATATTATCTTATATAAAGTACTCCCAACCGACGTGACCAGATGTATAAGCGTGGCCGAGGCTAAAGGAGTAAGTAACGATCGTAGCTGGTGGTGTTCTGTACCCCCAAGGCAAAAAGGCGTGAGTTTATTTATTTATTTAACAATTTATGTACACACTAAATACAGAAAATGAGAAAGGAACAGAAAATAGTACAAAGGTGATGCTTATTTCGCGGCGGCGACCTCTAGCGCCCAGCCCTGGTTCAGGCCATGGTCCGGAGCGAGAGGGAAGCCGACACCTCCTTCTACGAAGCAGTCATTCTAGCGAAGGAGGAGGTGGGACGTGAGAGGGAGAGAATCTCACGTCCCAGCCGCCGCTGGGGACGTCTCAGGCGTCGGGGGCCATTCGGGGGAGGTGGTTCTGCGAAGCAGTCATGCTACCGATCCTTCGCTACTACATCTACCTCCACCTCCTGGTGGCGGGACGTGAGAGGGAGAGAATCTCACGTCCCAGCCGCCGCGGGAGACGCACCGGGCGTCGGGGGTCACGTGGTGGCTCCCGGCCACCGTAGGCGCGGGCCTGTGAACGGTGAGTAATGGGTTAGCTCACCGTCCGTCCGTCTTATGTCGACGGCGCGTTCGTGTTCCACGCGCGCCTCAAAGAGATGTCAGCAACCAGGAAGGGGCCCGCAAGGGCCGATGCCTGCCGGCGCTGCGGGACTGTTCGAAAGAGATACCGTGGCCCTGGAACACAAAAGGCAATGAAGGAACATGGATAGGTTTTAGTCAGTAAGAGTCTGACACTCCCTCCCACTCCACCCAGAGCGCTCATGGGCCTCTCACTTGGCTTTACATGCCGTCGAGAAATATCTCTCGAGCCATGCTGGTTTCCTCACGATGTTTTCCTTCACCGAAGCAAGTGATAATTATACAATACGCATATGAATCCGAAAAATCAGAGGTGAGTGGTGGTGGTAGAGGTGGTTTTGTACTGTTATCTAGGTAAAATTATGCAGTTTTTTCTCTCTCCTGTAAAATTGCTATCTTTGACTTACGTGGTATTAATAATATAATATGAGAGTCTTAGCAAAAGTTGGAGTTGAAGCAAGTTAGTAAAACAGACAAGGAAAGGAACAGGACCAAAAACACTCCCCTGTGGAACGCTATAGTGCACAGAGAGTTTATCGATGCGGCTCGACGTCCCCACCTCCTTAAACGCCTCACGTAATTAATGGACGCCCCTTTACACTAGTTATCGCACTGGTAGTTTGAATAAAGTCGAGAAAAACTGGCGTCGGGTAACCGACACGATGAGGATGGAGTAGATTGTCGCACTCGACCTCTTTCATGGTCGTTTTCCCGAATTCCATAGGCAATCGAACTCGGGAGAATGACCAATTTTAATTGCGCCGTAAGTCTTGTTGGCCTAGTGGTCGCAAATGCAACTACTGAGCTTCGTGGTAAAGCAGTAGACTGCCTCGGAAACCATGGCCTTTCCTGCAGCAAGTAAGCAGGTTGCATAGCATTAATGACGTCATCCGTCGTGCTCTTGCCAGCCATTTTAGACCATGAAAGTTGGGTAGACCTTTGGTGTGGGATGCAAAATGTGTCAAAACCCCTGCGCTTCCTATCTTCCTAGCACAGCGGGCTGTATTGGTGCGGCTGCTGTAGGTGCTGAAAACCTCAAACGGCGCTAATACAATAGCCTAATTAATAGGTATGGTGGTATGCGTTTGAGCCGTTTGGGGTTGAAGCATTAAGGCCAAGGGGTCCGAGTGTCCTCCTAGTCTTTCGAGACATCACCAAGCGGTAGGTTGACTCTTCATTTGGCCAGACGGCTGGCATATTGCTGGGCCAAAGAATTAGCATTGCCATCCAAAGTGGAATCCCGCCAGCGTTAATGCTCAAACTACTTTTGCTATCACAGATATTGCGGCCTACCACATGACAAGCCAGATGCTTACCTATTTAACTGTAGATTTCTTGCTGCAGGTCTGCAAGTTCGTTTCTGGAACCCTTCAAGATATATTCTTTATAGAAAATCTTATCTTCACAGAAAATCAAGTAAAAATGTGGAAAACAACCGTCATAATATTATTTCTAGTATCCATCGCAGGTAATATGATTTTTCATTCAATTGAAGTTTTGACTTAATATGAAGAGATGGCAATATGAGTAGCGGAAGACGGGAAGACCAAAGAAATGATGGATGAACTGTGTGAAAGATGCTTTCGATAGAAAGGGTGTGACTCATGAGATGTCGGCTAATAGAGAAGTATGTAAGAAGAAAATATGCTGCACCGATATTATTTATATTATGTGACAGCCGAGATCAACGGCGATCACGGTCACTGTCACGATACTGAGCTTCCAGCGGGCCACCAACTGCCAGGACCCACCTGTAAATCTCTAAGCCGATTACAAAGCCGTAGGTTCACATGAATCCACTTCGACCAGTCCGAAGGTACAGCTAGCGACGTCTTAAGGGTGTAAAAAGACCCTTAACGAAGTCGAAAGGTACTTGTTCTCCCCGTCATTGCGATCATTTTCTTGTTCTGGACCATACCTGGGAACCTTCTAGTTACAGAGATATTGGAGGTCAAAGTTCCAACTTTTTCACAAGTTTTTTTTAAAGGTTTTTACTTTACTTTAATTACCTCCATGACCCATTCACTATTCAAAGTATCCATCAGCACCAAGTTTTGAGGGCGTTACATTGAGTTTTACCGTAAAACGTGATTTTTCACCCTAAAAAAACGTTTCCCGGCAATAACTTTTGCGTAAAGTTACTTAGTTTGATGTACATAATGCTTGGTTGACGGCTTCGTGAAGGGTCCGTTTACACCCGGTATATTGCAGAGGTCAAACCTTGTCTGTCATACAATTTGGGCCCCAGCAAGCGTAGCTGATCCTTAGCTTGACCTGTGCAGCTGCTGATAGTTACCAGGAGATCCTCAATGTATCTAGTATGGCGGTTGGCGCAGTGGCTGAGCGATTGACTGCTGTGTTGTGTGTCGCCGGTTCGATTCCCGCACGTAACAAATATTTATATGGCCTACAGGTAGTTGTTCTGGGTCTGGCTGTTTGTGTATGTGAGTCTGAATGTTTGTAAAACGCACCCACGATACAGGAGAAAATACTAGTGTGGGGCAATGTTTAAAAAAAATCTAGCTCAACTTATCAGAATTTTTTCAGCTTCCCAGGAGGAGCGTGACAGCCCGACCCGGCGTTTTACATCCGCCGAAGTATGTAAAACTTTTGATAATGCCAAGAAATCGTTCAAAAAGTGGTTTAAGTTCCCTTTCGGTTTTGGTTCTTCTGAGGAGGGCTCCACCGAGGTAACGACCGCCCGCTCCACCAGTACACAGCAACCAACTACTACTAAAAAACCAAGTTCATCTACAGGTCGAAGATACAAGTGTGTAAATCTTAAAAACGGAGGACTAAGATGTTCTATGATATCTTCCAATTTCGTAGTCATACACCACTAAACTGACTTAGTTTTGTTTTAAACTAAAACCTGTTAGTACGTCTTTGTTTTAAGTACTTATTAAAGGAACTCGTAGTCAATTTCTAAAAAAAGAAATAGACAACATTAAAGATTCTTGACCCTCAAGCTTTGTAGTTTAATTCAATTTTGATTTCATTTGATTTGGAAAACATACGGGGTGTAAACAGACCCTTCACGAAGCCGTCAACCAAGCATTCTGTACATCAAACTAAGTAACTTTACGCAAAAATTATTGCTGGGAAACGACTTTTTTTTTTGGGGTAAAAAATCACGTTTTACGGTAAGACTCAATGACACGTACTCAAAACATTGTGCTGATGGATGGATTGAATAGTACGGGGGTCGTGGAGGTGTTTAAAGTAAAAATCTTTCATTAAAATCATGTATTTAAAAAAAAACTTGTGAAAAAGTTGGAACTTTGGCCCCCAATATCTCCGTAACTACAAGGTTCCCAGGTATGGTCTAGAACAAAAAAATGATCGTAATGATGGGGAGAACAAATGCTTTTCGGCTTCGTTAAGGGTCTTTTTACACCCTTTATTATTTCTATTAATTTTAAGAAAACGTAGCCTTTACTCAAAGAGATTTAAACACATATAGAGAGGGCATTCGGAATATTGTCATACAATAATTTTCATCCTGAATATTTTCGATTTTGACATACGAATGCTACCTGACAAGCGGGCGTATGACACAGATGACACTAGACAGAACGAATTGTTACTAAGTAGTAACAAGTTTTGGATTACGATTTTCTTCATCATGACCCGTCAATAGCTCGGAAATATTTAAATGTCTTTGTGTCATATGAATGCAACCTGACAAGACGACGTATCGCACTGGACTGATCGACTTGTTACTAATTTGTAACAGGTTTTGGAATTGTCAGTTTCTTGGCCTTGTCCCGTCTATAGCTAGATATATTTGAATGTCTTAGTTTTTCGATTAGTATATTGCGCCATTAAAAAATAAGCCGACCAAATTCATAAGACAATGAGATGGGTTGTGCAAATGCGGGCTTCACTGGCTAAATACCTAAGTCCTTAAATGCTACGTACTTGTAATAAAATATAAGGTATATTGGATTGTATAATAGTGAAAATATTTTTGAATGACATTACAGCTGACGTAGTTGTCTATCCTACAGTGTTACATGGATCTTTTAAAGCTCCATTGAGGTTGATAGGCGAGAGCGCTGTGGCCAAACGTTTGTGAAATGTATTGAAAAAATAAGATGGCGGCGTTAGTTCTGATTTTAATAAATTGTGTTATTCTAGCCAAATCCAATATTATAAAAATATGCTGTGATTAACTTTTATCTTAATTTGACCGAGAACTACCTATTGGGAGTATTTTTACGAATGTACGCGAGCTCTAAGTGTGGTCTCCAGAACCCATAAGGGTATGCCATTCTTCTTTCGACATCGGAAAAACTTGAACCCATGATTTTATCCGTAGAGACCAAGATGACATTCATTACAATTATGATTACTGTTGCATACATATATGTATAATATAGCCGTAAAACGGGGTGAATAGAAACGCACGTTTGATAAAACTTAAATGGGGATTTTAACGTTGAATTAATATGGTATGTTGCCAACAAGGTATCTAAATAATAAAGTAAAATTAAGCAAATAAAATAGATTACTTGTTTGTAACATAACATAACATAATATCATGCTTGTCATCCCCGAAGAGTAAATAAAATGTGCTAAGCTAAAAAAATAGTCAACCTTTGGAAAATAGTTTTTTTCGTTTATCAATCAATATTGATGGACTGACTTAATATCGAGTATAATATGTGCTCCTTGGCTGTCTATTACATCTAGCAATCGTAATTGTAAGTCCCTCGCATGTTTTCCCATACTTTTTGGCAATATTGAGCCAGATCTTCTTTTCTTCGTTCATTACGGTGATGCACCATTAAACCCTAGCGGTTCTCTGTGGGATTCAGGTCCGGGGATTTAGCTGGCCATGGAATTACCGTTATGTCTGGATGTATATCAACACAATCCTTGTTCAATGTATGGCACAATTATAGAGAATAAAATTAATATTTGCCATTTCGTGCTGTGGATACGCAATCCTTACACAGGGAAGCGTATTATCTTCCAAAATGTTGCTACAGTTCACGGCATTTGTAAGAGGCGGTAGTTGAACCAGTTCTCCTACACCTTCGGAGCTCATCCCCGCAAACGCGCACGAATGCTCAGACTCTGCTGATGCATTGTTACAATTCTGTGGCAATTTTCTTCAGAAACTGCAACCGACATTATCGCGTAAATAACTACGGCTACGATTCACCAAAATTCGAAAATTATCGTCACTGACATCGACATTTGAACTGTCACTGTCTTCGGATAGGTTTTCAGAAATAACGAGTATTTAATGAGCTCTAATTCAAAGGAGGTCAGGTCGTATGCAAAATTGTATGGATTTATCATTGACAACTTATTAGTCATAATGCAACCTCTATGGATAAGACCTCTATTTCCAATTAATAGTAATTTGTCATCTTGTTTCCGAGCGGTTTGAGTTCGTGTTT